>CABFOC020000003.1:1200000-1837679 GCA_902141235.2 Clonostachys solani
AGATCGGTGATCTTCTAGCCTCCATCGGAGGTGGTGAACCCGCACCCAAGCGAAAGGCTGAGGAGCAGCTCCAAATCGCTTCCAAGGCTCCACGCATAAACTCCCCCACAGTCTCGCGACCTATCCAACCATCGCGGCCGCTTGACCGACCGAACTCTACGCAGTCGACGAATGGAAACGGGGTCAGGTCGACCGTGTCCTCGGCTCTGAAGCCGACGAACGGTACGCACAGAATTACCAAGCCTAGTGCCCCGGTCCGGTCGTCGAGCAATGGCCCGTCGCCAGCCAGTGCCGCCGCGTCGAGAGCCCCTCCGAAGAAGGGCTCGTTCGCTGAGATTATGGCCAGAGCAAAGGCCGCCCAGGAGACGATGGGCCAGGTTGGTAAGATCCAGCACAAGAAGGTAGAGAAGGGCATAATGAAGAAGGAGAAGGAAGTGTTTACCAAGCCCGACCCACGAGCCAGGATCGACCCTCGCCCGGCTGGAAAGAAACCGGTATCGTCGTCGTCCTACACCGGCACATCCAAAGCCTCGACGCGACCCACCGCGTTCGTAGGTGGCTCCAGGGACCCCTCCCGAGGTAGACCAGCGGCCAGGCCATCGGATCGGGACAGGAAACAGCCCATGGAGGAGGCGGACAAGAAGCAGAAGAAGGCCGCGACGGCGACGACAGGTTACACTGGGACGGCTCGACCTAAGCCTGGCAGCGCCTCAAGGAACGACAAGGCTCCCCGGGGCGGAGCGCTTCTAAATAGACCAGCCCCTCGAGCTGGCTCTTCGAGATATTCGCGTTATGAGGAAGATTATGACGAAGAGCTGGACGATTTCATTGATTACGACGATGAGGAGGAGGCACAGTATAGATACGACTCCGGTTCCGAGTCGGACATGGAGGCCGGAATGGACGATTTGGAACTCGAAGAGAGAAAAGCAGAGACGATCGCCCGTCGCGAAGACGAAATTGAGCAGCGCAGGGAAAAGCAGCTCAAGGCTGAAAAGGAAGACCGGAGAAGGCGGTATCTCCAGGGGCGTTAGGTCGGCCGCCGAGAATGGTAGTTCTTTTGACTTCTTCTCTGTTTATCGGCAGCATCACCAGGGGAGTTTGGTCCGTCGTAATGTTGTCTTTCGTCTGGATTTTATTTTTCCCCACGTTTCCCCATGCACACTCTTGTTTTTGGTTTCGGTTGTTTGGTACCCATCAGCGTTGGAGTTGTACACTTACTTGCGTTTCCGCCTACTTCATTTCTCGGCTATTCCTGTTTTTCCTTTTGGAACCTTGCAGACAAGTTGAAGCGATGCTGCTAATCATACATGTCATGGATGATGAATAGAGGAGAATGGATATGGTGCGGTGAAAGGCCTACGGATTAGATCATTCACATCAGATCAGCCTAGTGATACAATACAAACTTACGAGCGAGCTCTGCAGAGTACGCTACACACAGACATATACTAGGTCCCCAGTCGAGCAATGCGTAAATGTGATATCTGTCAATTTAACTTGGATGAATCCAGTTCAACCATCTATGAACGACCTAGTTCGGCATCCTGCTATACCAGCAGTTCTAATTAGAATAAGTTCAATTCCCAATACTCTCCCGTTCAGATAGAAAAGCCCACAAAGCGCTGGCCCAAGAAGACTGGAGTTAAGATAATTTGGATGGCTAGTTCAACCGCTCAGACCTTTCCTCGCAAAAAGGCAACAAAATAAAAAAGAGGCTACCCATAACAATCTTTTTCCTAATAAGGGGGCAATCATGGTAAATTCTCACTTTGAGATGTCTTGGTGCTGGAACTGCCATATGGTTTTAACAACCAACCCTGATAGTGCTTTAGCCCTTGGGCACTGATGCTATTAGCGTTGGGAATGATGGATGGTGGAGGCTTACTCCGCCCGACCGGCTCTCTCTTAATGGGCGGAGCGGGCAAGGAGGGAGGCGCGGCAGGTAGGAGGCTTTTGGAAGAACCAGGTACGAGCACTGGCGCGACGGTCTTCCTTTGGCTTTCCTCCTCGGCGGCCTTTGTCGTGACGCCCTTCTCACGAAGGTACTGGATGGATGCAAGGATGGTCAGGTCTTCCTGTTCCTTGTCGTTTAGGATCAAGCGTTGCTGAATTGTCAGGCGCCCGTTGTTGGCCTCGCGCTCCTTAATCGCGGCGTCGCGAACAGCAGGGTCATGGACGAAGCGGCACTTGCTCTTCTTGCCACAGGTCCCGCCAGTTGAGAAATACTTGCAGTGACGGGTAACATCAGCTCTCTTGCCAGGCTGCGCAGCAGGGGCAGGGGCCGAGTTGGAAGCCGGGGGCCGGGAGGAGACCTCCTCTGGCTTCTCATCATCCGACGACTCATCAGATGACGGGTCGCGCATCTCGTCTCCTTCATCGCCTTGTTCTCGCTTTCGTTTAATAGATGACTCCACCTTACGAAGCTGGCGTCTCAACTTATCAGCTTGCCTCTCCAGTGATGTCCTCTTTTCTTCATTCTTCTGTGCTGCCTCGGCGGCCTTCCTGGCCTCTCTCCGAGCTTTGGTGGGGTAATTTCGCTTTCGTTCAGCAATAAATTCGGCAATGTCGTCCACTCTGCTTAGAGGTTAGAAACCTGCGACGTTGTGATCAAAAATACAGAATACGTACTGGAACTTTTCTTGTCCGAGAAGTTTGACGAGGGCTTCCTCTTCTCCTTCGTCGTCCTCAGACTCAGACTCCATCCCAGGCGTCAGTCCAAGAGTGTTGGTCTTTCTCTTTTTCTTCCTGCCCACAATGGGTAGCTCACGCTGGCCCTGGTTCTGTTTCGACTGCGGGTTTTGCTTTTGCTGCGAGCCCTTTTGCTGGCCATGATGAGCCCCATGATCGTTGTTGGATTTATGGTGGCTGCGCCCTCGGTCCCCAGAGCCGTGTCCTCCTCGGCCTCGGCCTCGATTACCTTGACCGCCACGACGCCCATGGCTATTGTTATGGCCGTGACGTCCGTCTCGGTGCGAAGATTGTGTAGGAGGTGGTGGAAGACCAGAGTAGTAGTACTGAGAGGGAGGAGGGTATGGCTGCGCATAACCGTTCACTGGAACAGCGGGAGGTTCATGTTCATAACGGACAGCCGGGGGCTGCTTTGACCCTCCACGACCTTGATATCCTCCTCGAGGTCTGCTATCCCCGTATGGCGCAGGAGGGACATGCCCTTGGCCACTCCAATGCGGCGGGGGTGCAGAGCCGACCGAAGCCGGAGGGTATGCTTGAGTATAAGGCTGAGGCTGGCCGTAGGGAGGCTGCTGAGGATACTGAGGAGCGGTGTAGGGCTGGGCAGGGTAGCTGGGATGGTAAGTTGAAGATGCAATCGGGGCTTGGGGGTGGGCGTGTGCATGTGCATGTTGGGTAGGTGGATGGCCGTGCTCTGGAGACCATTGCTGCGTGGGAGGGTAGCTGCTGTAGGCGGGGGGTTGTTGGGGGTAGTGTTGGCTGGAGTGTTCATAGTGAGGCTGCTGCTGGGACTTGTAGTCGGAGCGCGCGTTAGAATAGTGGCCACCTCGACCACGCCCATTACTTCCTCCTCCACGGCTGTATGAAGAATTGGGATTCTGCCCGTAGCTAGGTCCCGAACTCGGGGCGGGAGGAGGCGGGGGCGGTGCGTAGCCGTATGACGACATGGTGATGGTCTTAGATGGACTCGATGCCGTCACGGATGTTGGAAACTGTGTTATGTGAAGGTGCGAGTTGGATCTATCGGTATAGGTGGCCGGCGATCAAGGGAGACGAAGGCAGATCCGGACTCCAGGTTGTGTTTGGTGGTGTTTGGTGTTGGGCGAAGCTCGACAAGAAACGCGCAGCAGTTGGGTACTGGGGATAGACGGAAGGGAAAGTAGAAGTTGACAGAGGTAATAAACAGGAAGAAACTACACCAAGCACATCTAACAGGTCGACCACAGCAGCTGCGACAGGAAGGAAAACCACAACATTACCTGGCTGGTGGCGACGAAGACAAATTAATTTGACAAGCCTGTCTGTCCAGAGGGAAGCCGCGCTTTGTCTGGTCGCTCCTGCTGTGAATCAGTGAGAGCTGGTCCATATACGGAAAGCGGTGAGATCTGTACTAGTCCGACAGCAGCCTAGCGCCTACATCAAACTTCTTTTCTGCCGAGGAATATTCAGCGACAAACGTCAAGGGAAAAGTCGCTTTTTGCAGGCGACCAGCAGGACATTGGTCATCGTGAGCTGCTCGCACTGACTCACATCTTCGCGGTTCCAGTGACTGGGAGATGACGCCTTCATCCATCACAGCATCCTACGGCTCATTGTTATCCCCCGGGGCTTCTGACCTATAGCCGGACAACATGTTCATCTTGGTACGTTTGCGCCGCGCAGACTGGACGCACAGCTACCCCACCAATCAAATCCCCGTCGCTTCATGATGACCGCCGTGGCTCACACTCATCCTGCGTGTCCTGGTGTAGACCAAAATCGCCGATCTGGTTCAGATTAAAGCAGCCGACTTCTCCAAGCCCAGCATAGAGGCCATTGAGGACAATATCAACGCCAAATACGCAAATAAGGTAAACCCCTGCTTCATTGAACTGATTATAACCTTCAAGCTCACCATCGTCTTACAGGTGCTTCAAAAAATTGGACTATGTGTCGCTCTTTATGACATTCTCTGGACCTCAGAGGGCCTGATTGGTCACGGCACAGGCGAGGTCAACGTCAATGGTACAGACATACAATCCGTATATTTTCCTTCTACAAGATAATCATCATTACTAACACTTCTTCCGACTATCAGTGGAGTTTCGCATGATTGTCTTTCGTCCCTTCAAGGGGGAGGTTATGCTAGGCAAGATCAAAAGCTCAACTCCTTCAGGCATCAACCTATTTACAATCTTCTTCAATGACATATTCATCCCCTTCGAGGAACTGCCTGCTGGCTCCGAGTAGTACGTACTCTCCCCGCAACCGTGAGGAATAGCACTGACCCCCCTGTGCAGCAGCCATAGCGACCAGCTCTGGATTTGGAAGATGGATGACGTGAGGCTGTACTACGATACCAACGAAACGGTACGCTTTCAGGTCATCGAGGAGGATTGGCACGACCAAACACCTGCAGGACCCAGCCAAACTAGCCTAGGCGGCCCGGATGAAGAGGAAAACGCAGTGGCGCCGTACAAAATCAAGGGAAGCATGGCGCGGGAAGGACTTGGTGTCTGTCTCTGGTGGGACAACTAATGAGCCGAGATAAATGGATCGGAACGATATATTCAGCGCAGCCTTTTGATACTCTATGTCCTTAGTAGGATTTTAGATGAAACAATCTACCTAGGCCTTGATGCCCTCAAGAAATCGGTCCGTAACGTCATCCAACACAGAGTAGTGGTCAACGACGGCAAGGTTCTCAGCCTCGGCCTTGAACTGCTTGTCGGGGTCCTGGCCAGGTCCACCCATGGGGTTGGGCATCTGCTGAGCTTGCATTTGCTGCGCAACTTGGCTGGCAGCTGAATTTATTGCAGTCAGTACTACACCCTAGGTAGCATTGGGGGATGAAGACGTACCGTTGTCGCTTCCAAGTAGAAACACATAGACAAACTGCAGACCGAAAATGCAGAGGAAGTACCAACTGATGCTGGACATCCATCGGGGGTCCATGTCCTTGGTCTGCACACCAGCCTGCAACATGCTCTTGAACTTGATGGTGAGAGGGAAGGGCAATTTCACTATTTTTCAGGCGTTAGTGGATTGTCTAGCTGATAGCCCATAAGGACAATGCTTGGTGGGCGACGTACTGATAACGTAGCCACTGAAGAAGGCGTTGATCCAGCTCATGATCAGGGTGTTGGGGATAATCATGGCCATGTTGTTCTTCATCATGCCCATCATGCCGTCCATCTGGGAGGGGTCTGACAGAGGGTTGGCGGGAGGCTGGCCCTTCCTGTCCGGCTCCTTCAGGTATGCGCCTGACTCGTAGTTGGCGGTCAGGGTCTCACGTCGAGATTCAAAGGACTTCTTGGTGAGGGCGTGGTAGTTGGTGCGGAGAGCGACGCCGCGACCCAGCGAGCGCTGTTCACGCATGGTCTTTGCGTCGATCTTCTTGACCGCGGGGGCAAGCATCACGGAGGCATAGTGTCGGAGGACACCGGTGAGCACCATCACAATGGTAATCGGGAAGAGAATCCAGTAGCTGTTGGGCGGGCCAGGGTTAGCTGTCGTGTTCACTAGGGAGGGGAGCTCGGCGGCAGAGGGGAGCACCTACAACAACTGGGGATCTCGGACGATCACCTGCACGGGAACTTGCGCCATGGTGTCGGATGCGGAGGGAGAAGCGATCGAACGGTGAATTGGATGGATTGAGGTGCCAGATGGAAGATGATGACGGTCGACTTCTGTCTCCAATTGAGCTGTGGTCGGAGGCTGGTTTCCGCCGGCGCCGAAGGAACAGCCAAAATGACAGCTTGCTTTCCCACTTGGGTGAGCGCCCCACTCGGTCCCTTCAACACCACGTATCGATTATCGCATTAGACAGCAAACCAACTTTCAGATCCTCACGATACCCCATCTTGTTCCTTCTTCTTTCTTTCTTTTTGTTGGCTATCTACTCTTCTCAATTTATTAGCCGAGATCTCTCTCGCATATCCACACACAATGGCTGAGAAAATCACCCTCTACAACCTCCCAGGTACGCATACCACCACCTACAAGTCGCGTTCAAGCTCCTGCAGCGACCAAAGCTAACAATCCCTCTCTTTCCACAGACCTCAAAAATGCCGCCGACGATGCCATTGCCAACTACCTCAACTCCATCAAATTCAAGCAGTCACACTCCATGATCGACGTGCGCCTGGCCCTCGGCTACTCGTCCTTCATCCTCGCCGCCGCATGTGCCCTCTGGGACTACAAGCTCGGCTGGGAATCGACCAAGCTCTACACGGCCGTCGCCGTCGCCATATACACCGTCCTCAGCGGCGCCCTCACCCTGTGGACGTGGAGGGTCGAGCAGGGCACAATCTACCAAGGGAAAGCCCCCTCAGGTGATGATGTACGTCTCTCAGAGCAAACCCGGGGGAAGGCAGCTTCGATCCTAAACTAATATGTCTAAATTACAGCTCTTCATTGCCAGCGAGACGAAGAAGATGGAGCCCGTGTATCGGCTCAAGATCGCGATCCAGGACAAGTCCACCGGCAAGACCAAGGCATTCAAGATCTCCAAGCCGTTCAGCGAGTTCTTCAACGAGTCCGGCCTGTTCGTCCCCAAGCCCTTCCAGGAGTTCCTCGCCACGAACATCTCCGTCGTCGGCAAGGCCGACTCCAAGCGTCTCCAGGCCGCATCCGAAAAGCTTCTAAGCGAGAACCCAGAGCTGCTGAGCGCAGTCCTGAACGCCGGCTCAGAAAAGGAGGCCGAGGCTACAGGGACTGAGAAGAAGGCCGGTGGAAAGAGGAGAAAGGCGTAAAAAGGGTGTGATTTTGATTTATTGGGTAGCGGACAAATCCGGGTTTCAAACGTGTAAGAGTACGCTGTATATGGGAGCGGAAAATAGGGTTTCAATACAGCCGTCAGTTTTTGTTTCACGGCTAACGTTTGTCAATGATGAATTCCTCAAAAGGTTTGCAAGAGACGATGCTATTAGGATGTGCCTTCTTACTTGACATATCCAACCCGACCGATGCTCCGTCCTCTATGTAATGCACTAGAATCAAGTCCCCCCATACACCAACTTGTTTATACACATATATGTACCCTGTTAAGTATATGCCCAGCTCTATTTTAGATCCGACCACGCTGCTCTTGCCACCCTCGCCAGCCTTCGCAATTCCCGCACTGGGTTTCCACAGGCCAGTGCCAGCTCCCGTTCGACCTGGGGCTGGTGGGGGAGGAGATGCCGCGAATCGAACAACCGTGGCAGCCCGACCATGATCTCCATGGCAGTCTTGCCAGTCTCGGCATCACGCTCGCGCGAGGTCTTCTTGAGAGATATCTCGCCAACGCAAATGTCGATAATGCTGCGGGCGTGAGACTCGCCCTTATCGGGGGACTCAACGACGATGTTCTTCAGCACCTCTAGAGCAGCCCTGGTGTCAGCGACGCCGGCTGTGCCGCTCTGGGCAGTCGAGATGGCGATCCGCATGACCTTCTCAGAGTCCTCCTCGTAGATGGGGAAGTTCATGTGCTTGATGAGGGAGAGGACGCCAACGTTGATGCTCGCCTTGCTGTTGGCGGGGGCGTCCGCGGCGGGTGGCGCCAGCGCAGCCTCCAGCAAAGGCTTGACCAACTGGAAGTAGATCTTTTGCATCCACAGGGGCTTCACGACCGCGAAGTTCTCCTTGGCGAGGATCGCCTGCGGCGCGACGACCAGCTCCAGGTGCTGGCTCAGCTGCTTGCCAGTGGCGCCGGCTGTGGGGACTTCGCTGAGCAGTTTGAGGAGTGGCTGGATTTGCTTTCCACAGAAGCGACGGAGGACTCCAGCGGCGATGGCGAAAAGGGACAGGGATTTCGTGTAGATTGAGGTGTCGGTCTCGTCAGCAGCATTTTGGGCCTGCTGTAAAACTGTCTGTGCTTGTTGGTTCAGCTGTGTTATCAATGGCTCAACCGTCTCGATTCTATGTTTGTTAGAGAGGATGGTCAAGATAGACCTGAACACTGCTCTGGAAACGGAGTCTGCAGAATCATCAGAGATGGTCACACCGCGTAGCAGCACCTGCTGGGCAATCCCAGATTCGAACTAGAGAATTTGGTTAGTAAGTCAAGTACGGAAAGGAGTAGATAGGCTCGACTTACCAGATGGGACACGGATGAGGGATGAAGGGCATCCAGCACTCCAAGAGACAGGGTGTTCGGTCTTCCAACGATGAGCCAATCCCAGGCAGAGGATTGCTCGTCAATGGCACCGTTAGTGGCGGAGATGGCATCATCGTGGAAAAGATTGAGGGTGAATTCGTGTGCCTTGAGACTGAGCTGCTGCTCCTCGCTGGTTTCGTGTAAGACGAACCCAGCCAGAGCAGATATGAAGTGCAAGTATTGGTGTTCCAAAGGCCCCTCGGATCCGTTGAACTTGTCATCCAGTTGTAGAGCCTTGATGCCGGCAATCTCTGTGACCTTTGTTGCCTTTTGATACAGTTGACGAACGATGTAGAGAGTAGCGAGGAGGAAATCAGCGTAGGCCTCAGATACAGACAAGGATCCGGATACAATAAATCCATCCAACACGGCGTTTCGGTCGAGCAGGTCGAGCCCAGGATACTTAGACACGATCGCCGAGGCCCAGGAACGATCCCAGGAGGAGGCGCTACGTTCTGGCTTCAACTCCTGGAATGCTTCGTTGAAATAGCGGGCAGCAGATTGAATACTTGCGACCAATGAACCCCAAACTGACAAACTCCCGTTAGAACTCGAGACAATATCTACTTGAAGAGATTTGACCAAGATCAGATAATTTCGCAGACCTTCTGCCGGCTTTTGGGGCAGCTTTGAGCAGCCTACGTAGGCAAGAAGAGAGCCAAAGACATGAGCGGATGAAGCTTTATCCTGCTCACTAGGCGATGCGGTAACAATCTCAAATGCCTTCTCAACTAGGGTTGGGAAGGCGTTGGGATTCGCAGCGACAGCTCTCTGCAGCGCGGTCGTGGTAGAGTTGACAAGTTCGTCCGAGTCTTTCGAACGAGAATCTTGTCCAGAGGCACTATTTCCGTACGTAATGATGGAAAATAAGGAGTCGCAAATCTGAGAGCACGTGTTTTCCGGCAACAACTTTTCGTTCTCGTCGTTAGTTGTCACCGTCCCATCAGAGGTGGCAATAGACCCAGATGAGCGCTGGCAAACCAGTGCTCCAGCTCCTTGGACAGCTTCAGTGGCAAGCCTGATTTCATCCTCAGTAGCTCCCTCCTTAGCTCCCGACTGAACTGGGTTTCTGAAAACGTCGTCATAGAGCGTCTTGAAGATGGTGTCGATGGCGCTGAAATCGCTCCTTTCGGAAGTCGCCATCTTAGCGCCGACCAGGAAGATGCGTGTCTCGAGGATTACTTGCAAGAGCTTGAGCAAGTCACGGCTGTGTGCGGGTGCCTTTGGGTGTCGCAGGTTTTCCTTGATATGGGTGACAGCCGGGGCGGCCATGAGAACGAACGCAGCGGGACCTGCGCTCAGTACACTGACTAGGAGACGGCCAGCTGGCGCCGTGTAGAGAGTGCTCGAAAGATCATTGACACAGTCACGCGTGACTGTCAGGGCGTAGTCGCGGAGGTCTTCACCTTCGAGTCGTACAGCGATGGCCTTGAGGACCTCGAGGGTTGCCCATATTGAGTCCTCCACCTCACCATTTCTCACTTCGTACTTCAAGCTGCCCCAAATTTGGTTAAAGTAAGGGGTGACGGAGTCGTGTGGGTTCTGGTACTCCTCGATACAGGCCTGGATTGTTTTAAGGACATCAAGCTAGGTTATTGATTAGCACAGGTTCAACACGACAAGTCCAATTATACAAACCTTGACATTTGCGGTGACACCGTCTCCCTGGTCCAACTTTCCCAACAGAAAGGGGAAGGTAAGCGGTGCCAGGTCCTTGTTCGAGGAGAAGCATGCCCTTAGCGACAGCTTGAGCTGGTCGGGTGTGATTCCAGTAGGAGAGGTTCTTGGCAGACTGATGGGGAAGTATGCCTTGAAGGCACCATATACCTCCTCCAAGATTTCCTTAGATGGTGAGTACTCGCGGAGGAAGTACGCCAATATCTCAAACCAAACCATTAAGTTTGCCGGATCTCTCTCATTCTGGCACAGACGTATCAGGTCGGACATGAAGCTGGCCGAGGATCCATGGCGCGACTGAATAGCCTTGGAAGTCTCGGGCGAGGTGATGAGAAACTTCAGCAGCTCAAAGACTGCCAGGCGGGTCTTTGCGAC
The DNA here is from genome assembly GCA_902141235.2 of Clonostachys solani. NCBI lineage: Eukaryota > Fungi > Ascomycota > Sordariomycetes > Hypocreales > Bionectriaceae > Clonostachys > Clonostachys solani. The sequence goes on from CABFOC020000003.1 coordinate 1,210,862, forward strand.
CTGGCGGGGGAAGTCGTCCTTCAGGGTGCACACTTTTTGGATGATGTCGTTGGCACTTGTAGGTTGGAAGGACTTCATGATGGAGATTCTAGACAGTGCAGTTGCGGATGCCAGGATGCCCGCCTTGTGATCAATGTCGAACATGGCTCCGAAGAAGCTTACCAGCAGCTTGACTATCTCGACTGTTAGTTACCCCAACTCATAAACGAAGCAAGGTCGTCTGGAAGGTATAAATTCATACTCTGACTTGGTTTCAGGACGTCTGTTCCGAGAAAGTCCAGTGTCCGTGACAGGAACTCCAAGGCTACAAGAGGTCAGCAATGCACTCATGAGAGGCCTTTAGCTAGGCATGGGCTGTCAATCACCTTTGGCTCTAGCTGTCCAGTCTGGTGAGTCGCCATCGGCCATCTCATCATCACCTTGACTCCCAGGCATCCATGGCTGAACCGATTCGACCCATCTGGCGACTGGGTTGGTGGGGGCTGCAGCACCCTGCAGTTCTGCCGTCAATGTGTCAGTACAAGGGCAGAGTAGTTCCCGCAGTCTCAGATCTTACCCGAGGCTGCCTGTTTGGCAAGAGATGTGAGCTTGGCTTCATCATCGGCCAGGACATATTCAAGGGCGAGCTGCCGAAAATCGGCCATGGCGAATGCCGCGGGGCTCTGAGGCCTGGTCCTGACCCTGGTCGGTCTTAATCCTCACGCGAGGGAGCTACCGTGAGTGTATTGGATGAGTAGAGTAAGAGTCCAAAAAATTGATCCAATTCACTCGGGATATCACAATAGCCTGGTGTTTGGAGAGATGTTGAAATATGAGAAGCACACCACCAGAGTTTGGCGGGCAAATCTAAGGCGGGGCATTTTTTAATGATCTGCCAGTGGAATAGCTCCGATTACATACAACAAGTCGAGATGGAGGTTGAACTTCCTTGGCCTAAAAGTGGTTCATCAAAATTGATATAACACAAGTATTTACTAGGATATATACAATTAGAATAAATAATTTACAGTTATATTAGTCCACCTCTGTATTCATGCAGACTGACCTAATTTTCCTCAGACGAACCCACGTCATAATGCGATATTCAGAGTCTAGGGTAGACCATTTCCCTATCGAGGGTCCCACAATTGATAATGATCTCCAGCTCAACGAACAATTATCTATCTTCTGCCCGCTTCGACAACGAGACACTTCCTCGTCATTGCCGCCGTCCTCGCCATGTCTTCCCTCCGTACCCAAGCCCTACGGCACATCAGCCGGTACGCCGTGCGCTCCACAAGAACACTAAACCAGCGCCGATGGGCCCAAGTCCACGATGTTCGATTCCTAGCCCCAACCTGGCGCGCAAAGTCGACAATCGACAAGTACCGGGAGAAGCTCGACCAAAAGGCCAAGAACGAGGGGTTCGCGAGCATCGACGAGCTGAAGACGGCATACAGCGAGAAGATTGGCGAGGTACACCTCAAGGACGCTGTGGAATTCCCCGAAGCCCAGGTCCTACAGTCCGCCGGCGCCGCCCAAACCAGCACTCCCGCTCCCGCTGCGGCCCCCAAGACCGAGGCCAAACCACGCCGACAGCCACCCCCTCCCCCCTCTGGGTCATCCGAGAAGAAGGCAGTCAAGGGCCTAGACGACATCATCGACCTCGAAAAGTCCCGCTCCCTCCCCGAGAAGGAGCTCACAGCCATCTGGCGCCTCCGCCACGCCAGCTCCCCCAACAACGTGTGCGCCGTCATCCCCGCGGCCACGTACAGGGCCATGGAGGACGTGGCCAGGTCGGCGCCGCAGTTCGTCCTCCCCGTCCCCCACGAGGGCCAGGGCGCCGAGATCCACTTCCTGCAGTGGACGTTCGACGCCCAGTCCAAGACGAGCACCGTGCTCTTCACCCAGCTGGCCGAGTTCAAGAACCGGGGGGAGTTCGCGCAGCCGCACACCACCGTGACGCACCACCTCGACCTGGCGGACGACAAGGGCCTCGTGCTGATGCAGGGCCAGCTGATGGAGGACAGGGGCGTGACGCCCGAGCAGGTGAAGTGGCTCGTGATGTGCCTGCAGCGGTTCTACGGCGGGTGGGAGGGCGACCGGGCCGAGCTGACCGGGGAGAGGAAGCTGCGGGCCGATGAGAGAAAGAGGCTGCTGGACTGGTTCGCCTCGGGTGATGAGAGGTTTACCGTGGAGAAGCTCCTCGACGAGGCCGAGCGGATGGGCTGAGCCGGGGGGTGCGTTTGTTAAAGAATTATGAAGAAATGTACTATAAACGGTGTGTATAAAGTATAAACCATGCTCTGATATAGGATAAAGTCAGATGCGGCGCAGTCAGTTTCTGGGTATATACAAAATAGGCTGTCTCATGAACAAGCTTTGAACGAGTCCCCCCCCTCTGAAAACTCCCTTGGCCTTGAAATCTAATGTGATGCCGCCTCTACTTTATAGCTTGGCCTTGGGGCCCGCGGCCTCCTTCTTCGCCTGGTCCTTGAGCAGTCTCCTCAAGATCTTTCCCGATGGCGACTTGGGCACGACGTCTACAAACCTCACACCGCCTCGAAGCTTCTTGGGCGGTGCCACCTCACCAGCGAGCCAATCCGAAATCCGCTTCGCCAGATCCTCGTTGGCTTCAACGCCCGGGGTGGGAACAATATATGCTCGGGGGACCTCGGTGTGCGATGCATCGTCCCACACACCGATGACCGCTACGTCGGCGACGTTCTCGTTTCCCAGGAGCTTGTCTTCTAGCTCTGCAGGTGCGACCTGGAAACCCTCTATGAATTGGTTGTTAGACACAGACAGGCACACTGTGAAAGGGGGGTTGCTTTACGTACTGTACTTGATGAGCTCCTTGATACGGTCGGTGATGAAGAAGTTGCCATGCTCGTCGACATACGCAACGTCGCCGGTCTTGAACCACCCATCGGATGTGAAGGTGTCGGCCTGGAGGTCCGGCCGGTTCCAGTAGCCGGCGAACACATTGGGGCCCTTGACGAGCAGCTCTCCATGCTATTCACGTCCTATCAGCATGCCCTTATCACTTCATAGCGCAGATGGGGAGGATTCGGAAAACATACCTCACCATTGGGCAGGTCCTTCCCATCAGGATCAACAATCCTAGCCACCATGTTCGGCAGCAGCTTGCCCACACTCCCCTGGAACCGGGACCACTCGTCCGCGAACTGCAGCATGATGGTCGGGCTCGTCTCCGAGAGCCCGTACCCCTGCTTCACGCCGACCTTGAGGCGGTTCCAGACCGCCTCGGCCAGCTCGGGCCCCAGGGGCGCGGCCCCCGAGTTGATCCACTTGATGGTCGACAGGTCGTACTTGGCCACGGCGGGCTGCTTGCCCAGGGCGAGGATGATGGGGGGCGCGACGTAGGCGACGGTGATGCGGTGCGCCTGGATGAGGCCGCAGCCCTTCTCGAGGTCCCAGCGGGCCATGATGACGCACTTTGCGCCCGCGACGAAGGCCACGTTGAGCACGACCGAGAGACCCTAGGGAAAGGATAAAAGTGGTTAGTTTCCGGGAGAGCGCTGTGTGGTTGGTTGGGCATGGTCTTACGTAGATGTGGAAGAATGGTAGGACGCCTAGCTGGGCGTCCACATCCCAGTTCAGAGACTTGGTGTCGATCTTGTTTGATTGCATGGCGTTTGCGACTAGATTGCGGTGGGTGAGCGAGACGCCCTTGGGCAGGCCGGTGGTGCCCTTTCGCAAACCAGTCAGCTTCACTCTTCTGCATTGAAATAATTCCCTTGCCAATGCTCCCTCCAACTTACCGAGCTGTACACCAGGTACGCCGTATCAAGAGCATCAACCTGCGGCTTCCGGGGCTTCAGCCAGGCCCCCTCGGCCGTCACCTCCTTCCAGTGCTTGAACTCGCCCGCGTCGTCCCTCGCGTCGCCCATGAGCAGGACCCTCTGGCGCGGGATCCCCGCTGCGCTGGCGGCCTGGAGCGCGGCATCGAGGAAGGGCCGCTGGGTGATGAGGGCCTTGGCGCCCGAGTCCTTGAGCTGGTGGGCGAGCTCGTCGACTGTGTAGGTCGGGTTGGCCGGGGAGGCGATGCCGGCGGCCCAGTGCAGGCCGAGGTTGACGACGGGGGTGTCGACGCAGTTGGGGGTGTAGAAGCCGAGGACGTCGCCCTTGCGCCAGTCGAGGGAGTGGACGAGGCCCTGGCCGAAGGCGATGGAGAGGCGCTTTATCTCGGCGAAGGTGTAGGAGCGGCCGGTGTCGCCGTCAACGAGAAGAACTGGTTGTGGAAGCGTCAGCCATGAGAGGTCTTTCTTGAATGAATGGAGGGGGTGGCACCTACTGTGGTCATCTGGATAGTCTCTTTTCCCCTCCAGGTACAGAGTCCAGAGGTCGACGTTGGGAATGTCGATGTCTGCGAATTGGGATTTGATCGACATGGCGCGGAGATATGGTGCACAATCACCTGGCTGTGTGTTGGTCTCTGCTATGCGACGAAGGGGAGGCTTTGTATATGCGGGGAAGCTGCCTTGGTCAATCGCACGGTAGATGGAACTAGGAAAGAGTAGAGAGGAGGAAGAATGAGGGAAGAAAGGTCGGAGACAGCGAGATGAAGCCGATCACGACAAATTGGGGCTTGATTGGGAGTAAACTGGGGTAGCTCTCAACTAAACCCGGACTTGAATCTGAGAGCGGCATAGCGCCTGCAATCCGACGCAAGCCAGGCCGAGATTGGCTGTAGCCAGCTCATGCCGCGGTGTGTTTCGGTTACGGAGTAGTTGGCTGGGTGAGACGGAGTTCGGGGAATCGCTGGATGACGCATCGAGATCTCTCCTATTGGCCAGTGGCCTGGGAGATAAGGATTCACGCTGTGGGACGTTGGAGCTATCCCCGCACCAACTCCGCGCTTGGGGCATTTGGGCGCTGTAAATGGCCCAAAGCCGGGGAGCCTAGAGCAGCCGAAACGTGGGGAAATCCTCAGCTTGGGGATTGAGTTCCACTAACATACGGCTGACACTACAGCAGCGCATCTACATTAGATCGCTCTCTTCTATCTAGGTAGGTAGATCCCATATGTGATGACCTCCTGAATTTGCTATGTTTGATTCTATGCGTGTTCATTCTACTATGGATATCGTAATATCTTTAACATTGGCGGTATTCAACTATCCACACTCTATCGCCTCTAAGCTGTATGTATCTAAACTCCTCGCTAATCTCGTCTTGCATGCGTAAATTCGTCATGTATATACATGCTGCTCACCAGCCTGTCATTATATACCCCTGGAAATCAAACAGAAAGGAAGAAAATATAGAAAATCCACAACATCTATCACCACTCAGCTCTCATGCGCTGTGCCCTTTCATCCGCTAGAGGTCCTCGCACCCCGTCGGCACCCGGCACACATCTCGATACTCGCACGTCTTCCACAGAACCTCCCTGACCTCCTTGAACACCTGATCAGGCGCGTCCATCGCCCAGATGACGTCCAGATGCTCGTACTCGGGGATGATCTTGCTATGCACGACCTGAACAAACGGCTCCCGGCCCCTCTCGAACCGCCGCAGCAACCGCCGCCCGTCCACCAGGTCATCCTGCCCACACACCCAAAACGCAAACGGCGGCGCTTGGTCGTCGTACCACGCGCCCGTCCCCGACGATGACCGCTCAGGGCTCTGCGACGGAGACGACCCCGAAGGCGACGGCGCCGACCTACGACCGCCGGCACCGCCGGGCGTGTCATCGCCAGAGGACGACCTCTCGTACTCCTCGTCCATGCGCTCCTCCTCCCGGACCACCTCCTTGGTCGCGAGGATGCATTTGTGCTGGGCGAAGCACTCCCTGCCGAGCCACCACCTCATCGACTCGGCGCTGACGTACACGGGCGCGAACTGGAACATGCGGTCCCTCAGCCCGCGGTCCCACCGCGTGTCCGTCCAGTCGAACAGGAACGAGAAGACCTTGTAGCCCAGCCACCCGTACAGCCGCGGGTCCAGCACGGCGTGCATGCGCATCATGAAGGGTATGAAGGCGTGGATGCCAAACATGAGCCTGAACAGCGCCGGGGATATGACGCGCATGAACTTGAAGTACATCTTGCCGATGAGCGGGCCCGCGTACACGGCGGGCGCGAGCGCGCAGAACACCGTCAGCCGGGCGCCCAGCTCGGGCCGCTGCTCCTTGGCGAGCGCGACGAAGGCCTGCGTGGTCCCCTGGGAGTGGCACACGAGGCCGAGCTTGGCGAAGCCCGTCTCGGAAAGGACGCGGGAGGCCAGCGCGGGGAGGTCGAAGACACCCATCTGGCGGATGTTCCAGCACCACATGCGCGGGTCGGCGTAGCGGAGGAGGACGTGGCGCGGGGTGAAGCCGCAGCGGTTGTTGCCGAGCCAGACGTCGTAGCCCGACTTGCAGAGCCAGAAGGCGAGGGAGGCGTCGTCGTTGCAGCAGTAGGCGCCGGCGCTCTGGAGGAGGCCGTGCATGAGGAGGACGGGGAACCTGGGCTTGCGGGAGGGGTCCCTGAGGCGGGTGCGGGAGGAGCTCTGGAAGACGTCTGGGCCGCGGTGGGCGCGCTCGGCGGGCGCGAGGGGGGTGTACTCGCTCGGGTCGTAGACGTGCCATAGGTCGATGATGAAGCCGTCCTCGGTCTGGACCTGGCAGGCCTCGACGTCGAGGCCGACGCGGCGGGCGTAGTAGCCCACGTCGCACTTGATGGGGTCTGGGCCGCCTTCGGTGGGCGGGTACTCGTCAGGGGGGAAGTCGGCTTTGCTTTCTCTCGCGCCGTGAGAGTGCTTCTTCTGCCAGGCCTGGGCCTTTTCCTTCCTGACCCTTGCTCTGCGGATCTCCTCGGCGTAGAAGGGGCGTTCCTTGTCCAAGTCCCGGAAGGTCAGCGTGTAGAAGAGCTTCTTGCACAGGAGCGGTATGCTGGTGAATAGTGACCCGAGCACAATGACACCTAGAAAGGCCAGGCTCAGGAAGAACGAGGAGAACCGAAAGAAGGCGCATTGTAGGTCACGTAGAAAGGATGGCGGCCCGTAGAGCGGTAGTGGGGGAAACAGCGGGTTCGTGTGAGACGGTGGCCTGGCGTTATTCAGTGTGCCATCACCTCCATTCTCCTGTTTCTGAAGTTTGTCCCCCTTCTGGTTCTTGGGTAGCTCGATGACATGCGCCCGATCCTGCGACTGGTCATTGTCTCTGGATGTGTTGGCTGTGGTCTTGCCGTCAGCCTCCTTGATCTCGATGGTCTTCGGCTGGCCCTCCAGCTCATCTCGCAGGGAGTTCAGCTTGTGCGCTTCCTGGAGAGGCACACCGGGGAGGCGATTTCCATCAGCAGTGATAATGACGGGGTCGTGAGGGGTCACGAAGTGCGCCTGGGTAGCGACGGCGGATGGATGCTGGAGGCGAGACTCTGATGGGCTGGAGGGGCTCTCATTTGTCTGCTGTGGCTGCTCTAGAGAGAGCTTCTGGGCCTGGAGAGAGAAATTGACAGCACTCTCGGCCAGGCTGGTGGCCGATTGGGCCTTGCGATGGTCTGAATGCTCCTTGTGCTCTCCCTGCTGTGGTTGTTCTTGTCGATTGACTTTCGCGTCGTCTGCTGAGGCGCCCATCGCAAACCTCCTTTATGACGCAACCATTTACGGGTACAAAAATGATGGACTGTCCGGCTAGGGGAGAACCGCCGCACAACGAGCAATAACACACAGGTGCTGGAAGGAAGAAAGGAAAGCAGAAAAATGAATCTACGCTGAGCGCAATGCCAATTGACAGAATACACAAAGATGCGAAGATATGACAGCGAGTCAGAGCTGGGACAGAAATTTCATCGAGACGTTTTCATCTTGGGGTGACATGTGAAAATACCACCAACCACCGCCCCGGACCAGACCAAAAACCAGACCGGCGGCGATGATCAGACCGCTAGTTCCATCGACGGTCCCCCACCACTCAAAGCCTCCCCTGATGACCTGGCGCCTCTCAATGAGGCAGCAGCAGGACTGTCGGGATACATCTCGTGCATGCAAAGGGCCCGAGTTTGCCCATTTTCGTACGATTATTTGGGTTGATGGGAGGTTTGTCGGGATGTGAAACAGCAGCACGAGGGCCAGCCAATGCCCTCTGCCTCTGCCAATCCAGCTGTCAGGCGGAATTGGATTAATAATAAAACGCCCAGAGCAACAGTCAGAGGCAATACGGTGAGATCGGCTTGGGCTGACTTGCTATGTTCAGCTCTGGCACTTGGCCTGGCTTACGGGCCATGTTGGCTGCTGGTTACCTGCGAAGAGGCAGTAATCACTGTCCGAAGGTATCACTGTCGGGATTCTGCAGTGGATCTCACCAATCCATCTCCAACCAACCAACAGGTCGAGATGACGTGCGTCCGTAGTGTAGGGGAGCTGGAAGAGACCCAATACCAGGCCTCATTCGTCAAGTAGTAATAGACTCGATAGCGGGTGTGGGAAAAGACAGATGCATCTGGATAGATTGGCTTGGTCGCCGCCGATGCGCCACTGCAGCCTCGATTGTGGTGGCTGGTGGCCAGTCGTGATGTCATGGCGTACGGATGAACAGCCGATCCGTAAATCAACCACAAAGCCAATGGATGTTATCTTTCGCCATCCTCTCGCACCTTGCCTGTTCCTCATTAGTTTCCTGGTCTGGCTGTACCAAAGGGCTTTGGGAAGGACAGAATGGCAGTGCACCTCCAAGAAGAGCCTTCCAAGAGGTTGGCTGACAGCGGCCTAGTAGATTACAGGCACCTCGTGTCCAGTTCTAAAAATACAGGAGCCCCACCACCAGCACAAGCCTCCACCAGGGCCTTCAGAAGACCTTGGCCCTCTCCCAGGCCTTCTCCAGTGCTTCCAGGAGGCCCGGCCTCGATGCTGAAGCCTGCATGGATCATTATCATGGTCCGTCCTCGGCTCGTCCAACCCAATTCACCCAAGCGTATCGAGAGCTTCAAGGGCCTCGCGCAGGATCGACGCCTCATCTTAATCTCTATTTTTTAATACATCCCGGTGCCGGGATACATCTTGACATGGCAAGAAGACAGAGGCATCAAGTGTTCACCACCATGTGGCACGGCAACGATCCTCCAAGAACCAAGCAGGCCCAAGAATGTGCCACTGGTTCCCAGTAAGCCATCCTCCCGTGCCCTCCGACGATCTTAGATGGTCCATGTGGAACGAGGTGAATTGTGGCATTTTGACATTTGGCTCCGTGTTTCATGCCATCAGCCCTATAACAGAAATGTGGTGATCCTGCACTGCAACTGAGACGAACACCTGCCCTAAATGCTCTTTGATGGTCGGAATGTCTACATCAAATTGGGGTTTTGGCCTTGAGTTCAGTCCCAGCATTGATGCTCATCTCCAGCACCCAGAATTACCAAGCAGATTACGTCTGAAATGGGACGGATGCGAGGACATGTTGGCTGACGATCTTGTGAACCCTGCCACTCCGCAGAGTCCGCACCCTGTCACTGTACAAATAGACACAGAGTGATCAAAATCCTCCGTTTGTGTCTTGGATGAGGTGCCGTATCATGCTGTACCGACTGACATCGTTATGGCCTCTACTGTATGACCCAGCCGACTCCGATGCACCTCCAACAAAGTTGCATCCATCGGCACAAGGCTGGCGGCAATGTAGCCTTTGTAGGTTCGTTCTGACAACACCAACTCTATCATCCTTATTTTAGCCCTGCATGGCAATACAGGGAGGCTTTTCCGAGCTAATTAGCCCCCACCTAGAGGCCGGTAAGCACTTGCACTGCACAGCACCAGAACATAGCCCTGCAGATGGGGCATGGAATCAAGATGGATCAATCCCCAGGCCCTTTTCCCCTTGTCTCTCTTGCTGATCAGGCTCTTTCTCCACCTTTTGCCTTTTAACACGGTCCTAGTCCGGCTTGGTCCGGGCCCGCCGCCTGCACATGGTGGTGATGGTCGCCGTATTACTCCAAGACGTGATAGACACAGTAATGATATTCTTATTCGGTCCGCCAAGTCTGGGCCTGCGTACCCAGCCAGGCGGGATTCTGTGTTCTTACGTCCTTCCCGATCCCCTGGCCTTTTTCTGCTGGCTGTTCAATTAAGGTCGCCTCCCGCCTTTCTTAATCATCCCATCTTTCTTCCCTTCTCCCCCTTACCTTGCTTTTCTCTTCCTTTCGCTCGCTACACGCTTCCAGCCTCTACGTAATCCAGTCTTGTCGAGTCTTGTGTTTGTATCAAGACACTTTCACTCAGGAGGACCGACCAGAGAGGCTAACAGCGTCGATAATTCACTAATTCCTTAATCCTATAACATCTTCATAATACGAAACGGACCATCCTATTCAATCATGTCCGACGAGGTCGCAAAGTCACTGGGCGCCACCTGCCCCAAGGGAGGATCCTTCTACGTCTGCTACGACAAGCCCACCCAGTTCGTCGGCTGCTGCTCCGTCGACCCGTGCAAGACGGCGACGGGCGCCTGCCCCGACGACAACCTCAAGTACACCTCCTTCGACAAGTACTCCTTCAACTCCCTCAAGCCGCAGCTCTGCGTCAGCGACGCCCCCGAGGTGCAGTGGTGGACCTGCGCCGAGGCCAAGCCAAACCCGTTCATGGGCTGCTGCTCCGTCAACCCGTGCGAGACGGGGTCCGGGTGCCCGGACGGCAAGATCTTCGCGGCCAAGCTGAACGACAAGAGGGAGCAGGCGGAGCCCTTCCTCACCGCGGAGCAGCGTGGCTCGAACAGCGGGCTGCCCACTGGTGCCAAGGTCGGCATCGCTATAGGTGCCGTGCTCGGGTTCCTCCTCATCGCCGGCCTCGCCTTCTTCTTCTGGCGCAGGCGGAGGCAGCAGAACGCCCCGGCTACAGGCTCATATGAGCAGTACGGCGGGAACTACCCAGAGTCCAAGATGGGCGGCGGCTCGCACATGTCGTCCTACACCGCGACATCCACGCCCTCCGTCGCCACGCAGATGCCGTACGACCCGTACGGGCAGCAGCAGGCAAACGGGCAGCTATACCCTCACTACAACCAGGCGATACACACCCAGGGCGGCTTCCCCCCGTCGTCCGTGTATATCCCCAACCAGCCGACACCGCCTCCCATGTCCGCTCACCCGGCGCCGCACGGCCAGGGGCAGGCTTTCGCCGCCGAGCTGCATTCGGAGAGCGCCTCGGACGTATATGAAGGGGGGAAGAAGCCCACGCCTACCGAACTACCCTGAGAAAGAAGGTAGTTCCATTAACACCAGTCGTCAATCGTCGGACAAGGAGGATTGGCGTCTCTGAGATCTGTTAGAATATCATTGCATGAACTTTTTCATTTGTACTGTTTTTATTTTTAAGCGGAGTTGGTTCAGGAGGATTGGTATATAGGGAACCATTGGGCATCACTGGAGTTGGGTAGAGCGATTGATATAGCGATTGACCTTTGCGTCGCTTGATTTATGGTGAATATAAACCATTCTATGATAAGAAGAAACAGCACTTGGCTCCCAAACTTGATGTGAACTTCTGTTACTGACCATAGGGTTCAAGGATAGCGCTTTGCCCCTTGGGATTTGGTCTCCTCGAATGCATGTCTACCTTAGATAATCCACTTTACTTGCTGCATAGCCCGGTGGCGTTCTTGAGCGCAGCAACGACGCCGGCGTAAGCGGGATGGTGGGAGAAATCCTCAAACCAGAGAAGGGCTGCGCCTTCGCCCTCGAAGGTGTACGGAACCCAGCTGAACGGGTCGTAGAAATCCCAGAGCGTGATGCCAATGCAAGCAGGGACCTGAGCACATGCACCGACAGACTGGGAGGTCGGGTTAGCCATCTTGAAACAACTTATTACCGTCTGGATGGGAGGCTGTAGAGACTTACATTCTTGTAGTCCTCCTTCTGCAACGCTAGCAGCTCCTCCGTGGGAGGAAGCTTGTCCAGTCTCACGTCCAGCTCCGTCAAGGCAACCTCAACGCCCAAGGCCTCGTAAGATTGGATCACGTCAATCTGCTGGTCGAGACTGGGCGCCTCCCCGGCCGTGAAGTGAGCCTGCATGCCCACCCCGTCAATCTTGATCCCCTCATCCTGCAGCATCGTCACGAGCCGCAGCACAGCGTCCACCTTTGCCCCGGGCCTCTCGATGTTGTAGTCGTTGTAGTACAGCTTCGCCTCGGGATCCGCCTCGGCGGCGAGCCGGAACGCAAGCTTGATGTAGTCCTCGCCCAGGACGCGGTAGAAGAGCGACTGGCGCCAGCTCCCGTCCTCCTCGAGGGCCTCGTTGACGACGTCCCATGCGTAGCACCTCCCCTTCCAGTGGGACGCTACGTTGGTGACGTGGGCGGTGATGATCTCGGTGAGCTCTTCGGCCGTCCATTCTTGGGCTTCTACCCAGGGGGCCAGTTGGCTGTGCCAGACTAGGGCGTGGCAGCGCAGGATCTTGTTCTGCTCGCGCGCGAGGCTAGAGACGATCTCGCCCTCGGTCCAGTTGAAGACGCCCTGCTCGGGTTCTGAGAAGAGCCACTGGCATTTTGTTAGTAACCCAGAGTACTTCAATTGAGTTTGTCAATTGGGGAGTAGGAAAGGCTGGAGCTTGTGTACCTTTTGCCCATTGGTGGGGGTTGTTTGGCCAAACTCGTCCGGGTTCGCAAGGATGGCATCGTACTGGGGGTAGACGTGCTCCAGACCGGCGCGTTCTCGCTGGCCGGGCGAATCAGTGGCCGAGCCAAAGTATTTGAGGCCAGCTCTCTGGGCCCATTGATGGAGCTGGGCCGAGGCGGGAGCCAGGAGGGCGGCGAGAACGAGAGGCCGAAACTGCATCTTGGGTTATTGCAACTTCAGATCGAGGGGCAGAAGCAGGTATAGAGCTCCTTTGGACCAGAACATGACTTCGACTGGGAAAACGGAAGCAATTTATACGTTTGACCCGGGCTGGTGTTTTTGAAAATAGCCGGGTAAAGTGGCTAATAGAGCTCGAGCCGCGACTTGCCTGCATCGTAGAGACCTGCCAGAAGGCCGAGGATCCCAGGATGGCGGCTAAAAAGGAACGTCTTATTTGGGCATGGCGGAGAGATGTGGAGTATGAGCTTGTCGCAACGTACGTCGAGATGTTGAATGGGATGGAGGAAGTCCATCAATAGCCCCAGGCAGAGGGGGTTTGGGTTGAAGGAGAAGTCGCTGGAGCCGATGACAACAGCATCGTGCTTGGAGCTGGAGGTGATTTTCCGTAAGAGTTAGGCTGTAATACAACCTCAACCGCCATGAGTATCAAGGTAAGACTCTGACCCCAGCAACGAAACGATCTACGGGCCTGCTTCCCGATCTATGGATGCATAACCCTGTATACGCGCCAATCGGCCATGATATCCTGCGAGGCAAGTTGGGCTTTGCAGGAGCGCAAGGTTCTTGGAACCAGCTGCATGATTACAGATGTGAGACAGATGGTGGGCAGAAAAGAACCTGCTGGAGCATATGCAGCCCTTGGTAGGTAGGGTTGGTTGCTCGCCCATAGGCAAGGGCCTCATCTCGGGTTAAGGCATTTGCGAAGTAGCGGGTATGTGGGCAGTACTTTCTGTGTGCCGTGTTCCTGACGATTATTGAATAGCAATGGCGCATATGGAATGGCCCTGGAAGCAAGACAGACAGACGCAAGAATGGTCGCGGGGTGAGGAGTTAGGCTGGACTGAGGAGAGCGAGCCTGGGAGAAGTGCAACAAATATTGCATGAGTATGGGTCACAGTGGGCTGATGCTGCATATTATGTGGTAGCACTGGCTCAGGTTGCAACCTATCAAGCTTTGCACAGACATGGAGATGACCGTGGCATGAAGAGCTGACGACAAATGAAAGACGCAGTGAGGTGGGGGAATGGGATGAAGCCAATGGCGATGGTCGGAGCTCGGGCGTCGCTGCTTAGTCATCACAACTGAGCTGCACCCGGTACCTCCAATAGCGAGCGGGCCTCTGCTTGAGCCCTGTACACGGTACTAACCTGCGAGTTGGCTGCGGGCTGCCTGTGGGTTGTGCTTGGCCTGGGCCAGTGCCACTACAGCTGCTGCCGCCTCCCACCTTCAGGCAGCTTTGCTTTTGGCACGGGGTGAGGCGAACAAAAGGCAGGTCCGCTCCAGCAGCAAATGCCATCGCGCAACGCAAAGCTCTCTCACTCTCTGACCTCTTCACCGTCATCTCTACTTGGCTTCATCTGCGACCAACATTTCCGCTCTCTTCTTCGCTTCTCAATCCACACATGTAACCGGCGACACGGTCCCACCCACAGCCAAGGTCAATCAAGGCACGCAGCTACCCGCCTTGCCCCCACGATCTGCGCTGAGAGTGCCGGGAGGCCGGTGGGAGACGATCCGGCAATTGTACGACTGAACCACCACCACATGGACTGAGCACGACTCTGTGCTGCCTCTCAGTCATTTCACCTATCCTCCGCCCACTTGCTTGATCAGTTTGGGTCAAGAGAAGAGCCTCTCAGTTGCGCAAGACCTCCTTGGTCTCTGTGCTGGACTACCCTACACTTTGGCCACTCTAATCTCGACAATGGACCAAATCCAGCACCAGTACGATGACATGGCTACGTATGTCCACTCACTTCGCCAATCAGTATCTAGCATCGTCCTGTGGGCTGAGGAGAACCTATCCCGGGACATATGGATGCAGCATCACCTCCAGATCATACTATCTTCTCTTCACGATGAGCTGACCAGGCTCCATGGGAGTCTATTTTTCGCCCACCGCGTGGAACTCGGTAAGACTGCTCACGCCAGAGGCGATAGATGTAGACTTGAAGAAGTTCCACCCCCAATTCTGCAGACCTGCGAGGCTGCCATCAACTTTCTCGCAGCCGACATAGGCACCGCAGTTGCAAGCAACGATGGGGCTCTCATTATCAAGCTAGCCTGGGTCGGCGCTGCCATTTCTTTCTCCATGGACGCGGCCACCTCGCCTCAAGATGTGCTGTTGCGCCTGTCGTTCTTTCGCTCAGACCCCCCGGACGGGTTCCGAATCCAGACCCAGGACCTCATCGTCCTGCGCAGCTCACAACGCTCTGTTGATTTGACGCAGAGACAAGGCGATGCGCCCGTATCTGCAGACGACGTTTCTCTATGGTTGTCCCCATTTCTGAGCCTCAAATCTTACGAGCCGGGAGAATATTACCATGAAAGGTTCGTAGCCGAGCTCATGGATAAAACCTATCAGGGGCTCCCTCATGCCGCCATCGAATGGCCTCTCCATGCTGAGCACTTCTGGCCTGCTGTCAAGGACAAAGTCGTCTCGTTGTTTGCCCCAAGCCCGAATTTCGGCTTCATAAATTGGATTTTGCATTTCGCCCGAGAAATGTGGCCCGACGAGTTTGGCTGGCACATACCTTCCCAGTATCCTATGATTGACCTGACCGACGCTCTGTGCAGGGGGGAAATTGGTCCCTTGCACATTGCTGCAACCTTTGCATTGCCCAGCTTATGCGATCGGCTGATATCCTCGGGTGCCGATATCAATGAGAGAGGCGCTCTCGGGACGCCCTTGTGGTGCGCCTTGGTTGGACCCGATATTCTCGTCAACCACATGGCCGGCAAGCCTTGGCACCCCCCGTCTGGTCGTCACTTTGCTAGCCCTAGCCGTTCGCCCACCATCAGGAGGCTCTTGGATGCCGGAGCTGATTTCAGCAATGGCAGCAATGGCAGCGGGCTAGAAAATACGGAAGACGAGCCTCTTTCGGTGTCTGGTATGGCATTCTGGGTTTCGCTGAAGACCGGAGACGATTCGGTCCTGCAACGCATCATTCAGTCTGGGCCTGTGTTCAACCAGGGCCTGACTAGCCTTATCGAAGATCTCAAACTAGATGAAGAAGAAACCCATATGAGAGATCTCGTATCGCGACTGCTGACCATTCTCTTTGATCAATGCGTCCTCGCTGAGGCAAGCATTGAAACTCAAGGCTTGGGTGCTGCCATCAGCGAGGCCATGTCTCGCCTCCAACTCAACCTCAACCCCGTATCAGCCGACGGGAAACTGGGTATCCCGGATGAAGAGCTAAACCACCTGGCTGTTGCCGCTATCGTCGGTGATGACGCGTGGTCTCTCCGCCGATGTGTGTTGGATCCTCGGTTTCATACAAGTCTGCCAACCAACAAATATCAGCGCCAGAACACACTTCTGCACATCGCCGTTACGGATGATTTCTTTGAAGCTGTAGACATCTTGGTCGAGGCGGGGGCCAGCTTGGGGGCTTTGGACGAAGATGGTAAAACTCCTCTCATGGTTGTCGAGAGTGTTGCCATGATGGAGAGGCTTGTTCTGACGCATGGCGCCACTACTACACAGTCTGACCCTGATGGCCGGACTATTTGGCACCTGGCTGCAGCAACGAATGAAACCGGACTCCTCGAATGGTTGTGTCTCAATGACCCGTCCAAAGACATCAATATGAATAAGGAAACGCTTGCTCGACGTACCCCGCTCGTTGAAGCGTTGCTTAGCACTGACTTCCTGGCTGACAAGCCCTTCATCCAGAGAGACACCGAGCCTAAAGCCGCCAAGGTGCTTCTCAGGTACTTTGGTAACAGACTGTCGCTTTCATCTGTCGAAAGACCTCTCATCCACCTGGTCGTACCTTGGGGAGATACTAGCTTGCTTCGCAGTCTGCGCGACCTCGGCGCTGACTTTTCTGAGCTGGATGAAAATGGCTGGACACCACTCCATTGGATAAACATGTCTGCTACTCTGGAGTTCACTGAGCAGCTTATTGAGCTCTGCCCTGATATCCCGTACATGACATATTCCGGCCTCACTGCTGCCGAGACCATATTCCAGAATACGGTTCTGCTGAGCGAGATGGAGGATGACGAACCCAAGCGATCCTCGCACCCATCTTGCAGGCGTGAACTGTCTATGAGCGCGTATAACCGACTCCTTGACCCCGAAATGCTCCGGCAGTGCGATGACAGGGGTGAAGGCTTCTGGCCCCGTTTCTGCAGGAACGTGTTGACGAAAAACATCAAGACACATGTGAAGGAGCATAGAATGACCCGGTTGTCAATTGAAGCAGCGCTACAGTGCGTTTTGACAAAGGGCATCATGGCAGACTACGAAAGGAAGACTGGCCAGCCAGGTATCATGTGTTTGGAAGAGTTAGGGGCGGAAAGAGCAGGTAACAAGGATGCGATTCTACCCTTGACTAAATTGCTCGACAGGTTCTGGAACGTGAAGCGCCTTCGTCGAATTATCATCAAGACATTGCGCAACAGTTCCAATCTCATGAAACGATTGTTTTGGAGCACACCAGCATGCCAGAGGTTGCTGATTGAGTGCTGCGTGGACGAAGATTTGCCGATCTTGAAATATGTCTGTTCCAAGGGAGGTGACCTCGAACTGGGCGAGCGGCGTTACTCTGGGGTCACAGTTCTCGAGGCAGCGATTTTGCACTATGCCGAGGGACCTCAGGAACCCCTCAAATCTCTCCTCGTAAACACGTCGGTGGATCAGCTCAATCGCCACCAAATGGTTATCTTGCGAACTATTATGAGACTCGATCTAAAAGTAGACGGGCTTCCCGTCGAGAGTCTGCTTCAATTATTTATTGACCGAGGTATGCGCGTCAATCCTGCAAGAGATGATGGAGAGTCGCTGCTGGCCGAAACCCTGAAAACTTTCCAGTTCGCGGCCGCGTCCCTGTTGATCCGTCATGGTGCTAGGCTAGACCTTGGTCGCGACGGGTACAATGCCTTGATTCATGTAGCAAGCAAAGACGACACGATGGCTCTCGAGTTTCTTGTCGAATCGTTTGGCCAGCTAGGCAGAGATGAAGTTAATTGGGGTTCGCTCTACCTGCGCCCTGGCCTTCCCCCGCGAAACGTGCTACACGTAGCAGCAGAGCATGCGAGCTGGGAATTCCTGAGCGAGGCGTTGGAGACCCTCCCCCTGCTGAAGGAGCACATCAACTTTGTCACAGAGGAGGGTGGGCCAATCCATGTAGCTGTGAAACGAGGAGAGGTTGAAGTGGCTGAGGTCCTGGTGGAACATGGTGCCGATTTGACGCTGCGTGACACCGACGAGTTGCAAGGCTACACTCCTCTGCATCATGCTTGCAGGCATCCTGACCGCGCACTCCTGCTGTTGTGCATAATCAACGCACCTGAGACTCTCCAGTTCAAGGATAATCAAGGGAAGACACCGCTGACCCTGGCGACTGAGCTCGGCAACGACGTTGCACTGTCATTGTTTAGAAGCTACGACTCAATATGATGCATCGTGAGCTAATCTCATGTCGTATGATACGACATCGATATTGCAATATTTTGTATTGTTCACGTTTAGTCGGAATGCCAGGGCAGATTTCACGGTTGGATATGCTAACAAAGAATCACTGTCCAACGTGGGATTTTTAACGGGCGTGGTAAATATTGGCACAAAACACCCTGAGACGGGGGTATAGGCCAGCTTATCGCGGAGCCATGAAAATAGGTATGAGAATTTTCATCGGATAATGTTTTGGCTTTTCATGTTTTCACAATGTAATGCCATCTTGTAATGGCTTGGATTTTACGACACTGGAGGTAGGTTTGAGAATCGCTTGACCATGGTACTTGGAGGGAAGGCCGACATGGACCTGGGGTAGATCTAGGGGACGTGAGACTCACTGTGGAAGCTACGACACTCGATGATGATGAGCCTCGGCGGTAGGTTCTCATGAGACGGAGAGACTGCATTTATTCATCCAAGGAAGACGGCGAACAGGTTGGGTTTCTTTCAGCCGACCGGTTGATGTCCCGGTATACCTGGACGTCTTGGATGGGCACACCGGTTTGCCAACTCATGGCGTTTGACGATATGAAGGTAACGACACACTTAGAAATACGGCTTAGATTCACAACAGGGAAAAAAGGACAAAAGGATAAAAGGGACAACCATTGGGCGGGATGGATATTGCTGGATAGGTATTTATTGTACGGTGCAAGGGAATGTAGTTACTGGGTTTTGGCAGCTGAAAATGAGATTGACTCGGCTGCTTGCGGCCTCACACGATTGTCTTGATTTTTGTCCTTTGGGGTCTCATTCTCTCCTCTACAGCCTGCTTTGCCTTGGCTTTCATTCGGCATGGCAGCTCTATTGAATGCTTGCTATGAAATCGATGCTGTCGCCATCTTCGATGCCGGTGCCCGGATATGGCTTCTCCACCCGACGAGACAGATGACGCTGCTAGCCGAAGTCTGAAGCCCTTTCATAAGCTCTGCGAGACTGAGATCCTAGATTTCCAATTGCTTGTTATTTGATAATTGTCTTAGAAACACCCTGCCGCCTGCCCCAAATACGCCATGAACGACAAGAACAAGCAGATCCTCATCGTGGGAGGTGGTACATTCGGTCTCTCAACCGCCTACCACCTTGCTAAATCAGGGTACACGAGCGTCTCCGTCCTGGAGAGATCCTCCTTCATCCCAGCCGAGGAGTCTCCCGGCAATGATGTGAACAAGATCATCCGCGCCGAGTACGAGGATCCGCGGTACGCCCAGCTGGCTCTTGTACGAACCTGATCTAATCTGCTTGTCGATTCCTGACTACTCACACTCATTGCAGGAAGCTATCGATGAATGGACCAACAACCCGCTGTTTGCCCCTTACTACCACCAGGTCGGCTGCCCGCTCTGCAACTCCCTCGCCGCACTAGACAAGGCGAAGCGGACTCTCGCAAAGTCCCTGTCCTCCATATCGAAGCATCCCGCGTGTGCTGGTAAGATTGCGCCAATAAACAGCAGGGAGGATACCAGGAAGACTTATGCCCGTGACGTTGGGTTCTTCTTCGAGCCTGATCCGAGGACGAGCCTGATCCGAGGACGAACCTGCTGAATCTGTGCCCGTCGGGGGCTGGGATCACGAATTTCAACATGGAGGGGGTGTCCCTCCCCCCGGGGAGTTCGCCCTACATCCCGCCGCACGATGAGGAGGCCTCGAGGAGGATACTGAGGGAGACGCTGCGGGCGTTGGCTGAGCCGCCCCTTGTGCATAAGAAGATGTGCTGGGTGGCCGATACGGACGACTCGGACTATCTGATTGCCTGCGTCCCGGGGACAGAGGGGCTTATCGTGGCGTCGGGGGACTCGGGACACAGGTTCAAGATGCTGACTATGGTTGGGGGGTGGATTCGACGGGTGGTTGAGGATGGGCAGCAGGTTGAGGCGAGATGGCGCTGGAAGCCGGGGCGGGGAAGGAGTCGTGATAATGTGAGTTGGAGGGTTGGAGAGCTTTATGATCTTGGAGAGGAGAAGACGCGGTCGAGGCTTTGATTTGGTTACTTGAATTGTGTTTGATAGCTATTCTAGTGCTCTCCCTACTGGTGGCGTCCATGGTTGGGGCACATGAGATAGAGACTATTTATATTCATTGTATATTTCTGTGTTGTGGTCTTCTGTCTTAATGCTTAAGATGAGTTACTTTACCCTCTTCCACTCCCTCCTTCGGTCGGTGTTAAAGACGTTTACCAGATACTACTGGGCTGCTCTGATGTCGACTGTGATTTCGAGATTACACCTAGTCTTGCGGTTATTCATGACATGTCTCTCCTATGGAGAAGACTCCTGTGTATGATGTGCCCGGCTGGTCGCCCTATATAATATATACACTATATTCCGGAGTGGGGAGATGAAGTAACAGGCAATTGCTGGTTCTTTTATATGTGAACTCTTCCCGGCTAGAGATGTTCATCTTGGGACAAGGCTTCCTCGTAACTCCCAGCCGCAACCTGAAGCACAGCGCCAGGAGGAATCTGTTTAGGGCGCCGATACGGACGTTGCATGGAGATCGGGCGTATCAGCGCGATTACGGGGGTTTGCATGCTGTGGATGGGTATCCTTGTTATGTTAGTCGGGTAGAGGCGAGCTGAAGACTCCTACATGAATGTCTTCTTGACGATCTTGATGAAATCCCCACCAAGTGCAGAAATTAATCGACATCCGGCTAATATACCATTGGATACCAATATCCAACTCATCATCTACTTACACGGGATTAAAACATTACCGAAGGTCTTTCGGGGTGTATGTCGAGTCCGATATATTTACTCAGCAGCAGACCAAGGTCCTTCGCCAGCATGCTTGGGATGGTTCATGCCCGCCGCAGCCAGAGGCCTCGGCATAAAGTCAGCTTGTTCCACACGAAATTGACTGTGTCGAATCATGATGCAACATACTGCAACATCCAAGACCACGAGGTGAGGGGAAGCTCGCATCTGCGGGGTTGCTGCTGGAGGGACGGATATGCATGGCGAGTATTAATACGCAGTTGATACTACCATCAAAGATAATCAATAGACCATAGATATGATCTTCTTGAATACATTCTTCGTCATTCACACTTCTGCTCCATAATCCCCTCTAGTCAAGTTACTCTCCCTCAATAATAAGAAAGGCACGACGCCAACCATGGCCAGCTTCTCCCTCAAACAGCCAAGCTCCCGCGAGCTGTCCGGCGGAGATCTCCTCGCCCAGAGCCTCAGTCAGGCGGGAGTAGAGGTAGCCTTCGGTCTCCACGGAGGCCACCTGGACGCATTCCTCGTGGGCTGCGAGCTGGCCAAGATCCGGCTCGTCGACACGCGCCACGAGACAGTCGCCGTCCAGGCCGCCGAGGCATATGCCAAGTTCAGCAGCAAGATCGGCGTCTGTTTCGTGACCGCCAACAGCGGGTGAGAACAATATCCAGCTGGTCTTTTCATTTTATCCAGTATTGGCCAGATGATGACCGGAAAGAGCAGCTTCGGAAACGGTCTCCCGGGGCTGGCGACGGCATTGGCCGATCGCTCCCCGATCCTCTGCATCACCTCGTCTCCTCCCTTGCGGGACATCGAGACCAATTGCCTCCAGGGCATCATCGACCAGGTTGTTGCCGCAAAGCCTTTGACAAAACTCGCTCTCCGGGTGACGAATGCGGAAGAGACCCCGAGGCTGGTTTCACATGCTATCCGGACAGCTCTATCTGGCCCACCAGGTAATGCTTTATTGAACGCACCAGATGGATAGATCAGGCTGATGATGAATCTTGATTGAAAGGCCCGGTTCTCCTCGATTTCCCAATCGATATTCTCTTCTCTCCTGTCCACAAGCCGCTCATCTCCTGGGGGTCTATATATTCCCCCCTCGCATATGGGCCGGGAGTCCACACAGAGGCAGTCAAGGAAGCAAGGAAGATCCTTGAATCGGCATCTCGCCCAGTTGTTATTGCAGGATCTGGAGCAACTTCTGTTAGTGTAAGTACCTACTCTCTCACCTTCTATCATTCAAGCGTAGGCACGAGCTAAGCGGAACTTCACAGGCCAGAGCCGGGCTGGCAAAGTTCTCTAAAGCGTATCACGTCCCTGTATTCGATACGCTTAAATACAGCGTATCAACCATCCCTACCGACTCCCCCTTTTCCGGTGGACCGGCCGAAAAGCTCGCCTACCTCCAAATACTAGGCAAGAAACGCCCTGACCTCGTCCTCCTTCTCGGGGCCAGAACTGGGATGTTCCTCGGAGGGAGGGCCGGGGGGATCATACCCCCAGACTGCAAGCTCATCCACGTGGATATAGACGGCGGGGAGATCGGCCGCGTGCTGCCTGTGGCTCTGGGAGCCGTCAGTGACTGCGGGCAGTTCCTCGCCGCCATGAACTCCATCAGCCAGGAACTCGCAACTCCAAGCCAAGTCGACGAGGAATGGGTCAAAGATGTCCTCTCCCTTCGGCACACACCGTCTCCCTTTGAAGAAGCTCCGGCGCTCCAGCCTTCCAACCGTCTTCACCCGTACCACGCCTTGAAGAGTGTCTTCTCCAGCGTTGAGCCCGGATGCATTGTCGTCTTGGACGGCGGCGAGGCCGGGCTCTGGGGCTCGGACACACTGGCCGCATGCTCTCCCAGCGCAGTCGTAAAGGCAACTGGGAACCTTGGATTCCTCGGTAACGGCTTCGGACACGCCCTGGGCGCAGCCATCGCATCTCCCGACCGCAAGGTGGTCAGCATCCAGGGGGACGGGTCTGCCGGATTCCACCTCATGGAGCTGGACACGTACAAGCGGCACGGCCTCGACATCCTGACGGTCGTGGTGAATAACTACGCCTGGGGGATGAGCCTGAACGGCCAGGACATTGTGTACGGCGGTGGTGAGTCCGCCCGGCCCATCTCATCGTTGAGCCAGGAGGCCGAGTATGACCAGGTCGCGAGGGCGCTGGGGAATGGCAGTGCGAAGCTGGAGAGAATCGAGGATATTCCCGAGGTGATTCGACGGCTTCAGGGACAGGCTGGGCCGAGTGCTGTGAATCTGATCGTGGACAGGTCGCCCACTCATCCGGGGACGGAGGCGATGGTTGGCGACACGAAGGACCCGAAGAAGATTGTAGTTCCTTATTATGACAACTTGCCGAGGATTACATACAGTGAGTAGTTTCGCAAAGGGCAGATTCGGGTCCGAGTTCGGAGATAGTTATCTTAAACTGGTTGTCTGGATGCATCGCCTCGAACACAATCAGGGGCATCACGTATTTGACACCATGTGAATCTGGGACGTGATCCAAGGCGATTCCATTATCTCATGTACTGTACTGTATTTTCTTATTCTACCTATATCCATCACTCTAATCTTGTCAATGGATATCTTCCCAAACTATTGAATATCAATGAATATCTACTCATTACATATAGACATGAACACTCAAGATATTCATATGAACAACACCAATATTTTCTTGTTGTACAATCCCATAGTCTATTCTACCCATTAAACATTTTGATCTGCTATACGTCGGTTACTGTCACTGGTTTCACGGTCAAATTTCTCCTTCCCAGTCTCCTACTATACCCTTACCACCTCATACCATTCTCAATTCCCAAGCCAAAGCTCATATATGCCTTCCGAAGTATCTGCCTCATCTACACTCGAGCAACCGGGCTCGTCTTCTTGCCGGCCCTGTACTGCCAAACAGCCAATACCGAGAAGAAGAACCCAGCAGCCACGGCCAGCACGCCCCCAAACACCCAAACGCTCGTCCAATGCTGGTCGTCCGGACTGCCCAGGATCGACCCAGCACCCGGACCACCAGCAAGCATCCCAAACGCAATGACACTGAAACCCATCCCGATACGAGTCCCAATCACGGCCTTGTTCTCCGTCAACCGAGCATAGCAGACGGGCGGCAGCGCAATCAGCACACCGCTGAAGAACCCGCCCAGGACAGCCAGGACCACGACCCCGGCCTCGTCCTCGACGGCCAGCATGCAGAACATGACCACCCCGAAGATGACGGTCCCCGGGGCGATGGTGTTGAACGGCCCGACCCAGTCCGACAGCGCGGTGGGCAGCACGCGGCCGAAGCACGAGCCGGCGTTGAAGACGGCGACGAGGTAGAAGGACATGTCCCGCCCGGCCAGCCCGCGCGACTCGGCGAAGAAGGACAGGTAGAACTGGATGACGCTGAAGCCCATGAACGCGAGGAGGCACGACAGCGTGAAGAGGACGTACTTGGTGTCCGTGAACGCCGCGAGGTCGATGAAGGCGCGCGGCGGCCGGGCGGTCTTGGTGACGCGCATGCGCATGACGGCGCAGGGGAGGAGGAGGGTGCCGAGGGCGATGAAGGCGACGACGCGGACACTCCAGCCGAAGCCGAGCCTGTCCAGCAGCCTGTACATGACGATGGGGTAGATGATGCCGCCGAGGGAGGAGCCCACCAATGCCAGGCCCATGGCGAGGCCGAGCCTCCTGCTGAAGTAGGTCGGGAGGAGGGAGACGGTGGGCGTGAAGAGGCAGCCGGCGCCGAGTCCCACGCAGACGCCCTGGGAGAGCACGACCTGCCAGTACTCCCTGCTGATGCTGAGCATCATGTGCCCGAAGACGATGGCGAAGCTGCCCGCGAGGAGGAGGGCGCGGAAGTAGCCCCTGTCGTGCACGGGGCCGGCGACGATGCCCGTGGCCATGACGATGAAGGCCTGGACGGAGCCGATCCAGGAGATGGCCGAGGACGAGGCCTGGATGAAGGCGCCGGACTCGTAGTAGGTCTGGAAGACGCCGAAGGTGTTCATGATCCCCCAGGTGTTGAAGAAGATCATGAACCCTCCCGCGACGTGGAGCCACGCAGTCAGGCCGCCGTCTGGAGGAGGTGATGGCGCGGTGGGAGGGGCATCTCTGACGAGGGGCGGGCCCATGTTTTGAGCCTCGGAGTCGGAGACGTTCTTCTCGAAAGTCTGGGCGTTGTTGTTCCCGCTGATGGTCCGCTCGTCGCTGCTCTCCATGTTGTCGCGGTCCGGCTGCTGGATGGCCGAGGAGGATATGCCGGTATTCGGGACCAGTTCAACGCTCATTTTTGACGAGAAGATCAAACGCAAGAAACGGATATTAATGTATCAAGCAAAGACATAGCGATCTAATACCATGGCTGCAATATATATAGCCATCACAGCAGCAAAGTGGAATGTCCGTATATAAGTCCAACCACCAGCAACAGTTCGGAGATCCGACACTCAGAGCCTCCGGGACTCGATCCCAATAGCCCGGGCCCAGGCCCCATCTTTCGTATTTGCGAGACTGGTCCCTGCCGAGATCTGAGATTATCGTTAGTCTCATCTCCGGCCGATCTGCCCCACCGAACTGTCATTCAACTGCCGTTGGATCATGAGTCATGGCCGGACTTCCGACAGGTAGAAGCATGGCAGCAAAACACCGAGGCCTCGCACCACCAGAGTCACCGTCCGTAAACATGGACATAGCATGGGAAAGTAGGCGCCCTATCCTTGCGAGAGGCATCAAACCTAGTTTCCCATGCTATGTCCATGTTTTCTCCATGTAGTTCCCGACCATCTCCGACTGTTCGCTCCACTCGGTCGACCAACGGAGAAATTAAAGACGAGTTGAAGAGAGTGCATGTGGATCATAAAGGCGTGGAGAAAGCACGGAGAAGCACGGAGACATGCTTTCGGGGCTTTGAAGCTTGCTTTCACTTTATTAACGTTGCAGCATCGGGTCACGCGGGCGATTATTTTGACAGGAAAAGAATAGAATTGTCCAAAGAGGAATACTAACTAAGCATACTAGCTAATCATTCAGCGAGATCAAATCGTCCCCTCTGCTGTAAAAACCTGCCAAAAAAAAAGAAGGTAACTGGCCACTAGGACCATCCCTGCACTCCTGCACACCACCACCACCACCATCCACTATGTCAAGGTAGTACCTATGTGCAACTTCTCCGAGGCTAACATATTTGCAATTAGACCTCAGCAGTATCCTGGGCGCTAAGAACTGGGTGCTTGTCCACACCCCAGCCGCAAGCTCGCTTGAGAGCCTTCCAGGACTCAATCAAGACGAGGTACAAAACGACGGCACCAGCGACAACGCCCCACTCCCAGGTGAGACCGAGGTGCTTAAAGACTCGGGTGTTCAGGTATGGGATGTAGACGACAGGGAATGTGGCCAGGAAGCCACAGACCACAGACCAAAACAGGAACTTGTTGTGGTAGACGGTCTTGAAGACCGAAAGAGGACCGGGCCAGCGCGGGTCCATGTTGAAGAGACTGCGGTGGAAGTGTTTTACTTCCCAAGACGTGACGAGGAGGAGGAAGCTAAGGGTCGAGAAGGTGGCAGCACGAGCACGGTAGACACCATCGCACCCGTTATCCCCAGACTCGTTGCAGCCGTGTGGAAGATCGTGGAAGCCATTGCCGGAAGAAGCGTAAGCTGTGAGCATGAAAGTCATCAAGCACATAGCACCCATGCAGGTACCGTAGACCATTTGGTCACGAACCAGATCCTTAGTAAAGACGCCAGTGCGGAGACTGCGGGGAGGGCGCTTGAGGATATCTGGTTGGGCTTCCTCGAGACCAAGACCGAGAGCCAAAGGAGAAGACGTGATGAGGTTGGCCCAGAGAATTTCCAGGGGAGACAAGGGGAAAACCGAATTGTTTGACGTGTCCTTGAACGCAAGACCAATCAGGAGGAGAACAACCTGGGCCAAGTTGGAGGTCAACAAGTGCAGAAGGAACTAGAAAAATATTAGCAAAATGTCTCTACAGATGTGCGACGTAGAATTTCGGCCTTACCTTCTGGATGTTGTCGGACAGTCTGCGACCCTCCTTGATACCAGTGACAATGGAGGCAAAGTTGTCGTCCGTGAGGACCATGTCGGAAGCCTCTTTAGCGACATCGGATCCTCGGTCGCCCATTGCAATACCAACATCGGCCTGCTTCAGGGCAGGCGAGTCGTTGACACCATCACCGGTCATGATACAGAAGGCCTTGCGACGATGGAGTGCCTGGATCATGCGGACCTTGGTCAACGGACTGCATCGGGCAAGGACCACGGGGAGACTCTCAAGAGCATCAATCTGCTCATCGGACATGTTTCCAAAATCCGCTGCGGCCATCACAGCGTTGGGTGGGAGGACCGCAGATTTGTCCAAGATGCCGACCTCGTAGGCGATCGAGGTGGCCGTCTTGATGTGGTCACCAGTGACCATGTGGACGGTGATACCGGCCTGTCGGCACTGGATGACAGCACCCGCAGTTTCCTGTCGGGGCGGATCGTAGAGTCCAGCGAGACCGAGGAATTCGAGGTCACACTCGACCTTGGAGCGTTCATTGACCCCCTCGGAATCGTCCATGGACTTGGTGGCAATGCACAAAACACGAAGACCCTGTCCGGCGAGTTCATCGGCTTTGGCAAGGATATCGTTCTTAAATTCCTCGCTTTCGTTGAGGATCTTCATCATGACTTCAACAGCACCCTTGGTATAAACCTTGCGAGATTTCTCGATCCGGCTGCCATAGACAACGCTCATCAACTTGCATGAGGAGTCGAAGGGGTGTTCGGTGATCAGCTCATCAGAGCCAGCGTTCTGGCCGAATCGCATCGCGAACACCTTGAGCGCAATTTCCGTAGGCTCGCCAGTTGCTTTCCACTGAGCGGTACCATCCGCAGCAGTGGTGACGCTAGAGGAGTCCGTTTCCGGCTCCTTGCGGCCGTCCGAGACGACAGCGTTGTTGCAGAGGACCAGGCAGTTGAGGAAGCGGCTGAGGCAGCTTCCGGCCAGAGGGGCTGACCATGTAACCTGTCCACTGCTTGGGTCGTAGGGGTCCGCTGTTCCTTCGACAGATCCCTCCAAGTTTCCTCGGAGCCAGACCTTTCGGGTAATCATGCGGCCTTGGGTGAGAGTACCGGTCTTGTCGGAGCAGATGTTGGTGACACCGCCGACGGCTTCGAGCGAAGGCATCTGACGGACGATGACATTGCCCCTGACCATTGCCTTAGTGGCGACGGCCATGGTGACAGTCAAGACCGCGAGCAGTGACTCGGGGATAACCGCGACACCGACGCAGATACCGTACAGGAGAACTTCATTGCTCACATGCCAGAGACTGGCGGAGAATACGATAATGGCGAGCAGGATGGCGAAGGCGAACAGCAAAAGGGCAAACTTGCTAAGGGTAACCTGGAGCGGTGTGCCCTCGAGTCCAAGAATACCGCGCGTCGTCTGGTAGGCTTTAAGGAAGAACTTCTGGACGGCAGTTTTGCCCTCCAGGTCGTTCTTCGACTTACGAAGAAGCTCGGCTATCTGGCCGACTTCAGTCTTCATACCGGTGGAAATGACGAGTCCAGTTCCTCGACCACGTGTCACAGAGCTACCGGAGTAGCAGAGGTTGGTGCGATCACCAATGGGCATGTCGGCGTCGGTGAAGACGGCCTCGGGTTTCTTGGAGATGGCAACAGATTCACCAGTGAGAAGGGCTTCATCAGTGGCCAGGTTTATACCCTGGATCAGACGCAAATCGGCAGGGATGACATCTCCAGTAGCGAGAACAACGAGATCACCCTTGACGAGCGTCTCGGCCTTTACTGTTTCATTGACACCATCGCGAATAACCTTGCACTTGGGGGTGGACAGGGCATACAGGGACTGGATCGTTTGCTCGGCACGGTAATCCTGGATCAGTCTGGGGCATGTTAGCACGAGATACAGAATAATCTTTGACAGAATCGACACGTAGGAGAGGGGGAATAGGCTGAGCACGTGGTCAACCGAAATCAAGACTCACCCGACAACAATGTTGAGGACAATCACAGCGCATACGACGCCACCCTCGACGTAGTCGTTAATGGCAAAGGAAAGAACTGCCACGGCGATAAGGACAACGGTAAGGGCGTTGGCGACTTGGGCCAGGAAGATCTCCCAGAGGGAGAGTCCCTTGGCACCTTTGATGGAATTTGGGCCGTCCCGGACAAGGCGGGCGGCAGCCTCTTCACTACTTAACCCATGGTCGATGTGGCTGGAGAGACTCTCAGCAACACCTTGGGCGGAAAGCGTATGAGGGCAGATTGGCTTCTCTATGGCTAATTCTGGTAGACCCGCTATAGGAGGCTGGTCGTCCGGATTGCCGAAGGTCGACGAGTCCGAAGAGGAGCTGGCGTGGTCTGCACCATTCGTACTACGAACTTCGGTTTCTCCCATCGAATGGGTATAGGCGTCAAAGGTAGGCAGCGGGGGGAGAGAAAGCGAAGGCTTACTCAGTGGCAGGGGAGCGTCGAAGGTGGTCACGCGACAAGTCTGGTTGGGCTCGTGCAGAGGCGACGGACAAGAAGTCGATCGAAAGGAGGATTTAACCTTAAGAAAGGTAAGATAGGTAGGAGGGAAGAAAGAAAGAAGGAAGAAGAGTCGTTGGACGCTTGCGGGAGACAGGGCTCTTTATCCTTGCGCCACGACAGACGACGCATTGCTAGTACATACTACGATGGCAATGTGGGTGTGTGAATGCTGTTAGTATGTGGGATCCGGCTTGAGCAAGGTGAATCGCTGTGACACCTCGTCTTGGGAAGCCGCGACCCAGACAGCCTCTATCCCAGAACAGATGGATCACCCATGTTCTGCGAGGTGCGAGAGTGCAGGCCGGAGCTACAGGGGGGTGTAGGGGAGATGGCGCCCCACCACTCGGCCAACGACCGCTAACTCCTGGTTGCTTGCTTCCCCCAGCAGCCCGCGATGCCCCCCACCAGCAGTCCAAGCTGCCATTTGCTGCTGCACGCCCCCTCCCCCCACATCGCTCCAAGGCACCCCTACCCACCGCCACAGACCGGTACGTATATCTCGTCCAAGCACTGTGCGGTACGTGTGTCAGCGTGCCGCCTCCCGAGACGAACCTGCAAACGGGCTGTCCCTGCACAGTGCGCCAGGCATTATCATGGCAGGCGACAGAGTGCTGTGCTGCTGCGCCTTGAGCACGTGGCCCTTGTAGTGGTCAATTCAACGCCGGCATTCGTCAGTGAGAAGCTTCGCGAACAAAACCCACAGGAGGCGCAAACGTCAATGCCAGGCTCTCGCGTTCGTACAGACCAAGTTGCACAGGGTTCTGCAACTGAACGACGATCTGCCTTGATGTGTCTCTCGTTGCTTTTTCTTTGTCTTCTCCCCCTTTGCTCCATTCCTATGTGGGCGGTGTCGAGTGCAATGACATCAGCGAGCTGCTCTACGTATCTCAGAGGCTGGAGGAATGCACACCAGCATTGACCCATCACGATCCACCCTCACAGCGGACAACCCTGCTACAGGGCAGAGGGCTCCTCGCTGTATGTACTGTAAGCAATCAGATACAGGGCGGTTGCGGATGATTGGCTGGCAGCCTCACACTGTCCTGGCAGACTGTGTCGCACCGAGTTTGGCCAGCGCTAGCAGGTCACGAGACGGCTAGCGGGTGGACCTGTAGACGCTGATTGGCCGTACTACCCAGCAGGGCTCTGACCGAACAGGTGCAGCCTACAGTCGTCATCACTCGTTCATCAGCCATGCGCTGAGGGGCAACAAGCTTGAGTGTCGGCATTATGATGCTTTGGCTCGCATTCCAGCCAGCTCAGCCTAGCCGTCTCGGCGGCGATCCGCTACCTTATTGTTTCGCTTTCCTTGTGTTCGGTACATTCACTTTGCGTCGGCAGACAAGACTGCCAGGGTCGCAGAGCTCAAGACACCCGAACAGAGACAAGACAAGGGACGGACATAATCACCAAGAAGACGCCGGGGTACGATTCACGAATTCATGCTCGAGATGGTTCACTTGCCAAATATGGTCGAGATCTGTGTAGCCTCTCCAGTCAATCTCGTCGCTCCTACTAGGGGACCCTCTCTTTCTCCCCTCACTCCACTTGATGGTCGAGAGAACATGGATGATGGGAGCATGGAGGGGTAGATTGGCACCACCACCAATCCGAAAGATACCTACCTCTGCTGCCATTGGATTGCGTATTGCGTCTAACAGCAAGCATACTCTTCGGGTTATGCTTCCCACGCCGGCCAGCCGCCCGGTCTCCGATGGCTGAAGCTAATTCTCTCTTTGTGGAAGTCAATTGCAGCTCCTTGCGAGCAAGTGGTCTTACGACAATGCTGGCTCGTGCATGAAAAAAATCACCCCTCCAAACGTCAAAGAACATGCAGGCAAAAGCCACCTCATGCATGCAAGAGCCGATGCCAGCCATGGGGACGTGTGTGGGCGATAAGGGAAAAGTACACCTGTTCTATTCTTCGGTTCCGCCTTCGCTGCTCCCACGCAACCTCGCTGATAAGGATGCCACCTCCCTATTACTCGAGCGCGAACTCTGAGCCCCTCCTTCATCCATGGCTACGGCCGTGGGGCACTAAGTTTAAGCATATTTCAGTGTCTGGCCAAGGGATGGTCAATGAGCCAATCACATCCCCACCTCCTACACCTCCGGGTCACGTATTCATCAATCAACCATCAAGAGCTGGAAATCATGGGGTCATGAGGGGGTTGCTGGTACCCCCCTCCATTTGGTAGGTGTTTGGTCTCCGCGAGGATCAGAACAGCATCGGCATCGTTGTATCCAGTAAGGCCAAGGCGGGGGTTGCTGTGCCAAGTCCAGCAACGGACAGTCTCCGTGGCTCGTGATGTTGCGGATTTTGCGTCCACACCCCTCAGATCACGAAAACGAGAACTGCCTGCACTAGCCGGTCCAAAGGTCTTTACTCCATATCAATGGCACGTTGTTTTCTTGATTTTCTTTTGTTTTTTTTTCACGTTCGTGGCAACGGGAAAGACAAAAACAACGACCAAAAGCGCATCCACGCTAAGCGGTGTGTAGCGTTTGCACCGTCGCTCCTCCAGACGAGGCGGCCTATCTACCCGGCTGCGAGTTCCGATCAAGCTGACAGTCTTTGGTTTCGTGACCGCTTCGGGCTTTCCACACCCGGATACCAACATTCGCCATCCAGGGGTCCCGATATTTGGAAGGGGCCCTTGTCTCACCCTTGCACCCGGCGCCTAATTCTGGCCCGCGTAGAACCACATGGAAGAGGCCGACTCGACGGCGCCGTATGTCCGTACTGTATCCCACTTGCTGTATTGGCCCTGGTGAGCAGGGCAGTGCCACATCCACCCGAGCCCGTCGCCGCCTGGCCCGGCTGTGTCACCCAAGAGGCGGGCGGCGTGTGATTGCGTGGGCGTGCGTCATGCCGGCACCCGGAGGCCTCACAGCGATGTGCGCGTCTCGTTTCCCCATTTCGTGCGGCCAAGCCCGTAGTAAAGTTGTACGACAATCACACGGATGCCAGGTACGTGGAACCTCTACGAGACAACGAGGGGTATGGTGTGAGCATCCTGTTGCTCTCTCCACCCGAGGCCTCAGGGAAGATGGGCTCTTGGCTCACTGTGACGGTATCATGTGCGCATGCCTTTTCGAATGGCACACTATCTTTGTTGATCTAACCACACACACAACATCCCCGACTCAAGTTCAGGAGGTACGCTTCAATATTTGAATATCATGATGTTGGCTAACTTGTTTTAAGCTTGAAAATACAGTAATTCTCAGAAGATCGGTCGATCCATCAGGAGATGCGGCTCGAGGCAGCAGACAGAGACAGCTCCCACCCCACAACCATCATTCATGTCCAACACAAGGCCAATTCTACGCCATCCCAATAAGCATAATAGATGGTCCCTTTTTCGGGCAATGTCCGCTCAGTAGAACATTAACCATAAACGACCCCGGGCCATGCCCCTCCCAAGAACGGACGGAATGGGACCAACCCCAACCCCAAACTTCCCCATCAAATCATGTTCCACCTGCCCCAGCTGCTTATTTTGAGCACCGACATATCCTCCGAAGGGGAGAAAGAAGGAAATTATCTACCGACGGGAACGGCAAGTATAACATAAAGCCTGCCGGCGACCGGTAATGTCCGTCGCAAATACGTGTAACAGCCGGCTCCTCTCCTACTGCGCACTAACCCGATCTATCAACACGTTACATCGCAGGCAATTATAGCAAGTCTGCATGGGAGAAATGCCTGGTCGTGGTGTGAGATGTGCCGGCACGTGTTGGTGTGTTTCACCCCAGCGCATCACCTCGGGCATTTGCCGAGACGTCGCTTCTGTCCGTGTCTTGCTTTCAAACTCGCACTGAAGCCATGGGTAGACGCCAGAATGACATGGTTCTTTGTAAATAGCGTAAACATTGATATCTTGCGTACGAATCAGGTTGATTCTTGAACTAAGCGAGCTGCTAAACCCAATATTTGGCGTAGCAAGGCATAGCAAGACGGCAATTGACCTTCGCTACGCCCAAACCATGATTCCCAGCCTCCTTCTTAACCCAGCAAGTTGATGTACGGCTCTGGCCAGCTTCCCCAAACCAGCGGCTTATCACCGAGCCGGCCGCTAACAGGCGCAAGAAGCTTGATCTTCTTCCTCTCCTCGTCCACGTCGGATACGTACACAAAGCCCACGACGCTGGACGCCCGCACTGTATCGGGCAGGTCTCGAGTCCCGGCGCTCATTATGGCAAAGGTCCAATGCTGCATCTCCACCGACGCCTCTTCACGGGCGAATCCGTTGAGGACAACTGCAGGTTGCCACAGTTAGCCCAATCCACTCATCACACTGCAGCTACTAGGGGGGGAGGGGAGAGAAGGGAAAGGCATGTGTGTAGGAGGTGTGGGGTGCTTACTCTCAGAGGCCCTATAGATGACCAGACTGTCGAAGTCGGACTGCTGGATCTGAGGACTTAACGTTCTCCGAGCATCGCCGAAGAAGTACTCCTTGATGCAGGCTTCCCTAACATGCTGCATGAAGTTCTGGTCCCGGTGCGCCACGCCATCCGACTTGTCCAGCAGGACGATGTCGATTGGCTCCCCCAAGCTCGTTTTCACGCCTGTAAATCTCTTCACGAGCTCCTGCTCGAGCAATGGCGTGCCCATGACGACGATAACGTTGACTGGACAATTGCAAACCCCTGTTAGTCCATTGATCCCGCATCCCATCCTCGAGTTCCATCGCAACACTTACTGGAAAACTCCTCGATAATGTGAGATAAGAGCTCGACGCCAAGCTCGCTCTCCCCGTCAACACCCATCGTATCCACAATGACACCTGACCGCTTCACGTCCTCGTCCTCGCTCAGCCTGCCAGTCACGCTCCCCGCCAGGTTACTCGCCAGCTCCCGGTAGAAGTCAGGGTCCTTCTCGGGCTCCCTGGCCCCGTAGTAGTAGACGAGCGGCAGCTTCACGGGGACGGTGCTCGGCCCGCTGGTGGGCGTCCCGCCCCAGCCATCCGTGGCCTCGGGGTCCATGACGGTCGCGAACACGCTCGCGCTCAGCGAGCCCGGCAGGCTCAGCATCCCCTCCGCCGGGTCGAGGTTGACCACGAGCGGCTGGTGGCCCTGCCGCGTGGCGTAGCTGGCGAGCGTGCGCGCCGCGGTCGTCTTGCCCGTCGACGACGCTCCCGCGACGAGGACCCGCGGCGCCTCCCTCCTCTCGCGGGCGGCGGCCGCGCGCATGTCGTTGAGCTGCGCGTGGAGGTTCAGGACGGCGTTGGCAGGGTTTTCTGCCGGGCTGGCGTACGGGGCGACCGAGTCGTGGTCGGTGCGGCCGTCGACCTCGATCTCGCAGCCCTGCCACGTGAGGATCCTGGACCGCGCGGCCCTGAAGGTGTAGGTGCTGCGGGGGGCGAGCTCGATGCCGTCCTTCTCAGCCGTGCCGGAGACGATCTTGATGGCGAGGGGCGAGGCCGTGGGGGCGTGGAATCGCCATTCCCAGCCTGGTCGGAGGGCGACGATGCGGGTAGAGGCGGTCTCGGGCTGGGAGCGTAGCGTCAGCTTGGTGAGACCAGTGGGAGAGATATGTGGTCTGTTGTTGATGGGGAGAGGGCACATGGGCGGCTTACCTGTTGCGGGATCTGGCCCAAGCCTGGAATCGACATGGCCGCCTACATGGGATTGGTGAACAATGGAGAGTTTAGAATCGCTTTTCTTTTCTCGGTGGAGAGCTATAGCTTGTTAAAGTTGGAGCTGTGGGATTGGAGCTATCTGCCTACCCTAGACCATGCACACTGATCCAATTGACGTCTCGAACTTTAATCCATGCCTGGAGTTCATCTATTCATAACAGGATGTACCCGGTATTTAATCTAGCATCTAGATCCTACAGTCAGAATATCAATATCACGAAATCTATAGTCCAGCAATCTAACAGGGGCAGCCCGTGCCTGACCGCCTCACATCACCTTCAAAGCAACATTATCCACTATTCTTTCACACGCCTCACTTCTCCAGGAGAGAGTGTCCCCAAGACATCAAATCTTTGCGAGATAATAGTCTCCGGTGAAAAAGGCCCAGAGCGCACGACTTGGCAAAACCGCTTGGCGAAACCATCTAGACTCGTCGTACAGTCGGCGGCGTGTCACGGTCCTACTGTGTCTATACCTTGGGCATCTGGGTCAAGTTCAGTCCGCCCTCGCGTCCTCGCCGGAGACTCTACTGCTGCCTGATTGAACCGCTGGCATTCTGGACGGAAAACCGGCAAAGGCCCTGACTGAGATTGACACACAGCGGGTGGATATGTGCAGATATCTCCTGCTGGGCCATTGCAGCCGCCGGTTGTGATGTGTTTAAGGTGTCCGAGGGTTTCGGTATCAAGGAGATGCAAAGCTCTCACGGAAGCATGCGTGGTGATGTGATGTGATTCCGTGCTCTCACGATTGGGCCACGGCCGTCCAGGTCCAAGTGTGGACGACGCTGGCGAGACATGCGATGGGCGTGCACAGCCTCAGTCATGGACTCACCACCCCCAGGCACCCCACGATGCCAGGCATAAGTTGGGAGACAGTCACTCAAGACATCTCCCTACCTTACACATTGACTGATGTGCTATGCCCACCGGGGGTGTGCGTTCTCGACCGCCAGCTAGGGGTGTCTCGGCAGAGGGGGGCCGTGAATGCGGCAGGCCGGAGTCTGGACTGGCCCGAAACGGCCGCCCATCAGTGATTATGCTCCTCACCACCGATCGACTGCCTGAGAGAAAAGGCCCTGGGAATGGCGCCAACTGAGGCTGTGGTTTGGAATATTGGCTACCTGCATGAATCTAGATTGCGGTGGAGGTTTGCTGTTGGTAGCGATGCTGCTAGCACGTTCAGCTCGCTGGGTCCTAATATAGGTGGGTAAATGTATTGGCTGAAGAATTCCATGGCGGATTTGCCCTGCAGGCGGATTTTCCCAAGGGGCTTGTGCTTATGGGGAGAATATCCTGCCGTCTGAATTATGATGTGATGTACCTGAGGGTCATGGGATGGTGGAAGACCATCAAGCTCCGTAGCAGACACGTGCTGCTGTAATTCCCTTCCTCCCAGTGCATATTTCCGGTATATTGAGTCTGTGTCTTCAATAAGGCATGCTTTGATTGGAGTGATCCTTGTTACGTCTCCTAGGAGCGTAGAGCACAGCCTTTGCCCTTGAGCTAGGTTGGTGTTCGGAAGGCCGCGTCGTCTGGAACCGACATGGAACCAACACCCTCTGACAAGGATCCGGCATATCCAGACCGCATCAGTGTTCAGTTACCGACGTGACTCGCACTCCCATAAGATACTTCATGCTCATATGTGCGTCATCAGAATTGCAACATCAAGGGACGATGGTAAACGGGGGTGTAAATAGCATATTGAGATTACTTTTGTTTGGCGGAGATACCTGCATTGTACAACAACGCCAAGATAAAAAGCCGTCTTGGTGAAAATCTACGTGATAGGTGTCTCAAATGACGTGTGCCCATTGCGAATGTGTGTTACCTTGGGTCAAGGTTTGCTCTAAACCCGCCGGTATGTTTTGGGGAGCGACTAATGCTGGCGGCAAACCTTGTGTGTCGGCTGGAGGGAAACCTCCGGCTAGAGAGACAAAAAGGGCGACGAGATGTCATCTTTGGACTTCAACTGGATAATTGCTGGGGATAAACTCTGTCTCTTGAGGTTTCATGGATGGGAAGATGAAACGGCAAGAGTTAGTGGCCACAAGATGATATAGTGATCAGGACTGGATTGGTAGAAATTATTGAATCAATTGCTAAGCTATAATTTTTTCATAAACATCGTAACACCAAATGGGCTCTAATCATAAAGCTGAGAAACACCATTAAAAAATACCAGAGGGCAGAAAGCGAGGTAACCTGCACACTCCACGCCGCCTGGCGATATGGGGTATCCGTATCTGACGCCGTCGCCTTGGCGAGTCCTGGCTATGAGTAAAAAAGCATGTAAAGCTTGAAAACCTGTTTCTCTTTGCTCCAAGTGATGAGGGGCCGAAGAAAGCAATGTGTATCATGTCATTAAAGCTCCTTTGAAACTTCTCGCGAAAAGCCTTTTTTCTATCGATCGACTCTTTTGCTGTCTTTTTCTTATCTTTTTCTTTGTTTTGTTTACTCGGTTGCCAGAGTTTGGAAGATATCGTGGACGCTGCGCACACCCTTGAGCATGTTCTCATCCGGGCCCTGCCCAGGCACCCATGTGGCATGTGCGAAGTCGATCAGCTTGACTGAGAAGATGGGGGGAAGCAAGCTCATCGCGTCCTCTAATAGATCGTCGTCGGACTCATCGTCCTCGATGGCGATGCCGCTGTCCACACGCTTAGTTGTTAGGAGCCTGTCGGAAACGCGATCGACGATGGAATTGTTCTTCTCAATGGCACTGCGGAGGGCCTTGCCGTCGCCCTCGAAGACAAAGAGAAGAGAGGCGGAGTACATGCGGGTCTCGTTCTGCTTGAGAACCTCCTCAACGTTTTCGACGGTCTGGACGAAGGCCTTGCAGACGGCCTGGCCCAGCTCCTTGTCGATTCCGGCGTTCTTGTTGAAGACGAAGTGGCGGAACTCGGAGACCAGGTTGTCGTCGTTGACGGAGAAGCGGCCGTAGTCCTTGTCATATACTCGGTAGTCTTCGTCGTCCAAGTCGGCTGGGTTGTCTGAACCCTTGTACATGCGCATGCCAGCAATTCTGAAACCGAAGTTGCGATGCGTCGTCTCCCCCGAGATCTTGTCAAACTTGGCCTTCTTCTTCTCTGGGGCGTCGTCCGCCCACAGGCGTACACCAAGCTTGACATCGAGGATATTGGGCTTCTTGAAGCCGTATGTGTTGTTGACCAAGACGACAGCCTTGTTTGTGCTGATCTTGCCACCCTTGGTAGGAACCCACTCGTTTTCTGCGGCAGGGGCCGTCTCGGGGGCGGCGTTGCCCGCGGAAATCTGCTCGCTGACAGCGGCGGCGATCTGGTCCTTGTTGGTCTTGACGTTGTCGTTGTCGGACACGACGGCCGCGACAGCCTCGCTTGCCTCGTCGAGTGTGCTCAGCGAAAGGGTGCC
Source organism: Clonostachys solani (assembly GCA_902141235.2). Taxonomy (NCBI): domain Eukaryota; kingdom Fungi; phylum Ascomycota; class Sordariomycetes; order Hypocreales; family Bionectriaceae; genus Clonostachys; species Clonostachys solani. The sequence goes on from CABFOC020000003.1 coordinate 1,249,421, forward strand.
CATGTATTCGGGCATCAGATCAGAGAGCTCGGGGTGATCGCGCTTGGCGGTCTCATAGAAGTCGATCTCGGCCTGGACGCAGGGCTTGATGAAGAGCTTGCCATCCTCATCTGACATGGTGCCAGCACTGGAGCGGGTAGGAGGTTAGTGGTTTGCGACTTGCCGCGGCGCACGCGGGGGAATGGCGCGCGCCATTGCGCAATTGCGCGGAGGAATACACTTACTGGCCAGCGGCGGCATGGCCGTAACTTTTTAACGATTGAGGGTCAACGACCATGGTTGTGGTTGTGATAAATTAGGTGAAGAGTTGAGGTTGGGGAGGCGGGGGAGGGGTGCGCTTGTATCAGTGGGGAGAGTAGCGTAGCGATAAGGCGATAACCACTCCGTAGGCCGATGGGTGTAGGTGGTTGCCTGGAGGGAAGGAGGGGATGGGAAGAGAGAGGCGAACGGTATTTGAATTGATCTGGGTGCGAATGGGCTGAATGTAGATGGTGGATATGCCATGGGGATTCCTGCTGGGTCTATATAGTCCTAATTTAAGACGGGTTGGTCGAGGGACCGCAGTTGCGAGAGTCGAAGGGGAATTGCACAAAGAGGCGGCGCTAGCTAGGCGGTTTCGAAGAGATGGGGCTGTCCTCTGATCAAGGGGTGATATCCATGGTCCCTGAATAGAAGACGCAGCCAACCAGACACGCGGAGGCCTTGGCTCGTTTCAATCCGACCTGGTCGGCACGACGTCAAAGCTACCACAATGAGCAAAGTCGCCTCCCCGCGCCACTGGCCGTCCGGGTCTCAACGCCAACCAAAGATGGCGATTGCTGGATGACTCTCTGGTACGCGGTACTGCAGGTAACGTGGGGGCGGAGTGCCTGCGCTACCCTCCCAGCCCTGGAATACCTTACTGCCCTTAATGGAGCTGATATTTGCAGTCGCTCATTTAGTAATTGCTTGCCGGTGACAGAAAGTGTGGTACACACCACAAGACAGAGCACTGGCATGCGGATGACAGCCTGATCGACAACAACGCACATTTGCCTTGTGTAGCGCATCTAAATATGAACGGCAAACAAACAACTCTTCGCATCCTCCCTCTCTTCAGAGCACCCTGAAACTTGCCAATGCAAGAGATTTGTGATCGACACACCCAGCACCACACCATGTACCTCATCCTGCTTTCCCTTTTTTTGTCTACCCCGCCACAGGGCTGTAACCTGTACCTTGTAGGCGCTACAGCTGCATTTAGGGCGCCGCTGTTAGTTGGTGACGGCCGTGACGGGCGCTAAACAGTCCGTTATTGGCGTGTGGCTGAGCCGCCGACGGGTTCGGGTTTATCACTCTGCTCAGCCACCGCTTGCACTGACCTTGTTTTCTTGATTTGATCGCTCACCCGTGATTAGCAGCTGGCTTACTCGAGGCAGATTTCCATTCGCGCCAATCTCTGTTACCGGCCTCCTATCCTATCGCGGCCTTCAGCTGGCCTCCAGCTTGGCCAGCCATCCCTCGGGTCCTTGGCGGCCGTCGTTCGGGCTGCTGCCTGTGCCGAAGGCCCATAAGCTTGGCATTACCGACTCCCATCCATGCCTATAGCCACTCGCCACGCAGCAGTAGATGGGATGAGACTGGCACTGCGTCGCGTGGCATGGCCTTGCATTGCGCTGAGTGTTGAGATCAGATTTCCTCTTGTGCTCACCAGCGTCAGCTGCACATCACCCACAAACGCACCACACTTGCTCCAGCTCGTCTCGTATTGGGCTCTGGAGACACCTCCATCTCCGGCGCAGCGGATGGAGTTGTGGATGCAGACGCAGCGGTGAGCATCTGGTTGGCAATGGCGTACGTGCGTGCACCTTGCAAAACGGCTTGTCTACCGCCTTGTGCAGTTAGGCTGGGCCCTTGCTGACCTGCAGCCCTGGACAAGCAGGTCATCATCGGGGGGTCGTCGATTCATTTTACCCGACTTGTGCACTCGTACCACTTCCCTGGCTCAACATCAAGATGGCGTCGGGGCTTGCGTGTCTATATCGGGTGCGTACATAATAATGTCAACCCTGCTATGCCTCGCATACATAGCCGTGGATGCCGTGGCACAGCCCTAGGTTGCTTTGTATCACGGAAGATCAACCAAGACCGGGGTGTATGCATGTGTGTTGCCATCCGCATCTCATTCGAACGCGCAACCTCAGCCCAATGCAAGGAGCCTATCTCGCACATGCGGCCGGCAAGGGAAGAGCAAATTGCAACCCTGCGGTCTGTTTGTTTCGTAATCACAGCGGAGACTAATGCGGGAAGCCTTACCCTACTTTGTGTTACCGAAGTTCTCCACCACCGGTCTGGTGATGCCGTCTAGCTCGGTGGTGAGTTGGCAGACGGCATGTGCATATTGCGCATGTGAATGTTCTTACTCTTGGATATTTGACTCGTAGAATAAGGAAAGTATTGTCTTCTACCTACCTGGACGTTGATATTAATGGATAGTTGACAACTATCTGTTTTAGCGCAAGCACTGCACAAACTCCCCCGCGTCAGCCTTCTCCGCATTGTTCAGCTTCAACACCTGAAGGTTACCAGGTATCAAGTTACTGGAAGGAGGCGGGCTAATTTTATCAGGGCCGGCCAGGAGCATGCTCTCTGCCTGGAGCGTCCTATTAATCAAACAAACAACGGGCACCTACGTGCGTTGTGTAAACTGCCCCTGTGCAACTGTCGACGGTTGCGTGCGTAGCCACTCCAGTTGAGTAAACATATCCCGTGCTGCATGGACGAGAGAAGAAAAAAAAAAAGGAAGAAATAACTGCCTTCCCTCGTTTCATTCTGGTGGCCCGAGTGCTAAAGCTGCTTAAAGACAAACAATGCTCCTGCTGCTCCTTTTCTCCCGTAACTTCGCTCTTGCCTCGTGACTCTGCCTTCCTGCGCACAACTCTAAATTTCTATCTTTGCACCTTCACACTTCCATGCCTACCTAAGGCCCGAAGCGTGTATCAGAGGCTTCCAAAACTTGTTTTCTGTGCCACTTCCCAAAATGCCTCGTGATATCCCGCCAGCAAACGACTTCAACCACAGTGACGCGGAAGGCGATGACGAGTCTGACTACGAAGGCCAGGGTTACTCGGTCGAGGAAGCATTCGGAAATGGTTCAAAAATAGCATCCACGAGCACGAAGAAGGCTCGAGGACAGAAGAGTCAGGCGGCTCGAGGACCAACCGCCCTCCCCGCGTACCGTGGCACAGGATTTGAGGGTGAGTTTTCCTTTGCGAGGTTCGACAAGCTTCTTTCTAATGGCAACCAGAGTACTTTGCGGACCCTCCCATGACACCACAAGAGGCTGGGCAGGAAAAGGAGGAGATCTATGCGGAGTGAGTGACCCAAAAGCGAGCATGCTGAACGGCGGATGACTGACTTGGACGAATTTGCTGCACACAGGGATATTTCTTTTGAACAGTACGTAACTACCTGACACAATTTAGCCATATAATGGCAGAGAAGATTTAACTGACTGATATAGGCGTATCGAGAATTGCATCAACCGCTACCGGGGTCGTCGCCGACTCCAGCCCGAGCATTCACGCTACTTCAATGAATACCTCTTCCTCGGCGGTATTGACACGAGCCCCGCGCAGTTTAGAGGACGCGACCCGAAGGCTCTCAAAGAACTCACGCCTGCTCAACGACGGCAGGCCATGTCGCAAGATGTGGCCAAGTCTCTCAGCGAAGGTTTCTATAACGGCGACAAGGAGAAGTGGACCGTGGACTTCACCGGCGTCGCCGCTGGATTCTTCTCCAACCCCCTGCTCGAACTCACCGGTGTAGACCCGGCCAAGGTGGACAAGGCGGCTGGCGTTGTCGAGAACTTCCTGCGTTACGTGCTTCAGCATGATGTGTGCCCAGAGTACGAGGATGATGTGAAGAATGCCATGCAACTCTGCTCAGACGCCAGGTCCGAGTGGGCTGCCGTCGATCTTTTGCAGCGCAAGCTGCCTGGAAACTTCAACCGTGCCGCCTTCTACTCGTTCTATGTCAATGAAGATGACGAGGAGGATAGCGGTGAGGACAAGATAGACCAGGAGACCTTGGACAATGCGAAAGTGGACTTTCTGGGCTCACTGGTGCTGCTGGAGGACGACGCCTTGTTTGCCCAACACTCCACCGCCCACCCTAAAGAAGTCTATTCATTCTTCTGCGATGTCGAGGTTGTCAGCATCCATCGTCCGGAGGAGCGCATCGCGAAGAGGTTCGGGTCGCTCTACATCAATGACTCATCCCTTGAACTGAACCCAATCGGCAGCGCGACATTCGTTCCCACGACGCTTGAAAGCGACATGGTCTGCCCCTCTATGCCGAGGCCGTTCCCCGAGGACCAGATGACTCTGTATTTTGACGATGCCCACCTTGCGCTCATGAAGCCTGGTATGAAGTTGAAACTGAATGTGGGCGAGCTGAACACGGGTTTCCGGTACATCAGGGGGGTTGGGCACGTCTATCCGTCCTTCTGGACGTTTTTGCCCCAAGAGATGATGAAGCACTTCAAACCTCCCCGGCCGAATGAGCGACCCGCGCCATCAATCCATACGCTGAACCAGGACCTCGAGGAGGAAGGCTTTGAAGAGTGAGTTGGGTCAATGGGAGCTGGTACTATGACAGAGCAGTGGTTTGCGACGTTCGCTAAATGATCACGGTTACGGTAAAATTGGTGCGGACTCTTCAATAGAGAACAAGATAGTGGTAGGCGCCTGCGTGATATTGCAATAAATCAAAAAACGTTCTTACGTGCTATCATACACTGGTACTTTCCTAACGCCTTATCCATCCCGCGTACAGATAAAAAGAAACAATCCTCTACTGTGCATGTACAGCATTCAAGTAGTTCAAGTGACGTGGACGCTGAATCCACGTGCGCAACCTCGATGAATGAAGCGTCTCTCCTCTACATCATCGGCCGCGCAAAAGGCAAAACAAAGAGAAAGGGCATAATCACGAGTGAGGGTTTGGTCACCAATAGGGAGACTTGCGAAACACTACCGACCAGCCCACACACGCCAGAACAAGCCCTTTGTCTAGTCGTGGCTCTGGATCTTGTTGTCGCCAGCAACGACCTCGGCGTATGAGGGAGGCACGCCCTGATTGTTCGAGCTGCTCCCCTCGGCTGCGTCCGCGAGACCCTGCTGCTGAGGCGGGTGGGCGGCGGCGGGCTGCTGCTGCGGCTGCTGGGGCGCGCTGGCGGTGCCGTAGTTGACGTTGTTGTTCGGGCCCGGGCGGCCGCCGTTGCCCTGGGACTTGTTGGAGTGCTGGCAGTGGTGGCGGTCGATGACGATGTAGCGGACGCGGCCGCCCTCCGCGTCCTGGGGCACGGGGTCGTAGTCGTACTCCGGGTCGGGGAACTTGGCGATGATGTACCAGGCGTGGATGAGGCCGGGGATGAAGCCGAGGCAGAGGAGGAGGATGTTGATGACGGAGTCTGCGCTGCAGATGCCGCGCTTCACCCAGACTGTTTGGGGGTGCACTTGGTTAGCATCTGCGTACAATGGGGTTTGTTTATCTGGTGTTGAGCATGACGTCGGGTGGGATCACGCCAGGCAGCGGGGTGGGATGGGAGACGTACCAGGTAGAGGCGGGAAGAGGATGGCCAGGATGCACAGGAAGAGGTCGCTGGAACACATCGTGGCTGGACTGTGGTTCTCAAACGTAGAGAGTGAATTGGAGACTGTAGTTTTTTCGTAGATTTGTCGAGAGAATGAGTGAGGATGAAGCAGGATGGAAGTGCCTGTGGCAAAGGGTAGGATAGTGTAAGGCTGTGGACTTGGGGCGGACCCATGACGGACTTCAGAAGGGTTTGGCTGCCTGTTCACAGCCGTAGTGCTCGGTTAGCGGTGGTGGCGGTGCTGCGGTTGCGTAATGGCCGCGCTGGATCCGCCTGCGATTGGCTCCGGCTGGTAATCTGCATGGGTAGATGACCCGAACTCTTACCGAAACACACCGAAAGCCTGTTCTCGGTGAATGCGGGTCATATCTCGGTGAGCGAGTCGCGACGGAAATTCTTTGAGAGAGGCGTCTCTCGGCTCCACCCGCTGGAACAATTTCTAGCTTCCAACCACCAACAACTCCATCTAGGATCTACAACCCCGTCGGCAGGGGCTGCATATCTCAAGATGGATGATCTTATGAACCTCGAGCTTCTCTCGCTGGTCTCCAAGGTCACATCAGAACTGCAGAACCATGTGGGCATCAGCGACAAGACCCTCGCCGAGTTCCTCATCTCCCAGCGCATCGAGAGCGACACACCCGATGTCTTCCGCAAGAAGCTCGACGGCCTGGGCGCCGATTTCCCTCCCAGTTTGGTGGACAGCATAGACCGTCTCGTGTGCGCCATGCACCCCAAGATGAAGGGCAAGAAATCGGCACCGGCCGAGCCAGAACACCATGTTCGGACCATGGAGGAGAAGGAGCAGGTATTCAGCGGACTGGCGCTTCCCGACAAGCCTGCCGAGGGTGGCAGTGGAGGCGACGCGATTGACGACACACTGGCGCTACTGGAAGGTCTCGAGACCAAGGCGAGGGGGCCGGGGGACTCGAGGAAGCGCAGCAGGAGTCCGAGGCCAGAACGAGATTCAAAGGACGAGTCCCGGAGGAAGAGGCGAGACCGCTCACATTCTCGGGGCCGAAGGAAGCGAGATAGTTTTCGATCGCGGTCGCGATCGCAAGACAGAGGCGACGAGGATTGGAGGGACGGATTCAAAGACGAGCGAAAGTCACGACGCGGCCGACGGCGATACGACGAGGACGAGGACGAGGCTATGGGTGGCTATGATCGAGCTCCTCCCGCAGAAATCGATGATGAGCCGATTCTTCAAAAGGTCTATCCCGGCCACGTTACGGGACTGAAGGATTTCGGCGCATTTGTCAATATACACAACGTCAAGGGCAAGGTCGATGGACTCGTGCATGTTTCCAGGCTGATTGCCGGGCAGCGAGTCAACCACCCCTCCGACTTGGTATCTAAGGGCCAGGACGTTTGGGTCAAAGTGATCAGCATTGAAGGATCAAGGGTCGGTCTGTCGATGAAGGACGTGGACCAGAGTACAGGAATGGATCTGGAGCCACAGGCAAGACTCACAACCGGCGCCAACATGGAAGCTTTGGGTGGCGGCGCACGGAATGGTTTTCAAAATGGTGCTCCCTCGGCCATGCCACGAGATACTTTGGGCCCGCCACAGAAGCAGAAGAAGAGGATGACATCCCCCGAACGATGGGAGATCCGCCAGCTTATTGCATCAGGCGTCGCCAAAGCTTCCGACTACCCTGATCTCGAGGAGGATTATCATGCCACATTGCGTGGTGAAGGAGATATGATGGAGCTTGAAGAAGACGTGGACATCGAAGTCCGTGAGGAGGAACCCCCTTTCCTTGCCGGTCAGACGAAGCAGTCGCTTGAACTGTCTCCTATTCGCGTTATCAAGGCACCTGATGGCTCTATGAACCGAGCCGCGATGTCCGGTACTTCCCTAGCAAAGGAGAGAAAGGAGCTGAAGCAGCAAGAATCCGATGCTGCTGCAAGGGAGACGCCAAAGGAGAACCTTGCGTCTCAGTGGGAAGATCCCATGATGGATGCTGACCAACGCAAGTTTGCCTCTGATCTCAGGACTGCCAGGATGAACAACAAGGCAGGCGAGATGCCAGAGTGGAAGAGGGCTGTGGAGAGCAAAACTCCCCTTATGCCAATCAAGCGTACAAATATGAGCATCAAGGACCAGCGGGAGAGTCTGCCTGTCTATGCTTTCCGAAGCCAGGTTATTCAAGCAGTGAAGGACAACCAGGTCCTTATTGTGGTAGGAGAGACAGGTTCAGGAAAGACCACCCAGCTAACGCAGTACCTCGCCGAGTCTGGTTTTGCGAACGACGGAATGATTGGATGCACTCAGCCCCGTCGAGTGGCCGCTGTTTCAGTCGCAGAACGTGTCGCCGAGGAAGTTGGCTGCAAAGTGGGAGAAGAGGTCGGCTACAGTGTTCGTTTCATGGATCGCACTAGTCCTGCGACGAGGATCAAGTACATGACGGACGGAATGCTCCAGCGTGAGATTCTTATGGACCCTGACATCAATCGATACTCGGTCATTATGCTTGACGAGGCACACGAGCGTACCATTGCTACTGATGTCTTGTTTGCGTTGCTCAAGAAGGCCTTGAAGCGACGACCGGATCTTCGAGTCATCGTCACATCTGCGACGCTGAACGCAGAGAAATTCTCCGACTACTTCTTCGAGTGTCCTATCCTCACTATTCCCGGACGAACGTTCCCTGTTGAGGTTCTGTACTCTCGAGAACCCGAATCCGATTACCTTGATTCGGCTCTCGTGACGGTCATGCAGATTCATCTCACAGAACCAAAGGGTGACATTCTACTCTTCTTGACGGGACAAGAAGAGATCGACACGGCCTGTGAGATCCTTTACGAGCGAATGAAGGCACTGGGACCGAATGTCCCAGATCTGGTTATCCTACCTGTGTACGCTGCGCTGCCGCCAGAAATGCAAGCCCGTATTTTCGAACCGGCCCCAGAAGGATCTCGTAAGGTGGTCATTGCAACCAACATTGCGGAGACATCCATCACAATTGATGGAATCTACTATGTTGTTGACCCCGGCTTCGTCAAACAGAATGCATACGACCCCAAGCTGGGAATGGATTCGCTTGTCATCACGCCAATTTCCCAGGCACAAGCTAACCAGCGGTCTGGTCGAGCCGGAAGAACTGGCCCAGGCAAGTGCTTCCGACTCTACACGGAGGCAGCGTACGAGTCTGAGATGTTACCGACTACGATGCCTGAAATTCAGCGACGGAATCTGTCTGTCACGATTCTCATGCTCAAGGCCATGGGTATCAACGACCTGCTCCATTTCGACTTTATGGACCCCCCGCCCATCAACACTATGCTTACTGCATTGGAAGAACTCTACGCTTTGAGTGCGCTTGATGATGAGGGCTTGCTTACCCGCCTTGGCAGGAGAATGGCGGATTTCCCCATGGACCCTACGCTTGCCAAGGCCCTCATTGCTGCCGTGGATTACGAATGCTCGGACGAGATGCTGACAATCGTTGCCATGCTGAACCTTACTACTGTCTTCTACCGACCAAAAGAGAAGCAGACACAGGCCGACCAGAAGAAGGCCAAGTTCCACGATCCTCACGGTGACCATCTCACCATCATGAATGTGTACAACTCCTGGAGGCAAAGCGGATACTCCAACCCCTGGTGCTTCGAGAACTTTATCCAGGCTCGATCTATGCGCCTCGCCAAGGATATCCGTAACCAGCTCGAGGAGACGATGAAGCGCCACAAACACCCCATCGTATCTTGCGGACGCAACACGCAGAAGCTCCGCCAGGCTCTCTGCTCTGGCTTCTTCCGCCACGCCGCCCGCAAGGACCCCCAGGAGGGCTACAAGACCCTCATCGAGGGCACGCCCGTCTACCTGCACCCCAGCTCGGCGCTCTTTGGGAAGCAGGCGGAGTGGGTCGTCTATCACGAGCTGGTGCTGACCAGCAAGGAGTACATGCGATACACGACGAGCATCGAGCCCAAGTGGCTGGTTGAGGCGGCGCCGACCTTCTTCAAGGTGGCGCCTACCGACCGACTGAGCAAGAGGAAGGAGGCTGAGAGGATCCAGCCGCTGTACAACAAGTTTGCCGGCGAAGACGACTGGAGACTGAGTGCGCAGAGAAGAGGCGGGAGAGGTGGAGGTGGCGGTACTTGGGGTTGATTCATTGGTTTTGCTTTGTGCGTTGGCGTTGGGATGATGATCTACCGGAGTATCTATCAAGAGGCATCAATGCGGCGTTTAGTCTGACAGTTTTACTAGTGAGAAGCCACTTCCTAGAGGCCATGGAAATAATAGCGTATTGCTTTTGGAATACTGTCCTAAGAGTTCTCTCTCTTCCTTCTCTGGCCATTCTTCAACTCAATTGGTGATTTGATGTGATGATACTGGACAAGGCATCACCGACGGCTGACTAATAAAACCGTCAACAGCTACCAGGTATATCTCAATTCTCAGCCCATACGAAACAAGCCCGTCAGCTCGTTGACAGGATGACACGCATGCTCTAAAATCCAGAACCGAGTCTCCTCCTGAGTCGATTTTAAGTAAACCAGACCGAGGAGCCTTGTATACATTCATGGCTGACCAGAGTCGCCAAGCCCCGACCAAGGCGTACCACCGCAAAGTGAAGACGGGGTGCCTCACATGCAAGTAAGACTGATGCCCAAATCTCTTACAACGCCTGGAGTGAGACTGACCTACTACCGCCCAAAGGATCCGACGAGTTCGTTGCGACCAGCAGAAACCCTCATGCAATCGCTGCGTCTCGACTGGCCGTAAATGTGACGGCTACGCTCAGCCGGCCACCAAGTCGCCGTCACCCTCCAGATCAACTTCAACCTCATCCCCTTCCCCCTCTGCCTCCGCCTCCAACCCACCTGAATCCCGCCAGCTGCAGATCCGGCCTCGGAGACTGTCGCCGGCTCTGTCTGCCATCACCTCCGCCACGCCCACCAGGATCCTGCTGCCTCACAAGAACCCGGCCGAGCTCCAGGTGTACAACTACTTCCTCCAGGTCGCCGCGCCGTCCATCTCCGGCGTCTTCGGCTCCGAATTCTGGCTCCGCGAGGTGCCCCAGTTCTGCCTCTCGGACCCGGCGATATGGCACGCCGTCACCGCGCTGGGCACCGTGTGCCGCGACTACGACTTCAAGACCCGCTCGACGGCGGGGAACGTCTTCGCGATGCAGCAGATCGGGACGTCGCTGCAGCATCTGACGCAGCCCAGGTCGGCGTCGGGCATGGACAGGTGGCGGGCCCTCATCGCGAGTATCCTGTTCACCTGCATCTCCGTCGTCCAGGGGTCGTACTCGCAGGCGCTGGTGCATGCCAGCTCGGGGGCCAAGATCTTCCGCGAGCTCGAGGACGAGGACAAGGTGCTGAGGAAGGGGAAAGGGGGTACCGGCCGGGCGTCCCTGTCCCCCGTATCCTTCTCTTCCGTGCGGTCGGTCCTCATCACGTTCCAGATCCAGCAGAGCGTGGTGGACCCCGGCGACATCCTCGGCTCGCCGTCTATAAAGTCCCAAGATGACAGTTACTCAGCCTGGAGGACGTACTCTGCGCCGGATCGCACTGCCATCCCCGGGCACGTGCTGACCCCCGACAATATCATACGCGCCACCCGCGCCGGGGAGGCTCTCATCTTCGGCTTGTCCTTCTTCCCGGCCCTGTATTTCGAGGAGCTCTCGGCGCTCGTCGCGAGCAGGGAGCTGCAGCTCCCCTCGATAGCGGCGAAGCAGCGGAGCCACACGCGCTGTTTCAAGGAGATTGGGAAGACCATTGCCCTCTTCGAGGATGCGTTGACATCCACCGCGGGGGGGTTTACTATGGGCGTGGTGGACGGTAGCAGCACCAGCGGAGCCTCGATCCGAGCGCAGATCGAAAAGGCGCTCAAGTACTTGCGCGTCTATCACCTTACCAGCCGACTGCTTCTGCATCGGGATCCGGACGAACAAAACCCAGCCAAGCGTCTGCCTGTTCTGAAGAGACTGTCCGAGACGATTGTCGATTTGTGCGAGGAGCTCATGGATCTCGAGGCGGCCGGGTATGGGAACGGCGACGGGACGTATCTCATCCCCAGCCCTCCGCTCACCAACCCGCTCTCGATGGTGGCCTTGTTGGGATTCGGGCCCGCCGCGAGACGACGCGCCGTCGCTCTTATGCGGAGACCCAGACTTGAAGGAGTGTGGGACACGCAGCTGTCGGCGAGTATCATCGAGGCATCGATGGACCGGCAGATGGAATCGAGGAACGAGTATTACGCAGCTATAGAAAAGGACGGGGGGATCCTTCCGCAGCCGGTCGTCAGGGGGACGAGGGTTGAGGAGGTGGATAATGGAGTGCATCCTCAGTTCCGGTCGGCGGGATTCTCCATGGTTTTCACTGGTGACCGGTCGGCGGATGCGTCGATTCATATATGGCGTGACTTGCTTGATGGGAAGCCTCCGTATTTGAAGCGTATAGAGTGGTGATGGGTTCGGAGATGTGATGATGAAATGAGTTTGCTCACTGATGGCCTCTGCTTTTGACTTGTATGTATTTGAAAAGGTTATTCAGAATGAGAAATATGATTGAATGACTCCTATGTATACCTTATCGATGATTCTAATTCGTGGCGATGTATAAAACAAGTCTATAAAGCGAATGTACAAGATTCAGCCATGTATGGCTATGCTCCGATATTCTTTTGGTCTGGAGACATATGCTCCCCCTCAGCCGTCCCTTCAGTAGATTCCAACCCCGACTCCGGCGAAGTCGATTTTGTCTCATGTCCCAGTTTCTTCATAACCCATACTCTGAACCTATAGTGCAAGCCCAAGATGCCTATCCCTATCCAGAGCGCAAGCTCAGCGGCGTACATGACCATGCCCACGGCATCGAGGCGGGGCGCAAAGACCAGCGCCAGGATGGAGACGAGATCCCCCATGGCGTCGAGGAACACAAACATGAAGGATATCCCCTGCACGGACCGGGACCTGTATATCTCCACGTAGTAGCGGACGACGCCCACGCACAGCAGCACGGCCGCCAGGACGGCCATGAACGTCATCGGCCACTCGACGTGCCTGTCCCGGGCCAGCCGCAGGGCAAAGTACAGGCCGGCCTCGACGCCCCCGATCCCGACGCCGGACGCCGCCACGCCGACGAGGATCCTGGCGAGCGGCCACCCGTCGCCGTAGTGCTTGATCTGGGCCCAGGTGACGAGGCTGAGGAAGATGAGGATGTGGGGCTGGACCTGGAGGGCGACGTTGAGGTTCTGCACCACGTTGTACGTGCCGAGGGGGATGCCGGCGGCCGCCCAGGAGAGGTACATGAGGGGATGGAGGCCCTGCGTGCTGTGGTTGCGGTAGTTCTTGATGATCTGGGGTAGTAGCTGCAGGGCGGTCGTGTTAGCAGGCCTGACCGGGGTCCGAATACATGGCATACGGTTTATATGTATACATATCCCTAATGCCGGGGGGTGGGATTATCGTACCTGGATAGACCAGAGAACTGCCCCCGCGGTTCCCAAGATGTTGGAGGCGACGGGATTGTCCATGGTTTGCTCAGTACATGCAGCAATGTATCCTTGGGAATCGGGGGATTGAAGACCAAGTGCCAGCACGATGCCGCTGGGAGATATCGTATCGCTCCATGTACTTTATATCAAATCGGTATCTTTCCAAAAGCAAAGTACTGCTGTAATCGGTAGGAGGATGTGCGGGAAGCGCATTGCTTTTGAACAAACCAACCAGCTAAATAAGAGAGACCCACAACGAGATAAGATCTTAGAATTAGCGATAACTTTAACTAATGCCATGCGCTAAATCAAAGAGCCTTACAAGGGGCAATGATCTATAACAATTTACATACTTCCAACCGCATAGCACTCCTTGAGCCCGAGATTGCTGGTCCATCTCCGGCAATGGGAAGAGGAGTAGGCAATGGAAATCACCGGGCATTTATCTGTGGAGGCTTATGCAACTGGGCCTGCCTGGACTTGCAGGGATGGCATCCGTGACCATCTGCCGGCCTCGTGTTTTCAACCGCCGGACCGGCGGTTCAACAACATTCGGAGCTTTCATCTCGACTGGCAGAGACGGATCCATGATCGCTTCTCACCCGCCGCCCGGCGGAATATTCATTCGCATATGTAGGCTCTGCTCTCCCATCTGAGGCAAATCAAACAACTCATCTCAATTCTACTTGATTATACAAAGCTGTCACTTGATCACCAATCACCTCTCAAGAAAAGAACCGCCAACATGCGCACTCGCAGCACAATCTCGACCCCCAACGGCATCACCTGGTACTATGAACAGGAGGGCACCGGGCCCGATATTGTCCTCGTCCCCGATGGTCTCGGAGAATGCCAGATGTTCGAGAGCTCCGTGTCGCAAATTGCTGCTCAAGGCTTCAGGGTCACCACATTTGACATGCCCGGCATGTCTCGGTCTGCCAAAGCAGCACCCGAGACCTACACTGATGTCACGGCCCAGAAGCTGGCTTCCTATGTCATCTCCATCTTAGATGCCCTCGACATTAAGCACGCTACTGTCTGGGGCTGCAGTTCAGGAGCTTCCACCGTCGTGGCGCTGCTGCTGGGTTACCCCGACAGGATACGCAACGCAATGTGTCACGAACTGCCAACAAAGCTGCTGGACCACCTGTCAAATACCGCTGTGCTCGAAGACGAGGAGATCTCAAAGATCCTGGCTAATGTAATGTTGAACGACGTGTCTGGAGGCTCGGAGGCGTGGGTAGCCCTGGGAGATGAGGTGCACGCAAGGCTGCACAAAAACTACCCGGTTTGGGCTCGGGGATACCCACGCACGATTCCTCCCTCAGCTCCGGTTCAGGACCTGGACGCGTTGCGTGGGAAGCCACTGGACTGGACCGTCGGTGCTGCAACGCCAACCGAGGCTTTCTTCGACAACATTGTTACCGCCGCCAAGGCTGGTGTCAACATTGGGACGCTTCCAGGGATGCATTTCCCTTATGTTTCTCACCCGGACGTTTTCGCTAAATATGTCGTTGAGACTACGCAGAAGTATCTTTGAATTGTACGCTGCTCACAATAGCTCTGATAAGACATGGGGGAGAGGGCAGGCGATACTTTGTAGTCACTGGCAATGACTACTGTACATGGACTCGGGAAATCATTGGATTATTGCATGGCTAGAGGATAAATCAAATGGATCGAAATTATGGCTTTGTAGCCGGTGCATTTTATACCACTGGTATCGCTCCATACAGTTAGGAAGACATAAGACGCAAATTCGATTCACTTTTTTGTCATATTTCACGTCCAATGCAAAGGAAGCACCCCAAGAAAGAGGATCAGTTTTAACCACGTAGATTGATTGATACACGCCTTAATCTCTGCAATGCGTATGTTCCTGACTCCCTCCCTCTGGGCTTGCCGGACATGGTGTGCTCAACCCAACTTGCTCTTGATAAAAGCGAGAGCTTGCTGCCCGTAAATGTTAACGTACTGCTGGTGGTGATTGGCATCATTTCCGTTGCAGCAGTACGGGTCGGCCGCGTCGCAATAGCTCTTAACCAGCGAGGGATTGTACGGCGAGCACGTAAACCCGGCTGGGCGGGCAGCAAACTGTTCACAAATTAGCCATCCACTCGATAAAAGACTGTGAAAACTCGGAGATCCTCCGCCAACACTTACCCCGCCAGCTGTACACGTCCCGACATTGTACGGCAGACCTGCCCGGTTATGGGGATCCCCCATGAAGATCGCAACCTTGACAGCAGCCAGTGCGTTTCCTGACAGAGTCGCGCCCTGGCCCCCGCACAGCGCGTTGTCGATGATCTGCCCGCCCTGGGAGTAGCCGATCAGGACGATCTTGGTGCTGGGGCACTGCTGGTTCAGGCTCGTCACGGCCGACACCACGGCCGAGGTGCCCTGCTGGACCGACTGGTCGTAGCTCACGCCGCCGCAGCTGGACTGCCCGCCGCACGCCGGGTACGAGATGGCCGCGGACTGGGAGCCCGAGTAGGCCTGGAGGACCATGTTGACCAGACCCCAGGACGTGCCGTATCCGGGAGACACGGTGGTCTCCCGGGCGCCGAAGACGTAGACCCCGGGGCACGACTGTCGTGGTTCTAAGGGGGTTGCGGCCGCCAGTGAGGCGAGGACTGGGAGAATGGCTGAAATCTTCATGGTTATAGCCGGTGCTGTGGAATTGTTATTTAAATTGAAATAGAGTAATCCGAGAGGAAGTAGAGTCTCGTGTTTGGTTATGTTTACTTGAGTGAGTCTGTTGAGGGCAAATAACTCTCGAGCAATGGCTTGAGACTGTCTCTATTTATGTATGTACCTTTATGTGAATGTATATACACATCTTTAGTTTGACTCTATTACTGCTTGGACGTTGGAAATTTAGCCTGAAACTGGCCGACGAGTCAAAGAGGAGACAGCCCTGGCCTTGGCAAGGCGATGGATGGGTTGCGTCGGATCGTGACCCTCCGAGATCGAGTCCCCCTGAAGACTTGGAGTTTACGGGGGAGAGATTCCTCTGATTGGACCACGAATGTCAGAATCGAATGTCTTGGGAATTAAGGGAATAGAAACTATTCATTGAGCATGTCTGAAGGGCAGGGTTAGGCCATATTTCAAGCCTGGATATCAGATCTTTCTAGTTACTGAACAGCAAGTATCGGCTGCCAGCTGCCTCTTTTGGTGGTGCTGTCTCATAGTCAGGCGAAGATGGTTCGACCAGTGACGGTTGATAACTTGGATCAGAGAGGCATGAAACTATCCCAAGTGTAAGGCCCAATTGGGAGTCCTGGCTGAATCTAGAGGCTAAAGTGACGGTAGACTCGATTTGAGGCAGATCAGTGGCATGAATGCCAGCACTCTGTGAAACTTGGTCAACTGACGAGGCTCAATTGGGTTGATGGGATGGAGGCTCCGGAATGTCATAGCGTCCACCTCGTGTTGGAGCATGCGAGTCATGGGTTCCAAAACGTTCCCAGAATGGAACTGGAACGCCAGCCTCTGAACAGGGTTTCATTGTATGACTCCATTTGCCGCAATGAGATGCCGTGGCAAGGGTTCGGAAACAAGTGCCGCGGCAGATTCATGCATCCCACCCTGCCAAGCAAGAAACCTTTACCCAGGGCTGTAAACATGGGTAATATCACAGCCTTTTGATTAGTTGCCGAGTTGTGTGTTTCTGAATGATGACCTCGTTTGAGCCACCTCAGAGCCTTGAACAGGCTAAGTATGGTGATCCCTTCAGTAGACCCAGGTAGGGAATTTGATAACAGCCTAAAGGGCCCATGGTGCCCCAATTGAGCCTCTATGGCAGGGAAGACGTCGATCATGGGTTCCGCGAGATCCTCAATTGGAGGTTGGGTGGCTTTGTCCAGGCTTGGTGGTACTACACGGAGCTGTCGCCCACGCCAAGGATATTTTGTACGGGTGGTCAATTGAGAAAGCAAATGCATACTGAAATGGACTTGAACCGCTCGAGTAATTCCAAGGCTTACCCTGTCAACCTTGCGACACCTGGAATCTTCCATATATTCTAGCTATGTAGTAGTAATTGAAGTAGACGAAATCTAAAACAGGTTCGGCATCTTCTGTACAGGTAGTAGCTTGATATGTACCTGCGTATGGGTGCCGATGCTGGAGAGCGTGCAGCGATGAATGACTCGATAATGGGTGCAGTTCCCGGTTCACCACCGCATCTTTTCATGGCCCTTCCGGACGCTTTCTGTTGCCTCGTTATTGCAAAGTGGTTGCATTTGATGCTATGGTGTGACGTCAATCAAGTATTGGAAATTGAAGATACAGGCGATTTTACAGCGGTTGTACATGTCCTGCTGGTCCGTTAGTACCTGGAACCTAATTCTGATGGTGGACAGCGGCCCGCCCCAGCGCGCTACAGAGCTTGAGAGGCCCGCCTACCCAGTAATTAGCTTCCCCAGCATGGAGCTTAGTGGATTCAATCAATCGGATTGGCGATAACAACGTCGGCTGCGATAAGGCAAACGTGACAGACGCGTCGAATTTGCGAACCAAGACCGACCCTCAGCGTACATCGTAGCCCCGAATTGTCTGTCTTTGGTCTCAGTGGGCCATACCCAGTCCAACACCCGATATGATGGAACGGTACGATTGCCCCTTTAGTCCCGATAGGTCTATCTATCTGCTGTGTTCGTACGTCATGCTAATCTCGGCCTCCTCTCTGCAGCTACACCCAATCGTCACCATCATGGTCGTCCGGTCTCCCCACGCCCGACCGTAAAGATGCACACGCAGTCGATAGCGTACTATCACCACCTGTCTCCCGAGCAATCATACCCCTGATACCCATCGAAGATGATCCCTTCCTCAGTTCCCCCGAGACTAGCCCTCGACGCCAGTCCCTGAACCAAACCCCGTACGGAGACAAACGGAAACGAGAGGTCGACCCCCATACGATTTCGCCCTCGAAAGAGGTAGTTGTGATTTCATCCGCTTCGAGTAACGACGGCCTGCCTCCGACGAAGCGGCCCAAAGAAGCCATCTATATCGACCATGATGAGCTGCACTATCGGGTCAAGAACGATCCAGACTGGCTCCAGAAACGGTCTGGCGAGTTCATGGTTGACGGTGACGATGCCGGTCCAAGCGAACAACCACCCACCGCAAACCCAACCTTCCAATACATTCACGACATTTCCGCAGCTGGGCAACCACACTCAGGCCCTGATACACCTCCAAGCATTGTCGAACCTGTCCTCTGTCAAGAGCAACAGGACCTAGTCAATTTGATCCTCAGCGGCCGAAATGTCTTCTACACTGGCTCTGCAGGCTGCGGCAAGTCAACCGTCCTGAAAGCAGCCGTCAAGCAGCTCCGAGATCAGCAGAAGAACGTGTGCATTCTTGCACCTACCGGGAAAGCAGCACTCCAGATAGACGGCATGACCACATGGTCCTACATGGGATGGACGCCCGACGATCACAAACTAGAGCTGGCCAAGCTCATCAACAGGACCTTCCGGAAGCACGTGCGGAGACGGCTGCGCCAGACCGACGTTCTCATCATCGACGAGATCAGCATGGTAGAGAATCACCATTTGCAACGCATGGATGTCTGTCTGCGGGAAGTCCGGAAAGGTTTCGACGAGATAACTCAGCCCTTTGGTGGCTTGCAAGTCATTTTGACTGGCGACTTCTGCCAGCTTCCCCCGGTCAAGCCTTTCGAGTATTGCATGTTCTGCGGTGGCGGAACGAAGATGGACAATTGGCAGACGCAGTATGAATGTCAATCTCGCTGTGGGAAAGGTCCATTCTTGGAGGCGGACAAATGGGCGTTCAAAAGTCAAGCCTGGAAGGATGCCCGCTTGGAGCACGTCCATCTGAAGGAGATTCATCGCCAAAACGACCAGCAGTTCATCAAGATGCTACAGAAATGCCGCCTCGGCAAGCGTTTCACCTCAGCCGAGGTGGATCTCCTCATGAACCACGAGTGCAGAGTCCCCAATGCCACACGCGTCCTCTGTACCAGGGAGGAGGTGTTTCGAATCAACCACGCCGAGTTTCAAAAGTTAAAGACGGAGGTGCACGAGTTCACGGCCGTGGACGGCTTCCGCTGGAGACGCGAGAGGCACCCACACCTTGGGTATTGCAATGACCGTCTTCGCGATGGGACACTGAAAGCTCTTCGCGAGCACCGGGTCGATCCACGAGTGATCCTCCGCGTGGGAATGGTCGTCGTGCTGCAAGTCAACCTTGACCTACCCAACGGGCTCTGTAACGGCAGCCAAGGCTTGATCTGCGGCTGGGAGGACGTGGATCCAAAGAATCTCCCAATTGCATACCGGAAGGGGATGGATGAAATGGGGCCAATGGTCATTACTGGAGACTACGCAGAACTCAAGGAGCAACAGATCAGGGCGTTTTCACAGCAGACGCATGTCAAACATTGGCCGAAGGTGATTTTCCACAATGGCTTACGAAGGACCATCTACCCCTCGTGCCTGGTCAACTCGGTGGGCGAAGGAGACGGCCCTGAAGACTTCTCTGCCCTTCACAGGACTCAGATCCCTCTCGTCGCCGGATGGGCGATGAGCGTGCACAAGAGTCAGGGCATGACCTTGAACCGTGTCATTGTCGACCTGTCGAGGGCTTTTGAAGAGGGTCAGGTGTATGTAGCGCTCTCTCGGGCAACCGATCTGGCCGGTCTCCGAATTGATGGCGACGCCAAAGGCCTGTCTGTTGGAGCGGGTGGCAACCCCGAGGTGCAGGAATTTCTGGATCAGAAGTTCAACCTACAAAAGCTGCTGGAGCACCATTGACCTGCCAACAGTGTCTGTCCTGTGCATGTGCCCGTGTCAAGCCAATCTACGGGCGAATGCTGAATGGCTACAGATGCGCATCAACCGGGCTGACGCACCACCCCGAGGAATTCTCCCCTGCCCTCCAGCACGTCGCGCCTGCATCTTACCACCCATCAACCGGGAAATCTATGATTAATACATTGAATGGAGCAACCCGGAATTTTGGATATTGTCAGAAACGAACAATTCCTCATCTTGGCTAATTTCTGCATTGGCATTGGATTCATGAGCGTGTTTTGGATCAGAGGTGTCCTAGTCCTACCCGAGGCCTGGCGCTTCCATTGACGCATGGTACCCCAATGGTACTCCTGCCTTTCTCAATTGCAGCCTCACGTGCCTGTGGGAAAGTGCATCATCAACGATGGTGGCTCAACATGAACTACCACCAGCTACTCGCTAACACATACATTGATCTACCTTGGAGATTGAAAGGGGCGGTACGCAGCTGGATTCGATAGAGGCGTGAGCCGAAGTAGAGAAGACTCCAGTGAGTGCCTGGTCTTGGCCTCCTCCCGGTTGTCGGATGCCCTGTTGCTTATCTGAGTGGCGGCGGCGAAGCCAATGGGCGTAACGCGAGCAGTGAGGAATTTCGCGATGGGGGTGGTGGAGGCTGACAGGGTACGAGCCAAGTTAATTTTAAAAGCGAATGAACTTGACAAGCATTATTCAAGCTGAGCTGAGTGATTACTACTCACCTATCACTCCTAGGCGACGCTACTATGTTCTATTAGGCTACAATCAGGATAAATGTTCTAGGTTGCATGCACAGCACGGAAGGAATAGATCTCATAAGGCTGAGACTGGGTGTTTGCTGGTGTCTGGGACTTGGGTGCTCTTACATGGATGCTAAATATAGATGAATATGCCCTTGCTCGTGCGCAGAGTACATTGTGCTGATGCAAAATCCTCCCCAATCGCAGCTTATTTGCAGGTATTTTTTCATCATCAAGGTAATTACAGTACCGGCCGAGCAGAAAGCCCTTAATTGTCTGACCACAAGGCGCGCCGCCATCGCGACTCTTCCCTACTTTTTTTCTTCTCCTTTATTAAACCTACGCAATCCACCTCACCCAATTCTCTCGCTCTCGGGCATTCAGTTCCCAGCCATCTCGCTCCCGCCGCTCCAATTAATAGCTGGTCATTGCCAGCACCAAGCAATTTGGCCATGTCTGCCGTGAACCGGACAGCCGACTCGGCATCGGACACTGCGCAGCGGTACCTTGTGCAACCAACAAAAAAGAAAATCACACCAGCGGATCTCAATCCCGAGCGACGAATGCGCCGGCAGAACGAGGCTGGTCAGCCTGCTGCTGCTGCCTCTGGGACCAACCAGCAGCAGAAATTGTACAGCGAGTGGCCGCAGAGGAAGAACCATCCCGCCACTCCCGCAGCAAACGCCGCTCCCACAAACCACCAGCCGCGCAAGAACGGCGGCACGTTCCCCAACTTGCGGGCCTTCTCGTACGAGTCGCTGATCATTCTCGCCTTGTTCCTTTACTTGGTGTGGAGCGTGGCCGGCTGGCGCAGTGTCGATTCTTACTTTGCATAATGAGGGCGTGCTCGCCTGCCCACGACGGGGATGAGAGATTGTATTGGAAATGAGTTTTTCTTCTAAACTAATTGCACAAAATTGTCTTTGAAGGAATTAGCAATTGGAGTTGGGACCTTGCGGAATAGTGGTTGGCTTTGTATATGAAAATGAGAAACGTTAGAACAGAACAGTACACTTACCGCGATTTAACTGGTTCTGTTCTTAATTGAGATAATGCTTGGAGAGATGTAGCCGAAGAAGAAGGGAAAAGATTACCTGGACACGCATCGAAATCAAGAAATGCATTTCTGAAGTACTTGCTTTGAATCCTCTATGCTAATATCAGAACAGGAATACATAGTATTGTCTATAATCTCAAGCTTGGCATGTTCTGCCTTATCTACCCCCAGCATAACTTCGCAAACCCGATCAAATTGGAAATGGATATTATGACTACTTATTTCGACGTCTATCGTACTAGCACGAGAAGGTGATATCTTTTATGAGAATCTGCAATGTGAATGAAAACAATCACATATACGTACGCAAGTGCCTTCAAATCTCAACACACAAGACAACTAGAATTGAAAAAAAGTAGCTGCACGTAGGTGCTCTTTGAAAAGTATTTGTACATTTGAAGAAATCTGATGAAGGACAACCCATTGGGGAAAACGAAGCTGTGCTGCAACTCTCCTAAACGGCAACCAAAAGACAACTACAAAAAACCAAAAATCTTGCGAATCAAATACATCCTGCCTCATGAGATGTGTGGCAACCCTTACTCGAGTTCATCCCAGTCACGCTCCTCGATATCCTCGACATCGCGGGGGCGCTGACCTCCCTGGTTGCCCCAGCTCTTGCGGTCCTGACCAGGTCTGTGGCGCTCCTCGAGATCGCGAGGACGGTGGCCGCCTTGGTTACCCCAGCTCTTGCGATCCTGGCCGGGCTTATGACGCTCTTCAAGATCGCGAGGGCGCTGACCACCTTGGTTGCCCCAGCTCTTGCGGTCCTGGCCGGGTCTGTGGCGCTCCTCGAGATCTCTCTGGAATTTAAGGCGACGCTGCCGTTGACCAGAGGTCTCTTTGTTCATACGGCCGCGCTCTTCGAGATCGCGGGGACGGTGACCACCCTGGTTGCCCCAGCTCTTGCGGTCTTGGCCAGGCTTGTGGCGCTCCTCGAGATCGCGGGGACGGTGGCCACCCTGGTTGCCCCAGCTCTTACGGTCTTGGCCAGGCTTGTGACGTTCCTCGAGATCGCGGGGACGGTGGCCACCTTGGTTACCCCAGCTCTTACGGTCCTGACCAGGCTTGTGACGCTCCTCAAGGTCGCGAGGGCGCTGACCACCTTGGTTGCCCCAGCTCTTGCGGTCTTGGCCTGGCTTGTGACGTTCCTCGAGATCGCGGGGACGGTGGCCGCCCTGGTTACCCCAGCTTTTGCGGTCTTGGCCGGGCTTGTGGCGCACCTCGAGCTCGAAATCACGCTCTTCGAGTTCTTCAAAGTCACGCTCGTCAAGCTCCTCGAAGTCACGTTCATCGAGCTCATCGACATCTCGACCGCGGCGGCTACCCTGGTTGCCCCAGCTGTTGCGGTTCTGGCCGGGCACATGGCGGACGAGAAGGTCTTCCGAAGGCTCGGATCGCTCTACGAGGGAGAGCTCATCGTTCTGGGTGATTTCAAGGGCAAGTCCCTTGCTGGCGAGGCCGAGCCAAAGGAGACCGGCGAGTCCGAGGTTCTTAGTAGCGACCATTTTGAATGTGAAGTACGGATATAAATGATGGAAGAATCAAGTAATGAAGAATGATTGGCTTGAAGTAGTTGTAAATGATGAAAGAGAAAAGAGTCGATAGAAAAAAAAACTCAAGGAAAAGGTCAGAAGCCCGGCTTCTAGTGTCAGTTTTGTTTTTAGTTTGGTGTGTTGATGAATGGAAAGCTCAACTCTACGACGAGAAGCTCAACACTTAAGTACTCATTTCGAGATCACATTGTAACATAGTCTCGGCTGTCGACACCTTCTAAAATTAGTCAATTGTGCGCCCCAGGGAACTCCCCGGCCACGTATCAGTCTAACATCCTCCTACTAGTGGTGCAACATTCAAGCTAGTGAATGACTGGGCGCGGGAACGAGAGCCCGTGCCATCATTCAGCAAGAATCATTCGCCTTCTTGGGATGGATCCATGGCTCATTTACGTGCTTGGATGCAAATCCTCTGGGTCGATAGTGCTGAAACAGCGAATCACTATCCTAAAAGGGGTCATTTTTCGCACTCTATCCAACCAGCACTCCCCAGTATCCACCTTCATAACTATGCCCAGGCCACGAAAACTAGCTAGTCCTCCAAAAGTTGGCGTTTTTTTTATTAATATCCTGCTTTGTACTGCCGCCCGGTATTAACATACAGGGATGATCTATAGAGAATCACAATCTAGGACAGATTGAGAGTCATGGTTCGCATATGCCTTGCAGCGCCCCTGGAAAGACTCGCAAATTTAATGCGATCCATACTCCTGGAATCCAGCATCATGCAACCTACATTCTACACATTCAGAGCCTGGGTCGGTTAGGATGGCTTGCGAGCGTTCTCATCCTTGGTGTATCCAATTATTTTTTAGAAAAATGTAATGAAAATCACCTTTTGTCAAGACTGTCGATAGATTCACAATGCATTTTGTGGATGGCTTCGTGATTATATCTTATCTTAGGAGTAATCTAGCACCTATGGCACATCCAGACCGAGTTTGGATTTGCCCAACAGTCATAGGTGTGTTGAGGCGAATCAGGAACACTGAAGGGCAAGTGTCTGCTCAGGGATTGCAACTTAGGTACAACCTTACTGGAACGGTGCTAGTCCGGCGATCCTGCCTGGCGTCATTTCGTCTCTCTCGAGGAGTATCAAGATTCCATCCTGGTCCTTTCTCAGGTGGAACTCGAAAGCCCAAAGGAGTCTAGGTGTCTAGATCGTTGTTGGTTGTCCAGGTCTGCCCGTGAGGTAGCAATCGTGGGAAGAAGATGAGGTGATCAGTGGCACTAACGCAATTCAGGACTGCTGCTCCGACTGGGATTTTGAATCGGTTGTAGGAATCATCCTTGGCTATACCCTGGGGCAGACCCTGACTTACAGGGTTAGCCGATTCAAAGCACATGCACAAGGCTAGACGCGTACTCGTCAGTGTTTCTTGCAGTCTCCACGTATAGATCATATTAATTGGATCTGTACGTTCTGTTAGCCTTGGATCACCCACGATGATGTTGATTTCTTCTTGGACTTTGGCTTAAACACCAATCTTAATAAAGAATCATCGCCTAGTACCATCATCTCCAGGGCTTTGCGTGCATGCAGCACATCCAACATACTTTGACAGACACAATCAGTGTTACATTACGTATCACTGGACAATGAATAGCGTCTATTCAGCGTCGCTTAGCGAAGGTAGCTTACGTGGCTGCTTCTCATGAGTGCTCGTAATTGTACCAAACGTCTTCCTCGGAGGGGTTGTCGCTTGAGTGTGTATCAGACCGCTACGATAGCAACTCGGAACCACTGCGGTCCTTACTAAGATGGTATTATAAAATGTGACTCGGTCTGGCACACCGAAAAAGGGGATTTCACGGTCAGGTCATCAGCAGACGGAAATGGTTTCCCACAAGCAACAGTTGAGCCAATAATGTAGTTGTAGATTGTAGTTCGTATTCATTGTATTGAGTTGTCGGGCTCTGGCAGCTTCCATTGCTGTTAAACTTTATTCTCTTTCTCTTAGGTAGATTGTAGATTGTGGTGATGATGGGCTTCATGAAGAAGTTGGCCTGTCTCAAAATTCCAATGAAAATCAACTCAAATTTTGGGAGTAGAGCTTAGTTGAGCAGCCTACCTAGTAAGGCAGATAAGTGTTCGCCAACTTCGATGCCGTTTAGCTTGACGCGAAAGATGTTTGCTGCCAACGCGATACGTTCATGCTATCATACCTACATGTATTAATGAAGACCATTCTCACTCACGCCCGAAAAGCAATGTTGAGTTCGTTGCAAAGCCCTCGGGACAGAAGATCCATTCTTTTCGAGTATATGGCACTCTTCGACTATAAAAGATGTATATGTTCCAAGAATAACTAGTGTTTATTTGCCTGATTTTGGAGGGACGACTGGACCGTCTACCTTAGTGTTCAGTTGGTAGAACCCTTCTGGCAACGCTGCCAACATAAAGTACACTCCCGAGTCTATTCCTTAAATTGTCAATGAACTTCTTGTTGGGAAACTCACGTATGTTTTTCTTTATCGAAATGCATCTCATCGAGATATCAAGGTTACCACAGCGGTCGCAACCACCTTGATGGGCATAGGGTAGGATAATACCCAACGGAGCGGATCCTCTAATTTCCCTCCAAGCCCCTGAAATTCGATCGTCATGTGGTTAGGTGGCTGTGGCTGCTGAGACGCCTTTGAGATAGCCTCAACTTTGTATTCATATTTTCAAGTTTAAACATAACTCTACATTGTTATCCATCAGGTTAACTGCTAAAGACGATTCGGTTTGCCTTTAGATTAGCTCCTAGATGTGTTTGACTGGATATGTTGTTTTGGGTGAATGGAAGCCCTGAAAGATTGGTTTGTCAACGCTGTGGCTCTATCCCTGCCTCGTCCATTATACAGGGGGTGCTTGTACTCGGATTCAATCAAATCAATCAATCTATAGAATGAAAATCATCTGATCCTACGAATGGGCAAGTTTGCCCCTACAGTAGATAGCGTTATTACTTCAGAGAGGGACTCTAGCTCTATATCTAGATTTGCAAGATGAGTCTTGATGCGTTACGATACCACCGATCTTGTATTTTGCTACACCATGTATGAAGTTTGTTGTCAAAGCGAAAGTTAGTTATGAAGAATTATTGTAGATTGCTATCAAGAGTGCAAAATACCAGAGTGTCACTCTATTTCAGACTACCCTGTACCAAGCACGTTGCTCAGTGATCTGGTGTCGCAATACGGCTAATACGCAGGCGACCAATCTTGAAATTTGTAATAATGCACAACACAATCACCTCGATTTTATCCCAAACTCACCAATTATATCCACAATCACGCGCCCAACATGAGTGCCGCTCCCAAAGTAGTCGTTGTTTCCTCCACGAATCGGGTCAAAACAAAGGCGGCCAAGGAAGGTTTCCAAGCCCTTCTGCCAGGACCCTACGAATTCCTCGAAGTAAAAGTCGAAACAGAGGTGGCTGCCCAGCCCTTCTCAGACGCAGAGACGCTCCTCGGGGCGTCCAACCGGGTCAAGAACGCGCGAAAAGCCAAACCCGACGCCGACTTCTGGATCGGGATCGAGGGTGGCGTCGACGAGCACGACGGAAACCTGCTGAACTTTGCCTGGGTCGTGGTGGCGAGCAAGGAGGGCCGCACGGGGAAAGCCCGAACTCCTGCGTACTACCTGCCGGAGGAGTCGGCCAGGCTCGTGCGGGAGGGGCTGGAGCTGGGCCAGGCAGACGACCAGGTGTTCGGGACGTCGGATTCAAGGAGCGGGAGTGGCTCGGTCGGGCTTCTTACTGGCGATGTCGTGGACCGGGCTGCCTTTTACACCCAGGCCGTCATTCTAGCGCTCATCCCGATCAAGAACAAGGACCTGACGTTCAAGTGAGATCGGTCGTCTTTGCCTGGATGGCCTGGTTACATAGGTTCTCTACATATTGCGCCCGGGGTCGGATCTACCCCGCACCCAAGGAGATGCTTTGGCGGGGCGCGGCGTCTAGGGGAGAGACGGCTTATGTTCTTAAGTAGTCCGGACATCTCCAGTACTTGTATTGAATCGTTGAGCTACTTTCTGGCATCTCGTTCACCCCTGGAATAGTTTTAAACATCAATCCCAATCACTTCACGATGAAGGTTGCGCTTGTCACTGCGTCCTCTGCTGGCCTGGGTGCCGCCATCGCCAAGGTCCTGGCGCCAGATTTTCGTGTTGTCATCAACTACCACAGCAGCCCTGATCGCGCCGCCAAGGTGATAACCGAGTTGGAGGAAATCGCTAGTAAAACCACCTCTCAGCAAGATGACGATGGCCCCAGATTCTTCTCGATCCAGGCAGATTTGGCAAAGCGAGCCGACGTTGAGCGCCTGGTGTCCGAAACGGTACAGAAGATGGGCCGCCTCGATGTTCTCGTATCGAACGGTGGATGGACCGAGCTCCGAGACTTTTCCAACTTTGATGACAACATGAACGAGGATGACTGGGATAGATGTTTCAACGTCAATGTGAAGAGCCATCTCTTCCTTCTGTATGCAGCCCGGAAGTACCTGGAAGAGGCCAAGGGCTCCTTTGTGTCCGTTGCCAGTACTTCCGGGATCAAGCCCAGTGGCAGCTCTATTGTATGTTTCATTCTCGTCTCAAGGCGTGTTTCTCACTGCTGACTTGCCCTCGCTTGACTAGCCTTATGCCGTCAGCAAAGCGGCCCAGATACATCTTATCCAATGCCTGACACGCTGCGTGGGCCCCAACATCAGGGTGAACTCTGTCTCTCCAGGCCTCATGTTGACTGTAAGTATCGTGGAAGACATCAAGAAGCAAAAAGGACTTCGTTTCTAACATCTCGCCAATTTGCAGGAATGGGGCCGTCGCTTCTCGGAAGACAAGATCAATCGTACCAAAGAATTAACCCCTTTAAAAGAACTCCCCGAAGTAGATGTGAGTCTTTGCCCAAATAGAACCTATTTTAATTGATTTGGGAAAGTATGGGACGCTAATTACCTGATATCAGGATGTTGCAGCAGCTGTGAGAAGCCTGGCGGTCAACATGTCCATCACTGGCCAGAATCTCATTGTTGACTCTGGATTTACGATTTGATATGATGCGCTGGTCCAGGATATTTCTCGGTAGCGAAGAAAGTATCGCATGAATAGACCGCTTTTATATTGTAAACAGGGGCGGACTGTTTGATAAGCCTTGTGGCCTGTATCTTTGATCGCCTGTTGATCCATTAGCCATAAGACTGATTTGACTTGGTGGATTTCGAGAACATGCACTTATAAATATTTTCATTCTCCGCAAGACTAACTGTATAGTATATGCATGCTTCCCTCGGGGCGCCATATCTTATGAAATGTAAAAAGAATGGACTTATCACGAGATGCGCCTTGTCCCTTCTTCCCACTATACAGTTAAATGCCATAATAGGAGAAACGGGACAATGTAACATTAGAGAATCAAGTAGATTAAAACTCGCCATTTACAATAAGTCGAACCCCGATTTGAGGTCAGCACACACTTTATCTATGAATGCCCCTTCATCACCTTCGATTCCTAACGCTCCCGTTTGCCAGGTCATGGTAACCATCAAACTCCCACCCTTCAGAGTCACCGTGTTGCACGTCACAGGCGGCCCCGCGACATGCCCAGGCTGAGTGAAGATCATCTTCTTGGTCACCACGTTTGAGCCTGCCGCCGCATCAGCATCAACCAACCCCAGGTTACTCATCTCAACGGAACAGTCTCTCGGCTTGCCAACCTTGCCTGCCATCCACTGTCGGATGTTGGGTGCATAACGCAGCAGGGAAATGGCGTGGTCCTTGAGCTCCGACGCGCTTAGAGCGAGCTGCTCGGTGATCTCCTTTGCGTTTGCCCATTCTTCCGGGGTCAGCGGGCCCTCGGCCTCGGAGCGCGCCGTCTTGGAGTAGCATCCCGAGGCGAACTCGCCCATCTCATCGCCGGGGACCCCGACGGATCTGCGCATATTTATCGCCGTCTGGGAGACGAAGTTGGTGATGTGCTTGTCTGGCAGCGACTTGCTGAGTGCTCGGGCCATCAGGGGATGAATGACACCGGTCAGTTTGGCCTCGTGTTCCCTAGCAGCGCGGACAGCTCTCTCGATAACTACGGGCTCGATCTCCACGACCCTGACTTGAGTCTTGTAGGTTTCGGCGTTGAAAAATACAGGAGTGGCTGTCCATGTCCCCTCGTCGTAGCGAGCGAGGCTTGCCTTGAAACCCAAGAAGTCAAGGATGAATTTCGGCAAGATCTCGCCGAGCAGCGGGCCAAGAAGAAAGGACCAAGAGATGGGGAGCCTCTCGGGAGTATCGAACGGACCGGGAAGAGGTTTTGTGCAGCTCTTGGCAATTTGATAGTCTGCCAGCTTGGTTCCGGCCGTTGTTTCATTCAAGCCGCGTGCAAACGTTCGATGAAAGATGGGCCCAGTCATGCCATCGCCAATTGTATGGGAGAAGGAAAAGGCTACAAAAATTTGATTTTCTGCCTCCAGGGGCTGGATGACAACTCTCCAGGGCGGGCATCCTTTGGAAAAGGGACGGTCAACATCGGCCTCGAGTGTCTCTTGTATGAGAGTCAGGTCATCCGCGTCCTTTTCTGATGGACCAAGAATGGTGACATGATTCTTGAAGTCTAATGTGGGAATCCGCTCGAAAAATGCTTTCTCTGTATGCGCGTCGCCAACGACAACGCATAGCCAAGGCTCCTGCTGCACGCACTGCGAGAGGGCCGGGTAAAACGTCTCTGGGGCTGCGAGGTTGAAGTCTCCCTCCAATTCGTACACTGCTCCAACGATGACAGCGTAATAGTGGCCCAGATCCTCGCGGCTGATGGTTCGTTGTTCATTGGGGCCTATAAGAGTGAGTCGAGTCAGCAACAGGCCCGGTTTGTCTACAAAAGTGCTACTTACTAGCCCGGCGCTGATGAATGTTCTTGGCGGCCGTCATGGCGGCGAAGTTTAGCGCTCTTGTAGACTTGCGACAGAATGTAGGTCCCAATTTGAACGAAGGAATTTAAGTTGTTGTAGGCATCTCCCTTTGGAGAAAATGACGATTAAGCCCGAGTTATATATGTACCGCGGAAAGAAAAGGCCCTTCCAGCAATGCCGGCGAAGCGAACGGTGAAACCGTGAGACGCCCCTTTTGGCACAGTCTGAGGTGGATCCTCCATTTAGATTAACTGGATTGGGAATTATGTCACCGGTCTGGTATTACCGGAAGGCCGGTATAATAAGATAAGCACGTCCATAGCAAGCACTTTGGACGTTGCAAATCAAGGATTCTAGCTATTGTGCAAAGTCCCCTTGCATGTGATTTACCTCATGGAATGACCCGCGAAAAGTACCCGGCAGCTGATCCCTGGTGGCCAACTGCGTGCCTACTGAGTGACAAAGCATGCGGCGCACATACTGTTAGCCACAGACACTAGTCTTATCCCATACATGCAGAATAAGGTAAATGATCTTACGATGGCAAGTATCCGGGAATAGATGACTTCAGATCCCCATATCAATTAGTCACGCCATGACCAATGACCTTTTCCGCTGTGACAACAGACAAACAACATACGTATATGTCTACCGCTGGTTTGAATCCGTACGGCTCCGCTTCGCCAGAAAGAGAAGGATCCGGATCCGAGGCCAGAAGAAGTTTAGCTGAAGTCCACTTTCTTGATGATCGACCCTCGCCTCACATCATGTATGTAGGTGTAGTCTGGTATTGACGATTTTATTAATCAGAACGTCCTACTGTCTCTCCAGTATAAAAAGGCCATGATTTCCTTCCATTGTGTTTTTTACTTCATTCTTCTTATCCATTCCACCAAGCCTTCGAAGAACTTCTCCTTTACAATATCAACACAATCTCAAGTTCTGAACACCGGTAGGCTTAGTTACAATGAAGGTTGCTCTTGCAGGTGCCTCAGGCAATCTTGGCCGCCCAATCCTCAAAGCTCTCCTTGATGCTGGTCTCCTTGTGACAGTCCTGTCTCGAAAGACCGGAAACTCACCTCCGCCAGCTCCACACCCCAATCTTGTTGCCAAGAAGGTCGACTTTGACTCGGTTCCAGACTTGAAGCAGGCTCTCGAAGGTGTCGAAGTCGTCGTTTCCTGCCTTGCCACGATCGCCATTGGGAGCCAAAACCCCCTCATAGACGCTGCTGAGGCTGTGGGTGTGAAGCGCTTCATCCCGGCCGAGTTCGGGATGGACTCTCTCAACCCGCTGTGCGCCGAACTACCGGTTTGCAAACCAAAAGTCAGCACACAGGCGTACCTTCTCGAGAAATACAAGTCGAATCCCGATTTCACTTGGACTAGTATCGCCAACGGCCTTTTCCTCGACTGGGGGATTGAAGTTGGGTTTCTTATTGACCCGGGCAGCCGCACCGCGACGCTCTACAACGGCGGCGACGTGCCTTTTAGCGTGACACTGCTTTCGGACATAGCAAAGGCGGTTCTTGGTATCATAAACAACCAAGCCGAGACGAGGAATCGAGTCGTGTATATCCATTCCACGCTAACAACCCAGAACAAGCTGATCCAGTATGCGAAAGAAAAAGACGACAGAGAGTGGACTGTCACTACCAAGTCTACTGCTCAGGTCCTGGAAGAAAGTTTGGCTGAGCTGGAAAAGGCTGCGCAGGGAACTGGAGATATTGGTGCTGCCATGATCGGGTTTTCTGCTTGTGGGATGTGGGATCCCAAGTGCGGCTGCGACTTTTCTGATCGTCTTGATAATGAGGTTTTGGGAATCCGAGAGCTTAGCGAATCTGACCTGAAGAAGCTAGTTCAGAGCTTTGTACCGGAGTAAGAAGTTAGTTATTCGCAGATATAAATGTTATGGGTTGCTGTTAGCTTTTGTCAATTGTCAACTCCATTCAACCCACGATCCAGAATAGGTTGTTGAAGTTTCTTCTTGGCAAGAGCAACCTCCGTGGAACCCTGTGGTAGTTGCTGAAGTGCGCTGTTCAACGTAGCCCGCAGATTCACATATGCTGACTCGCTGAGGTCCCCTCGAAGACGCTTGCGGCCGATGGCTATATCCAGTAATCGCACAGACGCAAGGATGTAGTGTGGATAGGGATCGATGGCGATAAGTGATGCTTTGGTTTTGGTACTGGTTGGCTTGGACGAACCCTGAAAGACATCGACTTCTCTCTCTGAGCAAGATATGCAATATTGGTTCTCTAGTCCAAATTTGAGCGTATTAAATAACTCTCTCTCTGCGTTCATTCCATAATCAGAGTACTGTTCCAGCAAGTCCGCGCGAGCTGCAGTGTCCAAGGCGTCGACGATTATAAGGATGCCCAAGTAGTAATGCAGAACAGCCCCAAACCAGGCCAGTCTAGTTTCTTGACTTAGGTATTGAAGCCATTTCTCGCAATTGTTTAGGGCAGGCTGGATGGTATGCTTGAAAGTCTTGAGTCCATCAAGCACCGCGTCGGACCCATGCTGTACGCTGTCCTCGTCCACTCCTTCGATGAGTGCTTCTTTCAGCGATGCAATCGTTCGCCAAACATATAGGCGGCAGACACCGGTGGCAGACACAATCCGTTTAGCGATCTCATCGGTAATTTCAAAGTCTTCCCTTCTCCATTTCTCTGAGTCGGGGTGGAATGAGTCGCGAAGGAAGCCTCGTGCCAGAATCCAAGCGGGCTCGCGGCATGCTCCCCGTATCCCTGTGCTCAAGCTTGACCGCACGTTGCAGATGAGGGAATGTTCCGTGTCCCAGGCCACAGCTGCCCAGAACACCCGATTTTCCAACTCAATATACGTGGATGTGAGTGTCAGGTGCCGGGTGTCAGGCTGTGGCCCAGTGACAAAGCGCTCTGCTGAACTATCGAATGCACGGCTTCGTAACCTTGACCGGAGCTGTTGGATGTTTTTGAGCGCTGCGTGGATGCACATCATCCCGCTGAGGCCGTCGAGCCGTTCGTCTTCAGATATCCCGATGGGAATCGGGGTCTGGCCAAACAAGTACAGCGCAAAGATGGACTGGTATGATATTTGGTTCATGGCCTTGACCATATGCCGTCTTGTAGCTCGCCAATGGGTTCGAAATATTTCTGCCCACTGCTCACAATCACCCGTCGTAGAGCTACCCTCAAATACAACAGGGAGCCAACAGACAGCAAATGACCGCATAGACAGACGCATAGATTCGGATGCCTGTTCTTTTTGCAGTTTCCGACGACTGGGTACGCCCTGATTGCCTGAACCTGAGGTTTCGTTGCTGAACTGCTCTTCTAGAAGAGAGTCAAGATCGTAGAAAATGGTGGCCGAATTATCCCAGCTGTCTGATAGATTGTTGCTAAACGCATCATATATTAGTAACCACCAATAGGTCCGAGATCTCGTGATATAGGCATTGCGAAACTTACACAAGCGGACATCCATAATTTCCTACTAAACGCTCGAAAACAATGCCAAACCCTTGACGGAAAAATTGTTCACACCAGTGATCAACGCGCATGTCCGTCGTCATGTCAGGCGATGGCCCATGGTGCCCCATTTGGCATTCGCGGCCGTACACAGATGGCCCAATGGATGGAGACTGCAAACATTCCACGGGCTGTTCCCAGGTAATGAAAGAGTCAGCCGTGACCGTGGGGGTAGGCGCCTTGGAGTTCCGACGAAGCCGTTGAGGTTTTGTGCTCGCTTTTTTCAGCCACTTGTGTTTATCGAGTCAGAAAGCTGTGAAAAGGAAGAAAAATGAGTCGTCAAACCTCAAATGTGCATGTTTGGTTTCTCGATGAGCATCGGGAACAGGAGCCTTCCCACCGTCTATCCCCTGGCTGATAGCCCCTCTGCGAAGCATTGCAGCCAACTCGTGCCGCGCGGCATGCGTCGCAACTCGAGAACTGGGTTCGCCGCTGATTTGAGTCACTATCCATAGTTATTCGTCTTGAGCTCGTGTGATAGTGGTTCTTGATGATTGATCAAGGAGTAAGTTTTCGTAACTCTGGAGACATCTGGGGCAAGAAGAGATTGTGAATTAGTAAGCGCCAAGCTCTATCCCGAGCCACCCCAAACCTCGGTCTGAGCATCAATAGGTCTGAGGGAAAAAGAGTGCAAGTAATGTTCGTTTAAAGGGGTTAGAGAAGACTGTAGAAATGATAATTCAAGATACATATATTCAAAATTTTCAAGACTCTATCTTAATATGTCGGACCTAATGCTAATGCATATTGGACCACATCAGCGAGATATGAGGTTACGCTACTGGACAAGAACCGATAGATGTCTTGATAGGGATTTGCAACATAGCTTTCCATTGAGATCTAGGGCCGTATGGAACGGCTCTTCTAAGTCTTGTATCCATCTACAGTTTGGAGGGTTGATCTTCAAGCTTCCTCCTCTCTCTTAGCTCCTTTCTTAAAATCTTCCCGGAAGCACTGCGAGGAACCGAGTCCACGAGGCGCACACCCCCTCTAAGGCGCTTATAGTCCGTAACTTTGTTCTTAACAAAATCGATGATGTCTTCTTCACTGATCTTGCCCTTGGCAGGCGGGGCCAATACGACGTAAGCTCGAGGAACCTCTGTATGGTTTTGCGGCACACCAATAACAGCAGCATCCAAAACAGCTGGATGTGAAGCAATTATTCCCTCAAGCTCGGCGGGTGCTACTTGGAATGCTTTGTATTTGATCATTTCCTGAACCGGTTAGTTTATCGATCTCCCCTTCGTCGGTGTGCTCAAACATACCTTCTTCCTGTCTACGACGAAAAACTCATCACCTTTCATACAAAGAACATCTCCAGTACGCAGCCAGCCGTCAGAAGTAAAGGTCGCTTTGTTGGCTTCCGGGTTGTGGTGATATCCTTGCACAACGGTCGGTCCTTTGACTAGTGCTTCGCCTGGTTGTCCCTCTGGAACGTCCTTTTCCTCCTCATCAACTAGCCTAATACTTTGTTAGCACCTCGTCTAGCTGAAAGACAATACCGTTTCTAACCTCATTTTGGTGTTTGCCAGCAAACGACCGACACTTCCGGTTGTATTTGCTTTCATTGGGGTGCTCCAAGTTATACTGGCACTAGTCTCCGTCATGCCCCAAGTTTGCGCAAACAGGCCATCCAACTTCATCCGGCTCTTGGCGGCCTCTTGGAGCTCCTTGGACATCGGAGCTGCTCCGCTGGTCACGAATACTAGATTGGAAAATTGATCTTTGACGGCGGGGTGCTTCGATATCCCCAGGAAGACGGGCGGCACGGAAAAGACGTTGGTGATCTTGAGCTCGCCAAAATATCGAAGGAATTCATCAAAGTTGAACGTGGGCATCCAATAGGTCACGCCCCCTTCGTAAATAGGGTTGACGAAGTAACAAATTAGTGCCGCAGCATGCGCCGTCGGTAAATGGGCCAGTGTTCGAAATTGGACCTTGGCTTTGTCTAGAAGTACTCTGCCAGTGGAAGAGAGCATAGAACCTTCGGCAACCAGATTTGTATGAGATAACACCACGCCTGCGTTTCATAGTCAGTTCATCAACTCTGCTCCACGCGAGGGGTGTCTGCTTACCTTTGGGCAGCCCCGTGGTGCCGGACGAGTAATAAATACAAATCTTGCTCTGCTCAAGTTCCTTGGGATCTGTAATCTTCCTCCAATGGAGCCGTTTCTTAAAATCGCAGGCGACTTCCCCATTGACGCTTTCAAGGGTAACGTCGGGATAACTCGTCAGCACAAGCACATTCCTCTGTGGGAGTCCTACGCGAGCTGCTGCCGCGATTGCAAGATCCTTGGCGTCGCTGCTACAGACGATAACCTTGCCTGGGCCATCTTTGATCTGTCGCACAGCATCGTCGACCGTGCTTGTGTGAGAAACGGGAGCATAGATGCCTTCGGCTGCTATCACACCATAGAGAAGACCGGGAAGCGCAGACTGTCCTGTGGATATGGGAACGACAACATCCTTGTTTGGTCCGGCTGCACCAATCGCGTACTCTGTCCTGAGGAAATGTGCAAAGTACCCAGTCAAATCTCGCAACTGAGCCTTGGTGATGTATCGCTGCGGATCTCTTGCTTCAGCGTGTAATGGCGTATCATCTAACGCGCGTCCATTTGGATCATCTGTGCTCTGTTAGTTGCCATATGTTTCGTCAACCCCGTTGTCGTTCACTGGTATATTACCGAACAAAAACGTCAGAACATCAACGGCTGGAATGTCTAGGTTTGGCCCCTCGTAAATCATGGTGTGTACGGGAAGGGCGATCTCTCTAAAGCTTAAAGGTGTGATGACTCGGAAAAGCACGACCAGAGCTGAATTGGCAGCTCCGCCGTGCTTATGTAGGTATTCTATCGCTGGGGGAACTTCCCAATCTACATCTACCCCGCAGACATATCCCTGTGGTATTGAGTTTGATGTTACGATCCTCTTGCCGAACTGGGCCGTTATCTGACCACCCATAATCCCGGTCGCATGAGACAACCATGAAAAGTCATGGCCGTAGGTCTCCCGTTTGCGGCTGCAATATGCAGTTGGTAAACGGATGACTGTCATGCCACTCGTACCATGTCTTGTCGTATGTTCCCCGGGGAAGTTACACTGAGATACTATCGACAGACTTCGAGGATCCAGTCGGTTTTCGCAACAGATAAAGGCCTTCGGTAGAGCTGAGCAATGTGATGAACGTGTCAGAGCTTGCTAGGGCCCCTGCTTGATTCCCAGCCGCTCATTCCGGAGACGCGTTGGTAGAGTAACGTCGGAATTAACGGCATTTGGGTTTGCGTTGATAAACAATCAGATCATGGTTGATCCCTTGCAGTACCCTTGACTGAGCTTTCAACAGCCAACCCCTTTTAACTACATATTGGGATTTTAACACATGACCAATGGCCAAATATTTCTGCAAGGTCAAGTTTTTAGATCTTGAAGAGGAACTAAAATTCCGGTGATTGACAACGAAGCCATTAGAATAGTACCACAGGTGATCGAGAGAATTAGCTTGATAGCTCCAACACCTACCCCGTTAACCAGAATTCGGCTTCATTATAAGCTTATTATAATAAGCCCTCTTCATTAATAAAAAGATTAGTAAGTTGAGTAACTATAAAATATATAATAAATTTCGTGCGCTTGGAAACCTTATTTTGCGTGGAAATACGGACTTAGGATATAGTTCCCGACGGGAGAAGTACTTTATTCTCTTTCTATACTTGGCTCTATGATTTTCCATACTGATTTGTCAGGAGAAACGTCAGGAATCGGAATCGACGAAATGGTCTAACCGCCTTGCGTGATTGATGAACTCCCATTGACTTTGGAATGATTCTCCACATTTAGGACATATGATAGCGGTAGCATCGTTTTGTGCCTGGGAAGCTTCCTTTCTCGTGTCGCTAGGGCTTTCACCGGGAGCCTTCATGTTCTCTTGTTCTGCTTCGCCCTCATCCGTTCCCTGCTTCACCGTTTCACCAAGCAGCTTCTCCGCATGCTCTTTTATGATATGGGGCTTTTCGTAGGAAGGATCAAGACGGAGTGCGCGTTCGCAATCTTTGATGGCGAGCTGGAATTCGCCAAGCTTGATGTAGGTTTGTGCCCGGTTTAAAGCAACTCGTGCGTTGTTGGTCTTATCGCTCGGCCATATAACTAATGCATCCGAGTAGATCTCCATCGCCCTGGTGAACTGGCCTTTTTTGTATGCCTCATTGCCAATTGTTTTCACTCGGACGATCTCCTTGGCGTAGTACTCTGACATTGAACTTACAGAGTGAGAGTCACTATTGATATCAGAAGTGGGTTGCGTGGGTCTTTCGTCGCCTGGAACAGACTCTTTGGTATCTTCGGTATTCACAGTATGATCAGGGCCTTCGTTGGTAGTCGTTGGTTGAGTTGAGCTTCCATCGGCATCGGTAGGTTTCATCGCTTTGGTGACTTGGATGCGAGCGTCTAAATGGTGCGCCTCAGAATCATTGTAGTCCTTCCCCAAAAGGTCACGCAAAATCTCCTCGGCCTCGGCAAGATATGCCAACTCCCCATCGCGCTGCCAAATGTAAATACTGGCTTCGGCCCGCAACAACTTCCATTCCCTTGGAGTAGGGGCGAGGGTGCCAAGCTCAACCTTGGCCTGGTCGACAAAAGAGAGCGCCGAAGAGTAGTCCTTGTTGACTTCCAGGGCCTCGCGAGCCGATTTGATGGATTTCGCTATATGGTTGGCTCGATTCACGTCCTTTTCTCTGACAAGGTCTGGGATTTGCCCATAGAGGACTAAAGCCTCTTCGGGTCTTCCAAGACGCGTGTATATTCGACCCAATCTCAAACGGAGTTTGGGGGTTGGTGTCTCGAGATCCATAGCTTTCAGGCAGTCTGCAAGGGCTTCCTCCCAGCGAAAGTGAGCCATGTAGGCAGCTGCACGGTTGCCCAGGTAAACAGCAGATGATGGAATTATTTCAATGGCTGTAGGTAACTCTATGATCAGAATCATGAAAGGAGCCGACTATCATACTGTAAAACGTACCTTTGGTGTACTGCTCGATGGCCAAGTCGTATTTCTCCTCTTTGAAAAGCTGATTACCAGATTCTTTATGAGCCTCTGCAGCCTTTTCTGATCTAGGCCCGCCGTTGCCGAGGTTCGCTGAAGGTTCATCAGGTCGAGCATTGGACGGAGGTGGCGGTTTCAGTCGGGTGGTTTGCTCGGCTTTGGGCTGCGCTCCAAAACCATCAGGCCAAACATTCGAAGGATTTTCTGTGTCTACCATTGTTTCGGATCCTTCTGTCGGATTCTGGCTTCGACTCTCGGCGTCGAGATTCAGTGACATATCCATCCACGGATGGTCCAAGGCTCCCAAGGCCGTTAAACGTTTGGCGGGCTCGATCCTCGTAAGACTCTTGACAAAGTCCGTCACATCATCAGTCGCTCCAGCGTCTCTTAAGCGCTTCTCTGGAAATTTGATATCCCCAAAGTAGTACCGACCCAGATCTAGCTGGGTAGGGAACAGAACCTGACCGGTCAAGAGTCTGCTCACAACCTGTCCCAACCCCCACATGTCCACGGCGTATGGATCAACCTTACTGTCAAGATCCTTGAATCCACTGATTTCGGGTGACATGTAGCCTCGAGAGCCCGCACTGAAATTCGTGGTGCTATCGTTGCCGCCTCTTTTGCTCAGTCCAAAGTCAGCCACCTTCACCCACCACCTCGGACCCGTTCTTTTGATCAGAATATTCTACAGAAGATAGAATGTTAGTATTAGCGTTGGTGGTTATTAGAAGATGCCGTACCGCAAGTTTTAAGTCTCTATGACAGAAATTCTCCTCGTGCATCGTCGAAAGCGCCTCTAATACTTGATAAACAATCTCCCGAGTGTCCAGTTCAGGTAAGCGGTTCTCAGGACACAGCAAACTGTTCCGTAAGTACTTGTTCAAATCTCCAAGTTCGCAATATTCCATTGCAATATTGATGTATCCAGGGCTGAGATACCATCCGTATGATGTGACAAATAACTTTGAGAACTGCGTTGCGGATCGATACTTGTGAGCTTAATTCTACATAGCGACAATAGAGACACGAACCTTCGCCTGGGAGAACTTAGCGATGGTCTCGAGTTCTCTCTGGTACATCTTAGATCGTGCAGCCTTGTGCAAATCAGGGATTTCGATTCTCTTCACTGCCCGTATTGAGGGCTCCCCAAACTCTTCAACAACTCTGGTCTGCAAATCTACTGACCCTTGGCCCCCTGACCTCAGGTGTCGCTTGACGAGCCATTTCTCCTCTGCAGAGCGACGTCTTGCCGTATGCGTGTGAATGACAAAGCTGTTGCCGCCTTCTTGCACAAACTGCACTTTCAGCTCCGAGTCTCGGACGAGCTCGGGGAGAATGTCAAGCGGGACGGTAGGTGTTTCCATCGGATCAAGCCAGTGATATCTCGATGCGATACTATCGGCTGCTCGTCTATTGCTGGTGGTGGGATCCTCAAGGGTGCTGAGGTCCCCGCACGCCGCGCGAAATATGCTGATACAGGGGGAATTCGTGCTGACGACGAGGGGCAGGGCGGTGCCCTTTATAACTGAGGCTGAATGAATCGAGACTCACCTGGATTCAGCCCACACTAACCGCATTGACTTGATAAATAGGTCCAGCAGCGCTTACTAACACATAAGCCTAGTGGTGATCGACTGTGCTGTGAATGCATAAAGAGCTGAAAGAACTTTGCCGGTTTAGCCGGCTTCTAACAGTACTTGTTCAACCGGTAAGAAATATCGAGACTTCTCTTTACTAGATAAGATCCCATCGAAGGAAATAATAGAGTTTCCGAGATAGGACTGGTAGGTACCGATTAGACAAATCAGTTCAGACAGTAATTATAATCTGGTAACTATTTTAAATTTAAATGAGGATTTTGTCAAAGAATTACTTGGAATAACAATATAAAATTCATTGGACTTTTGAGCGAGGTAGGTATTCAAAAAGGCAGATTTAGCCAGAAGGTCGAGAACTATACGTAGGTAGACTGGAGAGAATATCCCTAAAAAGTTGTAACCTACAACAGATTTACCTACTATCGACCTTCCGAAGCTAGCACAATTGAAAATTTCTGGAAATGTTATCGCTAGTCGTACTCTGGAGAATTGGGCGAGGTCATTAAACTGGATATATTGACAGTCAGCATATGTCGTTATAGACCTCCAATTCAAGCGCCTCCCGAAACTCCAATTGAAAGCCGTCATTTTAGAGTATGATGATTGTTATAGACATGGGTGTAGATTTACTTCATCAACGAGAGATAAGAGGGTGGGATCGCTAAATTACACGTCTCAGACATAGCCAGTGGTTAAAAGTATAAATTAATTAATCCCTAACTTCTTCCTTTCTAACTTGAATATTAAGAATTTCTCTTATATAGAGTGTTCTTTTGGGATGCACGTGATGTTTATTATTGACCCATGACAGCGATATAAAGAGGCATTGGGTTCTACAAAATTTTAAATATGCTGGATAGGAATAAAAATCTTTGACAGTTGGAAAATACAGTTATTTAATAAGACAGAGTTGATATACACCACAGTCGACAAAGGTTCCCGCCAGGCTACATTATATCACTCGTGGTGGTTCGAATCCGTATTGCCGATAGTTGAACCGCCGCGACAAGCTCTTATCAAAATGTATGTAGAATTTAGTTTCCTGTTTTCAAAATCTACATTTTGCTATGTTTGAATACATTTGCTGTTTGATAGACTTAACTGCCGCCCTAGGCAAGGGAGCGCTTTCCGTGGCCCCAATAGGCTTTAGACAATGTTGACTACAACGAGCGGTGCGATAAAGCTCAAAAGCTGCGGCTAAATATTCTCGCTTATATGACAAGCAGGAACAAAATGCTGGAATATTGATGGATGTTTCGGTATCAGTCGGTAAGTTAGGCGTAATTGCTGACTGCATGAGAAGTTGGGGGCCTAAAAATGAGGCTGAACTGATTGAGCAGCCCCTACTACAGCCCCTGAGACATTCCAAAGCTTTGAAAGACACGTATGTTTCTCAGCAATCGATAAAAACGTGAACTGATTGGACAATACTCGACCCACAAGCACATCCTCAATGGAGGGGGGCGGGCATGTTGGGTATTATGGCTTCCCCCGCACAACGCATCTCGACTCTGCTCCGTCGTTTGACAAGAGCCTCTTCATTGTCATCATGTCTAACCACGTGGGAGTACCGATTACATCGAGTGGAGTGGGAAGCTACCCGACACTGATAGCGCCCAGCACGATGTCGGCAAGTGTGTCTGCGATATCAGGCACGTCTGTGGGTATCGGTACGCAAACTACCTCCGCATCAGGAGATCTAAATAGTACACTGGCCATTTGCTACAGTACATGCAGTTCGTACATCCCTAAACCGCTCTGAACTCTAAATATTCAACGCTTTGTTCATAACCATCGTAACAGATAATGCCTATATGTTGGCCGCCTCGCTTGGGAAATCCGATGAAATGTGTGACCCAAACGGAGACACCTTCGCCGGGATCAACTCTTGTGCGAGATGTATTGACGAAAATAAACAAGACTCAAATCAAAGATTACCTGATGAGCTTCGAAAAATTACGTCCATTTGTGCCGGGGGGTTGGTATTTACCACCGACACATTTCTCATGCCAGATGGCAAGACCTCCACCATAATACATCTCGTTAACGTATCTTCAACATCTACCATATCTTGGACTACTGAGCAGTCAGCATCTAGCACGTCTGCACCGGCGGCTGCATCTTCGGCGGCAGCAAGTGGTCCACAGAGCAGTATGTTGAGTAGTTTCCCCTCCTTTCTAACCTCCAACCGTAAGTGACTTCCCCTCTTTAGATGCTTGGATTGCTGGACCGGTGGTCGGAGGTGTTGCGGGACTAGGTATTGCCATATTCGCTGCTCTATGGTTCTGGCGACGACGATCCCGACGCACTACTCCGGCCCCTGAAGATGGGGAGCACTATGACAAAGCCCAGCTTCATTCCGACTGTATCCCAAAGCCGGTGCTTGAGGCAGCAGACGGAGCGATCCATGAGATGCAAGGGTCATCACCACAGAAAGTCGCCGCCGAAAAAGCTGCAAATGAACCCCCTTGCTATGAGCTGCCAGCAGGCGACACGAAGCCACAGTCCAACGATCCGTCGCATACCGCTCATGGAGTTTAGGAAGAGCGATATGATTTACTGTGCTCTTTTTGATTGAAGCTCTGTATAATGAGCGAAGATCAATTAATAGGCCTTCGTGTTGGGTCATGGCGAGAGAGACGCTGAAATCTATAGGCTGTTGAATTTTGAGGGCGAGCTTTTTCCAATTTACTGAGTGCGAATGAACATGAGGATCCTACTCTATGATAATCTAAACCAGTTTGCAACACGTCTAACAGCACCTTGGGGAGTTGAATTATTTATTGGGCGTTTTTCGGTTCTAATCTTGGCTTTCAAGCTGAGAATGTTATGAGGGAGCTGACTTTCGGAGGCAGATGTTTAGGTAGTTTGCTTGGCTGACTGATTTATAATATCGCGTATAGCGCATCGCGTTATTAATTTCCAAGCAAGCTAAGTAACGCTTTTTAGCCTATAAATAGAACAGGTGACGGTGCAACTATTGCCTGACTATTAGGAATCCTTCGATGCCGGAATCTCACCTCCCGCCAACAGTCAATAATTATGTCTCGCACATCAAGAGCAAGAGCCTCCGGGAACCAGCTAGGGCGTGTGGCCTGCGCGCATGATGTTTTATACAATTCCGTCTCTGCACATGCTCGTAGCTTGTCATGCTATGCCTGTCCTTCAAACTTAGCCGCTCTCTCCGCAGCCTCACGAACAAGAAAGCCGCCCGATGATTGGGACTCATCAATCCCGCCGACACCACGCTCTAGCTTTCCGAGTGCTAACGTTCTTCCTCAAGATCATCTCGACCAATTCCCGAAGGAGCCTGGAGATGACCTTTATGACTTCATCACTAACGGAGGCCGCAATCAGGTTACTCCGAGGAGGAGATGCCTCTATATAGTTGACGCACCGGATATCGATCCTGAGATTGTTAAGTTCATGGCGGGTTGGACGGACCCAGTAGTACCGGCCGGATCTGATAGCCTGCTCTTGAACTCAACCATCCATTCCCCACGTGTCGAGGACACAGCGGGCTATCTCGCAGCGTTCTATACAGGCCTGGATGTCAAGATTCTCAGAAGCCATTTCCGTTTCAAAACGTGGGGTGAGAAACAACAAGGTGTGAATGTGAACAGTGGTGGGCACATTGCTCTCGTGGCACCAGACGGCGTTGCTACACGTGTGCGCTTCCGGCCAGCGCCGGATGGTGCAACCCCTGGCCAGCTCAATCTCAATGACATGCTGGATGCTCTGCATGCATCCATACCACCTGATGCATTTGCTATAATCCTTGTCACGGACCACGACCTGTACGAGGACGAGGAAGATGACTTTTGCGCCGGGCGCGCCTATGGCGGCTCGCGCATCTGCATCGTCTCGATGTTTCGGTACAATCCAGTCTTGGACTCCCACGCTGGAACCAACCACGCTCACAGCTGGCCGACGTCTCATTGCAGAGACTACGTCGATGAATGCTGGGAGGCTAGCGAGCCGGCTCTGAAGGAAACAGAATATGGGCGGGATAGGAAGAAGAAAAGACGCGCCCGGCCCGACCCGAGTTGCACTGTGGACCTTAAACGAGACGATGCCTCCCCCCTAGCACGGGCGGTCTTGTCTGCACGTGAGATCCTAGTACCTACTTGCAAAGAGGACTGGGAAGGGTTATGGCTTGCGCGGGTGTGCCGTACGGCCAGCCATGAGCTCGGTCATTGTGTTGGGATAGGCCACTGTATTTATTACTCATGCGTTATGCAAGGTTCAGCGAGCATCGCTGAAGATTACAGACAGCCGCCGTATCTCTGCCCCGTTTGTCTTAGAAAGGTGGCTTACTCCCTAGCAGGTGAGGGTATCATGAAATCTCCGGGGCTGGGACGCCTGGAGAGAAGCGCTGCAGCCGAAGAGCGTTGGATAGCGCAGAGCTATCGCAACATGAGCTCATTCTGCCTGGGCCGGAAAGGGATAGGGATGTTTGGTGGATTACATGGTTGGCTGGAGGGACGGCTGCGAGAGATTGAGATGGCCGCACATGATGACTCTGTTTCCCAAGGGGAGGAGGGAGACGAAGATGACGATTCATCCATTATATTCGTGGGGTCAATTGAGAGAACGTAGTCGTGTTAAGTGGCAACGTTCTTTGAGACTAAGCCGTAGCATCATTACCCTCACTCCAATTCCATCACATTTATGAATTC
This sequence comes from Clonostachys solani, assembly GCA_902141235.2. NCBI lineage: Eukaryota > Fungi > Ascomycota > Sordariomycetes > Hypocreales > Bionectriaceae > Clonostachys > Clonostachys solani. The sequence continues at coordinate 1,294,368 of CABFOC020000003.1, forward strand.
AGGCACGCGGGATTCTCAGCTTCGTGCTACAAGCCGCGATATGAATAATGTAATGCTATATCGGCTACCCAGTGACTAAGGATTGCGTGGTCTAGACAAGAGACTAGCTCACATATTGGGAATCACTTGGCCGCATAATGCTTCCTAATCAGGAAATCGGCACGCATGGCCGACGTAGCTGGCAGTTGGGCTAATTTTTGACCAAGCTTGTTGGTTCGCGAAGATCATTGCCCCCCTGACTCTAACTTGAGCCGAACTGGCTTTCTCTAACTCTAAACGATGTGGATGGACGCCATGAAGTGAGTTGCCGTGGCAGTGCCGCTATGACGTTCTGTTAAAGCTGAAGCCATTGAAACGGCATGATGTGGCGACGCTTGTCAAGCCTGTGGACAGCCTGCCGTTGCCTCAAACCCCAGAAGGATCTAGGAACGAGAGGCTGTTTGCCGATCGACATCTGGTCTTGGCCTACGCCGAACAACGCCTAAAACTTAGCACGGTCCACCGTTGTCGTCATTGAGCTTATGCTTATTATATCGTAGGCTGTGTGTAGCTATCTGGCTAGGGAGAATCCCCAGAAGAGTCAATTCTCGGCCATTGTTCTGTCTAAGAGCGTAACGAACCGCGATGGTTGCAGATCGCCACAAGCAGGAATCGTGGCCATCTTAAGACCATCGAGTATATATTAGACGAGTCGTCCATGCAAATGACCAAGACATTTCATATCACCACAACATCATTCAGACTTGACTTATCCTCCCCTCCGCCCAGCATGCTTTTCACCGCAGCCGTTGCCTGCGCTTTCGCTGCTGGCTCCTCTGCGTTCATTACCGGCACAGATGATATTCCCTTGATTGGTCCATCCTTCCTCTCCAATATCGACCTGTCCAACTCTCAACATCTTCAAGATGCGAAATCTGAATTCTCCAACCGAATTGAGGAGCTCTTCTCCAGTGGCGAGCTCAACAGTACCGACTTGGTGTTTGCTGTAGACATCTTCTCTGCCAACACAAATGGTTCAATCCATAAACATTTCCACGTTGGGGAAGGGCAAGAAGAGGTGTTAACCTCGGGTCGACTTGATTTTAACACCATCGGCCGGTTAGGTAGTGTATCTAAACTCTTCACTGCCTACGCACTTGTTGCAGAGGCCGGTGTCGAAGTCTTCAGTCACCCTGTCACAAGGTACTTTCCTGAGTTGCGCGGCAATTCTTCGAGCGTGCCGCTCAATCGAATCCACTGGGATGAAATCACAGTCGGAGCCCTTGCTTCACACCAAGCTGGCACTGGAGGAGTAGGCGGTAGGTCCAACGTCCCCTACGATGAATATTACCTCAATTGGCACTAACAACGGAACAAAGACTTCTTCCTGAAAAATGTGCAGACACCAGAGAAGATGACGACCGAAGGTAAGCAATACCCCCCAGGTGATAGAGGCATCAAGCTGACTCTATTTTCAATCAAAGCGTTTGTTTCGTTTCTCCGCGATGAAAAACGCCCAGTCATGCCCGCCTACCGAAATGCCCTTTACTCAGACGCTGGATACTCACTTCTGGGTCATGTTCTCGCACGTATCACTGGACAGAGTTATCCGGACTCAATGCAACAGATTCTTTTTGGTCCCCTTGGCCTGAACAGCACTACAGTAAAGCCGCCTACCGGGCCGGATATAAATGCCATCAATCGTTACCTGGTGGACAACACATCCAGCTGGAACGTTGATGTCCAAGTTAGCGCACCGTACGTTCTAGCCTTTGCCCATATGATATGATTATTATGATTCTAATTCGCTTCAAGATCCGGTGGTATTTGTTCCAGTCTCGCAGATATGCGCAAAGTCGGTCTCTCGATCTTAAACTCCGAGCTCCTTTCTCCTGCTATAACCCGAGCCTGGATGAAACCTTTAAGTGCCACTGGTAGCTTGGTAGAACTTGTCGGCGCACCTTGGGAGATCAACCGTCTCACCATCCCAGCTACACCAGGCTCTAACCGTACCCGTGTCTCCGATCTCTATACCAAGGCCGGTGGCAATGGTGATTACACTGCTGTCTTGGGTCTTTCCCCAGATCACGGTCTAGGCTTTTCTATTCTTGTTGCCGGCAGTACTGCGAGCAGTGCGCGTTGGCCAATTCGTCAGGCCATTGGCGAAATCTTTGTCCCCGCTGCTGAGCGTGCGGCAGCTGTAAACGCTAACGAAAACCTGACCGGAACCTTTGTCGACGAGAACTCTGAGAACACAAACATCACCCTCTCTTTCGAGGATGGTAAGCCCGGACTAGGACTTGACTCTTTTTACGTGGAAGGGCAGGACTCTCGTCACCTTCTTCGGGGCGCAAGCAAGCCTTCCGATGTCATCCTGCGCGTCTATCCTACGGGTCCTAGTCTTACATCCTCCTCGCTTGCGGAGCTCTACCGCACCAAGGGGACCTTGCGTGTGTCACATCGCTTCGTTGCCCAGCGGCCCCCGGCTCCTCACCGTGCCTCGGCAGAGGGAGGCGAGGGCTTGTTTGAGAATTACTTCGAGTGGATGAATATTGGGTTTAATGGTGCGTTGGATGAACTTGTCTTTGAAATCGAAGATGGGAAGCTTGTTAGCGTGACCGTTGAGGGGGCGGAACTGGTATTGAAGCGGGTGGATTGAAGTAGTCGACGGACAGGCAGGGGCACAAACAGAATTGTATGAGTACACTATAGATCTTTTTTTGCCAGTTTTTCTACCTTAAACTATGTAGAGCAATAGACATTTAACTCGAGCATTGAACTTGAATACTTGTCATTGTTCTTGAAGTGACACGTCGCGGCGGTGAGAAAGCCTTGTGGGAAGAATGTCAACAGGCTTCTCTACATAGAGGTCAATTTAATCTTGTACACCAGGCTCTAGTTGCCCTTCGATTTGGACCTCCTCGACTGTATCTGCGGTCTACTTAAGCACATCCTTGATCCTAGCAACGCTATCCTGATCTCCCACCACCGTAACAGCCCCATCCAAGGTCGAAAAGCCGTACCGCACACGAGTCTTTCGTAGTTCGAATCCCAACTCTGTGCCCTCCAAGCCTTCCTTTTCTCTGGGCAGTTCCAGAGTGGTTTTCCGTATGAAGGAAGTCGCATAGCCAAGAATCTCCGGTCCAACAGCTAGGTGCGCGAATACAGAACTAGCTATACCACCAGCCAACAAGATTATACAGGCTATCATGGAGAATGCGGACCAAACTTGGGATATGCCGAAGACTATCTTCTCTCTAGCGACTTCGCCATTGCTGGTAGCCGTGCCGGCAGCACTTCCTTCGAAGCCACCATCGGCATTCTGGACGTTCAGCGCCATGAATCGCATTGGACGAAGCTGTATGTACGTATTCAGGGCTTGGCTAAGGCGAATGCTGAAATCCGTTGCGGATATGTTTTGCAGTGCGAGCGGTCTGGTTTGAGCCCCCGAAGACTTGCTCAGATTCTCCATGGTCGGGTCGAATAGATACTGGAACAGGACGTCCTGGTCGCTCAGTGTGCCAGTTGCGACACCTACTTTCGGCCCCGTCGATAGAGGCCAATACGCAGTAAGAAAGCGAAAGGAGTATGGCCAGTTCAGGATGCTCAAGTTTTCATCGAGCCTATATTTCTGAGACCGTCGCTGGGATACCGCGGTGCAGTTTTGTCTGGCAGATGGCTCAGTCCTCTCACAAAGGATCCTCGATTCAACATATCGCTGCTTCACGTCGCAATAGCTGCCAGCATATTCGACGGGGGTCAATCGCAAGGCCGCTCTCATATACGCCTGGAACATCAACCTCGTCGGGCCGACATCAATGCCCGTCTCATTCTCGAAATGAACCGGAGTGTCTGCCCTGATATTCCATTTGGACCAGTTCGGGTTGATGAACCGATCAAGACCTATGCTCCAGGACGTTTGGCGAACACCAGCACCCCGATCAACATCGTAGCCTTGAAAAGACCCATTTGCTATTTGGGGAATCCTTTTGTTATTAGCGGGGTGGAGGGAATCTAGGTAGGTAAAATTGAGATAGCCCTGACTTGTGTTACTAGGAGGCGTGGGCATGAATCCGCTTGGGCTCGTCTCCCAAATCTCCACCTGATCGCATTCAAGGTCGATATAGCTTGACTCAACATTGAACGTCGTATTTCCAGTTGATATGTTCGCCACGGGAATACCCAGGAGTGAAGAATAGACAATTGTTGATTCTGCAGTGACATCTTGCCACTCGTCGGTATTACCGGGGGAGAGTCTGGGGATCTTGACGTTGCCCCATAGGTCCATACCACTATTCTTCGTGCTGGAGGGCGCCAGAACCATGGCACCATAGAGAGTGTCCATCACGTTGATCGTCCCGTTGTTCTCAGCGTCCACATTCCCTCCTGGCATTGCCGGTTCGCCTTCCACGGCATTCCGGAGATGATCGAAATATGCCACGTCCCCGGCCGTCGTATATGTTACAAGCTTCGGTTCAGCTAGTCGAAGAATGGCCTGCGACCCTACTGGAGAGAGGGCCCAGAGGATGAGGATACCGATACCAAGGAAATTGAATGCTCTCAAGTGGTACTGCGTGAGGACTGCACCGCCAACAGTTCGACTTCCAAGCAGCTGTTCAAGGCTTCCGATGGACGCTCCCTCTTCCAGTTTCCACCGAGCAACCTGCGTCATGAAGCGCCCTGTAATCGCAGCAAATAATAGGGGAAACAGCGTAGACAACTAAATTTGGCAGGTCAGATCTAATGCCCACTGAGGAACGTAAGCCCCGGGAAATCGTACCACTGATGCTGCATTCTGCCACTCTGCAATATGACTTGGTGTAGCCTCGAAGCCGGACTTGGAGCTTAATAGGATTGCGAATACAAGAAGCGCACACGGTAATCCAATAGCCAGGATGTCGGCGATGATCATTTCATAGCTTAGTTTGCTCCTTACGAACGGTTGGTGAGCCTGTGCAGTTTCAATTTTGCTGCAGTTTCCCCGGCCGTCAGGGTGCTGCTCAACCGTGACGAGCGGTGAACACTCCGCTGGAAACTTTGACTGTCGCGGCTGTTGGGGCTCGCATCTGTACTCTGTCGCTGATGACGAGACCCCACCCCGCTGCGTGGTTGAATCCTGCTCATCCTGCGTATCATAGACCGGAGACGTATGTTGTTCTACTGGCGACGGGTTGAAATCAATATCAGGATAATTAGGTCCCAATGAACTCATGTAATGTCCCCGTGGGGAGGCTGGGGATGGAGGAGATATGGACCTCCTATGTGACATACTGGCCATTTTGGAAAACGCGCTTTGTTCGAAGTTAGAACAAATAACGAGGAAGAAAACCGGTAAAATTTCTGGTCATATTTAATCAGTCGACAGCCTCAGGCGGTGGCTATGCTCTTCGCCATGTCTCAGCTCAGCCCCCAGGTCGGATAGAAAGGATTGGATGTCTCTATCGATGCATGCAACATCCAGTCATAATGCAGATCGCCTGGCGCGTATTTGCCCATGGGAAGTAAGCCTGCATATGTACTTCTGTACGCTAGGTAACCGAAAGAGAGCGGGACGGGATTTGGGATGGCAATGGAACGGCATATGTCTTAAGTTCCAAATTAATGGTACGACCTTAGTGGTCCATGGCATGAGTGGCTGCAGTGGCCAAGAAAAGGCATCTGGAAGTAGGGCAATAAATAGACTGGAATGGTATGCCGTTTCAGCCTCTGTGCCATTGCTTACAACGCTGACTGCAGCGCATTCAAGGACCCTTTGGACTTCCAATCGGGACTCATGTAGCGTAACATGGCCCATTGGACTTGGCGAGTCATTCCGTCAATGAACAGTGTATAGTAGGATTGGGCTGCGCATTTCACGCCACGTTGTGGAACGAGAAAGGATCTCATTGCCACAATACGACACCGCCTTGTCTCCTTCTTGTGCAGAGTATAGGTAGTCAGTGAGTAGATGAATGCCAAGCATTATACTGCATAGACCCAAGCCGTCGACTTAAACTCCACAAGTCTCACCAAGAATTACATATTTGGCCGGCCATATCCCACTTATAGCCGATCTATAACGACGGCCGCTAGAGCAGGTCTCATCGTAGGGATAACAAGTTTGAACGACAACGGTATCACGCCTGCTCAAGCGCAGGGAGGGATACGTTGTGGATGCGAGGTATCGATTAGTCGCAATCAATTCAATTCTTGACATCTAGGGGCATTGTAAGTGAATGCATCCAGGCCCGTTCAACTCTCCGATGGCCTCGGTACACTTTTACTCGTGCAGCTGGCCGAGGCGTTCCTTCCCAATGGTGAGTGAATGTGAATATAGAGGTTCAGTGTATTGGCTGTTGGAAGGAAAAGGAAGAAAAAAAGTCTGCCAAAGAATGTTTTTGGTCAACTCCTTGGAAAGGCAATTCCCGCAGATCCCCAATCAAGTAATTTCCGAGATACCCGTTTGCTCGAGGCTTGCCACAATAGGAAATCAGACATCGCTCCTGGTTAGGGAAATGGCAATGGAACAAACCCGCATGGAGTAAAGTGAGTTGATTATAATTGGACGATGCTTGAAAGCATCTCTCGGGGGGTTCATTGACTAATGAGATGATTGATCATGACGGCAACGTTTGACTAAGTATGAAGTCCTGGGCTGGCGTCGGGCTCGTTGTATTTATTTCCAAGACCATCCACCAGGCTGCACACCAAACACTCTTCAGAGCTTGCACGATCAGTAAACAGCGGATCTTGTTTGTTAGACATCTACCCAGAAACAGCTTACGCAAATCTCCAACATGGCTTCCGACACTACGTGAGTACCCTTAATCGTTCATACGCCATACCAATTTGCCAATAAATCAGTTTCTGTCCCACTAACCCGCCTCACCAGATACACCCCCAAAGGGAAGACAGTAAAGGTCGGGCAGTACGACGCCTACTTAGCTGAGGCTCCGGCAGATATTGCCCATAAGGAGTCCGCCATCCTTTATGTGTCGGACGTCATTGGCATCTGGTCGGACAGCCAGCGCCGTGCTGATGGCTTTGCCGCCAAGGGTTACACTACCTTGATAATTGACTTATTTAATGGAGATTCTATCAAGATGAGCGAGTTTCACGATGTCAACCTTCCCGACTGGCTCAGCAATGGAAGAGACGGAAAGGGCCCACATACACCCAAGGAGGTCGACCCGATCGTGCAGTTTGGCATCAACTATCTCAAGAACGACCGGGGCTTCAAGCACATTGGGGCGGCGGGATATTCCTTCGGCACTCGATACGTGGTCCGTCACTTCAAGAGTGGCATCGATGTCGGCTACCTAGCGTACCCGTCCTTCGTCGAGGACAAGGAGCTCGCCGCCATCACCGGCCCGCTCTCCATCGCCGCAGCTGAGACTGATCACATCTTCACGGACGAGATGCGATACAGATGGGAGAAGATTCTGAAGGAGAATGGAAATGTTTATCAACTGAATCTTTACTCTGGTGTGGTTCATGGTTTCTTTGGCGCCGAACGAGATGTGGACAAGGTTCATGAGAAGTTTGCTCAGGAGCAGTCGTTTATCCAATCAGTTCAGTTCTTTGATAGGTTCCTTGGTTAGCTGATATGTTCTCGGCCTGGACATTGATTTCTTTAATAGCTTAGTTTTAGCTATTAGGATAGCCTTAAAAACCTAGGAAAAGAGACTTATATTAACCTAGACCCTAACTACCTTATAACTAATACACAAACTAGAAGGATTGCGACAAGATCTTGATGGCCTCGAGGTCAAGCCACCTGCAATCTATCTGGATGCCCATGGCGTCGCGCAGGACCAGCTCATTTACCTGCAGATCTTGGTGCTACCAACCGGTACACTTTACATAGTTAACATGAAATGTCTTGGTACCGCGGCTTTATCTGCAACGAGTGACAGCAGTGCGTCGCTCCGCTCCATACTCGAGTCCAAGTCCATCCCCAAGGTTAGGTTCGACATTCGCGCCGCATCCAAGCTCTTGTTTCGCGATTTCAATGTTTCTCTTAATAGAATCTACGATCTCCAGCTGATGGAACTCATGAGCAGAGACCGCCACCAATCCAAAAAGCACCTTACTAGGTTCGCAAAATGCATCGACCAGGACATTCCAAAATCCAACGCTACTAAACGTCGTTAGCTCCAACCAGATGATTCTACCAATATACATTTATTTAATACCCTTAATCATGCTCCTTCCATAAAGCGGGTCGAATTGTATCCTGCGTTATGGGAGGTTTACAGACATAGGCTCAGTCTGCCAGGGCAGGCTTTCTAGCTTAGTTCTGCTCGAGTAGAGTCGTGGCAAAGGGTGCAAGATTCCAAGCGGGGCAAGGTAAGATAAGATAAGCAGAGCCTGGGTCCTATGTACTGGTAGGACTCTAAACTTTTAGAATCTATTATAGAGAGTTAGAACAAGGGGATTTTTACGGAACACATGGCAGGAGACTGCGAGCTTAATGAAGACACTGAATAGATGCTGCCATCTACAAGGAAATAATCAACAAGTGTGCAAGGCTTTTATTTCTATGCTGGGTAATCAGTACATCACAGTAAAGTCGTGAATGGCCGAGACTGCCTAATTCAGTGGCAGATGCTGCAAATTATAGTGAGAGCTGTCGAGTGTCTTCTGCATAAAGGTTAGATATAAACGCCCTTTTTTTCCCTATAGTAGAAGGCAGGTAATTAGCGGAAGTAGGGAAAAGAACCAGAGTCCTATTGCGATGTACATCATACAGATAGAATAATACAAAGAGTTCAGCCTAGACACTGCTTTAGGAAAAGGGGACAAGACTCTGTGATTTAGTGCATAAGAACATCTGGTTATATGCCATATGACCAAGCAGATTCTCCTTGGGTCGGCTTACCCGATTAGATAGGGCGCATATGCGAGAGGTCGGAAAGAGATGTCATGATGCATGATTTCATCAGTGTTGCCAATTTTTGAGTGCTTTCTTGGGCCTCTCGCGTAGGCAAGATGAAGTTTACTTATACCATGCATAGCAATGTTACCCCTCTTGGCTCAGACAGCCTATCAGTGAGGGCGGGGTTATCGGAATTCCAAAAGGAGGGGATATTAGGCAGCATTACATCCTTTTACCGATTGCCAAGGAGCCCTACGAACACGCATCGAAATACAATTGGGTCAAAATTGCACAAGCGCTCAAGGCACCATTCAAGGTGAAATCGTCGCGGTGATCGTAGTTCGGGCCTCCCGCATATCGAAATGTTGGCAAACTCTGCCTTACCTCCCTCACTTTGGGGCGTCGAGATTCTGCCGCAATCGGGATGAAATGATTTGAGTGAGGTTCTCTCTAAGATGGGGTGGTGATGAAAACCAAGGAGCCAACATAAAATGTATAAAAAGGAGGAGTTGCTCCCCGAGGGCTCAGATAATCTCCAGGCTTCAAAATCCAACTTACAAGGGAACCATCAATTGCAACTACTATCTACTTTCATACTTCCATCTACTTTCATACTTCCATCTACTTTCATCTTTAAATTTGATACCGGTAAAGCTCTTACCATCTAGTTCCTTCTATCTAAGAAGCAAATATAGCTGATGAATTTGTAGATACTCATCCCCGGATCAAAATGTCTTATCGCACCGCATCCAACATTTCCGAGTCCCAGACATCGGAGAGAGTGAACCAGGAACAGCAGCTGTTCAATCTATGTGCCTCCCAGGGAGCTATAACTGTTGCTTGCATAGCCAGGAGTGCTATCAAGTATGGCTCTTTTGAGTCCAACAGGGATGCATCACTCTCTGCCTTTCAAAGCTTCTTATGCAAGCTCGCGCAATTCTGTCACAATGATTCAGGCGGGGCGGCAAACACCTCGCTTGTATGCCTCGCAGTTGACGGGGGGGCTGAGTTCCTCTTCACCACCAACTTCAGAAAACCGGCCGAGCTCGAGGAGATTAAAAGAGGCCTTGAAGATTTGCTGCGATATGCCACCACCAATCCTGAAAAGCTAAACCCTAAGCCACTTCAGAAAATGATTTTATGGCGTTTTCTTGAGTTCTGCTTCAAGAGGGTTGGTGCGTACTTTAGGACACTGTCCAGAGCGCTTGGTGAATGCATCGATGAGTGCGAATCGGCCCGGGAATCTACAAGTAAGCTCCAATGCAAGATCCTATACCCTCTGCTTTGTCCTAGTTCGAAGAATTTTCTGACCGCTCTGAGAAACCAATAGTTACCAGGCAGCTCTGCGAGTTGAAGTCTAGAGTCGAATTCCCACGGGAGATGACTGACACAGCGAGGAACAAGGGTACGTAGTCCCCTATTCTCTTATTAAGTGATTTTGTTTCTAACTCGATGATGACTCTCAGTCCTTAGAGATTGCGAGACTTTTATCAAGGCTATCGAGGCGAGCAAGAATAGCAGCCTTGGCGGAGAGATTGACCGTCGTGCCAGGCAGGACGATCATGACCAGGCCTACAAATGGTGCGAACTCCGTCATTGTCTTGGGCGCCTCTATTCATATCGTCAGGCGTCCGAGGCCGTTGTTGAGGCAACAATGAAATGGCCTGAAGTTTTCAGGAGCTTCAAAGTCAACTACATTCAACCTGCAAAGCAAAAGAAGGCTGCGCCGCCCAAGTCAGCGAGATTGGAAGACGTACTGCACTATGCTTTTCCTGAAGACGACCTAGAAGAGTTCCAAGACGATATCGCTGAGCTTCAGAAATACGGGCTCGAATCGGAGATCCGTAGGCAGGTCTTTGACAGGAAGACCAAGACTTTTATTCATGCAGAGGTCCATCTGCACGACTATCTTACCACGATGAGAGAGGTCAGGCCATCGGATTTTTGGGATGGGAATATGTTCATCGCAACCAGCAAATCGGTTTGCCGGCTTTGCCACTTCTACTTCCAGAACGACGACAATGAGTTCACCGTCCAGCCTCCGCACATGAACTTGTATCCCAAGTGGCGCCTTCCCGATAATGCAAGCGAAGAGGTGTTGGAAGACCTCATCGACAAGATGCAGCAGAATACGCTCAGCCTTATTACAGAGAAGCAGCCGTATTATAAAAGGTACGATTCGAGAACCGATTCGCAGGGATTCCAGACAAGATCAACCCACAGACCGGTGTTTGACCGTTCCACTGCTCCTTCTCCCCTTGGCGGGCGCAGTTCTCAATCGGGCGTCAGGCCGGGGGGCTATCACAGTGAGCCTCCACCACCTAGCCATGTGTTGGATGATACTCTCCCGCTTGAAAGTGCATTTGGGGATTATGGAGTCATTGGAGACGAAAGGGCTTCGGCACGAAACGGAGGATCAATGATCGGGATAGGCCTTTAACTCGAGAATGGAACTATGCAGTCTACGGTCGTTATTTTCAATATACACAATGGCAAGATGTAGACGAGAAGTCTTGCCAATTTTGCATCCCATAGCCTTCATCAACGCGTATTCTTTCGATGATGCTATAACCCTTGATATAGAACAAAGGACAGGGGAAGGCTTACTATACCCTTGATTTGATTAAACCTCCGCTCCGAGATGTATGAAATAGACACAGAATGTAGTGGATAGATTTTAATAACATTTTACTTGCCGGGTTGGGGCAGAGCAAAATAAACTGGCATACCCACGCCTCTTATCCACAGAGAGATATTTTCATCATGAAACGGCGGAGCCGTATTTTCCCAACTCTTGAAGAGCATGCTCTTCGATTTCAAATCATGTATAGTAGTTTCATCAGCCTTGATATTCATCGACTCAAGACTACAGGCATTTGACCGCTTCACGCTTCGTTCCTCAAGGCTATTTTGCGGCCGGTTTGTCTCTCCTGTTAAATGTTACGCCAATTATCGATCGGCAGTCACTAAAGTTAAAGCCGTTATACCGGCCATACCTGCTGTTGACACTCTGTTGCTTGGTCATTATATGGAAGATCTAGTGCCAATGGGATTGCTTACAGTTTAGGCATCTAGGCGGCATGTATTAGCCGCCGGACTCGAGCCCAAGCTTATCGCCCTCAGCCTGTTTGCCGCTCCAGGCGCCCAACCTTTTCATCTACCCAGACAGGATACTTGTTAAGGCTCTCGAACCATTGTATCGCACTCCCAATCTGCAAGCTCGAGTCAGTCCCATGCCTCCCACGAAGCACCGCTAAACTCACAAGAAATGCCCAAGAGCCTATGAACGTCGACAGCGCAAGCGCATACTCGACACCCGGCTGTGTGGCACCAAAGCCCAGCGCGCCGCACAGCGTGAATCCGATAGCGCCTATCAAGTTCCATAGTCCAATATGCCATCCGAGAACCCGTGGCGCGGGGATGTACCAGCAAGACTGGACTTCAAGCATGAAGAGCGTGCCCGAGACGATGAAACCCGTGCCTCCGATGACTTGGGGCAGCCAATAGGCCCCGTTCTCAGCCGGCGTAGAGAGGCTGTGAAGTATAGGCGGTAGTGCCGTGAAACCTGATATCCAGAAGACTGTGGCGCCGAACATCTGCGAGGAGCAGGCCAGAAAACCTATCTCATAGAAGTAATGCGTTCTCAGCTCGTACCACGTCGGCCACCAAGACCACGTCCGATTACTGTCAGATGATTCCATACGTCTTTCTTTGATTTTAACTAGGTGTGAGGTTCCTTTGACAAATGTCCGCTTTTGGGCATGTGAATGCCTGCAGTTGTGTGCAGGTTTGAGATGGAGAATACCATCTACAGTTTCTTCCACTGCCCATCCAAAACAGTCTGAGCGGTTCTCGTTGACGGCCTCGAGCATAAGTAGCACTGAACCAAACTCGAAGACAGTAGCTCCGATGAATGCTGTCAGTCCGCCAGCCCAGTCAGAGAACTCTATCGAGGGATAATGGACGGGCAACCAGGAGAAGAATCCATTAATAACCCAAATGATCGACCCTGTTCCTTTATTAGCAATCATCATGTGCCGGTAGGTGATGAATACCTATAGTGAAGACGACCGCGACATCGTAAGACACATCCCAGACTGGGTATCTCAGAAGCATCCTCGAAACCCCACGTAGAGTCTGGTTCCAGGTATTCGATGGCCTCGGGCCTTCAGTTGCATCATGTTTTCTAGGATCAACACTGACGGCCAGCGCATGCCGTCCTTTCCTATTATCTCGACTTCTCCAGATATGAGCAACTCCGGGATGCTGAGCACTCGGTCGCGCTGGCGGTTGAGTTTTCCCTGTGTCAGGCCCAGCGATTGGCTTCTTGTGGGCGACCAGATATCGCTTAGTTGGATTCAGAAACTTGAGCGGGCCGGTGCTGTGTTCAGCGTCATAATGACGGCTAGTGAAGTGGTCCCGGGCTCCTGGCATCGTTGCGAGGGTAATCGGCTGTCAATGGGACTTGAGCAAGAGGAGCACGCTGCGGATCACTGTTAAGGCATCACTCTGTCGATGATTGCTAGGATGGCCCTTATGGTGTAGTGGATGGGAGTTGAGGTTACCAAGTAAAGTATCCAGGGTGACAAACGGAATTGGTTTTGAGTCTCGGCTTACTCACCAGCAAACAAAACACAGACAAGGTGCCGCCATCCGCTGGCCTGATTTAAACCTAAAAATAAAAAAATACCGCAATGACAACCGGAATGCGCTGAAAAACAGGGAAAATGAGCCACTTAGTCAGCATTAACATTTCAGCTCAGCACGCAACTTGGGATCATCATTCATTACACAAGAATGACTTCAATAATTGAGTGTTGTACGCCATTCGATAGCTGGGAAATTGCACTTTGAAATAGTGTTAACGTAGCTAGTGGGCACTAGATGAAGGTTGTGAATTTTCGTTTACACTCTGAAGGAGACGAGGCTATGCATTATTAGAGCTTGAACCCATGCCTGTGTGGAAGCCGTCGCTGACCGAAAAGGCATTCCTCCAGATACCCCCAAAATGTTGAGTAAGGAACCCCACCGCGGCGTCATACCCATTGCGGCCGTCCGCACTCGAGTGCCATCTACCAAGAAAAGTCAATTCGCACCATGAATTCCTAGTTGAGAAGGGTCCAAAAGGGGTGAGGGCATGTTGGAGAAAGCCTTACACAAGATCTCCTTCCGAGTTGAAAGAGCCCTTAGGGTTGATGTTCACGACGGCATATCCTCTCGCGGTCCATTCAGGGGGATCGAGAGCCTCGAAAGATATCCCGACAACCTAGACTGTGGAACACCCACTCGGCCCGGAACTAGGTCCAGGCTGAAGGCGCCTGCATGTCAGAGTAAAGCGGTCAGCGACTGCCTCCCGCGCGTCCGCCACGGTCTTGGAAGAGAATGGCCTCGATTCTACCAACAGAGTAGACCATTGTGATCGCTGCGTGAGACACGGAATGTCAAAGTATCGCCGCCCGGGGACTCAGCTTGTAAGTAGGATGACGGTAAGAACTACGAGACAGCGCACCTCCCACGAACTAGGCTTGCAGGAATTCTTTGTGTTTTGAAGCTGGAAGTATCGGCAGATGGAACAACCATGTTGTGTGGGACACCCCGCCACAGATGCGTCCCGCAAGCTGGTGCCTCTGCGGGGTGCTTCCCCGCCGTGCCCTATTGAGACAGGCCTCAACATCATCACATAACATACTGATTCTTGAAGTAGTTAGAGTCACAGCCGGGCCACCGCACGTTTAATTATACGTTAATGAATTACGCAAGCGGTCTGCCTTGCCATCTTGAAAACACTAGTGAGAACATTCTACATGCGTGAAGGAGCTGCGATCGAGCTCCCTAAACTGCCTTGGCTTAGATCTTTGCAAAGCTGTTCAAGTTCCCTCTGCTTCCTTCGATAGGTCCTGGAACTGTCATTGATCGACGACTCCACATTCCTCGAGTTGCTAGCAAGAGGGTACATGTAACGGCCAGTTTGAATGGTGGTAGGCCATGAAGCCTTCTCAAAGGCCGCAGTTGCAAGCTTGATGAGCATCAAATCACTCCCTATTATGTAGTTAATTTCGTATTCACTATCCTCTTCAACGCTATTCTCGTACCTTTGGCTCCGATTAACGTGCTTGCTATGGGCCTCACTTCATCTCTTCCACTGATTCTTGAGAAGTATGGCATTTGGGCAACTGAAACTTGGTTAGTAAATCTGTGGCAAGGGGCATCATACGATGTGACCTACACGGCAGCACGAGCTGAGGGGCATGCAGGATAGGAGATATAAACTTTTCCGTTATGGTAGGAAAGGTTCCAGCTGGACTACGAGAAATTGTCAAAACAAGCCGAAAAGAAATGTTTGGCCTAAACCTACGGGTTTGGTTCGTCGCGATATTCCGAGCCTGGTGCCCCATATGGCATCACGAGAATTGCGCTGGAAAGGCTTTCTGAATCTGGACGCATAAACTGGTTGCTGAACCAATCTCGAAATACTTTCAGTTGCCTCAAGTACTCATCGTATTCGTTAGGGGTGACCTGTTTCCCAACGTCCCTGATCTATTCGTCAATGAGAGATAGTAACAGTAAAGCAGGAGACTGACCACCGGAACCGAACGACTGAGCTGGTAAAAGCATCTTTTCCAAACTTTGCTTTGTAATCATCCCGGAAAACATCGAATCCGTGATAGTAGTCATAGCATAGTGCCCAAAATGCACTCTGGTTCTATCATTTAACAACTAAATCAGGGACGGGATTTTTTTTAAACACACCTTTTCAGTATACTTGAGCAATGGCAAGCCTTCAGCCTGTTTGGGGGGGCTCTTTCCCCACTCCTCCACGAAGCTAAAGGGAGTTCTCTTCACCCCTAGAAACTCTTCTAGGATAGCAACGAACTCTTCAGTTAGGTCTTGTTGCTTTGAATTTTTCAGCGGATAAAATTCCAGTGGGTAAAGGATCTTTGAAGGAAATTTTGAGAAGTTCCGAGGTATGTTTTCAAAAGTATGTGACACGATATAATGAAGATCTCTCAAGTTGCGAGCGAAATGGCCCACAGTATCAAACTCTCTATTTGGGGAATTAGCCAAAGTAGATGCAATGCGAAAGAAAACATAGGGAGAGGTGGAGCATCACTGGATACATACGGAGAGTTGACTGGTATCCCTTTCATTGATGTCGAGTTGAAGCTGGGTCGCAGCGAGAAGAGCCCGCTACAAGGTGCTGGTGCTCGTACACTCCCGGCAGCTGTATCACGAAAATGAGCAAAAATCGCAAGGTAAGATATGGAATGGGGTACCATCATACAGTCTCCAGCCACAGAAAAGTCCAGCCAGCTATACCCAGCAAGAGAAGTGCCGGCGCCTGTAGAACTACTTGAGGGGCTCTGGTAGCGGTCTCCACGCGGATTGACCGGACAATGAAAGTCAATCCATTGGTCTGTAGCTTCTTCCGGCGATGCAAAAGAAGTCATCTTAGTTTTTCCTACAATAACGGCCCCAAGAGCAATTAGCTTCTTGGTGTACGCGGCGCTCTCTTCATCAGGTCTGTGAAGCTCGGTCCATGGCCTGTTCATCATAGTCAATTGCGTGCCCTCAAGCCGAAAGATATCCTTGATTCCCATTCGAGCTCCCGCCAGAGGTTTTTGGGTTTGTACTTCATGGCCTGTGTAAAGCCGGCTTGGAACGGCAATCTTCTTCCATAACCCATTTGAGCTAAGCGCCGGGAGAGGGAAGTACCTAAGCACAAGGTTGTTAGAAGAAAACCCGAAAACAGGTGGGCATACGGGGAGTATAACTTCTTTGGATTTAGTACATCCTCGGGAATGACCCCAAAAATAAAGCTATCCAATTCATCTTCGTACAAGCGGTATGCTTGGTGAATATTTCCCTGTGTTAGAAAGTATGGCCCCGTTGGGAGAACATTGGGTGGTGAGGTTGGAGCTATATGGTAGACTGCCTCGAAGCAACCTGAGTCCCTAAATTGATCAAGTTCTCGCTGTGCATCGAGACTCGGGTCTAACTGCAGAACAATAGTATCTGCAAAGGGAGGAGCGTACACATCATCTACGTCGGCAAATCGGTGAATGAGTGCTGTGACCTCAGTGGCTGAGGGGACGGCAGCGCTGGTGGTAAACAGGACAACAGGGATGGGATCAGATTTTACCCAAGGCTCAACTATTTTTGCCTTTGAGCAAGAGCGGAGGTTAGTTGCTATCTTATGCACGTTATTTAACAATACAACTTACCAGAGGTTGCGGGTGCAGTAGGTATGAGATGTTGCCCACTACTAGAAACGATAAGCTTGCAGAAGCCATGACGGGCGGCTATGTCAGATGAATAATTTTCCCTGGCGGATATGTACGTGTGTCATGTTGCGAAATTCACAAGCATAAACTTTGTGCGAGGAGCAGTAGCCGGCATGTTCTAGTCAAGAGGCTTAACTATGTCTTGCCTATTTACCCAACCACAAACTGACACGTCACGACAACAACATATTCGGATTCCCCCAATGCTATGGGCTGGTACTACCGTACTAGTGCCTTGCTCTAAGCTATGAATCGCATCGGTCGAGATCTCGGTATAGCTGCCCTAGCTTACTTTGTCACACTCATCTAGGAGCAGTCGTTTCTCCAATCAGTTCAGTTCTTTGATAGGTTCCTCGGTTAGCTGACATGGTCTCTGCCTGGACATTGATAACGGACTTGCTAGATGAGGGATTAATGATGAATTGACATGGATTTACTTTAAAATCCGATGCTAGTTCAAAATTTCCAAATGAAGCAAATGAGTATATGCAGCACCAACAATTGTTGCCATTTACCGGGAGTTAGCAACTCGGTTGTTCGCTAAGTCCGAACTAGATCATGGAAGTACGGGGATGTTTGAGTCATTCGGCGTCGTCGATGAGGCTCCGTGGAACCGTGGAACCGAGTGTGCGCGTAATGGTGATAATTTGGTGATGGGATTCACGCACCTCAACTCCGCATCTCCGGAGAGGGTCCGCGCTCAGACATAAGCATAGATTTACGATGGAGCAACTCAACCACTGATCCCAGAACAGATGGTTATATAAATCAGCGAGAATCGTCGCAGTATTATCATTCACTACTAATAGCGAATAAGGCAATCAAAATCCCTTAACCCAGAAGCTCTAATCCACCATATACTTTCAACCCATCAAGTCAACATCATGAGAATCGGAGTCGCACCAGCAAGCACTCGGACGTGCACCGCTGCCATTCGTTCCCTTCTAGAGCAGTCTTCCAACTCTGGCAGTTCAATTGAAGTCAGGGCCTGGTACAGGGACACAGCTAAAGCGCCCTCCGAGTTTCTTTCGCACGCCAACTTCGAGGCAGTGCAGGGCGATGTTTCTGACGCCTCCTCCCTCGATTTTGATGGTTGTGACGTGATACTCACCGTTCCTCCTCCGTTCTTCACGCATGAGGATATGGTCGCGTTGACGGAAAATCTGAGCCGCAACATCAAGAGTGCCATTGAGAAGTCGACCACTGTGAAGCGGCTTGTTATGCTAAGCAGCATGGGTGCACATCTGTATGATGGCGTGGTAAGTAATTCTGACCCTACAGTTTACACCTGCCATTAACTAATGACAACGATTCTAGGGAGAAATCAAAACGAAGACGGCAGCAGAGCGGATTCTGGTCGAGACAAAGGTTCCAAGAATCACTATTATTCGTCCTGCCTACTTCATTGAAAACTGGGCTACTCAGTATCCCACTCTCAAGGCCCAAAAGCCCTCTTTGGTATCATATATAACCCCCTCTGACTGGAAGCTTGAGATGGTTTCTATCAAGGACGTCGGCAAGGCTGCGGCAAAGGAAGCGACAACAGATGCTCCTCAACCGACCCCGGTCCACATCTACGAACTTCAGGGGGCTCAGAAAGAAGGATACTCTTCCCTCGAAGTGCGAGATGCGATAGCCAAGATACTTGGGAAGGAGGTTAACCTGCAGCTGATCGAGAAATCCAAGCTTCCTGAGTTTTTCGGGGCGTTTCTGCCTTCCGGGTGTGTCAATGAGTTTGTGGAAATGGCATCAAGCTTTCTTCCAGGGGGGGCACTGAACGTTAGCCCTGACCCTCAGGCCAACGTAGTCCATGGAGAGATCAGCTTAGAGTCTGCATTGGAGGAGGCAATCCGTGAGCAGGAAAGGATTAGCGGAAGTAGCGCTTAGTGGCAGCTTTGTTTCGACACTAAAGGCATTGGAGCATGCTGTTTCAAGGTCGTTCAGCATCAAGTTGAATACAGAGGCCTCGGTGTCGTTAGATAATCTAGATGCAGGAGAGTTGAGATTTCATTTTGTTGATCAGGTAGCTTCAGGATAAAACTAGACCCTGTATCAACTATTTCAAACAATAAATGATAAGCCAGCACGTAACTTTACCTGTTCACCCTCTTTGGCACACCGATAAGAGTTTCACGTGACAATCGAGAGCAGCGATCCTAGAAGTGAAGCCTTGTGGTTCTGGAAAGGGCAGAATCGCTAAGTTATCCGGGGATCTAGTCATAAGCAACTCTAGTAAGGCCAGTGCTTAAATAAAATGGCGTATAACATCTTGCACAGAAGAGTCACAAATATCGTAAATTAAAGCTAGAATGCCAACTAGGTTTCAGCTGCGTTGAAACTATTATGGGCCGGCTGTGAATCATTGAGTGGAGTGTGGTGATGCTCCGGCGCCACCTGTCAGGCCCGTTCCGCCGCAACAAGCTTAGGTGTTGCCAGCTACAGAGGCTGGGGATTTATGGGCAGGTCCGCATCTCTCAGCTCCGTCTCGTGAGCCATTCCCAATGCGCTTTCTCGCGTGTCGTGTCGCGTCAAACCTTGCTTTCCCCAGAGCCTCTAGACTAATCGGTCTTAGTGGTGGGGGTGGTTTCCTGATTCGTTGATGACTAATCATGGTCTTGTAATCGACGTGTTTTGCCTGGACAAAGGATGCTTTCTTGCCAGCTGGGCACTGCGTTTGAAAACACCTTACCCCGTGAGATCTGTTGAAATGAGGTGATGAATTTTAAGCAATGGCAAAATAATCTAGTGCTAGTGTCTTCTTTTTAATCACATCGGTAGCTGATAGTAGTTGACTTGAAATTCTACTTGATTGAATGCACACTGCTCTGGCTATAGGGTAGCTTAGAGCCGACGACGATTGAAGTCGGGCAAGTGTTACCGATCAGTGGCACTCCGCGGTGAGGTCAGACTCGGGTTGTTTCTGGAAGCCATATTACGACAGCAAGCGACGAAAGTCTAAAGAGAGGGGACGCGCAACCGCAGGCAGCAACAGGCACGCACGCAATGCCATCGGTCGATTGGACTGGGCGGATCGATCATTGGCGGGGGTGGGTCAGCTGAGACACCCAGAATGGTGACATCATCACTTGCTGCCCGCCACATGATGCATCATAGACACCTTCTGCCGCCTTTATTTTCTTCTTTGTCTCGCTTCTTCTCCTCTTCTCAACTACCTTCTTCTGCCGCTACAGCTCTGACTAGAACTTGTCCCTCTACTTCGCTTGCTGCCTACCTGAGCTACTATTACGCCGACCCCAAAACAGTCACCAGTACCGCCATGATGACCAACGTCTTTCTGTCAGCTGTGCTCTGCCAGCTTATGGCCGCCCTCGTTTTCGCTGCACCCGTCGCAGAGGACGCCGTCAAAGTTGCCAACAAAGATGCGATTGGATATGGTGCCGGTGGAGGTTTCATCGGAATCGTCGTTTTGATCCTCGACATCGTTACCATTGGTATAACTACCCCGTCCAAATCCAGTATGCTCCATGGTTGCTAACACTTCTCCCTCTTCCTAGTCGAAATTCTGAAGTCGAACCGTCCTCCTCTGTCCAAGCTCCTTTGGTCCCTCGTCGTCTTCTTCTTCCCCATCATCGGCATGATCATCTACTACCTGTTCTCTAACCGCCACGCCCACAATACCTATGAGCCGTTGCCCTAGATGTTCACTTGCGAGTGACGACTGTTCTCGAGTCCGAGAAAGGCACATTTCTTTTGGTGAGAAGACAAGACTTTGAACAGCGACAAGGGATAAAGGATGAGAGTTGAGGACCGCGTTTTATCGAGCCAGCCACGAACCACTGTACGGGTGTTGAGTGGCAGGGGACTGGGCACATTGATTATTCATGGCATCATGCACGCACGTTACGAAATTGGTGTGCATGCTCGGAAGAACATACATGCTATATAATAATGAAATTTTGTTAAATGCTCACCATTTGCTCCCATTCGCCGCGACACGTGTAATTCAACAAGAATTTCTATCTCATGAGTAGAGAGTCGCAGCAAGATAAATGGCAAATTGCTCATTGAATCAAAGTCCCCATAGCCAATTTCGATGTTTATATCGGCTTATATTAGTCCCGTTCATTACTGGCTGAGCCTTGAGCCAGCTGCCACAACACGTATACATACACATTGAAGTTTCTGGGTCGGAACTTCCCTTTTTTCTCGTGTTTGATTTTTAAATAAATTATTGAATGTTGGAGTTTGGATTGTATTGTTGAAGTCAGGTAATGGCTAGCTACTCACTCAGTGGCGCAGCTCCCCCAGTCCATGCCTGCCGCAACCGCGGATTGGGACTACTCTTTCTCGCCGACTGTTCTCTTGACCGGCGCGACTGGCTTTCTTGGCTCGTACATTGGCTTGCGTCCAGCTCTGTGCCGTGGGTAAGCCTAAGCGGTTCGCATTTGTCAGCTCGACCTCTACTCTAGATACCGATTTCTACGTCAATCTATCCAACAAGGATGGAAAGGCTGTCATGGAGGCCGACGATTTAGAGGGAAGCCTAAAGGGCCTTGCTACTGGCTACGGTCAGTCCAAGTGGGCAAGCGAATATCTGGTGCGTGAGGCCGGGCGACGGGGCCTGGTTGGCGCCGTCATCCGCCCCGGATACATTACCGGTGACTCAAGATCTGGAATCTCAGTCACAGATGACTACTTGGTCCGTCTATAGAAGGGATCTCCCGGATATCAGCAACACAGTCAACGCTGTCCCGGTAACGCGGGTCAGCCGCATCGTGGTTGCCGCCACTTTCCACCTCTCCGGTGCTACCAAGGAGTCGCTCGCCGTAGCACAGGTCACCGGCCACCCCCGTGTGACTATGAACGACTGGATCGGCGCCCTTGAAGTCTATGGATACAACGCGCCGCTAATCCCTTACTCCGAGTGGTCTGCCAAGGTGAAGAACTACGTTAATGATGCCGCAGAGAAAGAGAAGCACGCCCTTTTACCCCTGTTCCACTTCGTCGTGGGCAACTTGCCCGGGAACTCTATTGCGCTAGAGTTGGATGACGCCAATGCGCTGGGGGCCTTGGATCTCTACGTTGAGAAGCAAGGGGCACAGGGTGATTCCCAAGCCTCGAGCAATATCAATATCCAGGTGTTGGGGACTTACCTGAAGTACCTTGTTACGATCGGGTTCCTTCCTGGCCCATCAAGGGAAAATGGGGGCCAGCCACTACCAAAACTAGATGGTGATTTGTCACAAGTTTTGACTAGTAGCCAATTCGGTGGTAGATCTGCGAGATCATAGAGATGAAAATGGCCGGATACTTAAAAAGTTAGATGATAGAAGAGCGATCTCTGCCCCCAGAAGAGCCAAGGGGCCCAGGACTCATCCCATGAACATGATTCATTTTTGAATCAGACTCAAATACGTTTTCTTGCAGGTAGATCCAAGTCTAGGTAAGGTGTATAGGGGCTATAGATGGGATAGGCAATCATGCCATGGCATTAGTACTACTGACGATTTGAATATCTGAGGGTCAATTCTCACTTAATACGATTAGACGATTTGGAAGGTAACGTCAATAACCTTTCCAAATTTAGAAAGGAATTTAGATGAATCCCATACAAGGAATCATCTCAGCTTTATATAATGAAGTTCCTCCGAAATTGGTATATAATGTCTTATCAGGGACATAAGATGAGCTACGGACGACTTGTCGAGTTAATGCGATGGATGTGTTGAGCCCAAATTCAAGCATCATAGTGGCCTCGTATCATACAAAGCTACCGACGGTGAGAATTATGAGTTACGAAATGTGTTACTGACAAGGGCTACAGGCCGGGTAGTAGGCCTCACCGCCATGTGTAAAGGGACCGGATTTTGGGGGTTACCATTATGGTGTTCTAAATAGCTGAGGGTTCATGACTGCCCTTATAGTGGGCGGCTAATTGCCCAATAGTGCTTCAAGCCCATTAAGCATAGTAGGATACCAGTAAATTTCAAACATCCTACGCGGTGGCAGTTTTGGAGTGCGTTGATTATTGGCCATCCTGTTCGGAGTCTCGGACCGTCTCGGGTCCTCGTATAATTCTCTCTGGTGAGAAGAGCCCACTTAGATGGCCCAACAACCCTGGCACGGAGAGAGGATATCCTGGCGGAATATTGGGACTTCGCATGATCTAGGAGACGGATCCGGGAATTTAAAATATTGGCCATAAAATCCGAAGACACCAGGACTCTAGATTCTGGGGGAATCTTGTGGATGAAGCATGCACTCTCAAATGATGCGAACCGATTTTAAGCTCAATTCCCTCAACTTATAGAAGGGAAATTTTCGTAGAAAGTTACAGAAAGAAAATAGAATCTTATATCGTGCAAGCTGAATAGATTTTGCACCTCATTCGTCTGTCTGCATTGGGGGCACCCATCCTATCTGTTTAATTGGCCACGCAATCCAGGGTCTAAAATCTTCGCTGAGCAGAGCATAAACCTCCTCCGAGATGCGAAATGCCCATCCCTCCACCCACCAAGATTTGGCTTCCAGATCTCGTACCAGCGGCGTGAAGAAGACGAGGATGCACATGGCCTCGTCGTTGGCCTCGGTCAGCAGATTCAGAAAGTCCTCGCCCACCTCATAAAGCCACGTGTAGTACCCTCTGGTCTTGTCCTCGATATTGTAGATGTCATCACGAAAGGTGTAGCTACGACTCAGTGTATGGATCGCCCCCAGAAGGATACGCTGCTTCTCCTTATCCTTGTCATCTAGTCTGACGATCCGGGAGTGGAGCTCAGACAAGGCCGGATGCTGGATTGGCACATGCGTCTTCCAATAGCTGAAGATTCTTTCGGTGCTCTGGAAGACGAGGGCCACGGGTGACCTGTCAAGCGCATGGTGCGACTCCCTGATCAGATGTGTCCCGCGCAGCAGGTGTACCGGCCCGGGAAGCAGCCCGCTACCAAGCATGATGCCGTCGTCCAGCCTCCGGGGTCTAGCAAGGTTGAAAAAGAGTGTGAGCAGGGAGAAGATATACATCGAGCTGCCGTTTTCGGGGGTGATTAGGGAGACAAGTGGGAGGCCCTTCTCTAGGGAGCTGGTGTGGTAGCGAGTCGCGTGGTACAGGAGGGACTCTCTGCGATCCGGTTCCTGGTGGGCTTTGTGAAGGGCAGCGAAGGCACAGATACCATCCATGATGTAGTCGGCACCTAGCGCGAGCTGGGGCACATGGATACGCCACATGTCGCACACGGGCGTCTCGGTGGACAGCGTATAAGCCGTCAAGGCACAGAAGTGATGGAACATCTCAAGGTCCAAGTGTGGCGGCTTTTCCAGAGCAAGCTCCTGATGCTCGTGGGTCTGCTGATCGGCTGCTTGCTGGATGTAGTCACATTTGACGCCCCGCTTGAGGCAGTTGACGCAGGACGGGTGCTGCTCATCGCACTGGTGATTATTGAGTCAGCATCTTTTGCGATCTGGTAGGCGGCAGTGGAGGACCACAACGCACCTTGACTCTCCTGGCTCTGCACCTCTGGCACCCAGTTCGAGACTTGTAATGAGGCCTTCGTCGGATGACCAATGCCTCAGCCTGTGGTGCGCTTGACATGGTTTGATGGGACACTCGAATAGAAGGGGATGTATATCTAATTGAGCTCTGGGATACAATTGTTTAAGGTCCTGGGAACGGTGAGCAATCCGAGACCGAGAGTCTATTTCAGTGGATGTATGTCGCAATGGGACTGGGCAGCGACAAGGATTACCTTATAATAAGCTCTACTGGGCCTAAATTCATGGACATGGCTCCTCCGGACCTCAATTGTCCGTCTGGTGGGCCTTGCTGGATTTGGCCCTGTCGGAAAAGATGCCATTGAGGAGATTTTCGGCGATGTGGTTAATGCTATTTATGCCACCTTGAGATATAAGGGTATCCAGAATAAATTTCTCTGTACTTTACAACGCGTATATCTTTGGATCATGTTCAGAGACGAGAGCCAAACAAGTCGTTTCTTTCGTGGGCCCAAGAGAACTCGTTGTATTGGCTTTCAGAGTTGTTTGGTAGATTGGCCAAGTCGTTCTGCTGCTGCTCGATGGCTGAAATACTCGATGACTGAACTCCAATACACGCGCACGCAATTGATGCTTTCCGTCTCTGACTAATCGTATAAGTTCCCGCCTGGAAAGCAATCCGCCGGCTGATCGTGGCGGAATTGCGCATATGATCGCATCGCCGTTTATACGCAAAGGTAGAAGGCGCTGGGCAGAGCTTGACGACAGAAAGCCGATATCCGGTCTGAAAGACAGATCGAACCGAGCCTTAAGAAAATCCTCAAAGTGCAAGTTATTTGTACTGGGGAAGTGAGGTAAGCTCACTTTCTTTGGGGTCCAGGAATAGATTGGAGGGGTTGCCAATCTTTGGTTCTACCTAGTGACAGAAAATATGATTCTAGCCGCATTGAAATACAATGTCTCGGGCCGCCCTGGTGCTGACCGCTGGCTTGCTAGTAAATGGGAACCGCCTTCGACAATGTCTTTAGCCTGCGGTGTGACTATGAGTGGCATATCCGCGAGTGAGCCTCACAAATATTACTGAATGCCCATCGCTCATACAGTATGAGAAGGATGAGCCTTGGTGTGGGTGCACAACAGGGGTTATTGGGTGTAATATAGTCATATTTGTGACTATTCATATCATTTCCACACACCACAATAACCCTATTCGTTGCTTTTTGAGACTTGCATGCAGCTAACTTTCAGCTTTAAGCCCAACTTCATGCCGCCAAGGCTGCATTTGTGCACATTCCAAAGCGTAGGAGCGCGGCAAGGGTTATTGGGGGCGCCACCGTCATCTTTGAAGCCACTATCATATTGTTTCCGCACATCGCAACAACCCTATTCGTTGTTTCACGAGACTCACATGCAGCTGCTTTTTAGCAAGCTGCATAAGAAATGCATATTTAAACTTAATAAGGTAGTAAACTTGTAAATTAATCCCTCATAGGGAGCATTGCGAAGCCTTTTAATAGATATTGTGTCCCACCTTTGCGACACATCTTCCTAGCTAAACCCACAACTGTTCCATGATATTACATCCATCTTGGTTCTGGTTATCATTATGGCTTATCTTCTGTTGCGAACACAGCTTATTCAATCATTTATTGGTTTCATTCTTCTTGTCAGGGCTGCATCTCAGGCTTCGGCTCCTACCATCACCCCTCCACCAAATCATGTGTATCAGCGACAAGACAGAGAGGGGCCAGACTTTGTAGGATACCCTTTGAATAGCAACATTCGTAAGCCTACATTTTTGAACTTGCGTATAAACTCATAGCATGGCTAAAGGTTGACACCTCTCATAGACACCGCGGGAACATGCGCTGGTGGGCTGACATATTACACGTGGAGTCTCTGGGCAGGCTGTGTTTCCAATGAGGCAGGCCTCTATACAGGTTGTACCAATGCCTCTGTTGTTTTGGATCCCACGGGCAAGGGGACATGGTATTTTTATCTGATCTCACTGCGAAATCGGTTAGGACTTTAATGACATTCTCTCATTAGTTCAACGTCTATGGCCTGCGGCTCGGGATTGATCTACGAAGACCTGGGCGAAATGACCAGCCCGAAGTATTATATCCGATGCTTTAATGGTACCTCGATACCGACTTACTATAGACCGAAGAGATTATCTATAATTACGACTACGTTCGCGACTACCATAACTACAAACGCATTATCCGGATCTCAAGCCAGCTCTACAAGCACAAGCACGAGTTCAACAGTATCATCCAGTCCGACTGAGACTCCCGCTCCCCAGAGCCTTGCTTGGGTTGCCGGGCCAGTGGTTGGTGGCCTTGCTGGCCTCGCCATCATTGCTCTCCTATGTTGGATTGCGCTGCTGTTGCGGAAAAAGCATTCCCATGTACAAACCCCCGAGAATCAATCTATCCAACCCGATTTGGCCACCAAACCGGCATATCAGGCCCAGATATCCCTAACACTTGTTCCAGACCAGCCTCCCAGGGTTGTGTCAATGGACCCGTCCCAGAATCCCAGGACACCGCCATATGAATTAGAGCATGTTGGGTACCATGGGTCTGGATCTGGGGCATGAGTATAAATATGGTTGAGGAACTGAGGATAGCGAAATTGATCATTCTATGGGGCCTATTACTAAATTGTAATTTAGTCGAATAAAATATTATTGGGTTTCTAAGATGGTTAATGTTGTGGAGTGAATGAACCATGCAATGATTGTGTTAGTCTCAGACTGGTTGAACTTTGCGTCGGTGATGTTGAGGACGTAGATACATTCCATCTCTTGATCCCTGGTGTTGGGATGACTGCCCTTTTTCTTCGTAAACCCTCACACTAGACGTCGGAATATTGGAATACAGGATAATTAGCCAACATGTTGCAGATGCCTAGTAGGCATAGATCGTCGTGATCTCAGGCTTGTCGCCAAAGTAGAAGAGCAAGTCACGAACCCCTCCATCGGCTACCCAGTAGCTGATTGACTCCACTGTAGATGCCAATTGAACCCCCTGACCCGCTACCGGCCAGCGCTCAGCACGTCCCTACAGTTCACTACCTACATTATTTCTAGCTGACCGACCTGGACTTGTTGCAATTAATTTTGATCGTAATAAGTGGACCTTGCAGTTCATATTGCTCTCGTTTCCCCGTTTGGTCTCTCTCCACGTTATCGGCATTAGCTCAAAACCAAGGCTCCAAAAACGTGCGAGCTCAATGCCCAGGTTAGAGGATAGAGTTATCAAATTGAATCCATCTTTAGTGGGGTTTTAGCAATTACTCAGCGTGTCTTAATTAAGGCTCTGTTGTCGCTGAGAAAAGATGGACAGACACCGGCACAGCCTGAATTGGGAAAATTGAATATTTGGGGCTAAAAATAGGTAGCCTCGTATGTAGCTCTGTCTAAGATCTTTGCTAATGCGATGGACCAGGCCTCTGATAGGCGGCATGGCTCGGATGGAGAACGCCAAATGGTAGTAGCGTTGATTGAAATACGAGCGGCTGAGCTGAGAAATCTCTACGCGAGCTAACTGTATTAGTATTTACTTTGCAGGCATAGGTTGGTTCCTCACCTCCCTTTCCCCTGACATACTCTCTACATCGACCGCAACATATTGAAAAAAACCGCCCAAAATGCAGCCCTTGATTATTCTATGCCTCGTACTTGGCTGGTTGGGATCCCAAGTACTGGCTGCTAATGTTCTACGCATCTTTGAGAGGCCCTTTTTCCATGGGCATCGTGCCTCTGTGTCGAAGGATCAGTGCAAGGATCTCAGGTATGTTACGTATCCCGACAACGTCCTGCTGATATGTTCGCCCCGGCCCTAATGCGCGGCAATAGCGAGTTCACATTGGGCGTTCA
Source organism: Clonostachys solani (assembly GCA_902141235.2). Taxonomy (NCBI): domain Eukaryota; kingdom Fungi; phylum Ascomycota; class Sordariomycetes; order Hypocreales; family Bionectriaceae; genus Clonostachys; species Clonostachys solani. The sequence continues at coordinate 1,322,818 of CABFOC020000003.1, forward strand.
GTCGCTGAAGCTGCCGGATGAGGAAGGAATCGCATGCTATTTCTACGGGTATGTTCCCATCACCTTTGCTGATGAAAAAAGGTATATGTCTCTAATCTGACGGAATTGAGCAGCGAGCCTGGATGCTCTGGTGCGCCCTATCGAGCATACTCCACAAGTCGACAGGACATACAGGAATATGCCGGCTCTCTATTGTGCGTCACTTCAACATAGAAAAGGGGTGGTTGGATCTCTGGCAGAAGGGAAGCCGGAGGCTGGGGGAATGAGGCAAAAGTTTCGTCACACACCATGTACATGAAGTCTGCATATTTAGAGCTCTACACTAGCCACTTTAATACTTACAGGTATACGGCTATCTTATCTTGTCGATGTACTCATTCAATGAGAATTTTATAGCTGACAACATGAGAGATTTAATCTAACGTCTGAGAAGTCTTTGCGCTTCCATAATGGAGTCAACTACTTGTATTGTGCACCGCTAAAATTCATGTAGGTTGTGTCTAAATACCTATCTATTACTATCATTCCATGTATTAAATTAAGTTCAAGGAATAAAAACCCCATGTAGCCCATCATGAACCAGGTCCAACCACAAACCAGAATACCCAGCGCTCCGGGCATCGGTGACGAATTTGACAAACTCCGATAGCTGTCTACTCTCGCCATGCTGTCGATATCTCAGCGGCACGAAAGCCTCATCCACCTCGGATCCCGGACTTGGCTTCTCAATCATGGCCACGAGCAGCGGGAAGTCCAGCCCGAGACCTGTCGCGCAGTCTCCTTGATGTTTTGCCAGCCGTGACAAGAGCAGGATGATCTCATCGGCCATGGCACCCGCAGCCTCATCCTCTACCCCCAACGGGTATCGAAGTCGGTGGATGACTAGCAAGGCGCCGAGGCGAAAGACTTGAGCCTGCGCGACTATTTTTGTCGCCTCCAGCGGCGAGAAGGTTGTGAACAGGTCCGGTGGCCATTCCGGCACCCACGAAGAAATGCGCTCCTCAACATCCGCGTATGGGTCGTGTTCTGTGCACGGAGTGATGCCCTTGACCTTGCACTCGTGGCTTACCACGCAGAGGTCGTGAATGTATGAAAAAAGAGGCGATGATATCCCCAAGAGCCTATCCACGGTGCACATGCTTCTCGTGGGGATCTGCACAACGGGCACCTCCCGTCGAAAGAGACAATCGACCGTGTCAACAAAGACGGGCGCCAGTGTGATTGAGTCGAAAGAAGGTTCCTTGTAAAGTTGCGGGTACCATTCCTTTGTGGCAAGCAGAGTGCCCTTGGTAATTGTGCGTGTGTATGGGTTTGGTATCAACGAGTTGTAGACTAGCATGATCTGGCCCAGCATGATTACCACGGCCGCATCGCCGACACAATTGATAGAGCATGAGAGCTTAACTAGATAACGGAGACAAGATGCAGCTAGCGTCAGCTCATTGTCGCGTAGACCTGGATTTTTCTGGCCAAAGAGAGCGCACATGGTTGCATAATATGCATTCGAAAAGACTTGAGGGGCAAGGTCGTAAATAACAAGCGTTGCCGACTGGTAGAGTGACGTAAAAGTCTCTCCGAGCATGAAGAATCGATGAAATCCTTGGAAGCCAGAAACGGAGCCTATGACATGTTTGATGTTATGAGAGAGCGGGCTCTGTTGAATGGCAAACAGGCTCCTTGGTAGAGGGAAATCTTGGCTTTCTAAAGCCACATTCTGCCCGCTGCTCTTACGACTGCTTGTCGGTTTGGTGACAAGAACCATGGTATTCGTGTCTGGAGTATTTGCGGTTTCCCTGGGGCGAGTGCCGACATCAAGAATTGTGGAAGAGGCCGACTTTGCCACGGGAGGACGTCCCATCCGCTTCTTCACTCTCAACACACACTCTCTCCTCAGCTTCAGACAACGGATGCATGATTTCTCGAGGCCAGCGTAGGTGCATTTCTCTTTATATTTGTGGCATCGTTCACATGCGGCTCCCTGGCTAGCAGCGCCTGTAGCCAACGTCGCGGCGGACATGGTTCATGGGAGGTGTACCCGGCTCCTCGGAAATATCGTCAATCCAGTGAGAGGGGCTAACGGCTGCCTCGAATCGCCGATATGGCCATGTCAAAAGAGAATACTCAATTCGCGGCTGGGATCAAGGGCAAGGTGTAGGTCATGATGATCAATTCGCTATCGCGTAAAGGATTGAGACCGGTGAAGCGAAAGGAGAAGATCCTCAGATGGGTTTTGCTTAACTAATCATGGAGCTACTGATTCCATCGCTCCAATGACCCAAAGCTAGGCGGTCGTTAGCGTCAGAATCAGCATTCTACAGCATGGTTTCAGGAGGTATAAACGGCATAGACTTCAATCACTGAGTTCAATGAGAACTATTCAATCCGGTGCTACCAGACTGTTTAGAATACCAATCACTATCAACCAAAAAGTGTGAGAGTCGCTATCTGCACCCTTGGCGTTTCGCCAGCCTGTTTACGGGAATAAAAAAGAGATCCCTGGTTTTGATGATCACTTTAGAAGCTATGACGTTCATGACGCTGAATCCAACTGTCAACTTTAGGGCGCGACAATGTGTTCAACCATTATTTAAAGCCAGCCGCCTGTTGCTCTCATTCATCCTACCTAGTTACAACTTACATGCTAACTGCACACATCCAGCCCAACATCATGACTTCAACTTACAGTGATAGTACTTCCCTCAAATATGATTTTTATTATGAAAACAGCACACACACCTTTGATATCAAATGGACTTCGCTGGGCGATCCCAAATCCCCGCCAGTCATCCTAATTCACGGCACGCCCTGGTCATCCCGTGTCTGGACTCCCTTCGCCCTCTCCCTATCCCGCCAGTTCCACGTCTATCTCTTCGATAGACCTGGTTTCGGCGACTCCTCGCCAGAAAAATTACTACCCGGCACAGCAGACAGCCAGGATCCCGTAATCAAGTATGACGGGGATCTGGCCCGGCAAGCTGAGGTCTTCGCCGCACTTTTCAAATTGTGGGAGCCGCACTGGGGTGGTCGGAAACCTCATGTGGTGGCACATGACAATGCTGGCCTCGTGAGCTTGCGTGCGCACTTGCTTCACCACTGCGACTATGCAAGCCTTTGCCTACTTGACGTAGTCGCCATCGGGCCATTCGGCCAACCACTATTTCAAGCGATTGGAGAGAATCCTGCTCTATTTGAACGGCTTCCCCCAACCGCTTTCGAAGGGATCCTAGAAAGCTACATCAGAGATGCGGCCTACCACGACTTATCCAAGGAGACCATGCAGCTTTTGAAAGAGCCCTGGATCAGGGAGAGTAGTGGGAAGGCCGGATTCTTCAGAGAATTGTGCCAAGCTAACGTCAGATCCACGGAAGCTGTGGAAGGACGGTACGGAGAAGTTGGACCGAAGGTTCCGGTCAAGGTCATCTGGGGAGCCGACGATAGGTGGCTTCCGGTAGAAACCGCACACAGGCTAGGGGATGCACTCAAAGCTCAGGAGGTTGTCATAATCGAACAAGCCGGCCATCTGATCATGTATGATCAACCAGCCCAAGTTGGCGTCGAGCTCGCTAGATGGCTACTTAGTGTGAGTAGGTAGTTATTCAAAGGAGCTATGTTCAGGCAGCGCTTAAATTCACAGCGTGCGGTCGCATGAAATGAAATGTAATGCCTTTGGTAGTGAATGACCAATTGGATCAGAGGTAGCATGCAAAAACAACCCTTCTAGCCCGATATGTGCATGCAAACTTCGCTTGAATATCAAGCCTCCAGTTCCGAGAAGGCATGATAGCCGGGATATCTTCCATCATATCGAACCAGGTGTGAAACGGAAGGAAGATTTCCCTGATTCATCTTCTTTATTTGACTATAAGCTGACGTCCTTTGAATCTTCGGCCCTGCGAACATCCTTAGTAATGCCCAACTGCTTAGAAATACCGTAGAATGGCAAGAATTCGCGAAGAATGAAAAGTTAGCGTGTAGATATCCACTTCCTGGGAGCTATCCTTCCTTTTTGGGAGAGTAATACAAACATCGCTCCGAGTGGCGCTTCGTCGTGCCCAATCTATAAAACCACCTGTGTTTCCCACGGCTCACAGTTGGGGTGCCACATTAACAAGGAGAACTTCCCTTCCCTTCGTATTTTATTTACATATCATCGTTAAAAATGCGTCTCTTTATAGCTCTCCAAGCTGTCGCTTGGCATATGATTCTCGGTAGTGCGTTTTGCGGCACTGCCCTCGCAGGAGCCAGCTGGAACTCTACTCTCAGCCATTTCACAACAACTGATGGTACAACCTATGCTTACGACTTTAATCCCGCAAGTGGTTCGAACGCGACTTTCCTCCTCTTGCACGGCTACCCATCCTCCCACAAAGACTGGGAGCATCAAATTGCGGCGTTGAACGCGGCTGGCTTCGGGACCCTCGCTCCCGACATGCTGGGGTTCGGTGCTTCTGATATGCCAACGGATCCCCGCCAATATAGAGCTAAGAGACTATCTAATCATCTGGCGGAGCTCCTCAATCACAAGTCACTCGACACCGTGATCGGCGTGGGCCACGATTGGGGTTCCGTAATTCTAACTCGCCTTGCCGTCTACCACCCTGACCGGTTCGACAAGTTCGTTTTTGTCAATGTAGGCTATCAAGCGCCCGGGGGCTTCGTGGACATTGATGGCCTCAATTCCATGCTCTCAGCCGAATATGGATATACGCCTTACGGATACTGGTATTTCTTCGATCGATACGATGCTGGGACAGTCATCAAAGCTCATGTGAGTAGCCAAATCCATCCCATGATATGTGATCCAAAAATTCACTGACCCGGGTCTCCCACCCCTAGCTGGAATCATTTTGGCACCTCGTGTTCCCAGAAAATCATACTGTTTGGGTCAATCATCTTGCTCCTATCAGTGCAGCTCGAAGTTGGCTCCAGGCCGAAACAAAAACAAACGATCCGTCGTTTCTCAGCGCTGCCTACAAATCGGACTGGCTAGCGTGGATGAGCCGCCCGAATGCGACCGAGTCTGGCCTCAATTGCTACAGGTCACAGTTGAGGGGAGTAAATGATGCTGATGAGTCTACGCTCAAGACGGAAGACTGGGAACTACACGTGCCGGTGCTGGCTATTGGGGGATCTCTGGATCCGATTGGCCGAGCTGACTTGATGGTGGCATCAACCCAGCCTTGGGCTCTTGCCGGATTTGAAACCAAGACTCTTGATTCAGGACATTGGACAGCTCAAGAACTACCAGATGAAGTCAATGAGCTTCTGCTGGAATTTGCCAGAAAGGATTTGGTGCATTGAGTCGAGATTAAACTATACGTAGGCACAGCCTTGAAACAAGTCAACTCTGCAGAATTATTGTGGCAGTTAGTGACAAAATAATGGTTCCTATTCTGTAATAGTAAGCGGATAATATTTCCTAGTAAGTGCTCAATAATCTCGTACTCTTATTATTAACTATTGTCTATAAAGACCGTGGTCTGTATTGGAAAGTTGGGATTTAAACACATTTGCACTCCCTGTTATTCTGACGCCCACTTGGCATTAATCATACCTCCTCCTATATGAGCCCCAAGATAGGTCTTTCCATCAGCCCCAAATAACTGATAGCTTTTTTAAATGGACTGGCCTAAGTGATACAACAACTAGCGTCTGAGAATAATGCGTCCAAGGTGCGGATCAGGTGGGGAGGTTATAGCCGCCGATATTGTAACCGGAAACTTCTTTAAATTGCATGATTAGGACTGACCGTGGCACTTCTAGAGCCGCCAAAGATAGTGGAACCTACCTACCTTGCATATAAATACGGATTCCTGGCTCTATTATCCCTTTCTCAAACCATCTCCGCAAGTTGTTCATCAAGTATTTCATTGTGTTGAGACATCAGGTCTAGCATCTTCTATTGTTGTTTAACTTTATACTCTCTCTCTCTCCCGTTCATCAAGTATCTTGTTGCTCCTTTTACGGTACCTCATAGACGCAGAAACGACGTCTCGGCCTACTTGTTCTCATAGATGTGGAATGGAGGTCGGTTGGCACTGCGTAACTAGGCTGGGGTAAGATCGAGCAAGTAGCTCGAGAATACGTGAGGGGTAAGACGAAATCGGGCAAGTATGCAGTCATGGCTGATCCGACATAGCCAAAGCCGACATACGACATGCTGGAGGGAAAGGAGGTGAGAAGCTAAGTCTCTAACCCGTATATACATAATCGGGAGATGTCGCTTCACTGGCAACGATGCCCTTTCGCTTCCCCTGACATTTAAAATAACTCTCCCCAAGCTTTACCGCGAGTGATCTCCATTCCCAATTCCTATGGAAACGTATCCAGAAACTGAGGGATCAACTCTTGCCAGTCTTGCCGAATAATATTACCGCACCAAGCCGACGTATATTCCCAATAGTCAGGATACCATCCGGCGAATTCCCAGTCAATGATCCCAGCGACTTTGCCATCACGAACCAGGATGTTGCATGAATTAAGATCTCCATGTGTGAAGCAAGTCTTTACTCGGGGCAAGTCTTGGAGCGTGATCATACGTCTGACGTCTCTTACTCCATCTGTTTGCTCACGATTATCTAGATCTTCTAGTTTCGTACCATCCCGTAACCATAAATGAAAATCCTCCATTGTTTCAAATGGGCCAAAACGAGGCTTGGATCGAGGAATACGGGTGTCACAAAGTGAACCTCCAACGCAGCTCTCAACAGCAGTGCCTGGAGGCGGAGGTTCTAAAGATCTCATCTCATCCAGCAGGGTCCGTAGTTGTCCCAGCAGCTTCCCAAGCGCCTCTTTGGGGAGAGACCTGATACTTCTAGCAATAACCTCTCCTTTGATTCGTTCCATAACAATGTATGTGATGCCCTTGTGTACAAACGCACAATGGACCTTTGGTACTGGAAGCGAGGTTTGGGCGGCGACGAATTCCATAGTCGCTGCTTCGGTAAGATGAAATCTTTCGCCTCGCTTGACGATGAGATTCCGAGAGATGGGCACGCACAGGGCCTGCGGTCGGTAGAAATGCGCCGTCGTCTTGAGAGCCAGGCGCGTCAACATACGACGAGCCCACGTGTTGTTGATGCCCAAGTCTTCGGCGTCATCTACATGCTGGCGAGCACCCCTGTCGGCTGCAGGGACATATGGTGACATTGCGATGATTTGACGTCCATTCGTGGGTATTTTTGGGATGGTAGTGATTCGTTTGTCCGTCGAAGCGACTTTGTTTGCGCAGCGGGTAAAAGCCTGGCACTATGACTTAAGACATTACGGTATTACAGGGGATGGAGAAGCCTATTTTGGAAAACGTGCTTTTGGAAAACGGTAGCCCAGAAGGGGAACGTTTTAATTCCTTCCGTGTGAATTCAATGCCGAGGTGTCATTTGACGGCTTCGTCTGCTTGAACAACTATTTAAATCTGTTCCCAAATTAGCAGCTGTACATGTATGGTAGTTTTTCTATTTAATTCCGCTCTAGATCAAAGCTAACCGAGTTAGACACAAAAGCGTTCAAGATACCATCTACTGGCTCTTCTCAACACAGGGGGAGCAATGAGCTTGACTGACGGTCCGCCGGATATGCACAAGCTGTGTGGCATATGGCGCCAAAAGGTCCCCTTACGGCTGCTTAAGTTGACTTAGACTGGTTCCTTTCCTTAACTCGCACATTTAACACGCTAGGATCTAGGGTTTCTGCCCGGTGGAGTTTATCGTATAGAATTTGTATTGCTACTCTTTACAACATCCAGCCATATCCCTCGACATGGTGCTGAGATTCCCTAGAGAACTTTCGGTGTATTAATTCAGGATCTTCGACTTTGTAAATGCCACTCTTCATTGCAACGCCTATTCTTTCCAAGTTCCAAACAGTCTATTCATGACTATGATACAAAATCGGCTCTATTTTCAACATATGTTTTAGTCTCGACATTGAGAAACCTACTGAAGGCCAGCAGCCTCCAAAGTGAGGTTGACAACCTCGACAACCATGTGGTGGGCTTCGTCCCGCACATAGTTCTCGGAGAACTCGGTCTTGTCAGCGTCACTGGCCTTGTCCCACGGAGCGTACCAGACAGCAGAGTAGATCTCAATGCCAGAGCCCTTGGCATCGGTGAAATCGCGTACGGAGATGTGCAGAACGCCAAACGTCTGGCCAGCAGCCTCTCCAGTCACGAGCTTCTTCTCTCCCACACGCTGGAGAGCATTGGGGAAGGCAGAGTCGATCGCCCAAGCGCTTGGGTACTCGTCAGTGCCGAATGTAGGTACCTGGAAGTCGGGGACGGTGAAGTTGGTTCGCTTGGTGCCGAAGGAGGAGAGAACGCCACCCCAGCCCTCGAAGATGTTGGACGACTGGCTGAGATCGGCACGGATGTCTGATTTCTTGTAGTAGTGCTCGGCATTGGCACGAAGGTTGCCCGCATCAGCACTTGAGCTGGCCTCGAATAAGGCGAAGGCAGTGGCTGTGAGGTTGCCGTTGAAGTAGGCTTTGGCGTATTGGCGGGCGGGAATCCACTGTGTTCGGTCGGTAGTGGACTCGGCGATGACCTTGGCCCAGAAGGCGTCGGACTCGGTGATGTCGTCGGCCAAGAGGTCGAAGAAGATGTCATCTCCAGCCTCGGCGATCAGACACTCCTTGAGCTTGTACAGCTTCTCGGGCTCTGCCTCACTCTCAACGGACGTGAGGCAGGTCTTCCCGATACCCTGAGTGTTGGTCTCGGAGTTCACGGCCGACTGTATGCGTGTGTAGGCCTCCTCAGCAGCGGCCTTCTCGTAGGAAGTCTTAATGGCGGCAGTCTCGGCTGCACCATTGGCCTCCCAGCGGATTTCGTATTCGATTCCATCGTGGGTCTCGGTAGCTGCTACTGCAGTGGCAGCAGCAAGGACGGAAAGGGCAGTGAATGTCTTGCACAACATCTTGACGTTTAAGTTTTCTCTTGCCAATGGCTTGAAAGGAGAGTCAAGCTATAGAGAGCGTATTGTCCATTCATCAAACCGAGTAGGACCATTTCGCCAGTATTTATACTTGGTGACTTATACTAATCTAGAACTTCACGGTGAAAAAAAGAACACCAAGTAAGGATCTCAATCCCGGAAGCTGCATGAGCAGGTATTGTAGATGGTCCCTTGACCTACCGTACCGGGTTTTACACCCCAGGCTACTGGAAACAGCTGGTATGAATAACGCATTGACTCTAAGTCCATTCAGTTGCGGTTTCACTCTGTGGCAATTAATCAAAATAAGTTAATTCAACATTTTGCTTTCGGTTTCTACCGAATCCCGTCGTCCCTGTTGATGTTAGAGGAAAATGAGATCATACACGTAAAAGATGCATAAAAATAAAAAGGCCCGCTTCTTCTTAGCCCTTCCTTCGGTCAAGTTACTTTGATATCATAGCATAAAAGAGTTGATTCCTTCCATCCCCGGTTATGCTTCCTTTACTCAAAGCTTGAGCCTCATTGGTCATGGAACGAAGGTGCATGGAATGCAGTGCCACCCCCTGTGAAAAGTTCCTGGTGGCGGAAATTAAAACAAACTGCTCATGCTACGTTGATACATGGTAGCTTTCTAGTCCCCAACCTGAGGTTTCATCGTAGACTGACCAACAAATCCTTTGTATGTTATGAGTTCCATATGTAGCCGGGGGCAAAGCGCGATCCCGGCATTTGGGTGTCCATCGGTAGTCCCAATCCCTGAAGATATGCTTAGAATCGGCAGATAATTCTCCTTAGCTGCTTTACGACCTTGCCCGCCTCCCAGTGGCAATTATGTGCCACCTTACCCCGACACACAGTCATGATGGCAAGCTTAGGATCAAACACTTGTACTGCCTATTGCGGACGTACCATGCATTCGAAACTGGAGGAATATATTTATGAGCAGCCTTTGGACAAGTACCGGCTAGGAATCGAGCCGGAGCCACCGGCTGAGCGTATTGCGTAACGGGGAGTGCCAGAGCGCGATCATAAGTACCCCTGAGACGAACTTCATGGGATGTACACATTACGTTACATTCGGGCCTTGGACTGTCCGCAAATTAGTAGTTTTTAAACATTATTATAAGCCTTCCGTAAACTCCGGCGCAGTTCTCCTTTTATGTCCTGCCTTCCAACGGAAGTTATTAAAGATTTGATGCTCTATTACTAAGGAAGGTCTAGTCCTCGTTTGTTCATTCAATTGGCGATGATTTGGTGATGAAAAGGTTGGTCCTGTGTGTTTTCCTTTATCTGATGATCTGACGCGTCACAAAACAAAATAGGCTGCCAAGGTGGCAGCCTTGCAAGGTTCTCGAACAAGACTGCCGAAGTGCCGAGGGCTCTCCCCTTTTTCCACTTCTATTACCCTGTATCTAGTTTGACGCGGAGCCCCAATCAGCAACAGCATCTCCCACATGGTGCAGAGAAAAGGTTATCAAATGTTCCCTTTGCTGGGCCGTCGGAAGGGAATTATTTACATGCAGATAGTGCTGGAAGTTTTCTTGTGCTGCCTTCAACGCGGCTGACTGTACACAATGAGCAACTTTTTTCATCACACTCATAAGCTTTTAAAACACTCCAGCTGATCAAGGCAATCGTGACGTCTTGACAATTCGGCCCGGCAACAACTGTAGAGTAAAGAGAGGCAAGCCATTATAAAGAAGAAAAAAGAGGACGGAATTGCATATGCAGTGTATTTTTTTTGGAAAAGCCAAGTAAGTATATTTAGCAGGGTGGATTCTGCCAAACCATGCCAAGCACCCGAGTCAACCGGGAAACAGTCAATAGATTACGGAAGTGTGTCATGCCCCTCGGGGAAGGGATAAATCTACTGATCATCTGGAACGGGAAACACCAAGCCTCTCGGCTGCTAACCGGATCGCAGTGAATGAATCTGATAAGCTGATTACATTGTGGGTGGTGATCGTGATCCGGCGGCGTGTGAAATGTCTTAGCATGTTAGTGGATGGCCGAGAAATTTCAATTTCAGTGTGTCCCTGATACAATCGCATCAGCACCATCGCTTCAGCCTTTTCGTATGGTAGTTCTCACATTTACATGTCGAGTCGCTCCCTCTACTCGCTTGGTATGGCCAGAAACGGGCCTGCTATCTTCGCCCGGTGCAATCGTTGGAGCATCCCGATCTACGTGCTTGGGGGGAGCATCCTCTCTGGCCTCCTTGCATATCTTGATATATCTAATGGATCCAGGCAGATCTTTAATTGCTTATTAATTTGACTAACATAGCCGTGTTTACTTCCTAGGTAAGTCGTATTATCATCGTCCTGCGATGTCGATTCTAGCCACGGCTTCAGCTTTATGCAGCCTGAATTTGCACCTTTTTCTTCTCTGCACGCTTCTTCTCAGCAGGTTCTCGGTATCCTTGACCGGAAATTGGTCTGTTTCTTCCTTTCTGACCTCTTACATTGGATTCCCCATTTTCTTTTCATCTACGCCACCTGTCGGATTCTTAACCGGAGTAAACCTTGACTTATTGATCCTGCAATGTTGGCTTGCGCAAGGACCCATATGCTATTCTGGCCCTTGAAACTAGTGACGCGGAAAATGAGGCTTATTTAAATTATCGACGGGTTCGTAAGTGGCTGGCCAAGCTGGCCATTTAGGAAAAGGTGCAATTTAATCGAACTGCTGTATGGTCTTGCATCAATTTGTCTCTTCATCTTTCTGAGGTGTTTCCATTGGCTGTAAGTATTTTAGATATAACTTTGGGAGTAGCCTATAGCCTATCATTATACTCGTAAAAGACCATCGAGGAAGTACTTGTGTGTGGCTTTTGTGCAGTGCTTCTCTTAGCAGAGGAGAAGAATCATCGAATGGGGGATCTATCTGGTTTAATAGTCGTGCCTACCTATCTATACATGTTGTTACAAGGGTAGATTTGGCCTTGAATGATAGCAATCAAGGGTATGTAGACGCATATTTTCGGTTCTCCCTGGAGTGTTGGCTGAGCTATTTAATAATTTCTACCAAACATGGTCAACTTCAAGGCCATTTGCTTAAACACTTGGTTGAGTGACCCAAGCCTCCTGGCTGTTCAAAGGAAATACATAGGCTCTTCGTCCCTATATTCGGGGGCCGCCTTTCCTCTGGAACATGAGACATATCTTGTCGCGTTGTAAGCTCTTTGGTCCTCTGCTCGCAATGCTTTTCTAGGCAAAATGGTATCAGCAAGACGTTTTTCTCATCTAGGGCTGGGAGAACATCCTCTCACTTGTAGATTTGGATACGATGCTGTCGATATGATGCACCGGCACGATCATACATACCATTTTGGATCTGCTCCAATGGCTCCGGGATTTCGGCTGAGATATTCTCAATTGCGATTGTACCCTTTTCGCCGGTATCCCTCCGACAGTGGCTGATTACGCCCCCTGCAGCATCTCGTAGACCGAATTCAACCCTCAAAGGGGCCCCTTGAGTTCCCAGGTATTGAACTTCCAGGTAGGAGTGTAGCCGTCCCAGTCATCCACCCACACTTGCACACCGGCAAGCTTCAGCTTCTTGGCTATGTCTTCTATCTGACCCATGAACATCTGCTTCTCCTTAGGACTAGTTGACTTCTTTACACCAACGGGGACAATAACTGTCTGAATTTGAGCTCCTCGAGTAGGAAGCCCAAGTCCTTGATCATCGCCATGAATCATCACCATGACCCCTAGAACGCGGCTGGAAAAGGCCCATGAGTTTTGCCAGACATGGATATGGCCACTAGCTGTCGGGTCTTCAACAGAAATATCAAACATCTTGCTAAAATTCTGCCCGAGACAATGGGATGTGGCAACAAGATGGCCACTCTCGACCCTGGCGCAATGTTTTTAACGGCTAAGGCATAGCCGTTAAATTTTAACCACTCGCTATATAGGTACGTCAAACAATTTAAAATATCATAATAACTTAAATTCAAAAGATAAAAAAAAACTTTATTACATCTTAGGTTTCTTAAATGACTCCTTAGCTAGCCCGGCAGTAAGAGTTACTGCTTGTTGCCTCTTTTTCCTTCTCTGTGATTTCACACTCTGAGTCGCATCTAAGTCTCCATCAATCCCTGGCCAGTATGTCTTCCACAATTCGCTTCTCTGCGACAAGTATTTGTCCCGTATTGGATCAGCGAACTCTCCAGGAAAAGAACCGTGAACGGCTTTCCAAACGTAGTTCTTCATCAGAGTCTCTTCCGAAACCTTTGACAGCAGCTTGTCCGCCACAGCAGCTAGGAGTCGCAGGTTGTGTTCTCCCGGTATTTTCTTATCTTTGGCTTCTAGCCTCTCAAAGAACTCCTCCAGTATGGTCTCCTTGATAGTCGGGCGAAGCTGGCCACCCTGTAAGGTCCCGAAAGATGCCAGCTCTGAATTAGCCCCAGCATTAAGAAAGTCATCAAGAACCTGAAGATAGCGTTCGGCATCTAGTCCCCACGGCATCTGGAATGAAACAAGAACCATGTCTCTCCAGACCGAGGAGTATGTTGACTTTTCGTTCGTCGTGAGCTCCCGCCCGAGTCGCCAGACTAAGGCATTCGGATCGGCCTTGTGCCTCAGGAATAGTGACAAAAGACCACTCCGCAGCGTTGGAATGAACTTCGGCCCTACCTCTCCAACTAAGCTGGGAATAATCCAGGAAGCAAGCATGCCCCAGGCTGACATCCTGGTAAGTCGTCGACCACGGGACTTCGTATAGATCTCAAATTGGTCGTTGGGATCTTCTCCGTTGGCTAGTAGTAGCTCTAACGTCTTGATGCATTTCTCAGTCCAAGGTAGCGGTTCCTTGTCTGCCCAGAGCTCTGAATGGATGGTTATAGCCAAGGGCGTTGTCTCAAACTCGCCGAAATAGTCAAGTTCTCCAATCTTGTGCGACAGATATTTCAGGAGTTTGATCTTAATGACGTGCTCTCTGAAGAATAGTTGTGCACCGTTAGAATTGAAGCCTTCGGAGATGGGAAATGCCCTGCCTTTCGCGCTCTGATCTAGGGTGCAAACTGCGGTTTCAATGGTGTCGAGGAGTTCAGTCTCGGCTTGAGTGTGGTCCGAATCCACCTCGGTCTCATCCTCCAACTCACAAGCATATTCCATGGCCTCTCTTATCCGTGATATCAAGGGAACATCGTTATAATTGCCAGGGCCTATGCGTAATATTTCCTTGTCACATGGTGTGGCCTTGATCCACGCCGTATAAGCTCTGAGAATCGACAGGTTCGCATTGAAACCCGCCCTGTTCTTCAATCGAAGAAATTCGGACATCTCTGCTGTTCTGAGAAAGTCCATCACCGTGCGATGAAGGAAGTCCACCCGGCCTCCCTTCACCTCCAACAATCCTCTGCACCAACCATTCAGGCGTCGTTTAGTCTGTTTATACTGAAATTTCGATTCTTGGTCGCTTTGGGTTTTCACCGATATTTTCAAGGCATAGTCCACAGAGTCATACTCACAGTCGTGAAAGTGGTAGATTGAGGCGTTCAATGGAGACTTGGCCTTGATTGCAATGGCTAGGACACCGCTCATTTTCTCGTGATAGAATGACTCCACCGTCCCTAGCATGTGCTTGAAGAACGGCACCAAGTCTGATGGGAAACTCTCTAGTCGCCGGCGTAGGTCGGAAAAGCTGTCACCATTCGTCAATCCTTCCCGCAAGAGTTTGGTCACCAAGAATACCCAGAGAAATACGCCATGTGCCCTTTTTGTAACCTGAGCTATGAGAGAGTTGGCACCAGTCACTTCTGACTCTAGGGTTGTCCATCTCGGATGCCGGAACAATCTGAACTCTGTGTAGCTCCGGATATCGTCATTGGTTAGCTCGTGAATATAAAGCCTCCTAGTTGGGTCATTTGCGAAGCTGTCTTCAAACACATTCCACCGTCGGCTTGAAATACACAGCTTGATATTGAGGGACTGGGAGAGGTCTTTAAGATCCTGGCAGAGATCCAGGTGTTCTCCTTTAAACTCATCCAGGCCGTCGACGAAGAAGCAGAACTTCCCAGGCATATTCGTCTGATCGGCGACATCCTTCAAAACAACCCGTAACTCAGGTAAGCTCCAAGGTTGCGACAAGCTAGCAGGGTCCGTCTCCGACCAGCGCCGGGAGCAGGCTACTTCCAGCAAATTCGGGCACTGACGAAATATGTCATAGAGTAGCGTTTGTAGAAGACCCTGCTGGGATCTCTGCATGGCAGTACCCGCGCTCCAGAAGTAGTGGCTGGCGACATAGGTGGGTTTCGGGTAAGACCAAGTCGATAGAATGTGAGCGGTGCGGTGATGATCGGCGACGAACTTCATGAGTGTAGACTTGCCGGAACCTGGCTTGCCAGACACCCAGAAGATACCGTTGCCACGCTTCAGCCAATCTAAAAAGTTGCCTTCACAGACCCCATCCTCCTTGAACATCCATTCGAAGGTTGTCCTGTGAGCATCTGTGATATCGGCATGTCTGGCAGTGCGGCGCTCAAAAGTTAAGCCCCGGAGTATTGACTGCTGCTTGTTGATATCCTCCTCAGTGATAGTCAGAGACGACAGTTGTTTCTCGATTTCACCAATGTTCATAGGCGAAAACGGAGATTTCTCAGGCTGTTTCAACGTGACCCGAACCCTTTCTTCTATTTGTTTCAGGACATCCTGAATCTCTTCTAACCTGCATGTGTGGTCGACTCTCAGCCGCTCACTTTCCGTCTGCATCTGTCTCAGGGTTCGTTCGTGCATGGCGTGGTAATGGCTACCAGAAAGGTTGAGTGCGAGTTCTCTCACAAGAAACATTGAATGTTCAACATACCTTGAAATTGTACAAATCTGGAGCGTCAGAGTTGTCTGTGTCTTCTCCAGCCGGTCTTCCAGCTTGGCAATTTCTCCATTTTTCCAGTGCGCTTTCAGCGCTGCCCGGAAGCTTTTCCATTTGCTCCTGGAGCCGTCTTCGACCTTGAGTGATGCGACGATACCGAGCAATTGTGCGCAGTCTGCCTTGCAAACCCTGGATAGCTCGGCTATCGTTTCAACCTGTCTCATGCACTGGCCACCATCAAAAACTATAGCGTGCGCTGGCGTATCCAAGGCCATGCTCAACTCGTGTAGTCTGCCATATATTGCTTCAATAGTCGAGCCGTCGCTGCTGAGACCACTTGAGGAGCGGTATATCTCCGTGCCCTGTGAGATCAAGGTCGATGTGAACATTACAAATTGGGCGACTGAGGCCGCAAGCCCGAAAGCCGATACGGGGTCCATTTTCGTTGACAGAATGGCAAAATAGGGAACAACCCATTATGAATGGCAGGCTGGAAGCATTTTTGCCATATGAAATGTCGTAGATAAGATGGTCGGTTGTCGCCGTGATTTCGACCTAAGATATTTATAGCTGAAGAGAGGCTGGCCGGTATTTATCCGGCGTGTACGTAAGCAATGCAAATTAGCCCCTCTAGAGAGGGGGTGACACAGACTGTATCTTTAATGTAATTATATCTAAGATCTTAAAAAAATTCTAATTAATTAATTATATAGAATTTAATTTAATATAAAATATTAATAATATCCTTATTTTTTAAGCTTTATATATATATATTTATATAATATAATAGATTTTTATATAATTAATTATCTAATTTATAAGTTTTAAGAAAAATTAAATAATCTAATATAAAAATTAAAGAATTTCTTTTCTATAATTAGAAATATATATTATAATACTTAAATCTTAAGAAATCTTTTAATATAATTTTTATATTTATAAGTCTTATAATTAAAGAGTTCTCTATATAAATAAAAGGTTAAAAATTAAAAATTAAAATAATTAAAGTCAAGATGAAGAATCCCGATATCTCTTGATAGTATTCAACCATTTCCGCCTTCAGAACCACCTCCTGGTACCATTGCGAAAAGCTTTCATTCTTAGACACCGTGATGCCGAAAGTTTCGTCCGGCCTCTTTTGATCCTCTTGCTTCTGACTCTATTTTCGTTTCTGTTAACTCTATATACTTTTTATTCCAGTATTTAAGCAAGATTCAGTCAGACGTACCATTGTATAGGATCATGCGAATATAGAGATGGATGTTAAAGGGGAGAAAGGGCAGAGGGGGAGGAATGGGAGAGGTTGGGGGCTCGAAGCACACAGCCTTTGGCCAGTTCGAAATGTGCACAACTTTCGGATAATATCCGAAAATAATAATGCCCTTACCGTGCGAGATCTGAAAAGCTTTTGCACGCCTTTGGAATGATATAATTGTGTTATGATCTACGCCCTAATCGGATGATAGCTATCTGAGTGCTGACACTTTCCCGGGGGAAAATCCAAACTGCCGCCGCAAGCTGTGGATGCAAGATATAAGACTCATTAGGCTTTTACATACCTAGAGGGATACTAATTTCAACAGCAGCCTACTCGAGGCCTGTAGAAAATACTTGCAAGCTAGTGTAGGGTCTTGGGATTGAGTGCGCCCTTCGAGCAAGTCCAACGGTCGCAGATATCGAGCCCGCCGCGTTATAGCCCCAGTATTACGCACCTTCTATTAACAGATTCCGAACTCACCGAGAAATGGGGCCAAGATCTTGAACAACTTGTTGATAAAAGTCGTTATCTCAGACGATATTTATATGACTCGTTGCTGGATCAAGGTACGTGGGGAAAAGCTGTCATGAATGCGTAAATAATATGGCATGGCTAAGAGGCTAATAGCAACACCGGGCCAAAGGAACTTCATCACCCGCCAGAAGGGGCTATTCGGATGTCTCGGGCTATCCAGGGCGGCTGTCAAAGAGTTGAGGGGTGCGTATGACGGCCCCGGTTCCATCTCTGGTATGCTCAAGAATGGCTAACACGTAGCAGAAACGTATCATATCTACATGGCTGACAATTCTCGAATTTCTGTGGCGGAACTTAAAGAAGAAAATGCCATGTATGTGGCAATCGCTATGGCGGATTGTGTAAGAACTGAGCTTCTGGACGATTTCTAGATAGAAATATAGATCCTAATGCATTTATTAGCTGTGCTACGTTTCATCGAACTATAACTAGGACGTGGGCTAGGTAAGTGAATCCCTCAGTCAAGGATACCTATTAGCGCTCCTCGCCATGCATACATGTAGATACGTATCTAGTTTCTGGAAATTTATCATCTATTCCTTCATATGAAGCATCCTAGCCAGTCTATTATAACGCTCCTCGAATACTTTTTCAGGTTACAAATACTCTTGCCTTAGGGAATTAGCTATTCGCAGTGACCAAATGAAGGCGTTCTAGAGGTTAGCTCAGCGAGCCTGTCTCTTTACTCATTCTATTATTTGAACGCAACTTACCGACATAATGATTTATTGTGTCTGATCCTAGACCTTTGCGCCTATCTGATTACCTAAGAGAAAGAGAATAAAGTTCAACAGCAATGGAAGCTGCCAGAGCCCGACAACTCAACACAATGAATAACGCCTATCTGATTACAGTGGTTTTAAAAACATGTTTCAATATTTATTAAATGCGGGTTATATAAAGGGAATTATGAGATTTCAGAGGTCTAGACACTAGAAGAATCAACAGATCGGCAATCCGTAATGTTGAGAAAGTACATTTTCCTCCGGGGTCTGGTTCCTCTTTGACTTCCCAATCTAAAATCGCCCTGGGCAGGAGTGGAATGCGGACCTACCAGACCTTAGCATAACCTTAGCTCGAGACTTATTCGCATCGAGTTTTGGTCCCGGAATTATGCTATGGGGCTTGCCAAGAGTCTTCCCACAAGGCTCAGTGCAAGGCACTTCGAGCCTGGCAATTCGTAAGGAAATGAGTAGCAAACTGACTAGGGTAGAAGACATCAAGCAATTGTATTGAGTACGTTAGACGTTTCAGAGGGAGGCCACAATCTCCAACATCCTGTTTGCCGTATGCTCCATCCTCTACTTTCGACAAGCAAACTTGAAACTACTCTAGTGTGGAATGGAGTCCCCGAGTGAAGATAGGACGTGATTCGACGAGGAAGCCTATCAACGAGAGATAATGTAGGCTTCTGAAGTATGTACAACTTGTTGAGATACCAAGACTAGGCCCTGAAAAAACATCATACCATGGCAAACGCAAGAGCTCCAAAGTCCCCAAGTAAAATCTACTGTGGAGTTTACTGTTATTATTAGCGAAATAATAGCGTGGGATCGATGAATTGCCGCAATCCTGCCCCTGGTATAGGTATTTGCCGGAGTCAGGGGTAGTGCTTTGTCAGCCCCGGTCAAGGGGAGGCACGAATCAAGGATTCACGACCTCCTCCGCAGATAAAAGCACAGCCCCAACAGAGGCCATGGTGCTCAACAACCCCAACATCTCACCCCCGCCATGGCCGGCCCCAGATCGAGAGGTTGTAGGTTATGCAAGATCCGAAAGATAAAGGTACCTATCTGATCACCCGTCTTACATACGCCCTGTATAGCTCACTGACCCAATGCCTAGTGCGACGAAAAGTGGCCGGTATGTTCGCCCTGCCATCGTCAGAACCTGGCCTGTCCCGGGCAAGCGCCTTGGGTCTCAGTCAAGGGAAAACCGACGGAGCCTCGTAGTTCTGAAGCGGCAATGCGTCCTGGGTCCAGTGTGCCCCGACCTCCACCCTCTACCGCTGGAGATCGCGTCGCTTCGCAGCTGGTCAGCCACCTGAATGCGGGTGCGAACCGTGGAAGGGCCATCCAGGCGAGGTATCTCAAGGAGATGCCCAAACGCGTTTGTGTGCACCAGAGTCTGCGCGACTCAGTCAGTCTGTTCTATGTCGTCTTGACCAACTTTCTCCTCCAAAAGCCAGCGGTCGATTTCACTGGCCTTGCCGAATATGGTAGGGCCATCAAAAGCCTGCGTCAGGTTCTAGCGAGCAATGAAGCCCGCACCCCGGAGACACTGGCGTCTGTGACGGTTCTTCATCTGGTGGAAGAGCTGTTCAATCCTAGCCAACGTAGAATGCTGCATGCAAGCGGCATGACGAGTCTTGTTACCGCGATCGGCCCGCCGAAGCCCAACGACAAGTTTTATATCTCTATTTTGAGTGAAGTATATAATTTCCTTGTATGGTAAACCCCCACGTTCGCTTTGTTTCTCCTGTTTACCCCATTGCAACTAGCTAGGTTGTGGACATGCGCTACCGTTGGTTCAAAACGCGAGAAGGGTGGAGAGGATTTCCCGTGACTTAGATCTATACCCCATGAGTATTATCTGGAGTTAGAGATGCGAGAAATAGAGAAGCTGATCGATAGAGTAACTCATATAGATTACACATGCCATCACGAGGGGCTGGAAGGATAACCTGAACAAGGATTCGTGGAGAGATCCCATGGGGATCACCTGGTCCAAGTCTAACGTGGACAAGGAACTTACTGAATCAATGCTTCCGGTCCTGCACGCATGTGCACATGCTTCTGATAGGACACCGGTATATGTTCGCGGCTGTCAGGCTCTTTGGAAACCCTCCGCGGGCAAATACCTCGAGATGAGCAATGCAGAGCTAGGCAAGGAAATCCTAGAGACGGCTGAGAACATCGATACATTACTTGCAGCGATGGTGAGCAAGTGTATTGAACGAGGAGACATTGTTGAGGAGGAAGACCCTCACTCACTTTCAGGGACAAGCTACAGATTCTCCAGTCCGTTTCTGGCTTACACCTTGCTTCATGCACACTGCTCTCATGTCTTCCTATCCCAGATGCGTTATCACTGGAGCCTATTCCACAACTGGCCTGTTGCGGATACACACTACGCCAAGCT
The DNA here is from genome assembly GCA_902141235.2 of Clonostachys solani. NCBI lineage: Eukaryota > Fungi > Ascomycota > Sordariomycetes > Hypocreales > Bionectriaceae > Clonostachys > Clonostachys solani. The sequence goes on from CABFOC020000003.1 coordinate 1,343,500, forward strand.
CAAAGATCTTTGTGTCCACATTTGGAAGTATCTTAGATTTCTGCGCCGCCTTGAGCCATCCGTGGCCGCCGTTACTCCTCGGGGGGTATATTTGACACTGGAGCTAGCAGACGAAACCCAGAGAGAGAATCTCATGGATGAATTTACAGAGTTAGATCGAGCATTGGGTAAGATTCTCACTCCGCGAGCGGTAATGGTGGGAGAGATCCTATTTTTTGCGAAGCTTTGGACGGGTCGCAGGCCTTAGAATAATTTTCGAATAATTTTCAAATACAACCACAACTCAATTCACTTTGAGGAGAAATAATCCACCTGTGAGAAACTTGCCAAAATGGGACTTGAATTTTGCCCTGGCAGTTTCCATACTGTAATAAATGTATGAGTTCTGGCCAGGATGAAAATCCGCCGTTGCTACGCTTATAGAATCATGTCATTAGAAGGCTGTTCAAGCTAGGATAAATTACTGCGAAGGATCAGGAAGGATGAATCCGTGGCCCGATGCCATCCTACCATCCGGCGTTTGTTATCATTGGAAATCTGGGTGTTTGAAGGCCGTTTGGTGTTAAAAAGTAGTACAGTTCTGTCGCCTGAGCCAAAAGCCCCATCAGCACCATGGGTTCCGAAATATAACATGTTGACACAGACAAGACATCTGGGCAGCGCGATGGACAGATCACTCCTGCGCGCCATGTCCCGAAGCAGTCCCCGCAGCATTTCGGCGGAGTGCAGTATAGTGATGACTCCCGTATTTGGCGAACAATCCAACCGCACGAGGACATGATACGATATGGTGCAAAAACAAATCTGATGGGGAAGTACTGGGTCAATGAGAGGACAGGGAAAGCCCGGTCGATGTGGAGGGAGGGTGCTGGGACACGCAGGGCGGGCGGCAGCCCAGGAACTTTGTGGCATATACGGAAGCTAGAGAGAGTCTTAAACGCTATAAAGAAGGGAAAGCAGTTCTGGCAATAGAGGAAAGAAGAAGATTACTTGAACCCAAGTTCCAAAACCAAAGATAAACACGAATGGTCTCAAACGTGTTGGCTACGTCGAGGTAGCAATAGCTTAGTTCAAACATTCCAAATCCTTAGCCCTATCAAGCTCCTTGACTGGGGCTATCTTAGCGTAGGTAGCTAATACGTTTTGGATCACTCTTGTTTATCTTAGGTTTCGGAACTTGGGTCCAAGTAATCTTCGTCTTTCCTCCACATTGCAATATGCGGGGAGCGTGATCTTCCTTGAGGATATTAGGTCACTGCGTTCCTTGAAGGGGAAACTGTTTCACATTCCTGATTCAACAGGTTGATAAGGTTGACTCCGACGGCTGAAATGAATGGTTCGTGATCCCGCCTATTGCTTTAGTTTGTTTATCCATCAAAGGTTGCTGTGGGAGGTAGCTTTGTGAATGCAGCTGCGAAGGTTTGGGAGCGAACCTTCGCTAAAGCTCTCGTGATAGCTCTTTGTTTTTTTTTACAACGTATCAAGATGGACGTAAGTAAACCTAAAATGCTTCCTTCTAGCTGTTTGGGTCACCCTAGCCTTTATTTTCTCCCCTCACACATGGGGATCGTAATATTTATGAATCGAAGTAGTTAACACGGTGATATGGCTATCTGAGTGTATAGCAGAGACATTTACTCACCATGAATCATGACTGCACACAACGCTGGCCGGTAATTGTATGGAATGGCTTAGCCCTTGGCCTTCCCTTGTTCGTCTATTTGTTTGTTTGTTGCGGTGTGGAGGCGGTCTGGACGGTCATGGGCCACTCGATGCTGTGGAACTTCATCGTCTTCTAGGATACTGGGGATAGACATTATTGGGCGATTACGATCATTCATTCCGACACGGATACATGGCTTTAAAATATTTTGTAGGGGAAAATGTCGTGATGGTGTGAGCATTGCGTTGTAATAGTATCGAAAGCCTGGCTTAGAATACAGGACCAGGCATTGTTTGCACTTGCCAGCCCTTCAAACGCACGGGGATTCGGCATTGACTTGTGTTCCATTCGTGTATCAAGCAGCGCTAGTGTGAGGCCATGATAACGATGGTGAGACAACGTGATGTGGCTGATGCTGCTCAGTGATATGTCGTCATATGTTGAACACCAGTATCGAATCAGAATAAACAAGAACCTAGAGAAACACAGCACTAATAGACTATACATGACCTTGATCTTCCTCATTGCCCAAAGAGGGCCGACGAGAGATGCTGTCTCCCGCGGAGCAGCATGATTACTCCGAACCCACGACCGAGAGGTGTTCGGAATGTGATGCACAACGATAACGATCCCTGTCGTCCATGTCAGACCGCCTGACGGAATGGCTTGTAAGGCGTCCGCCCGCATCACCAATAGCGACCTTTTGTCCAGGCTAGGCAGCAATCCTCGTAAAACGATGATTCAAGTCCCGTGACACGTCTAATCGCCGTGAGTTTGTCTTAGGCTCCTGCCAACCCCGCTTCACCTTCCTCGTGCTCCCATCATCACAATTGTGCCGTCCTCCTCTGCACTGCCTCAAACACGCATCGACGCTGGGCAATATTTTGCATCCGTCTTCCACTGCAGAATTGGCTGGGCGCACTCCAGGCTCGCTTTCTACCTACTGCAACCCCCAATCCACGATCGATTGAACCAGTACCCCGGCCCAACCATGCAGATCCAAGTCCCACCTGCCGTTGACCAGCAGACCAAGGTCTACGATTGCAAGACCTGCGAGAATCCTCTGGCCCTCGAGCGTAGCCGTATCGCAAGAGTGAGCACATCTACCTCCCCCTAGCTGCTGCACAGGTATCAACCTCTTGGGCCCGCTGCGAATCTAGGCTAAACGTCTTCCTCCCACAGCACAACAAGTATCAAGGACGCGATGGCCCAGCCTTCCTATTCAAAGAGACGAGCAACATCCACGCCAGCCCCCCGTTCGAGATGGAGATGACGACTGGCCGGCACACGGTCCGCAATATCTCGTGCGCAAAGTGCGACGCCTTGGTCGGCTGGATGTACCTCAACGCCCCCCGCGCCTCGGAGCAATACAAGGTGGGCAACTACATGCTCGAGAAGGAGTTGCTGTGCGAAGGGGTTGAGGGCCAGCACGAGGCGGAATCACCGCTCTAGGGGAAAAAGAAGAAATTCTCCTGTAATTTTGATGAGACACACTCTATAGCCGCTGCGCTACCGCTATGCTCCAAGAAATGATTACCAAGGCCTTTTGTTATGAACGATGCACCCCGTGATATTCCCGCTATGCCTTTTCACGCTCGCTCTTCTCCCTGCGAGCCGCCACCGCTTTGCAGTACTGCTTAGTAGACAACAGATGAAACCAGAACAGCGACACCCACACGAGGAAGATGAGGAAGATCGCCCCCAGCACGATGGAAATAGACAGCAGAGAAAACCCATACGAGAACCCCTGGAAGCTCTCGTCCTTGCCCAGCCTGTCCGTCGCCAGCGCCACCTGCATCGCCGACAGGACGACGCTGAGGTAGACGAAGACGGCCAGCATCCAGCCAAAGTTGCTCTCGAAGAAGGCCGTGTACCGTGTCGAGCCGGACATGAAGCCGTGGACCAGCTTGTGCAGCGACCAGCCCGCGTAGCCGAAGCGGTAGAGCGAGTTGAGGCGGGATATGCGCAGGTCGCCGTAGGCGTAGCGGCGGTCGACGCGCGTCTGCAGGTCGGGGTCGCCGATGTACGACATGAAGGCGCCCATGAACCGCAGCCAGGCCTCCCACGTGATGGATTCGGGGACGAGGGACTCCTTCTGGGCTATCTTGAGGTCGCTGCGGTGGCCGATGAGCCATGCGTACGAGAGCAGGAGGCCGCACGCGCTCTTGTGCAGATCGAGGTTCTTGCACAGTTCATTTTTCCAAAATTCATAGTCCAATAGGAACTCGGGCAGCGGCTTGATGAAGACGGATGTGTTGTTGTATGAGTGGTGCCAGGTCAGATGCTCGTTTGGATCCTCGGAGATGAGAATTCTCCGGCCGAACGAGACCTGGCGATGGAGAGCGTGCGCAGGCCTGGGCAGTCCGGCCAGCCACAGGTGTTGGTGGATGTCATCCAGGCGGCGGGTGCGGAGCTCACAGGAGAGGAAATCCTCGATGCTGTCCTTCGTGTACTGCAGCGGCTGGCCCCTGGCCCTGAAGGTGGTTGGGAGCCTGTCGATGCTGGAGGACTGGAGGGCTACGGCGGAGGAGAAGGGCACCGCCAGGGGGTCGGGCGGCATGAGGTCAGTTGGGACACGAGCGACACGGACTTGGCGTTTGATGTCTCATGGGGCCGGGAAGCGTTGGGTGGATGGATGGATTTTGTTACATTGAAGCCTCAAGCGGGGGACCGTGCGATGGTTAAAAATTAAAATCAGATGAAGAGCTGAGCGGGGCGCAGTTCTGGTCGCACGTGTGCGGTGAGGCATGAGGCAGATTGCAGGACGCTTCTGCGGCTGTACTACTGCACAATGGTGCGGTGCAGTCCCTGGTCGTCATCTCGTCCAATGCCTTCAATATAGGTACCTGACGAGATGCAATTTTAGGAGCTGAGGCCATATATTGGATGGCTGAACTGGGCGCACGCTATATAAAGACGGGACAGTACTGTTATTTAGCAGTGTTTAGCGGGTGGATGGCCCCTAATTCGCACCGTCGCGGGCCGCCTTATAGCGGTGGTTCGCTCCCCTTGTTTCTCAGGCGAAATTCTCGTTGAATATTTGTTTGTTTCATTCCAGTCTGCCTACATGTAGGTACGCTTGAATGCTATCAGAACGACCTAGGTAAGGTAAGGTAGTTACAGATATATAATGACAGCCTCGCTGGCTGGCACTTTGATGACAGCGCCGCCATTCTCAACAACCACCTCCTCCGTATCATTCCGGATGCCCTTGACCTCCTCTCCCAGGCTCTCAAACGTCCATTGACTACCGGCGTAAGTGACGGTCTCTGCGCCGGCACCAGCACCGTCCGGACTGCTCAGATGAGCAACCATCAATAAATCATCCTCCAAGGCGAGATCAAGGCTAATTGATGCCACTGGTCGATCAAAGTTTGACGATGTTCTGTTCCAGTAACCCAAGTTCGCGACGGCAATGCGCTTCGCAACCCCATCCTCAAACGCAGCATAAGCAGCAAGGTTGGGTACCGACTCTCCATTCACCACATCGAGCTTCGACACCCTCGTCTTTCCCGATGATCCGACAAAGTCTGCCAAGAAGGGCTGCGAATAGTAGTTGGAGAAAACCTGGGCTGGCAGGCCGCCGCTCGCGTGGGGCAGCCAGAGGTCGAACCCGGAATGCATGATTTGCTGGTAGTTGAAGCGCGAGACCCCAATCGACAGAGAGTACAGGTAGAAATCGACAGCCCACAGCGCGCTGCCGAGGCGGGCCTGGTACTGGTATGAGTTGGTCGCTTTCAACGAGTTGCCAATCTCGTTGATGATGAACGGCACATCTGGGCGGTTCTGCTTGAGCCAGTTGATGTGCCGCTTGAGGTAATCCAGGTTCGTGTGAGTCAAGCTCATGGTCATGAGGCCGGATTCCAAGTCTTCCGCCTCCCCTGCATGGTTCTGGTAATAATGGTGTGCGACTTCCTTGACGATGTTGTCGGCATCGATCCCCAGACCAAAACCAGTCTCGACGTCGAGAATCCACTGCGACACCCAGGGAGTATCCACATGAGCCGCGACATCAAAGGTTGTAAAGAAGTGATCTGGGAGGTCGATGACGTCCCGAATGGCGGCGGCGTACTTGGTGTAATTTCCAATATACGTTTCGTTGTTTAGCTTTCCTTGGAAGTCGGGTGGCCCGAGAAACATGCCGCCTTCACCTGTAAAGTCATCTCTATACAGGTCGGGTTCGTTGCCGACTTGGATAGAATGAATCTGATCGATTCCAATACCCTCGACGGCGGCTTGGGCCCAGGCAACGGTCTCACTGATATTTGTTGTCGCCAGCGGCACCTGAACCATGTATTTGGCATCTGGAAACAACTTTGCGATAGGCCAGTAGCTGGGACCAATGGTTGTCCCCCCGATGTCCTGGTAGTTGTCCTGCTCGGATACGGGAAGGGCAGGTTCTTGTTGGCCAGGGAGATACTTTGCATAGTCCGGCGAGGTGCCGCCAAGTCTGATGATCGGTTTGCCGCCAGTCCGAGAGTAGATTGCGTTGATGAGGTTGTTGCTGAAAATGTTTAGACCCTCGGCGTCATCAGTGGCATAGCGGACCCAGGCCGTCTGCTCGAACGCAAGGCCAAGGAAGTCCGGGTCAACTTCATCTGACGCGTCTAGCGGGACTTCAATAGGAATATCAATAGACAGTCCATCCTGTCCGTGGACCTTGGTGGCCAGATAAAGGCCAGCCAGTGTCCAAAACACTGAACGTTGAGGTGCGGTAGGTTTCATGATCTACGCCGGCAATCCGGGGTCGTGGGCAGGATGATTGTGGATGTGATGTCCGATCTATCAAACTACCATTGTCACCCTCCCACAGAGATTTATATGCTGACGAGTAGTCTATTTATCCTACTCGTTTTCGAAAGGCTAAGAAGGCGATCCAACCTGCCATTACGACACAGTCAAGTAGGACCGAAACCAAGGATGTGCGGTTAAATAGTGGACTGAGAAATCATGAGCAAGCCAATTATATTAATCAATGCAACCAGGGGAAGTGTTGCACCATCGTACAATCGGAGCCGATGTTTTGGTTGTGGGGTTAGCATACGACTTTCGACCATTCCTGACAGCGCTTTCTGACCTCATGTACTCAACTGCTGACGACATGCAGGCTATTACTGCATAGATGTGAAATGGGGCTTTAAATGCCTTCTCTTTTGAGAAATATCCCTTGAAACCAAGATCTGGGCGACGTGTGAGAGAGGCTCGTTCGTCGCTCCTCGGGTACCGGTTGTCGCTCATCGCTTGCTGGTTGCCTGTTCTGGGTATGGATCTACACCATTCAAGAAACAGAGACAGGTGCTATCCAATTTGCTCAGTATGAAACTTTCAACTCTACTCGTTCAAGAACCTAGGTGTTCACATCGTTATATTCTCCAGTGGAAACATCAGATAGCTAGCAGCCCTAAACTAACACCCTGATCCCGGACAACGAACCTTGATCGCCTGGCCGACTGAAGAATGTCTCGCCTCACTGGAATATACCAACCCTTCAGATGGTAGAATGAGTAGGGTTTGTTTTAGGTGTTTCTAATACCCTTAGATGTTTGTAGCCTTGCGTTTTTATAGGTATATTAACATTGAAAGGAGCATCAGTCAGGTTCCATCTAGCAAGAGTCCCAACAACAGTCAGAGAGACAATTGACAGACAGCTGAACTATTTTATAACCTGTATATGAAGTATTTCTCAAGCTTAAAATTAACCTTAATCTGTGACATAGATTTGTATGATAGCCTGCTTCCGTCTGAGGGAAGCATCATACTACGAACAAACCCCATCCGGCAGATCAAAGTTATCAACCCTATTTGTCGCATCGAACACTGCATTTGCACCCAAACCACGATTGGCGAACCCCTTCCAAATCTCGCACTTGTTGGCGCCTCCTGTAAGGGCCTCGTCGGAGTCAATAATGGCATCACGAGCTTGGACAAAGGTTGGGTTGCAAGGTTGGCTATTTTAGGTTTCACGTCAGTAGAATCCATGAGATCATAGAAAGTCTGTAGAACTTACATGGCGAATGCATCAGTGAGAATCTTGAGCATCAAGAATTTGCCGTCCGTAGGTACGCCGTTTGCATCAAAGTTCGGACGAGGGTTGTCATTCTTTCCGTGCTTATCGATGAGGCTCCAGAGGATATCATACAGCATCGTGGCCCAGACGGTTCCAACCTGGTGCACCTTCTCCAGGCCGTTGGCGTTGGAGTACGTCCAGTTGTTCACATCACGGTTGGTAGAATACATAACCAGGCGTGCGGTACGGGGATTGGTCACATTTAGAGGCCAAGCTGCGAAGCCATACTCTGCTGTGGCGCTTGTGTCATCCGGTTTGATTGCTAGAGCAGAGGCGAAGAGATCACTCCAACCTTCAGCCATCCCATCAGCTTCCCAGTCGTCGAGGCAAGTGTCGGTCGCAGGGCCGCCGGTTAAACGACCAGAAACTATTACTGATCAGCAGATGCTTCGCTTGCGGAGCTGGTCGTGGAATTCAAACTTACGGCCATGGGTATACTCGTGAATCAAGAAGCCCTGGTCGAAAGCTCCGTCTCGCTGAGGATCCGTCTTATCAAAGAGGTACATCGTTAATGTTGGTGTCTCACCATCCACCGAGTGCGAGAACATTCCGTTATTCATCCCGTTCCAAACCTTTATTAAACAATAATCTCGTCAGTCACAGATACAATAAAATGCTCCGCAAAGAGCTTATCTTGGAATAAGACATGTAGGGGCGAAGAGGACTCCAACAAACCTGAATATACACCTGAACAGGGTCATTAGCGAGACCACCTTGTCCGTAATTGTCTCGCTGGAAGTTGCCAGCGGCAGGGGTGAAGCCCAGAAGGTAGTAAAGGTCGTGGAGCATGTTGGTAGTGTAGAATGCCTGGGTCACAGCCGCATCACGGAACGTAACTGGGTCACCTCCGTCAGGGGTGTAATCGAAGACGTACGTGCCCTCGGCATTGGGCTCGGAGAAGGTGACGCGCCCGCTCTGTGGGAGGACGGCGGCCTGGATGTTATTCCCAACTGTACAGTTGTATCCATAGTACGTCTCCAACCAACGGTTCGGAGAAGCTGTGGCCTCCTCCGGGTCTATGATGATCGAACGTTCGCCCTCCCAGGGATCATTAATTCCAATGGGACTAGTAGGTCTGGTGAGCCCTTCCTCCGAGAGATTCATACCTAGAATTAAATGACTTACTAGACTTCGAAGGTGCCATGAGAAACGTGATCAGAAACCCCAATAACCTCAGCCGAGTCCACATCAACGTAGGAAGAGTAATAGGCCTCCTTGACCTTGGTGTCGATCTTCCAAGTAAGCGCCAGCTTTCCATCAGGCTTCACTATGTAGACCTTCTTGCTCTTTGGGTCTTCTTTGGTGCCAGAGATGCCATTAATGATATAAGCGCCGTCTTTCTCGGAGACGGAGCTGTCGGAAGTTTCAATGCCAAGCTCAAGAGTTTTCGAGGCAACTCCGAGCGCCTCAACGGCCCCCAATTGTGAGGTAGAGTCTTTCGAAGGCAAGTCGCCATTGAAAAACGAGCTTCCATAGGAGAAAATACTGCCATCTTTTGCAATCTAGCGAACCGATTCAATTAACAAGTTCTTCCATAATGGGCGGCTGATTCCGAAAACTAACATTAACGTTGAATATGGCATTGTCAATGTCGATACCATTAGCCGTCTGGCGGAAATTCACATGACCGATACCATTAGTACCAACATAGTGATCCGTGATTACACGGAATTCGGCATCCGGTGCCACAGTCTTTACAAGCTCGGTAGCCGTATCAATGTAGTCACTACCTCTCTCGACCAACCTCGCTGCCTTCACGGTATCCGAAGCTTTTACATACTTTGTCGACGACTTCAAACGGAACTTTTCGATGTCGACAGCATTTGCAAAGGCCGCAGCCCCGAAAAGGGAGATCAGTAATGCTGCTCTCATATTGGCAACGAAGCGAGTAATGCAGAATAGCGATGGAACCAGTCGCGGGACCACCTAGTAGCAGATCATATGCGTAAGGCTGTTAACCAAGCTTCGCGCAACCATATTTCTCCCGATATTTGGTGCAATCACTTGTTCCTTTATAGTTTAAATCCATGGCTGTAGGATTATACGCGCCGGAAACTACTTCTTTGCATTCCCGGAGCCCCCTTGTAAGAGATTGCTCACCTTCCTAGATGTGCCCCCGCGCGCGTCTGACAAACGACATTCAGGGGGGTCTTAAGCTTACTATTATTGCATGGTCTTTCCCCTGATGTGGAAGGTACAAAATCCTCTTATAATGTGCACTGCTTGAAGAGGTGCCGGATATCCATCAACTGTTACACCAGACTTCCAGATGAAGAACCATTGGGAGCCTTTACTGCGCCTTTCACGCCTCATCGCCGCCCCTGTTAACACCCAAAATGAACCTATAAGCATAAGTTCCAACGTGTAATTAGCTGGGGTCCTCCATTCATACGCTCAATTCACCACGCTCTTGTGGCGGGTAATGAGCCTTCCAGTGTTGCATTTTGGATCGCCTAATTGCATGAAATTATGTCCACCCTGGCCAAGTCTTGGGATCGGACCTTTTTGTTTCTCCACCGCACTCTGTTCCCCCATATGGGTAGAATTCAGGGCTGCAGTGTATCAAGATTGAAAATGTAAATCCAGATAGGAATTTAAGATACTACAAGGACATTGAAATTAAGTTGTCTGCGTTGGATAACCAGGCTTGCTCCCCCGGGCAGATGTGCTCAACTATTATAAACAAGGGTATCTCTCGACCTTGGAATAACATTATCGTCCAGGCACTCGCCAGCCACGCTCTATGATATCTTTAACATGTAGTTAAAAGCCCCGATTCGTTGCTAAATGAAGTTCTGAAGATGAAGTGGACAGACTATCCGTGTTATCCCGCTTAGGATCCGGCCTTGCCACGGAACTTGGCTCTTGAATGGTATCACTATCTGAGTCCGTCTTTCTCTCCTCGCTTTGGACTACGATCTCCGTTGTCATGATAACCCCGGAGTTGTCCGCCCTCGATGGATGAGTGCCACGGTAGCGGGTGATGTCCTCTTCGCTCTCTCCACCCTGCGCGTATGCCTGATACGAAACATTTGGATCGCGACCCACGGCGGTTTCTTTTCCACCTGTTTTAGTCTTTAACTCGATGGCGTGGCCAGTTACGGTTTTTGGCCCATAGGTCGACGATTTGCCTTGGTCGCTCGAGCTGGGCTCTCTAGTACCCGTAGTCATCTCGACGAGCTTGTTGAGGATTGTGAATTCCATCTTGAGCTTTATTGAGTATACGAGACCCTTGTATGCAGTCTGGATGTCGTACATATTGCCGTACTCGAGGCCGAGGATGGTGATGTCTCTTAGGCTTATTTAAAATACTAAAGTAAATTAATAGCTAAGTATATTAAATTATATTATTTAAAAAGTATAAATAAATATATAATATATTTTATATTAATCTTTTTAAACTTTAGTATATATATTTATAAAAAAAGAAAAATATATTACTTTTCTTTAACTTAAATAATCCTAAAGGGTGACGAGGATGAGATGATACATGAGATTTCGCGAGCGTTTCTTGTTACGCATCACGACCTGCATTTTACTGAGCCTGAGGGTCTCAACAATATAGAAAGATGAGATTATGATCTCTTGAACGAAGAAGACTGTCACTTCGATCTTCTCATAAATCCTATTTTCTTGTCAGTGATCAAAACTTTGAGACCTGTGGTGGCTGCCTGACTCACTCGTATGGTTTGACCCATTTAGCAGGTTCTGAGCCGTTGGCGCCGTATAACATGACGATAGTAGGGATATGCAAAAGAACTGCATTGACGATAATCATCCACAAGACTGCCTTCAGCCTGAACTTGTCCCGCACAATCAGATGTAGTCGCGACCACAGCACAAGCGACTGGCCTGACACCATGGATACCCACCCCACCGCGATGAACGTAACATATGTGTATGTGGTTTCCTTCGGGATGAAAGCCTTGAGCACGAAACCGACAGCGTAGATGAGAATCCCGTAAGTCGCGACCATGAAACACCAGAAATAGAGCCCCGAGTGGCGCTTGAAGGCGCCCCATATGATGAATGTGAGTTCAATGACATTGTAGACGGAAATGCAAGTAAACACGAGGATGACATAAGAATTACTGCACGATTTTTAGGTTAGCAATCACTTGAGTGAGTCTAGGTGTAAACAAGAAAAACTGAATATCGACATACGGGCCCGTGACGGCCTCCCCGCTGGAGACGCCGCCATCTTCACTCGCCATAGTAGCAAGGACTTGTTGTATATGGCTGTAAGGCGGGGAATAGATTTAAAGGAGTGGATGTGCCTCGAAAAATCCAGCGAGGCTCGGTCTCAATGATCAACACAAGCAAAGATCTTTGAATGCACAGTCGGTTGGATGTAAGGGCAAAGGAGAGGAGGGGTTGGAAGCAGGCCTCGTGGCAGGAAAAAGAAACGCAAGCAACCAGGGCGGAACTACTTATGCATGTGCATGCAAGGCCTTTCTTACGAACGTGTCGCCACATACCCCAGCATGTGTGTAGATTGCCGCTAATGTATCCCGGAGCTGGATTTCTATGACGATCACCGACGAATCCATCAAGTAAGAGTAAGTTGCAACGGCGATCGGATAACTCTAACAATGCATTATGGCAGCAGCAAAGAGCATTTCAGGTTGATCACAGCAGATCTACATTTCGACCCACAGGTTAAGTATTCCGGGTCCCGCGACTTTCAGGGCCATACCTGATGGGGCTGACCCGAGAGAGTGGAATGACTCGCTCATAAGCCGATCACGACCTCTTCAAGCTTCGTTCAATCCAGCGACATCCCAAATTCCGCTCACCTCGCGGAACCGAGCGAGGGTGATAAACAGTACAGTTCAGCATTGGAGCACCATGTTGAGCATTTCCCTACAAAAAACAGCTTCATGGTAAGGCTGTAAGGAATTGGTGGACAGGTAATCGTTGAGACGTTACCACTTCGTTGCACTGGAGTTGCGTGTGGGCAAAGACGGTCCCCATCATCCACATTGCCCCAGTCCGGGGAAGATCTTCAAACGATGGCAACGTCAATTACGCGACTCGCAATGGGACCTTTATTGGTGGGATGATGAAATGGGTCTCCTCACTTTGGTACATGATCGACAGAGCTAAAGTCCCGGCTACTGTCGTCAGCCGTAAGGGGTAGTCGAGGATAACTCTGACTCTCAGTATCCTCAATGCTTTTCATCCAAACGAAATAAAGACCCCAGCCGGATCAACCGGAAATTTCACACGCAGCGCGTATACATCAATCCCTGCATAAGCAAGCAAAGAGTATATGTTCACGGCGCAAATTGCCATCTTTCCTCCTTGCTCGAGTCGCCACTAATCAACGAATGAGGTCCTACCTCGTCAAGCACCGCTTTGACTAACCCCAGAGATTTTAAAAAAGCGGAATTTTCGAGTTGGCTTCATATCGCCCCGAACTCACGGTCCACCACATATCTCAAAAGACCCTCAGTTCAGTGGGGTAACTCAGCTCGATGTGACCAAATTCATTGCCAGTCAACCCCTGAACAAAGGTAGTATTACCCAGCCTGAACTACCCTAAACCCGCTAATAACCATCCTGTTACTTGGCCAACTCCCCCCCTCAAGTTTGATGTACGACCATTTGGCTAGATGTTAAACGCACTGTACCTAACTGCTGTAAACATTGAAGGAAGTGGTAGAATTACTGTCCTTGGTCGCTTTCTGGTACTTGGCCATTTTCCTCTTTGGAATCGTTAAAATTCTCGGGTCCGACATGCACCATGCTGGCTTTTTACTAGTCAAGTTGAAAGTACATGGAAAAGAATGAGTACAAACGTTTCTTCTTTGGCTTAGAGATATATTTTTCATTAGCCACAATGTCCCGTTCATCGCCCCCATAACGGTAGAGTATTGGGATTATTCATGTGTTGGCTGCCTTTCTTACTTCTCGGCCGGCCCAAAGAGGTAGATACACAAAGGAGGACAAATCGCGTCGCGTGATGACAGAAAATGCACAATTTTTCAGGCTGGTTCTATTTAAGTGATTAGTAGCCGGCTTTGACTTCCTTCTTTGAAAAAATTGGCCTTTGATTCCCCAAAGTGAGTGGTGAATGCCTAAGTACCAGGACGAGGATTACCTTATTATCAGTGTTTATGTTTCTGAAGTCTTGAACAGAACACTTTCTTTCTATTAGTAATATTAGCAGTACTAATTTAACATAACTTTCCCTCTCTTAGGTGTGTCCAAGGGAATGGTTGAAGGCTTACTTAAAGGAATATTTGAGAGTAAGAGAAGCATAATTTTCTTTTGTATGGAACTTTTTCATTAAATAAAACTGAAAACGCTTAGAGCTAACATATGCGGGACGACCGCGAGAACCTTGCCGTTTGGCCTTTTGATAGAATTCAAACACAACTGCTATAGAAAGGTATGCAGTTGCGAAGGAACAAATAAAAGAGCGTGGACATTAGTTGTCAGTTCAAGTAATGGGACTCCACACAAACAATTGGCTACCTGGGTGAACATGTGAAGGATGCCCCGCTGTCATGTAAGCCTAGGCGGTGAATATTCCATCGAACGATGCCAGCCACGTGTTGGTAGCCCCTGATGGTAGTGGGGTGTGGTTTCACACTTCAAATGATGCCTCGTGGAGAGCTCATCGCAGTCTGGTTATTTCGATGTAATTTGCTCACCGTTAAAAATAGACATATATGGGGAAGCTTAGGACATTTAATCATTGGCTCTACAAATGTTAATCCCGACGTGTACTTTACCGACTATATATCCTCGCCAACTTTACTTTGAATCTCCGTCTATGAACTGTGAAATATGAGCCGGTAAAGGTGATCAATCTAGACACAATACATCAACGAGAACTTTGTTGTCTCTCAACGACCCGAAAAGAGTTATTAGTGTAAGAACGCTTCGTTCTTCAATCGACACAAGCCCGGTAAAAACAGGGCGGGGGTCAAAATCCTACAGCCCAGATCAGCAGGTGAACGAAGCTTTTTCCCGTACAGCTTTCCGGCTTCGGGTATCTCTGTTTTAAGGATACGTACTCCATTGAAACTCTCCAGCAACGTAATGTGGCGGTGTCATGCCCTGGTTACTTTCTGTTAGTGTGTCTGATAGCTTTCATTTTTGCTATGCTCTACGAATATCTGTTCTTCTGTTATTGATAACATCCGACGCATGTGTGATTCTTTTCAATAGTCTTTCATCGTGTCTTGGAAGCTCGGGCACACTTTCTCTCGCCCGCACGCCAACTAATCCGACTGGATTGTGTCCCTGGCCACCATGCAGGATCCCTAACCCAGTGGGCGGAAATAACAGGTTTCAGGCCTTGCTGTCGGCCTTGGAAACCACGTTCTTTGCGTTCCGCATTCACGGGCCGGCCAGCCAACTGCATGTTGCTCGTAACTTGAGGCGGAGAATCCCAGACACGAACGCGACAACCCTCCGTTTCCGCCACTTATTATCCACAACCCCATATCATAAACAGCCCGAACCTCCGATAATATTCTCGTAAACTCCAGTTCACCGGACACCCCTGGCTGCCATTGGGCCCCTTCCGTGGGGCTGTGGATTGTTACCTAAACCACGACACTATAGGGCAGTAGAGGAATATTAATATTGTCAGTCAATCAGGCCATAGAGGCTCGCTTGGCCGAATCTCATATCCATGTTGCATAAGTTTGTCTCTTCTTGATGTCTCTTATGCTCACCTTCCTCTTTTGTGCAGGTCGGTAAGAAATTGATGGAAGCCATGGCTTCAACTACAGGGGAGAGACTGGTCGACATATAAAACCATCAAGTCTGCCACCGCATTCTTGTCATTAGAGCACTCAAGTTTCCCAGAGACACTACAAGCAGCCTCACCTTTTCCCTCTTGCAATCATGGTCACTACTACTCGTTATATCCTTGCTGCTGGTGGCATGCTTAGTCTTGCCCATGCTTCCCCATCTCGATCTCCCTTGGAGACTCGAGCCGTTGCATACAAGAGTTACAAGGGAGACGGAACTGTTGGAGACGGCTGGCCCGATCTCTCTGACTGGGCCGATTTCGAAACTCTGTAATATGCTCGAACTTTCTTAGACCTGTGGAGCGTATTGTACTAACTTGACTCACTTTAGCTGGTCTACCAACATTGCCACGTCCGCAGGTGCATGCAAATCGCTTGGGCTTGAGCCCAACTCGAATTCTGAGAACACTGTTCTCAAGGCCGCAATCAAGCAGGCTGGCACGGACAGTGGGCTCGATCCCCGATTCATTCTCGCCGCTGTTTTCCAGGAGTCCACTGGCTGTGTCCGAGTCAAGACCTCTTATTCCAGCAATGAAAACATCAGAAACCCGGGGCTGTTGCAATGTGACGATGGAGATCACACTTGCAACGACGAGAAGAAGGGGATTAGCCAGCTGATCCCTTGTCCTGATGCTCAAATTAAGGGTAAGTCCTCCAGCTCCCCTTTCAGCTTGGGCAGTATTTGATATTACAAGACTAACTTGAATTTCTACCCTCAATAGGCATGATTACCGATGGAGTTGGCCTCACCACCGAATGGGGTCTCAAGCAGGTGGTCAAACAAAGCGGCGCCAGCGACGTCAGCAAGTACTACAAGGGAGCTCTCCTCTACAACTCAGGCGTCATGCCAGAAGATGGAAACTTGGGCAAGGGGCGTTCAAACGCTTGCTACTCCAGCGATATCGCCAACCGTGTGCTGGGCTGGGTCGACGATCAATCCCCTTGCAACAGAGACACCATTGGCGATCTGTAATTTGCGATTACAGACTTTCAATTTCACGCACTTGGTTATCACACCGTCCACGAAGTACAGGCTGCTGGCTAGCTCAATAGGGTACAGTTGTTCAAATCCGCTTAACCTGGAAGTTGATAGAATGCAGTCTCAGGTCTACCAGGGTCAGAAGTGTACTTCTAGATAAAAACACACATATATAAGCCAACAGTCCCCAAAATCATGGGTGGTAATGTGAATATTTATTGTACGCCCTATACAACTGACACTTCTTTATGTTCCCTATTCTTTGATGGCAGTGATTCCAGAGCGTAATCTGAGTCTGCGCCTTCCTCAGCTCTTGACCTTTGTGTTCTTTCTGGTCTTTGCGCAGTCGAGGACCGCATCCAGGGGCCATCAGTTCTGCTATCATTCTCGGTGAGTTTCAGGACTGATCCATTGCCTCCTCTACCGCGAAACGAGTTATACTCGCTCGTCGATCGTGAACTGGCTTTATTCTTGCGCGGGATTACTGCACCAAGTAAAGGGAGGCAACTGCAGACAATCGCCAGCCCTAGTTGCATGCACGACCAGAAGAACAGTTGGGCACCATCGCCTCCTAGGTTTAAGATAGTCAATATGGCTCGGAAATCATGCTCGGAGAGGGCTTGACGCACCTTGCGCAATTCCAAAGAGACGTCCAATACTAGCAACACAGACTCTATTGCCAAGGTTAGCCAGGATTAATTCTGATTCTTGGTTGGGGTGGGAGTTGACTTACGAAACGCCGACGACGAATATCCCAATAACAGGGATTTTCTTGCCTCTCGAGAGGTTTAGCTGTCCAATGGTAAAGACCGGAATGCATAAGACAACTATATCAAAGAACAAATTGGTAGCCTCCAGTGGAAGATAGACACTTGGTCTTGACATGCAGGTACCGGGAGGAGGGACTGGTACCCATGCATAGCCAACGGGGCGACATCTAAAAGCAGCCAAGAAGGTGAAGACGAGGCACCAGATGACGCAGCCAGCAGTGACGGTCACGATGACTATTTTCGTTTTGCTGTGAACTCCAAAGACGTTCCAGTACAGGGCCAATAGGCTTAGCTTCACCAACGAAATGTCGAAAGTGAAGAGCACTTGTTCTACGTATAGGATCTAAGCAGAGGGATGGTCAGTATGAGACTGAAAGATTACCAATGGCCCTTCTTGTCCATACAATCATGTATGACTATTCGCACCTTCAAGAATTTGGCTAAATCGGTGGGCGTTGATGGCTTGAAAGGATCGCTCTTCCCATTGTTGACGATATCTGGCCCTCATCAATCAGCCTCAATAAACTACGAAGCGATGCAGCGTGATAGGAGCCTAGTTTGTGAATGGCACGTACACTCCAACATCAACCCCACAAAGGCACAGAAAAGAACGAACGATGCAAGGCATAGGCCATCGGATAGGAACGAGAGCTGCTTGGCTCGCGCGCGGAGAAAAAGGCGCAATGCTACAAAAACGAACGTCAGGACGATGAATGCCACCCCCGTAGAGAAGACTCTCTGGGTTGGCTGGTCCAGCGTGATCATCGCAGACGGCGAGTTAGATGTCACATCACGGAAGACGGCTCACACGAGAGGAGTCGTTAATGCTTTTAGGGAGAATGGAGCGGTCTCTTCATACATTTGATCCAAGCATCCTTCTTCATGACTGGCGCGAGATATCGGACCCGTCGCGCCGTCCAGCACCCGATTGATCTAGTGATAAATAGTCTGGGTGCCCGGGTTGCATGGGAGGGATCCTTCGCTAGCCGCAGATGAGCGCCCATTGGAGAGCAAAGCATGTCATTCAGGACCTAGCCCCCGGCCATTCTGGTTACAGGCCCACCCCTCAGACTTGGTGGGTGGTATGGAGGAGGACTAACCCGTCTCATGAGGAATATGAAGCCTGTGCTTACGCGGAGAGGTATTCCTATGCAGTTAGCCCGACCCTTTCATTTTCGAACCGTCTCACACTTATGCAAACCACCAGAAGCATCACAATCAGCCCCTTGGACTATGGCCTCTGCTACTTGCTATGACTTTTTGTTCCTGCATTCCAAAGACGCGCGCTACGACATACCACGTGGGCTCTCTAGACACAATATAGACGGAGACTGGCGAGGGGGGTAAGTAGTGCTATCGCCCATGAGGCGGATCTCAAGTTTCTCTGGCTAGACTATGTCACCGCAACGTTCCGAGTCATTTAACTTATCCTTACGGGTGTGATGCTCTGGCCCGAGCCACTGGCAGCACTGCCAGCACACATGTTCTGCATCGAGGGTGTTCGGCGAAAGCTAATCACCCCAGAAGTCCAGATACAATATTCAGGTACATGCAGCTGATTCCTTTCCGAATCGAATTGCAGGTTGTATCAATGGGACCTTCAGGAATTATATTGCAATGGGGAAAAGATGATACCAATGGACAAGTAGGTAGTTACATGAAGCATCTCTCGTTCGTTCTTCCATGCCCCCCCTCCCAATACCTAGGTGGGTCTTGGAAATCATCTGTTGTAGGCTTTTATTAGAAAATGGCCCTAAATAAATATCCTATCCCGGCCCTTAGCTATCTCTGCTTTCTTCTATTCTACCAGCTCTTTATTAATGAAGATAGTCCATCTTGCGAGGATTCGATCTACGTCTTCTATTTGCATATTCCTTACGAATTCTTCAGCAGGCATGGCGAATGAACGCTTAATACCTTCCACCAATATTCGAAAGGTCTGGCAGCTACCGCGGGCTGGACGGCGCTCAAGGAATGAAGGGAATGTAGGCTTGATCATGGCTCGCCGGTTTCGCCCCAAATGCAATCACATAATCGTTGATGGATTTTCCTGGGATAACATCTGGTCTAGTACAAGAATACGATAGCACGTGCAGATTGCATGGCTATTGGTTGCTGACATACGGCGAGCTCAGCTCAGCTCAGCCCCCCTCACATTTGCGAGAAATATTGTTTCTCAGCTGACCTGTTGGGCTCTCCTCCGACCACTACGCCTTCTCCCCTTCATTCCCAGTAATTTACCTCAAACTTGATCCAGGTATCGTATCTCCAAAAGAGTGCGTCAAACCTGGGGCCTGGAGGACCGTGGTTCAGTTACCTCGTAACACAACACCAGCTGAATATTGCCTCCCTGCCCACGACATTTGGGCCTGGAAACACATCACATCAGTTTTCTCTACTCTACAGCTCATAGGTCCGCGAAATGTCAACAAAGGGCCATCGCAGCCAAGCCGACACAATAGAAGTACCATCTGCGCAGGGGAGATCCAAATCCAAACCGAATCAAACGAATGCAATAGCAAGATGGATGGCCGCGAGTGCAGCCATCTCGGATACTGAGGACGATGCTGCATCCATAGCATCAACAGAGGCTGGAATTTCGCCCGACAAGCGACCGACGACTGTTAAAAACTTGAAGAATAGATTTCTCCGCCCTGGTAAGACAAAAACAAGAGAATTGACTGCCAATGAATCCGATTCTGAAGGATCTGTGGTTGAGCCGCGAACTGCTTTGCGCCGAAGGAGGGCGGCGAGTCCAGAGCCAGAAATCGATAAGAAGGCATCCAAGTCAGGGAAGAGCTTCCGCTTTCTGACGATCCTGGCGTTACTTGGTCTGGCTGGTATGAGAAGTGGTAGAAAACAAGTCCTCGATGCGGCATCAAGCGGTTATGATTCCGGGGATTCAATGTACTCAGATTCCTCCCTGGGTCCTTCACCTCCTCCCAGGAGGCGCAGAGGGCGTTCAGGATTCATTGAGGTCACCGAGCACAGAAAGACACCCAAGGCCCCTTCGTCAAACACATATCCTGTGCCAGCACAAACAGATCCAGCTTCTCGCCCTCCCCATCCCGAGACACAAAGGCTTACCGCCAGCCAGCGAGCTGCAACCAGTTCTGGAGAGCCCTCTCGAGTATTGAAACGTCGTGAAGACAAGACTCCAAGTGCCGCCAGAACGTACTATGGGCGAAGCATAAGGAGGGCATCGAAATCACCCCGGGTAAATTCAGAGCATCCCATGCCAATTGATGGCCACAAGCAGAAGGCAGCACCGACGAGCCAATCACCCCGTCAAGTATTGGAAACCAACAGTTCACAGGCCAATGTGCAACATGAGAGACCTCGGACTTCGACGAAACCCAGAACCGATGTCCCTTTTCCCGATCGGACTAGGTCTAGGAGTCTATCCAAGGGTCGGAAACGCTTGGAAACCCCAAAACCCTCCACCGTTCCAAGGTCGCGACCGAGAAAACCATCAAGAAGGGCAAATGTCGATGACGAAACCATTTTGTCCCCACATCGTCGTGTTAAGGCAACTGAAGAGCATCAGAAGACGGAACAAACCGACAAACCTCATATTGCCGAAGAAAATCAGGCAATGCCAAATTCGCAGGACCCACCGATTTTGATAGCAAAGGATGTTCCATCCAGGTTAAGAAATAATGACTTGGTACAGGACTCCAAGTTAGACACCGTTCTTATCGATCACGATGGTAACTCTGTTCAACATACACTGTATAAATCAAGCCACCGGGCTCGCCGGCGCCCAAGGAAAATTGAGGAGACATGGAAACGACGTGAGAAGATTGGCAGCGGAACGTTCGGTAAAGTTTGGCTCCAGGAGTGCATCGATGGTGAAAATATCGGGCGATTTCGTGCGGTAAAGGAGATAACCAAGAGGAAGTGCGAGGATGGAAGCGTCCCAATCGAATACAACCGAGAGTTGGAAGCAATCGCGAAATTTTCCCAGTCCAAGGTATGACCCTGCTCACTAACCACTGCCCAAGGGACTCATGAACTAAGTGAGTCATATAGTATGTGCACTGCTTCGCCAGGTCGCATGGCTGGTATGAGAACAGCGCTACTATCTTCATTACAATGGAGTATTTCGAAAACGGAGATCTTCAGCGCTATTTGAATCACCCTTTCCCGGAACATGAGGCTAAGGAGATAGTGTATCAAATTCTTGAAGGTCTACGCTTCATGCACAAAAACAGTTTTGCTCATAGGGACTTAAAACCAGCAGTGAGACCATACCACTATTTATAAGGCTGATGAGTTAGACTTAGCTGATCATGGTCATAGAATATTCTCGTTTCTGAGGCCTCCCCAAACTGGTGGGTTAAGATAAGCGATTTTGGTATTTCCAAGAGGGCCGAACAGGAGTCAACGGCATTCCGTACATTCGCGGGCACGAGGGGCTACCTTGCTCCGGAGGTTGTGGCCATCTATCCACCGGATGAAAAGATACGCGAAAAAGGTTCTAAAAGGAAGGACATATACACCAACGCCGTGGACCTGTGGGCTCTTGGGGTGATCATGTTTCAACTGCTGACGACCCAAGTTGTCGTGAAGGATCCCCACGAACTCTGGGAATACGTGAGCGGTAATCAAATATTCCCAGAAGAAATTCTTGACGAACATGATGTCAGCGGTGCAGCAAAAACTCTCGTTAAACATCTAATGGCCCCATCACCCGGACGCCGACCCTCCGCTTCGGCGGCCTTGAATTACGAATGGTTCACGGACTTGGATGATTCTTCAGAACCAAAACATACCAACGAAGAATTGTGAGATTAGCAAGATACCTCATAACTGGATCGCTTGACTGACTTTAATAGGAAAACCTCCCTCAACCCCAAACAGGTTTTACCAGCTGATTCTATGGCCACCGCAAGCCTAGCATGGCCGACATCATACTCGGAAAGATAATCATTGTAAAGTATCGGTTGCCACAGCATCTCAGTCGCTGCTAGAGGTTCGCTATTAGATGCAATTAGATGCCAATAGTGTCTGGAGCATTCACAGTTGATTGGCATGGGATTTCTCGCAACAGTCCTTCACACCATATACTTAGGTAGAGGTAACGGAAAAGTCAATTAAACCCACTTTCTTAACAACACTTGATGAATACAAGCATTTTTTGTTATCGAGAAACTGAAGGAAAGATGAACAACGAAGGGAATCACGGATATCGCCCAAGCAGTAGCAGAGCCGATTATCCCTCTACTCCAACCCTCTCAGCTGGGCGTACTCAAGTAAGACCTGATCCTCCATCAATCTATTGTGGCAAGACTCCTCGAGGCATACACAGACTTCAATGCCTTCATCTTCCTCTGCGCCCTCGACCCCAGCCCGGCTAGGATACAAAAACACGAACCCCTCGAAGGGCGGGCTGGGCCATCGAAGTGCCTTGGGCAGTCCAAACCCGAAGTCGTGCTTTTCGTAGGCTTTCATTCCCTGCCAGCTTGAGGCTCCCAAGTCCAGCCCGAGGAAAGAGTTGATGCTGATTTCCAGCCATCGCTTGTCTTCGTGCCCTTCGACCCATTGCAGCAGCCGCCTGAGATGGTCCGGCGTCACCGCCTTGATGGATGAACGGACCGTGGCCGCAACCTTGGACAGGTTTTCTACTGCAACGAGGTCCTGGACCGACAGAGGTTCACATCGTGCAGCAGTAGCCCCGACGCCGAGGAAGCGCTCTGGGAGGGGTGGGCTCCAGACCTTTCTGGTGTCGACAGCGTGCACGAGAGTTGCCTTGGCACTCTTATCGGGTTGCAGCAGGTCTATTTTGGCGCGAGTGATACTGCTCCACAGAACTGCCATGATTGCATCGTAGGTAGAGATCCAGTTGGCATCGCCGCTGCTGGATGCCTTGGCCTTGAGAACTTCCGTCTTGCTCTTGGGGAAGTGCCACATGTGGGACACCAGGGCGGGCATCTTGAAACCAGCTGGAGGCGGTGGCATTGGGCCGCCAGCATCGCGAACGACGGGGAGTGCGTCCTGGAGCTCCTTCATTTGGTCAGGGGAAATGCCCTCCATGTCCAATTTCGTTCCGTGGAGGCTGAAGGGAGTCTCATTAGGAATGAAAGGTGCTCCATTCAAAGCAGCCACACTGTTCTCCGCCCAAGTAGATAGAAAGCCATCACATCCAGGACCGTCTGAAACGGAGTGGTGAACAGCCATGGCAATGATGAGGCCGCCTCGGATGAAGTTCAGCTGGAAAGCTGCAGCAGCAATTCCATCTTCGTTATTGTCGCCCAGAGGAGAGTGGAGCTGTTTGGCTGTGACTGAGTCCGGGAGCAGCTGGTGGCCCTTAAGCAAGGCTGCCGGGAACTGGGGTGATATTAGCGACTACATTCACTCTGCGGTACAAAGGCTATAGAGATGTTGGGGAAGGGGGAGAGGAGAGGGGGGAACCATACATCCTTACAAGCCAGCTCACTATAACTGGGAAAGTCCTCCTCGCCCAACATGTGCTTGACATGCAAATGAACTTTGGTCTCGGCTGTTGTAGAAACCCACATTCGGCCACTGGCTGCATCCATCTCCAAATCACCAGCTAGGATCGGGAAACGAGAGATAGCAAACTCCAATCCGGCCTTCAAGTTCTCGGTAATGGCTTCATTGGCTTGAGTGTCTGCCAGCTCTGGGAGAGCAAATACCTCTGACACCAACACGTAAATCTTGGGCATGACGTGGCCCATGAGGGAGAGGGGATAGCGTTTGGACTCAGCCTTCCAACCTGTCGGTTGGAGTAGAATCTGTTGCGCGGTAGAAGAAGACATGATGAGTTCTGATTACTGGTCGATTGGTTTTAGTGGTAGAAAGTGAAATTGATCTCGAAGTAGGCTTTGTTTTGCAAGTTGAACAGATTTGGAAGCATCGTGGCTGAGGCAATGATATATATACTGATACAGCTTCCAATACATCTTGGTAGTCGACACACGCAGAGCGGCGGACGGTGATCCGTCTCGCGATATGATCAACCCAGGGGGCCAATTTGTCAATGATGATCAGACTTAGTTAGCCAATTATTGGAGAGGCTAAGGCAGAGGCTCAACTTCGCGGGACGCTAAAATCTTACGAGGGCCCCTCCTCTACGTTCCAGTTCGGCGGAAGACGGCGGAGGAGGGCGAAGCCTCGTGGGCCTTGCTTGTATTTTTGCTTATCGTACGTATTTCTTAAACAGGGCATATTTCCCATTAATCATTTTCATTCTTGCTTTCTGCCCATGACTGTTAACCACTAATAATGCAACTCGGTCCAGCGCTTCGTCGAATTAGCCGTCATACACAGCATAGCAGGTCATTTCTTGCAACAGGGGTACGCGCTACAGCATTGACTCCAGCCTGTAGTGCAGTGCTAGACCTCATAAATTTGTCAATTGCTATGGTTATTCCTGTGACCGAGTAGGCAATGGCCCTTGCCAATCTTTTGTTTATTGACATGTGGAAATTGGAACTATTACACTTACACGGGCCAACTGACGTTGAGGTGATCGAGGAACGCCAATGAGAAGCATGAATATGACATTTTTAAAATGGAAGAGCAAATGGATTGAGAACTAGCTATTTTTGAAGAAAGTTTTTCCGCTCTATTCTTGCTACTTGTCGGTCACGAGAAAGACATCGACCCTTCACCTCATCATACTGTAGAGTCAATGATTACAAGCAGTACCTTGTCGCTGTCCACAGTATGATGCCTTGATCTCTAAGATTCTTCATCTTACTATATGCGCATGCGGCTGCTTTTCTAGGATGTAAAAGAAGAAGAAAGGAAATAGCTCCGGCAAGATGGGTGGGATCGTTGTAGGCACACCACATTTCATTCTGCTTTCTCTTTCACCTCACACAAGAATCTTAGCTACAATATGGCCACGATCTAACCTGGGACAGGCAACGGTTCTACTAGGAAGAGAGGAAGAGAAACCAAACTCTTAGGGTCGCCACGTTGCTTGGATTAGACCCGTAGATACGAGCGGAGCATTAAGTCTCGAGTCAAACTCAGTAAATTGGCCACTGAAAGTCACTGGAAGCTTATAATCCAAAGACGTGAGGCTAGGAATTCAAGGGCCCTTCCCCAGGATCGGCCAGTTACGGCGCTCTTGATTATATCCTACCGAGGGTCTATTCTATTATATCATGGAAATAAACTGTGGGTTCTTGGGATAACACAATAACTAGAAATGAGTAATGTGCAAGTCTAGGGTCATCGGGTATTTACTTCCTCCATAAATGCAGATATCAAGAGGGTGGAAACTACGCATAAAGTTGTTCGACCGTCGTCTGCCTCTATGTGGAATGGTTGGGCCGAACGCTGGAACAAATCAGCAATGTGAATTCACTTCATTCCCGTATGACCACCACCACCACGTTGTGTTGGTTGGGGG
The DNA here is from genome assembly GCA_902141235.2 of Clonostachys solani. NCBI lineage: Eukaryota > Fungi > Ascomycota > Sordariomycetes > Hypocreales > Bionectriaceae > Clonostachys > Clonostachys solani. Next base: position 1,369,134 of record CABFOC020000003.1, read on the forward strand.
GTGGGTGGGCGGTCAGATGGATCATAGCCATGGTGCCCTTTGTGCAGTAGCCTAGGCAATGCATTGACTGATAAAATGACAAGATTAATAACAGACTGATGATCATAAGGCTGTTGCTCCATTTAGGGGCCAGTATAATCTTACTGCCAGAATCCACTAACAGATGTTCTAGACTTAGAATCAACAGAGTCAGGGGTAATCAACACTGCTCGAATGAGAACGCCTCCGAGCTAAGCCAGACGCTAAAATCTCATCGTGGCGTTCCATACATATATCGAGGTCGGCGGAAGACGGCGGAGAAAAGGTCCTCAGGCTCCTCACACCTGGCACATTCACTCGATCTTCCGCCGCCCGTGACTGCGAGTCGTCTAGATGCAAGCTATGCCCGATGGATCAACGACTTCTTAGCTCCAGTGAGGCCGACCCGGTGTCGGTGCCAAGGCGGATCTTGCGCAAGGGCACCCACAGTTGTGCAGAGTGTACGGTACCTTCAGCATTCTTTCTCGCCAGCCCATTGCATCGCGCCTTTAGCTCCCTGATAGTGCCGCTGACCGCTGTGCGTAGGCAAGCGACGGAAGACGAGATGTTTCTTCGAAAACACTGCCGCGACGATCTGTGTGGGATGCCAGCGGCGAGGGACGGCCTGCATTGGTCAAGAGTTTGTTGACGTGCCTGTGTCCAGGCGCGACGAGGATCCGCCGACGGGGGAGAGGCTAGAGAGAATAGAGAGCATGCTCCAGCGACTGACTGACAAGGTTTTCTCGTCTGATGGCTCTAGCATCCTGAGCGATGCCTCTCCTCCGCAACCTTCCTTTGGCAGGCCGTCGACAGAGGAAGCGGACCCGGACCCAGTTAGCGAGGGTGGCTATTCACATTCCCAAGCTGAGAGTTCAAAGAAGGGAAAGGTGGCACCTTATCTTCCTTTCAAATCTGGTTGAGACATACCAGGCTAACGCGACTACAGACATCGCCCCGTATCTATCCTGGGGGAACGGCAGCCCGAGCCCAAGGGGAGTCGTATCAACCCGAAGCAATCCCAGGGCCTATACAGTACGCGCCGTCTCACCTCTTCTCCATGTGCCAGACCTTGCACTCGGCTTTTCCATGTCAGGACGACGTAAATATCCTATTTGAGGCTGGCAGGGCCACCATCTACCTCCAAGCACTCTGCAATTCGTACCGTGAGCTCTTCGAACAAGGCAAATCTTTATCCAGCAACGTTCTATCGGCCATTCCTCCCGAGACTGTTCACCCAGTGTTACTTGCAAGAAAGCTCTTGCATCTCAGCCTTTGCATGCAGCAATTAGATCCATCATTTGACCGACGCTCTCTGCAACTACAGCAAGGTCTTGAGGAGGCCATGCAGGGATACTTCCACCTTGCCACGAGCTTGGTTACCTGCCACGACGAGCTGCTCAACTCCCTCGAAGGCCTTGAGTGTCTCATCTGCGAGGCCGTTTATCTTGTAAACTGCGGTAATCTCCGGCGAGCTCTGGTCTGTCTGCGGCGAGCGTCAACCCTCGCTCAGTTCATGGGCATGCATCGCAAAGGGTCACGTACCTCGCTCAAACAACACGACCCGGCGACACGGGTCTCGGGCGACGTGACTTGGGCGCATTTGGCGTACCTGGAGCGATACTTGTCGCTTCTTCTTGGCATGCCGACATCCATCTCCAATGCCAAGTTTGGATCCCACGACAAGACATCTGGCGAGACTGATGCGGAGTGGTTTGAAAGAACACAGGTTGACATATGCGAGCTTATCATAAACCGAGGACAACTCAGCGGAGAAGACAGCTTCAACACGACAATGGAGATAGACGCTACCCTGACCCGAGTATCCAACAGCGTCTCAAGCACATGGTGGACGCCCATGGACCTTGACCCGCAGATGAATGTCGACGAGGTCATGGCCCGAGTCATCAGTGGCCAGATGCAAATTGTCCACTACAACATGCTTACAATTGTGCATTTGCCATACCTACTACGCCAGGATGCAGGTTCTCGATACGACTACAGCAAGACAGTCTGCACATACGCCAGCAGAGAGGTCTTGAACCGGTACATTACCTTCCGCTCGATTGTGCGCGTCGTTTACTGCTGCCGCCTGGTAGACTTCTGCGCCTTTACTGCAGCGCTGACTCTCCTCATTGCTCATTTGAGTGGCCACGGTCGTAACTCGTCCTGGCTCCCTGCTCATCAGCGCGTTGGCGACCGGAATCTGGCAGAAAAGGTTATTGAGACCCTCGAGGAGCTGAACCGATTGAATCACGACGAATTGTCAAAGGAGACGGCGAAACTAACGCGAAAGCTCCTGGGGTTGGAGGCTGTGGCGGCCAGGAACGGCAGCATCTACCGCTGTAGTGTGCGTGATGAAGATTACAACCCCGACGGTAGAGGTATGGACGGACCATTTCACCTCAAAATTCCATACTTCGGAACCGTGTGGCTCGAACCCAACTCGCCCACTCCAACAGACAGCGTTTTTATACCTCCATTACCAGACTTGGACAATGAGTCGGGCCATGTCTCGGAACCAGCTGCGACATCGTCGGTCACCCTCGACCTTCCCCGGCGGCCGGGAGAGAGGGAAGAGGAACTTCTCTCCACCTACAACGCTTCCATGGTTCAGGAGAGCGCGGACATGGACTTTTTGGACTTTGCGATGCCAGATCTTATAGCGGAGGCGAACGACTGGGCGTTTCAGGGAGTTGATTCTGCCTTTTTCGATAGCGTGATGGCTGGTTATACCCTCGAATGATGTATATAACGAGGAATGGATGTATAGTTATTGACTGTACGCTGAGGGATTAAGCTTTTCTTCTACCAGAGGCTTGATGACACAGTTATAACCCTTAAATTCAATTGTGTCCGTGGTGACAACGGCAAGAAAGCCGTCTTCTATATGAAAAGCTATAAGCCCTCCCTCCATGGCCAAGGTTTTCCTTGCTTGCACTTAAGCTCTCTCCATTAACGGAGTATATTATTCAAGCATATCTGGTCTAAATTTAAACTCGGGATGGAAGATTCGATCCAGCGCTCTAGAGTTTTAGTTTGCTATTCGTCTTAAGTCACTTAGGCAACTATTTTACAGTAATCTAACTAAACAAGATAGCAAATGTCGCCGTGTTCTACTAAAATCATGATATTAGCATACTACCTTTATCTTATACTGAATCTGAGAATGTACACATCAATATAACTTGTCATTTAGTTGGTGTGGGATCTCTTGATGCAAATTGCAAGGAATTTGGCAATTCAATTGCTTACTCACGTCCTGCCATCCGCCCAAGCCGAAGTGAAGTCATGACATGTTTTGATCTTTTCTTCGAAAACTACGGACTTGTCTGCCTCGACAATTTTCAGAGCCACCCAGGTTAAAAGCTGAGAGTCAAAGGCCAGCCAAACGGTCGAGTATCCTCCGGAGCCAATCTTGTGGACTATCCGGTAGCGACCTTTATCGTAGCGATCGCCAAGATGGACGGGATGAAATCCGCCCTTTTCATAGCGTTCCACTTCCTCGGAGTAGCCAACCTGGGCAGAAGGTAGCGAAACGAGTGGTCCGAACGAACAGATTGGCAGTCAGGGTCGGTTGCCATGCTTGATTACTGAAAGAGTTTGTATGCACGGGCAATTGAACGAGGGACAGATGATGATGGAAAGAATTGGCCTGCGGATTAATTAAACTCCCTCGAGTTGAGCTTTCCAGATCGCGACCTTACCCTACACTACCCACAGTCTAGACATAATAAACCTACACTCCTCTACTCATGTCTATGAAAAGACGCTTTCATCACCTTATTGAGGCAGTAATACCCTCTGTGAGCCGTACCCGGCTGAAAAATATAGGATTTCACAAGAAACCTAAAAAATCAATTCGAAGGATGGGAACTTCGAAGTTACCGAAGTTGCCGAATATGATTGTCTTGATGTTCAACAAATTAGGATGTGCTCAACCGAATTGATTAGTCAACAAGTGCTTGGGAAGATTTTGGCTTTCAAGTAAGATTATCTAACTAGTTTACAGCCCTGTCTAGTCTATACGGCTCCTTTATCATCCTCCCTCTTTGGTATACGAGGAAGCCTGGGTTCTCCGAGTCTGAAGCGGCAATTGGTGATTAGTAACGATGAGTGATAAGGGCCTAGGCTGATATTTCAGCTGGGATCGGCACAAGATGGGCCATTTCGGGAGATCGGTCACAGGGACATTGTTTTGCCAAGGGATATGTCCCCGCAGAGTTTGTTATCTACCGTCTGACGATGATACGTGAACGCGGCTGCCAACACAAAGGGGGATCCTCTCGCCCAGGTTCCCTCAATCGACTCTGATGACCATCCCATTGACGCACCAAATCCTTCTCCGCTGGCCGACTTATGGCGCAGCTACACTCGTGTTGGTCAGCGTCGTATTCGCCCAGACTTTCACCGTTGGATGTACAGGAGTGGGAAAACCGCGCCTTTTCCTCGCTTCGGATTAGGGTGCCAAATGAAGAAGCTACCTAGGTACTTGGCTGTGTTAATGGTCACAAGTGGGCAGATGGCTACAAATGTCCCCAGCCTGCTTGCAGGGCTTCTTGGCGACGCGATCCTTGTTCTCCGCAGCGGAACTCGGCCTCGACCCAACTATTAAGCTAAATTCACTGAGCTAAAATCTGATGAGGTATTCGATGTGATAGCGTGAGAAGATCAATTGGTGTGGATACTGGGGAATGCCGATGCCCTTCACCCATATATCAACCTTGCAGGTCAAGTTGAAAGAGACGAAGCAAAACTAAAGCGATTCCAGGGCCTCTTTCAGCTTATCTCTGGTCCTGCACCTTTTGATTGATGAGAGATGGGCCGGTCAGCCACCATCATGGAAATGGCAACTCCTTTGCCTCACCCCTCCACCATCGCCACCTGCTAATTAGGGATAGACCAGACCTGAGGCATATCACGGATGTCTGGTCGTGAATTGATATGTAGTGTAGTGGATCCTTAAAACAGCTATAAAAGACAGTTATGCTCTCAGTCAAATTGATTTCATTCAGCAGAGAACCAATCCGTCTGTTTCCACTCAAACGCCAGCCCTTAATTCTATCAACATGCGTTCCTCGCTTCTTCTTGCTGCGCTGCCTCTGGCCGCGGCCTCTCCCCTCAATCGGGCTCCTCTTATGACCCGGGATGACGCAGATGTCCTTGAGGGCAAATACATTGTTGTTATGAAGAAGGGTGCCGAGATCTCTGACGTCAGTAATGCTATTAGCAATATTGCCGGCGAAGCGGAGTATGTCTATAACAACCTCGGTGGGTTTGCGGCCTCTCTCACCGACGAGGAAGTCGACTCTCTTCGCAACAACCCTAGCGTATGTATTAGACTATGAGATATTAACACCCTGTCATAAACTGACCAATCTCGAATGTAGGTTTCCTATATTGAACAGGACGCCAAGGCTCAGATCTTTGCTACCCAGACCGGTGCGCCCTGGGGCTTAGCTCGTCTGTCCAACACGAGCCCAGGAAGCACTACTTACACCTACCCTGATAATGCTGGCGAGGGTGTCTGCGCCTACGTCGTTGATACTGGTATTGATGTAAACCACGCTGTACGTAATATCACTTCCTGTGGAATTCTGCCTTTGGGTATTGACAATTGCCTTGCAGGACTTTGAGGGCCGCGTGACCTGGGTTGCGAGAGTCTATGGTGACAACGACTATGATGATCATTCGCACGGAACCCATTGTGCCGGCACCATCGCTGGAAAGACCTACGGAGTTGCCAAGAAGGCTAGCCTCTTCGCGATCAAGGCCTTCAACGCCGCCGGTGGCGGTACAGTGTAAGTACAAAGCAGCGACCGCCCGAGGCAATCACTATTCTAACTATGTACAGGGCATCCATGATCGCCGGAATGGAGAAGGTCATTGAGGACGTTCCTAACAGGGACTGCCCTAACGGAGTTGTCGTCAGTATGTCGTTTGGTGGTGGCAAGACTCAGGCTGTCAACGATGCCGCCAAGGCTCTGACAGATGCTGGCTACTTCGCCGCTGCTGCCGCAGGCAACGGCAACATATTTGGTATCCCCATTGATGCTGGCACTGTTTCCCCTGCATCCGAGGTTTCCATCTGCACCGTCGGTGCCACTGATAGTAGTGACGCTGTTGCCTCCTTCTCCAACTACGGCACCGTTGTCGATATTTTCGCACCGGGCGTTAGTGTCCTTAGTGACATCCCCAACAACGGTACCGGTACTAAGAGCGGCACTTCTATGGCCACCCCTCACATTGCTGGTCTGGGAGCTTCCTTCCTCAGCCAAGGACAAAGCCCTTCTGGACTCTGCGAATACCTTAAAGGCATTGCACTTTCTGGCGTCATCACCGGCGTCCGCAGCGGTACTGCCAACCTCCTTGCTCAAAACGGCTTGGCAGCTTAAGTGTGCGTTGGGATAAACTAGATTCATTGAGGTCTTCATTCTCTTCCTTGGATAGATTATCAAAGCCTAGTAAATAAATAAATAAATAAATAAGTAAACATCTCGAATTGTGATGTAAGCCGCAAACCACTGTTTGGGATTTCATCAATATAACCGGTCTGTAAAGTTAGGTAGACATAGTCTTGTTGGTAGTAGTTCACGTCTTTTCTGTATAGTTACCTAGGGGCAGATTGGCTCAGCATTATATTTGCCTTCCTGACACACAGACGGCCATTAGTAGCCTTTTTTTCGATGTGATATTGCCTTGCTGCTTTAACGAAGAAAATACAAACCGTCGATTTGTTGCGTCAAAGCGAATCTTCTATCTTATCCTCCGCTATAGAGCTTTCTCAAAGTAATGAACATTCGTTTGGGGGGCTAAAGATGCTTGGCCCGGCTTGTAGCAATTGGCGTAGCATTAATAACCGATTATGACGTCTTCATCGTAGGTACAGATATAGAAAAAACCTTTGGATTTTGAAGAGAACTCGTAGTCATGAGTTAGATGTTGGAAGGGGATCCTCTCTATATATACTTAAAACTTAATGGGTACAGCAACGAAGCAGCTCATTTGGTCTAATGGTTAGTCAATCCCGCATACCCCACCATGCTTCCTAAAGCAGCAATCTAACACCTTCCAGGTTAGGATCATCGCCTTCCAAGCGATGGGTCGGAGTTCAATTCTCCGGATGAGCAATTCTTTTTTTTTTTTTCTTTTAAGACGTCTTTTTTTCTTTATAAGATTTTTTATTCATAAGATTTCTTTCTATTCATATCTGTTTTATTCGTAGGAGGATTTGTTTTTGCTTTGCGTTGGAAGAACGACACACGGGCGCATCGGTCAATGAGCGGGCTCGGGGAAAGAATGCGGGGAGTTTGCGGAAGACTTGCGGATGTTTGGATACACCAACCCACATTATGTTGCCAGAAATAGCGGGAAAACAAGGTTGCTAGAAATCTATTGGTAGGAGTTTTCACTTGATTTCTAATTGAAATATTTGGCCCGGTTGTTCATGAATGTTTCCGAACCCTCAGCGCACCTATAAAGACCTCTGTCCACCCACCGTGAAGATGGGAAGACCGGCACAATATCAACTTGACATAGCTCCCGGACATCTGATTTCCTATCAAATATTCTTACCTTCCCAGAGAAATATGGCTTCTAAAACTCCCGTCAATTTCATCCTTGGTACTCACCATGTGCGTGTGTCCTGATCCGTTGCGTCGAATTCAGCACTGACCAGTCTACCTCTCCAAGGTGGGCGATAGCACCAAGAGCCCGCTGGCACCATTTGACAAAATGGAGGATGTACAGGCTCTATTGGATGCATTCCATAGTCGCGGATACACCCATCTGGATACAGGCCGCAACTACTCCCTCCACGCTCCCGGCTCCAGCGAGGAGCGCCTGGGCAAGTCCAAGAACCTCGGCCGCTTCGTCATCCACACCAAGGTCGAAGACGGCTTTGCTAGAGCTCACGAGGCAGCCAAAATCCACAACAGCATTGACAAATCGCTCAAGGCTCTCAACGTCTCCAGCGTAGAGACCATGTATCTCCACGTGCCGGATCGACAGACGGCTTTTTCGGAGACGGCACAGGCAATCCACGAGGCGAAACAACAGGGAAAGTTTAAACACTGGGGCTTGTCCAACTATGCCGCAAGCGAGGTTGAGCAATTCATCAAAATTTGCGAAGAAAAGGGCTACGATAAGCCCAAGGTGTGTCAGGGCCACTACAACCCAATTGTGAGAGGAGGCGAGAAGGAGCTGTTTCCACTGTTGAGGAAGTACGGGATCGCGTTTATTGCCTATAGGTGAGGGACTTGGGCCTTTTTTGTAGCCACTCAACACTCAATTGATACGAAAGCTGACGATTGGCATAACAGCCCTGCTGCAGGTGGCTTCTTCAACGGTAAGGTAGCTACATCGACACGGTGGAGTAGCGAGGTGAGAACTGACTCTCTTTTTAACCCTCTATCTAAGAGCAGTCGCTGACTACCATAGAACGCTACCGGAAACTTGTACAATGCACTGTATCAGAACGCCGCCGTCCGAGCCTCCGCTGCCACCGTGCATGACGCTGCAGCCAGACATGGCATTAGCGGACATGCCGCTGCAATCCGATGGACAGCGTACCACAGCGCTCTGGATGGAAAGCTCGGCGACGGAGTTGCCTTTGGGGTGTCCAAGGTAGAGCAGGTGCACAAGACGCTGGACGCGCTTGAGGCCGGTCCCTTGCCCGCCGATGTGGCAGATGCCATCACGGCCATCTATGCAACGGTGGAGGGTTCGGAGCCCCCGTACTTTATTGGAGAGGCTACTACTGAACTTATATCTACACAGGAACAGTAGATATATTCATCCTGACTCTTGTCGTACCTGTCATAGTTGATCTGAATTGGAATACAATCCACCCCTAATAGAGGGACGGTTATTGGTCGATCTCATCAAGTAGTAATCTGAGCATATATCTCTGTCTATTCATTCTACCTGTCTCTAATCACCCATTCTCATGAAAAGTCGACTTGATCTGAAACAAAAAACTTCCTCACCTCCGAACCGTCGTTCTCCTTCTATCCACACGATTCGCCACGCTTGGTGGCATTCACTGCACGCATAAATCTATTTATGTTTGCTTTGAAGTTCTTCACGCTATTGGACGCAAACAGATCATCCATGTTGTTAAATCTGGGCCCAGTTTCCGTGCAACAATAAGCGCTGTAACCGTAGCAGGTGGAGTTCCGACCTGGCACATCGTGGAAACCAAGTGCTAGTGATAGCTTAATCGAATCCTGAGGGCACGAACCTTCGCATATGTGGCTCTCCTCGTCGGACTTCAGATGACCAGCCTTGGGAACCCATTTGCAGTCGGTATCGAACGCTGCGGGAGGAGGGTCGTTGCAGCAGAGTGCCCTGGAATGGCCTTTCTGACACAACTGGTGACCACCCCAGCCGAAGGTCGAGGATACGACCAATCTGCCGTTGCATGCCTGCTGAGGTTCAACTCGACAGTCAGTCCAATAGCACTCGCCGTACGCCTTGGTTACGTCACTTGGCTTGCAACAAGCGCTCTGGTGGTTCTTTTTGCACCCAGCCCTGCGAGAGCCGACCTCGACTTCATCAGTATCACAGCCGGGTTGACAGTTTCCGGTACTGCTATGACCCCGCCAAGTGCAGGTTGGCAAGGGCTGACTGGCCGGTCAGCAGAATTGGGCGAATCCCAAACTACCGTATTGGTCCCTGCAGATGTCTTTGTCCGTCATGATGTCTTTTTGTCCTTCCTCCCGCACTTCTTTGAAACCCACCGGACATCCCTCAAAGCAGCTGGACCATCGACATTGCTGAGGGGCCGGCTTGCGCCACACGTTGCCCTGCTGTCTGGTAGTACTGAAATTCGGGGCTTCCATCTGTTTGTGATCTAAAGCAAGGCTCAGTGCCTCGATGTTGGTTTCTTTGTCATTTTCATGATTCAGGGCCCTCACTGCGAAGCTGTTAATGCACTGGCCCCGAGCAATGTTCCCCTTTAAGCGCCATGTATCTGCATCGTCAAATGACACCCACTGGTTGCCCCACGAGACAGTTTTGACGGCGTGCTCGGGATGTAAAGTGGGCTGAAGATTATTTTGTCGGATAATTCTTTCAATCTCTTCGTGATGCAAAACACCCACATTGTTCGAACACTCGCCTGGGTTGCCGCCTGAACTAACACGGCATCCGGGATCATGGCAGTTCGGGTCCGTTAAAGTGAAGCTTCGCCCATAGAACGACACTCCCATGGTGACTTTGGTGGGGCTGATGTCGTTTCGCCATAGATGATCCAAGGCCGTCTGAATTTCGGTCATATTGGTGTGACTGTTGACCCAAGGTCCCATGGACTTGTCAATGATGTCCCAGGAGCCATGTAGATCGTAGCTCATGAGATTAAACCAATCCACATGGGGTTCGAGTGATTTGAGATCAAAGCCCTTCAGATATCTGTGTGTTGTAGGGATGACCATAGAAACGCCCTTTTTGACATCCTTCATTCTTGAACGAAGTCTGTTCATAAATTCAACCTGATTTTTGTAATCTTCGGGACGTCCACCACGATCATTCGCCGTTGGGAATTCCCAGTCAATATCAACACCGTCGAAACGGTATCTATTCATCATCGAAACCAAAGAATCTAGAAAGGTGGTGGTATTTTCGGCCGAGGCGGCAAGACTGCTGAAGGTCGTCTCGTTGGACCCTCATCGTTGAAGGCCCAGCCACCCAAGGCCACCCAGACTTTTATATCCGCCTGGATCGATTTTATCCCTGCCACACGTTCCATGTGATCCCCTGAAACGTGTCCGGCGCTGACCTTGAACGTACGCGGGTCGATGGTGGCGAACCTGAAGATGACGTGTGTGTATCGAAGGTGCGGGATTTGCTCGGGTATCATCCTATAGCACGAAGGTGATTTCTCAGATGATTTTCGTATAGAAAATATCGAGGGCTCGTAGTACCCTATCATACGGGCTACAGGAGTGGAATTGACCGAGCACCGTGGTCTGTTGGGTACCTCATTGCCGCAGAAGTCTCCGTTGCATTCTGTCGTTTGCTGGTGAGAAGGCTGCGCAAGGCAGTAAATGAAGACCAAGACTATTAGGAGAAGATCCATGATTCGAACAATTGGTAGCGTTGAAGCACAAGACAGCTTGAATGGCCAAGCGAACTGTTGCGGAAAAGTTACCTAGTAAATAGCCAACTCGTCACAACAAAAATGCCTGTGACTAACTGAGTAGCACCGTCGATACACTGCCTATAAAGCTGATGAATGCTTGGCTTGTGTCACTATAGGGCAAAAACATCGTATTTTAAAAAAAACAACTATCTGCAAAGGCTTCAGAGTGTCAATACCTCGGGGTATTGACTATAAGGGGATATTTGTACAGCAGCGTTGCATAACTTGCAATTTGACTGGGTATTGGCCAACCTGAATGCCAAGATACTGGCCTGTGACCGCTAAGTTCATACGAGGTACCATGACGGACCATTCACTGCTCTCTGGATATCTGGCGGCCTCCTGGATGGATTGTGGTCATTTCGGCCAGCTCAATTTGGCCACACCCGAGACACATGAAGTCAACGACACGGCGAACCGAAACAGGCAGTTTGGAGATGAAAAATGCCTCTTTCCCTGTGTACTAAATATGACTGCTTTAGCGTTTGCTAATTCCTCTTCTTCAAGTCTACCAATATGGCCATCGCCGCTCATCTTGCCCAGCTCACCTTGTTGGTCGTTTTCATTGTGGTTGTAGCTCAACCGAATCATGTCTCTGCCACTTCAGTCTCGAACGAGCAGATAGCCGGCTTCCAGGCAATCTCTCAGAGGCTTCTTAACCTAGCCAAACTGGACTCCAACTGCCTACGAGCCGCCAAGCAAATAATCAAATGTCATGAGACAGTTAATGAGCTCGGGCGACGAGAATATCACGGCTCGCTGGGAGACAATTGGCTGACTGATCTGGTCTGCGCCCCGTCGTGCAAACAATCGCTGGATACAGCTCGGGAGAACATAAAGATGGCTTGCGCCGGCTCGCCGAATCTCCTTCCTAGCATAACTGTTGTCTCCGTTGTTGACTCGATCCAAACGGGTTGGAAGAAACCTGTCTCAAAGATGAACAGTCAGGCGACTATTGCAACCGTGAGTCTGTCTTAATGATGTTACTATGAAATCAAACTGAGAGATAACCCACCAGATATTACCGATGCGCTGGAGGAGTATAAAAATATCGAAGACATGCCAGAGAAGGAGCTCTGCTCATTCTGTTATGGGGCAAAGCTGCGTCAGATGCAAAAGTCTGAGCACTCCGCGTACGACCGAGAATTCACTTCTATGCTTGAGTTTGTAAATAAGAGTACTATTCGTCTCTCTTTTGGTTACCCGGCTGATACTAACCTTGTTTGAAGAGTGTCGTATCGACAGTCCGATTGCCCAAAAGCAGGAATGCCCTCCGGATAAAAGTTCATGGCCTAGGACCTGCTTCAGTGGCAAGACTATCACTACAAAGGAAAGTGATACCTGCGATAGCATTGCTCTGGCCAACTCAATCTCATCATCGACACTCTACTACATCAACCCCCACCTGCTTGACTGCCGTAGCATTGAGAGTGGAATGGAACTCTGTCTGCCACAGACCTGCACTACGTACACCATCCAAGAGCATGAGGCTGCCGATTGCGTCGACATAAGTATGGCTGGCGGCGAAGGGGGGTGGTTGGATCTTATTGACTGGAATCTCATGCTCGATTCCCGCTGCACGAACCTTCGGAGCACAGACCCTTTTTGGGGTCACGTCATCTGTATGAGTCCTCCAGGTGACAGGTTTATCGACGAGATGAGGTCCGGCTTCAGCGAACACCCCGGGAACGGCTACATGGGCGGCCCGGGAGGCTTCGGTACTGGTTATGAACTCCACAGCCGTGCAAAACCATTGACGGACATTGCAAAAGGCACCACCAGGAGCTGCGCCCAGTATATCGTAGCAGTGAAGGGATTGAGTTGCGCCGAGATGGTGGTGTCAGCCGACAGGGCTACGCCCATGGACCTGTTTCTACGAGTGAACCCGTCCCTCGGCAATGCCAGCCAATGCGATGAGAACTTGAAGCCCGGATTATCGTACTGCCTTAAGATACACCCCCTTTGGGACGGATTGGCAGAGATGGAGGACGACTGGGAGGAGTTGTAGATTACTCTCTAGCGAATGTCTGATGAGTTGTGGTGGGTGGAACTGGTACCCGAACAGATTTTCATGACAGGCACAGGCAATAGGATGATGATGATTGGGTCATTTTGTAACTGCCTAGAGCTGGTCAGCTGGTAGCCCCTAAGCGTATTTCGTATTAGCTCTCGCCTTATACTGTCGCCTACAAAATAAATTTTAAACGCAGTGCAATATGCTGCCCACTTCGCTCTCTGCTAAATTTATCAGCACCGATCCATAGTGCAATACCGAAAGCCTCAAGATCCGGCAGCGACATGGCTAAGTTCGGCTTTTTCCAGTATCTGCGCCTGAAATGCGCCGTCGTCCTCTTTAGGGCTGTGGCCTGGCTTGCTCAGCGTTCTGTCTTTGGGTACACCCCCACTGAGCCGGTCGAGAGGAAGCTCAGAAAGATCCCTGGAAGCTCTGCTGGAAGCTATATCAACGTATGGGTTTATACACCTCCCGATATCAACCTTGCTCGTCGCCCAGCCGTCCTTATCAACTGGCATGGGAGCGGGTTCGTGCTCCCGGGGTTCGGTCTTGATCATCTGTGGTGTGCCAGAGTCGCGCAGGAATGTGGCATATACGTGGTGGATGCCGACTACAGAAAGGGCCCCGAGGATCCATTCCCTGCGGCCGTTGAAGATGCCGAGGCCGTGTTGAGATGGGTAGCAGCCTCAGACCTGTTTGACGAGAAGCGCATCGCTGTCTCGGGGTTCAGCTCGGGCGCGAATCTGGCCTTGGTTGCCGCTTCCATACTGCGAAAGAAGCTCACCATGGTAGACATCAAGATCCCAGTGGCATTCTATCCCGTCACGAACAAGGCCGCAGATCCGGAGCAGAAGGTCGCCCCCCAGTCCAATAAGCCAGTCCCCGCCGGCATCTCGCGCATCTTCAACGACTGCTACGTGCCTGATGTCGCGGTCCGCAGCGACCCACGGGTCTCACCCGAGTTTGCAGACCCAGATTCCTTCCCAGATCGCGTTACAATTCTGACAGCGGGTGGGGATAATCTTGCGCCCGAGGGGAATGCGCTCGCCGCCAAGCTAGACAACGGGCATCGAAAGGTGGTCACTCGCATGTTTGATGATGTCAATCACGGGTTTGACAAAGGCTGTGCTAAGGGTTCTGTTGCGGAGAGGGTGAGAGACGAGGCGTACTCGTTGGCCATCGCTAGTATAAAAGAGGCTCTCGTCTGATCTTTGCTATACGTTCATTTTATTCCTCAAGCATCAAATGAGAGAGATCCCCAGTCAATCTCATTCTAAATTCTTGGTTATTCAGAAAATCGTCACATTTTCAGTTAATGAATTTGATAATATTGCATGCTCCTGCCCCTACTCGTGAGCCATCATCAGGCCTCGACCGAAACTTGGTCATCATTAACCTGAGCAACTATGATAAAGATTCCTAGATCCCTACAACAAAACATGGACAGTAGAATGATACAAGGGTGTGTAGGAAGGTTGGTTGCATTACTCTTTTGGGGGCCTGTTATAAGTACATGCGTAGTAATACATTCCAGTTTCAGATAATTGTGTTTGCCGTCGTTCAAACACGCTCCTCGATGTGCTTCGAGGTAACAGAATCTGTGTCCTTTAGGTCCTTCAGGTTCTCCAACTGCGCCCGAACATGGGGGTTCAGATCGTCAGGCGTTGGGTAAGCAACCTTATAAACTGTGTACCACGGCCTCTCGAACAGCTTGTCCATGCTCTCCAGAGACCTGCCAGATGTCTCAGGCATAGCAAAGAACACATATACCAGCGAGATGCAGCAGATGGACAAGAAGAAGATGAAGGCGCCGAATCTTTGAGTCGCCTCCAGGAGAGAAGGCATTGCCTTGGAGCACCCAAAGTACATGGCCCAGTGGACTGCCATCAGTATGGCGACGTTGATGGAGCGAATACGAACTGGGAAGACCTCGGCTGAAACAAGATACGGAATGGAAAACCACCCGATGGACCAAGCAACGGCGTGGAAGTAGATGGACACGATGGCGGCCCGACTGGCACCCATGGCAGAAGCGCTAGCTTCGATCTGTTCAACTGACCAGCCGTTTGTCACTCCAAGATAGCCTCCCACGTAACCTAGTGTTATGATCTGCATGGTAATACCTGTCATGAGAGAGCGACGGCGGCCAATGAAGTCGATCACGAAGACGGAGAAGAGCAACACGGACACAAATTTGACAATAGCGTAGATACCAGTCGCCAGAAATCGGGACTCGGTCCCCTTGATTCCCAGGTAGCCGAAGATTGTCGGGCTGTATTGTGTGATGGCATTGGCACCGCTCCATTGGCTGAAGACGTGTGCGGCGAACATCAAAATAAAGCGGCGTCTGTTTGGCAAGTCGGTGAAGGTCTCTTTGATCAGATCGAATGTGCTTGCCCCTGCGACGATCTCAATCTCGTGGTTAAGTTGGGCCTCCATGCCTTCGAACTCGGCCTGGACATAAGGATGGTCTTCTGGCAGTCCTCGGAATTTGCACAGTGTGGCAAGCGCTTCAGATCTCTTGTTCTTCATAAGAAGGAATCGTGGCGTTTCAGGGGTGAAGAAGCAGCCCACGCCCCAAATGACAGCCGGGATAACCTGAAGAGCTGTTGGGAGCTGCCACTGCAAATTTGTGCCGGAGTGGTACTTGGTAACACCATAGTTGAAGAAGAAGCCGAAAACAACCCCAAGCTGCTGGCAGCAGGTATATTGCAGGGTACATAGACCACGAATCGAAGCTGGGGCAATCTGGTCAAAGAGAATAAAGTCAGCTGTGTTTGCTTTCTGCTATAGATGGCGTCGAGAGGATGCACGTACTTCTGCGATGTAGATCGCGGGTAGTACTGTGGTGGCACCAATGCCCATACCAGCGATTATTCGGGTAATGTAGAGAACCGCCATGCTGCCATTACTGAATGTTTGTCCAAAAATACCTCCAATATAAACAATCGTAAACATGAGGAACGTGAATTTTCGGCCGAATCGCTGGGTGAGCCAAACACAAGCGAGGCAGCCGAAGACAGCACCAGCTGTGGCAATGGAGACAATCCAACCCTTTGTAGACGCAAATTCTTTATCGGACTGGTTTTTAAGGCCGAACCGGCTCAGGAAAATATCCATGACGACAACAGAGGCAATGTTTCCTAAAAGGGAAGTGTGAGAGCTTGGAAACCCAAGAGAGATGTAGAAGACTCGACGAACCTTCATCAAAGCCCTTCGCAACACCGGAGAAACTCCAGATGCAGGTACAGACCAAGAGATACCAGTTGAAGATCTCCCGAGGGCTGTCTTTGATGGCCTTTTTCGTGGCCGCAATCATGTTCGGTTTCGTCATGATGAGGGGTCGTTGTTTCTCTGCAGTAGCCGTGACGGTAAAGGATTTGAGAGCTACGAACCACACGCTCTTGTCGACACATTCGAAAACAGGACGCGGTCAGATCACTGTTTATACTACGAGATTCCCCACATGAAAGCGGAGGAGGAGCGGGGACATCCAGAAGCCCCATCAAGTGGGCGAGTCTGGAGTACGTGTATGGGGCGGTGCGGAGAAAGTCTAGTGAGATATTTCAGAAAGGAGGGTGTTGATGTTGAAGACATCGCGTTGACGTCCGACGGATGACAGGGGGAGGCTCGGGGCCCAACACCGTCCTGGATTGTTAGCCGAGACACCACTCTGCAACCGTACAAGCAGCTGGTACAGTCCGCTCTTGGGTGGGAAGGATAAGAGAGAGAAACAGGCGCTTAATTTCACTTATACAAAAGGAAACCGAACCATTGTCACAAGTCCTTTGTAAAACTCGCCGCGTTCAGCTTTGCCTATAGAGCAGGACCGAACTAGCAGTTGAAGCGCAGGTCCTTCGTCAATACGACCCCAATGATTCAGCAACGGGAGATCGGGAATGAATAAACTAGGGACAGAATGATGTCGTCGGGCCGGGCCCGAGGCATGAGGCTCTTCACTCGTCGGACCTCCTCCGATGCCTCCGCAATGTGTTGCCTAGACTGCGAAAGACCGGCAATTCCCCCCTTCCTCCAGACTTGTCACGATTCATGCGCGTTACCCCGCATCATTGACATGTTGTTACTAATTTGTACGAGATTTGTGTCTGTCAATCACCATTTCTAAATCTGGTCTGGTTGGGGTGAGCTCGTCGGTGGTGGCCCGAAGTGTCTGGATCCTCTCTCCGCACTTTTGATGTCCCTGTCTCCCAAGCAAGACGACCGAGATCGGACAACAATCCGAATTCAACCCGGGAGACAGAAAATTCATAACTGACCAAAAAAGCAGGGACCAGAAATTCGCGCCATCGTCTCGGACTTACTATTTTGTTTTCCCAGGAAAAGAAAGGCTCAAGAAAGCAATCAGCCAACATGAACTTCTACCCACCACCGCCTGTGATCAAAGCCGAGGTATACCTGCGTATCCCCGACGATAAGAGGTGTATTGGCCAAGACTCGGAGTGGACGGGCGGGTTTGCCAGAACCTTCCAACACATCTTCCTCGAAGGACCAGTGGTTGATGACAAAGGGAATATATATGTTGTCGATATACCGTATGGCCGGATATTGAAGGTAGATGGCGAGAAGAACGTAACGGTGTGCTGCACATGGGACGGAGAACCAAATGGTTTGGTTGGTACAAAGGATGGAACCCTTCTAGTGGCAGATTATAAACAGGTATTACGCTCGCTGTCGGCATCAATCGTTCTAAAGCTAACGTATCCCCTGTAGGGAATCCTTGAATTCAACCCGAAAACGAGAGAAGTCAAACCTAAATTGACGAGGAAAAACCTAGAAAGATTCAAGGGGCCGAATGACCTGATAGTTGACTCAAAAGGCAATCTATACTTCACCGACCAAGGTCAGACGAGCATCACCGACCAGACAGGCAAGATCTACCGCTTATCACCAGATGGAAAGCTGGATACTTTAGTAGACAATGGTGTGTCTCCAAATGGACTTGTCTTGTCGTTAAACGAGCGTTTTCTATATGTCGCCATGACCAGAGCCAACCAAGTTTGGAGGCTACCTCTCCACCCAGACGGTACCACGTCGAAGGGCGGGGTTTTCTTTTCTTCTTTTGGGAATGTCGGTCCTGATGGGCTGGCTCTCGACGAGGAAGGAAATCTTTTCGTTTGCCACCCCAGTTTAGGCTCTATCTTTGTTGTCGATTCGGATGGTCTTCCCAAGGCCCGAATCATTAGCGGCTCACCTGGTATCAATCTCACAAACTGCTGCTTTGGAGGACCTGACCATAAGACGCTGTACATCACTGACAGCCTTGAGGGTAATATCCAGAAGGTCGAGTGGCACTGCCGTGGCGCAGTTCCCGCTCCAAAATTGCAGTCATAGGGTTGGAATGGGTCACTTTAGGAATTCTGATAAATCTATTCCTTTCTATGCAAAACGTGGTTAGCCTGGCTCATAGTAAGATATATTTTCAGAAAAATCAAGGGGAAAGCGGGAGATTCCCCTTTCATTTGCTAGCTCTAGGGTAGGGTCATAAGAAATCTCACACTCGATGGGGAAGCCCTCATTTCTTGACCAACCACGACTCTCCAACAAGCAGTGGACCCCAGCACTTCTTACAGCTCACCCTTGTTAACGTTTCTCAATTGCCGATTACGACGACTAGTGCTGAGTGTAGGATTGCTTCTTGGCAGGCTCTACCGCTATACGACTCTGCGGCATCGTCGCTGACGTACCTTTGGCTATAACTTTGCCTCTTTGCCCTCCGCGTGAGAGTCTTTCCCTTTGGCCCTCACACTACTATATTCAATTGTTCAACAGCCAAGATGCGCACCTCGGCCATCATTTTCACTCCCTTCCTCGCTGCTGTGGCAGCTAGTTGCAAACCTACCAACGCAGCCTGCCACTTCGCGCCTTCGACCAACGCCACTGCCTCCAACTATCCTGGAGCCGACAATCAGACATCGTTCCCATACAACGTGAACGTCCTCTCCGAAGTCCCTGTGGCAGATATCTGTACTACGGTCAGTGGCAGCGTTGCAGATGAGTTGGCTTGCGCCCGCAAGTATATCGACGCCATTGATGAACAAATGGCTTTTCTATATGCTCGACGTCTCGGATATGCGGCCGTGGCAGGGCATGCAAAGTATCGCAACGGTACCGACCTCAATGATGCGAGTCGCAACGAAATTGTGGCTGAGGGCATGGCACGCCGCGTGGTCAAGTATGGCGGGAGCGAAGAGGTAGGACGGGTGATGGGTGGTGAAGGATGTCAGATCTATGCCAGCCTAATCTATGAGGCTGAGAACATCCGGGCTGTGTGTAACCCCGACTTTGAGGAGGAGTTTGCCCGACCTTGTGATGTGGTCTAAATCAAACTTTATCTTGAACTCGAGATTGTGCAAGTAAAGTAAGTTTACTACCTTGTCACGGTTCATATCTGCGAGGATGGCAAGTGGTCACGAAACAACATAGGTATATGAGTATTTCTCGCCTTTGAACTACTTTTGCGCCTCTACATCTTGTTTCCTCCTACAGCTGTCAAGAGCCACTCTATAGAATGGAGGGTACTGTTAGCAGTCCTCTTCTTCCTGCCAAGTAAATATTTATTGTTTGGAGTAAATGGGAAGACCTCCCAGTAGATAACACGGTTATTTTGAATGTAGGAATAGGTCCTGAAATATCAATCAATTGTGTAAACCCGTCATCAAGATAACTCACTTAGAGTTCACTAGCCACAGAGTAGCAGACAAGTGTACATATGAGACATGATTGGCGTACGACTTTCATCATGGACATACAAAAAGGGTTTTCTTCGACTCGATCTAGAGAATGTTAGAAACTTCTGCCTGTCTTTCTATCTCTTACCCCACAACAGCAGCCCAGTCATCCCACTCATGAATACATGAACGAATTTTATGTATCATATACCCCAAGCATAGGTTTTGACTAATTAAATTCCTACAATAATCAACACTTTTCTAGCTATATAATTAATAAAAGTAAGAAAGATAGAGCCAAGATAAGAAGAATTTCTAATATCTATATTGTTACGTCTTATCCAGCCTCAACTGGATAAGGATCATTGTGATGATTGAGGCTTTCTGGGAAAGGTGGTCATATTCTACGCTCACGTGGATTGAAGCTGCTTATCACGAAACCGGCACTTATGAGGGCAGATTGTATGATGCAAAGAGCTTGCCTCTATTAACTAGTTCAGCCGAATCACCCTTTTCAAGGGATGCCCTTAGCGTGGCCCATTCCAACCCGGGCATTGATTCCCATTAGGATCGGCACTGAAATGGTCAGTTACGCCAATAAAAGATTATACAACTCGGTGCAGGAGGAATATTGCTTGCCTGTAGCGCCAGCTTATGGAGGTCCTACTACCCCCTCGCTCGCAGTTGGAGATCTTCCTTGAGAGCAACTTGAAGCACTCGTCTTTACTAAGTGAGAGAGCACCGTTTTTATTCGAGTCTTCGAGGAGCATTGTGAACTTTACATGCTTGTAAGGGCCGATGTTATAACATCGGCTGCGGACTTCACACCTTTTATAGAGGCCCTGGAGGGGACCGTTGCAAGCTTTCCGGGCCGCCGCGAAGGCCTCGCCCCTTTCGATGCCGTACTTCTCTCCAGCGGGGTAGCAATGACGGACCTCGAGATTCTGCACAATGGCATCAGGGCTGGCGATCGACGCAGCAGCGGCCAGGCCCAGGGAGTGTAAGATGACAAATAGTGAAGTGCAGGGCTTCATTTAGGAAGCGCAAGATGAAATATCAAATTATTGAAAGTAAATTCGATCAATGAATAGAGGTAACTGGCAGATGGGTATTTGGATGTTTAATCTTTGTTTTGAACGGCGTGTTGAAGTGGTGTAAGACGAGTGTGAAGCTAGGTGAAAGATGGTAGAATAAATGGCGATCTGACGAGCGGCTCGTCTCGAGGGGAAGCGAGTTATCGGCATAAAGGTTTATAAACTTTTCCTTCTACGTGGCTGCAGCTAGCAGAGCTTATTTTTGCCTTTGTAGTCATTGTGTCGAGATGTCGGCTCTAGCCTCTTCCATTGCTGTGTTTTACTTTATACTCGAACTCTCATCAGAGAATTAGTGTTTTGAACTACTTGGAGGTGGGAATGTAAACTACTTATATATTGATCGTTCCTCAGTCGATCAGCTGGATAAAGCGAGTGCTAAAGACACTTCTTTGCCCCCAATTGCAGTACTTGAAAATTTGGGCTCAATGTTGACAGACTTTATGCGAGTTCGTGTTTTATATTTCGCGGCTACAAAAAGCAATCTGCGCAGTAGGGCGATGCACTTTATCTTAACTGCATCTAATATTGATGATTGGATTTCAATCCATTGCGAGAATAGCCATAATGAGCCTTTGCAGCGGCTATCCAACTTTTCCGGGAAGCTCCTACGAGATAGATCAAATCTGGGCTCGATATTCCTGGGATACGTCTGGCACCAAACTTTTCGGGAGGCAGGCCAGCCATTTTACAAGTGGGACTTTGAGGGAGTCTCTCCCATTGTTGTTTGGCTCCTAGGCTGGAATTGAACCGACCCCTGTGGCCTTGGCATAAAACCAACGCTTGCAGAGATTTCTCCATTGATGAAATTGTCGGATACTCTTTCAAAAAGTTTGCCTCTCTGTCTCACTTCCCATGCCAGTCATTGGGATCATAAGCGGGTGACATAACCGCCAATGTAGTAAGGTATAGATGCTGTATTCTAACATAGTGTCAAGAGAATATCAAAATAACGCGTCGTAGAGATTGGATGGCTTGTCTATAACTGGTGTTGGTGTCCTCAGCAGGAGGGCATTTGCAGCATTTTCAACGTGCGGCGATTGGGTATGTTGCGTTTTCTACTATTCGAAATATAAAACATGTCCATCTCTTTCATTCTAAGAGATTAATGTTTTAAGAATCTATTAAGACAGCCCGTAATCACCTTTGCTCCACCATTCCTTGAATGAGACACAGTTGACAGATGGGGAAGTCAACCATTGACTGGTGTCTCATTCTGGCTACCCGACCGGCTGTCGCCTGTAGGCGGGAGAGGCAGGATCAACATAAATCGAAGCTTTAGAAATGGGGTACAAGAGGTAAGAAGGCAACGAACTTTGTCCTAGTGAAGATTGGGGAAAGTCCCAGCCTCGTATCCAAGGTTACGTTCCTGTTGTTAAACTCCCGATGGCTTGATGGATAGTAACCTGTGAATGCATAAGCGTCGGGTGGTTAATCGCCCGACTGAGACACCCTCATCAGCTTCAAGAACGATTCAATCTAGGCTGTTTCGGAACGCCGCTTCGGTGTCTCAAACCTTTCACCGAACCGGCCAATGACCATCAGACTAACCATCGGTAGAGGACGGGAGAGTACCCAAGTTTGCTGCATACATTGGTGATTAGGCTTCAAGGGGTAAACTTTAAAGAAGTTTGACGTGCCGGTCAGATGGTACACTTTCGAATTCAGGCCGGCCCGATCCCCTCTTGTCAACGAATGATTCCAGTTCTTACAAGCAATCATGAAAACGGGAATATCACTGTCACTGGCTATTGTGTACTTGGTTAGCTACACGATCGCACTTCCCGTCGCGAGCAGAGATGCGGCACATTTCGCACGATTGATAGTGTTCGGTGACAGCTTCAGCGATAATGGTAACGGATCATGGGTGGTAAGCAATGCAACATGGCCGTCGGACCCTTCATACTTCGCGCATTCCTTTTCGTAGGTAATCCGTCGATTCGATTAATCTGTGATCCAATTCTAACGAGTGTGATAGAGATGGGCCCGTGTGGAACGAACTCGTTGCGGACGCCCTTGATCTTCAGCTTGTCAACGTCGCGACAGGCGGAGCTACCACAAACAATGGCTTCGTTCAAGGACGGACAGGTCCCAAGTCGGAAATCCCTGTGCCTTCTACGGCTGAACAAATTGCGTCGTTCTTATCGTGGGACACGCCCAGACCTGGAGATGTGTTTGTTCACTGGTCCGGCGTCAACGATATTCTTTTCAACCCCAATGTTACTGGCTCGCAGACGACCAGCTTGATCAGCGAGAATATTGAGACATTGTATCGTGCTGGTGAGTTGTCGAACTCGACCCTGATCGATCAAATCCATACTCACCCGGTTGATAGGAGCCAGGAACATTGTTCTAGGCAACTACAACGACATTGAAACCTTCCCAGGGACCTATGACGCCTCTGACTATCAGAGTGATAATGTGAAGTCCTATATGGACGATCTCAGCATTGGGCTCAGGAACATTGTGGGTGCATACTCTGTTTGTGCGAACACGGCGTTGGTTGAGGTACAAACGTTGTTTCGCAATATTGCGGCCAACCCTGCAGAGTACAGCATCGATGAAAAGTATGTAAACCCGCCAACTGCGTGCCTGCAAGGAGCGTATGGCACCCAAGAACGCTCACTTTGCAGTGACCCAGAACGCCACCTATTTTTTGATTCCTACCATCCAGTAAAAGAAGTTCATGTAGCCATTGGGAATCTGGTAGAAGATAAAATTAGAGCTCTTGGTAGCGAAATATAGTCCATAACCGCAATTGAAAGCTACGGCTCAGAAATGTTGGAGTTGAGCAATTCACTGAGTTCTTCATAATCTGCCTTCAGCTGATACTTCTTCTTTCCTGCATTCATTGATTTCAAGCTTACCTTTCGGATTTCCGAGCAGCGATGAAAATCTCTTGAGCTAGGTAACGCCATTGAAACACTATCTACAATATCAGCGACAGCCCGTATTTTAGAATATCGTTACTAGGTAGATGTACTGCACTAGCGGACGTCGATGAATATGACTAAATCTAGGCATGATCTCACCACATCCAACATTAATTCTGGTTCGATATGGAGTAGATTCAATGTATTATTCTAGTAAAAGCAGATGAAACACGAAATTAGATGGCTTAACCATTGAACATAATTGATTATCCGGGAGCATCCCAGAAGAAAGCACACTATCCTGTAGAAATGAATGAAGATATTTATGTTTGTAAAAGATACAACTGGAAACGTAGACATTTATTAATTTAATCAGAATTGAAATGCCTTCTACCATGCTGCTACATATATCGGATATGGCGGCTAGGCTGGCGATAGGGATCTGTGAATAGCATTGCTCAACTTGATGGCCCAATATTGAGATGAACGCACTTCATCTACTGCATAAAGCTACTTATTCGCCCCTTGCATAGCAACCGTCATCGTCCAAAGGTATCAACCCAAAGGTTGCGGTAAGTTTTGGACACCCAACGAACCAGACTCAGACCGCCCATATCTTGGCCCAAGTTCCATGGTAAATAGCTTCTCAATAAGTTTCTATGTCTCACTTTGCTTTAATCCATAGGAAGGTATCTGGGAATAAGAATTTCAGGCCAACTGTGCCGGTGTCCAGTGCCGAGCAAAAGGGGGAATACGTCCGCTCGTAGTGGATGAACAAGTACGACTAGATTGTCATAGTCAGAAATTCGTATCGATAGAAACTAGCAGAGAGTTGTTAGTGGCAAAGCTTTGAGAAGTAATGATAATACTATTCCCCTTGCGGGAACAGATCTACGTAGATTTTTCCACGGATGATTTCTCGATTGAGGCTTGATCTGGCCGCAATCATCGATGTCTTGCACCTAAAAAAGCCCTCTTGTCCAGGTCATGGGACTTGGAACAATGGTATTTCGTCATTGTGTGGCTAGTATATAGTTCTTGAGCGTACTATTGGCTTGTTGCCAGCGCTAGCAATACCGAAATGGTGGCATGGCTGAACTGTAGTGGTCATCGGATCACTCGGGATCGTAGATGGAGAAACCTGAGAGCCGTCATTTATCATACAATGGAAAGGGCTTGGGTATTTGGCATCGGATTATAGAGGCGCAAACAGCATCGTATTCGGCGCCACTTCAGGGGTCTCTCATCACCACGCTTTGCGCATGATGAATAGACGTATTTAGGATTCATGATATTTGATTCCTGCTCGGTTTTCATTAATTTACAGTATTGATTAAAATTGTGCATTCTTCTGCAAGCCGCCCTCAGCGAGACGCATCCGACTTGCCGACATTCCCTCAATAGGTGTGCTACGACGGATCACAAGGTCCGTAGGCTCCATTCTTCCTTGTTATAGTTCAGGACGATCATGACGTGGTTGAGACTTCAAGACGTCACTGAAAGTACTGGAGGATTGGGATATTCTAGGAGATAAGCTGTATATATTTGTCGACTCCCTAACCGGCTATCATCACGTAGCATTTGATATGAACGCCGCTGTCACATATATGTAAATCGACGTCGAGCCAGAGTATACCTATCTTAAGTCTCGAATTCGTATCACAATATCCAAGATGCTTTTCGGAAGGTCACACGCCGGGGAGACTACTGGTCGAACTCACAGCCCTCTACGGCCGCTGATTTCCCTGAACCATTTCCTGATTTTTGCCTCTGCCACAATAGTGACAGGCATCACCGCATACTTTGTCCATTTGGAGCCTAAGCCGCATAGTGCGCATATTATCTATCAGTTGGTCATCGTAAGTACCTTCAGCTTGTCGCGGATAATGACCCTATAGGTGTTGAACTAATTAACTACTTTAGGCTGTCATCACGCTTATCCTATACGCGATTTCTTCAATCTTGCCTTTCATCAAAAGATATCGCGGCCATTTCATGCCTGTCAATCTCATTCTTTCCTATCTGTGGCTCACCTCGTTCATCTTCTCAACCCAGGACTGGGCTGGTGGAAGGTGTGTGAGATATTCGACAGTCGCAGGCAGGTGTTCGCTAAAAAAGACCATCATTGCGTTCGACTTCCTCGCGCTGTAAGTTTATATCTGTGTGGAGGCTTCTCTATGTCTAATCTTTTCTTTAGATTTTTCTTGATGTGTAATGTCGTCTGCGAAGGTTTCCTCCTGCGTCAAGAGCGGATTGGGGCGACTGTAGACCCTGTTGTCGAGCCGAAGCATCGTCCGGACACGGCAACGACTGCCAATACTACAAGCGCCGTCTAAGAGAATGAGAAACTCGATGGCTCATTAAAGGCCAGGCTCGAAAGTACTCGGAATTTCCGTGTCTGGATCTATGACGGGTAGGGGGGGTGTCAGATTCCCGGAGTAATTGGGCTGGGGGTAATGAACTGAACTGAGGTCAAACTTCATTTATGGATGTCGCTAACCTCACCATCTCGTGTTATTTCTTTTTCCGATTTTCCCCTTCGGTTTTTATATATTTTAGCTCAAATTGAAATGCTACGTGTTCTTTATCCAGGAGGGTCTCCCTTGTATAACCTATGCATATCTTATTTTGACAAGTTCTTATGGGCTTATATATAAGATTTTCCCCAGCCTCAACCAAATATCAATGGTCTTCGCTAAACACAGAGAGGTTTGCAAAGAATCGTATGTTCATGCAAAATGCTAGCATCGTAGTCATCCGCTCACTCAACCAACTGGGATGCCTTCTGACCAACTCCGGATAAGCTCGTGTTGAATACGATGACTCATTCGGTCAACGCTATGGCACAGCTGATGATCGTGAGGGCCAAATTAGTCCAGCACTATATAACTCGCGGACAGCGAAAGTTCCAACGCCTGTAGTCGTGAAATAATCACATTATTCACGAAGCTGAGACTTGCCACAAATGCTTGAGACGATAACTATAGAACCCTCGCCCGGGAGGAGGCTCAGGCCTCAGAAACTCGGTCTTCTTCATGTTCCCCGTGAGGTTCAGCTCCTCATTTATGAATTCGCACTCATCGAATGCCCCAAGTGGGAGAAGTCACACAAGTCAGAGTGCCGCTACAAGCCGAATGATATCAACTGCACCGAGATTCCCACATTCCTCAACCTTTCCATCAATATATGGCAGGCTGTTGATGGGGAATTTAAGCAGAACGTCGGCAATCACTGCAATTGTGCGAAGCGCACTGGACTCGGGCTCCTAGGTGTGAGCCGTGCGATAAATCATCTCGCCGCTCCGATTTTCTGGTCGAGAAACACCTTTTGCTTCCTCGACGCGATGGAGTTTCTTGCCACTGTTGGCCATAGGCTGCGAGACAAGTGCCGCAACCACCTTCGATCTATCAGCATCTTGAACCCGGACGCGACCGGCTTCCCAAAACACGTTTCACTTCCGGACAGCTTAACACGAAACAAGGCCAACATGAAAGCGTTCTGGTTGACATTGATGAAATGCAAACAACTTACGAAGCTAGAGCTGCCACCACCGTATCTCAAACCCGCGCTATTCAGCATCGAGCAGTGGAATCTTCTCGCAGAGCATCTGACAGAGCTCGCAGCGATTCGATTTAGCTACCTTCTTCCATACATTAACGTGAACTCGGGCTGGGGCTCTCCTTCTCAGTTCAGATACTTTTGCCCATCTTATAGGAGTCCCGGGCAGCAGGACGTATTTGTCCGGTGCTCAAGGACAGTGCCGCTCAGGCAAGAAAGCTGGACGTCAGAAGCAGCCACCGAATTTTACAGGGAAATGGAACTCAACTTTAAGATCCACGTCGACACAATTGTGAAGACCAAGTATCTGAATGCCGACCCAGAACGCTTAGCCAATTACCAAGACACGTTCAAGCTCCTGCCCAGTTTAGACGAACATCACCGAACGCATCGCATCACGTTACCGACTGGAGAAAACACAACCATCAAGTTCTACGGGCTTCCCATTAGCAAGAAGACAAGGATACAGCAAGCTCGGAAAAGGCAGGCACTCGACCGGACACAAAGGCTCAAGAACGGATTGACCCAGTCGCAGTTCGAGGAACAACAAGAACGCAAGAACCAAATCAAAGAGCAGGAAGAGCGCAGGGAGATGAGAGAACGCAACGATGCACTCGCGGAGAGGCGGGTAAGGCGTATCCAGATGCATGATGCAGAGGCCGCTACAGTGAAGAAACAGAAGAAGAAAGTTAGGAAGGAAGATGCAAAGAGAAAAGAGCAGAGGAAACTAGAGAGGAAGCGGGCGAGTTGATCTGAATTGCCTTGCCTAATTCAACACCCTCTTTTTACCTCGGATCATTTATCTCGTTCCGCTTGAGCCTTGCACTAGAGCTCAACTCCGTAGGAGAAAACGTTCGGCAAGATCATCATTAACAAAACATTACGTACTACACAAACACTAGGCCGAGCTTAGACCAGAGACCTTGAAGCATCGTAGTTCGAAATTTCGTACTCTCGATTTCGGTGACTTTTTTGGATGTTGGAGGACGCCACATACTGGTCAATGCCGGCCCATGGTGACAACATATTTTTTTTTCCCTGCCAAACAGTACGCTGAAGTCCCAGTGGAGCAGAGAACGCAAACAAATTTCTTTCAACGCATCAGCGTACGTCAAAGAGGCATTTTTTGGAGTGACGAAACGCCTGGCAGGTCCACTTGACGGGGCTGAGTTGCATAAGGCCCTCAAGCTGACTCCTCAGTGGCCGCTGACAGCGTCTAATAAATTTACAGACAGGTGGCTGAGTGATTTCTTCATGCCTGCTGCGTCATTATATAAATAATTGGGAACAAAACGACAATTATCAATTTTGCAAAAAAAAAAAAAAAAAAAAAAAAAAAAAAAAAAAGAAGAAGAAGAAAAGGCCAGATGAATAAACACGATCTCAAAAATCCCGGAAGGCATTGGCTACGACTTCCGTTCAAAAACTACCTAGTAGAAAATCTCATATCCAACAACGATATTGATGACATGACAAGCAAGTCAGCCTTGGCCAAAAGGGGGTTCGCAATGATACGTTGGCCACTGGCCTGCCTCACCCCTCCCATCAGGCAGAGGCCACCCCCTCACTTCATCGTGCCAATCCCTCTCCAACCCTACTACGTCTAAAGTTTTTACGCAGTCAAATCGGCCAAGCTTGAGACACTCCGTGTCGCATCTGGATGCAGAAAATGGACCAAGCTGGCAATGTCCTCTGTCAAAAATGTCAGGGTGTCCAGATTGATGACACGGTGCTCAGCGATCATATTCGCACACTCCCGGATGGCAGCAAGTATTCCGATAAAACCTGGAGCGCTGGAGAGATTCTCGTTCCAATAGCCAGTTGGACTGATTATCCGCCCGAATTCCCCAAGCTGCAGGAGTCGCATATTAAAACGGGTTGCAAATTCTGCAAGTACCTTCGGGAGGCACTTCTCCTCTCCGGGGTTGAGTTTTTGGAATCTCCTATACATATCCACCTTTCACATAACTGGTTCAACGATGGAAGGTTTAGAGAAATTCAGGAGGGCAATTATTCCGGTATAGTAGGGCATATTGAAGATGGAGAAGCAACGTATGGCATGTACTTCAGAGCCGGGTCCGATGATTGTAGGCAGGCATTGATTTTCTCTCTGGGCGGTCATTCTAACGTTGGATAGTTCGAATATCTCAATGGTTGGGCATACATGGCACCCCAAAGCCGGTCGTTCTATGTAAAGAGAATATACTGTGGGCTGCAAGCTTGCTAGATAATCCGGACCATACTTCAGCTTTACAGGATCGAGATGACGGGTTTCTTCCGACTAGGCTGCTTGACATCGGAGAAACCGGTACACCAAACCCCCGCCTGGTATCAACGTCAAAAGAAACAGGACCAGTATCATATTGTGCGCTCAGTTACTGCTGGGGGGAGTTGAATGAAGCTCTTCCACAGCTGACGACAAAGAAATCGACTTTTCAGCAATATTCATTGCAAGGAATTCCCTCGCAGCAGTTGACGAAGGTTTTCAAAGATGCCATTGACGTGTGCCACTCATTTGGGATCCGGTATCTTTGGATAGACGCTCTTTGCATTACCCAAGATGACCCGAGCGATTGGGAAAGAGAGACCACGATGATGCACCAAGTTTACCGAAACTCATATTTCACCATATGTGCATTATCTTCGAACTCAACCCATAGCAGCTTTTTGGAGAGGAATCAACACATGCTTGATATGAATTTCCTATCATCGTTGGATTCGGAAATTTCGGGGAAATTGACCTTGGACTTCCAAAGAATTAACACAGGTGGGGAAGTTATGCCGAGTCATTATAGAAGCGATATTTTCACAGATGCTGAATGGTCCTCACGAGGTTGGACATTTCAGGAAGACCAGATGTCTCAGAGAGCCCTTTATTTCACGAACTCGCAGTTGGTTTTTCGGGCTAGAGATCAATATTTCGCCGAAGATGGATGGAGCTTTCCAGGATTCAGGTTTAACCTTAGGACCGTTCCAACACTCGAAAATTGGTACGGGCAAATGATGAGTTTCCGGAGGAGAAAGTTTTCAAACGTAGGAGACGTGTTGCCATCGCTTTCGGGTATCGTGAGAGGGTCTATCAAATACCATGGCGATACCTATGTCGCTGGGCATTGGAAAAGTGATCTTCTCCGGGGGCTACTTTGGCAGTCCAGCACCTATCGACTGGAGGAAGGTCGGGAGGCTCTCTTGAGAAATTTGTCATTTCCTCCGCTGTACATCGCCCCGTCGTGGAGCTATTTAAGCAGAACTGAGTATGGAGCACACGGTATGAATTTGCATCAAGTGGGAAGAGAGGGACACTTTCGCAGCAGAGCCGAATTTGCGGACGCCTGGACGATACCTGCAGGACAAGATCCTTATGGAAAGATTCTCGCAGGAACGGCGCGTATCAGGGGAAGAATTATCCCATGTCCGTCTGATTTCTCAAAGATACATGATGGCATCTTTGAATACGCCGAGTTATTTCAACTTCATGTTGATGGGGCATATACTGCTACCTGCCAATTGGATTGGCGGGTCAACGATGATTGGGAATCCAGCCATGACTTGTCCTTGCTGTTGCTCGCAAGCACTTGTCATCGTCGGGAAGATGGTCGTCCTACTACTCATTATCTTGAAGAGCTAGGCAACAAGAGTGACAGCGGCAGCAGCGAGTCCACTCACGGGGAGCACAACGGCAACGAGCAGGAAACATTGGCCGATGAAGAGCTCCCCGTGTCATTAGCGTTGCTGGATATACAAGAAACAGCCGCATCAGAAACAGAAAACGAAGAGGAAGGAATGAGCTTTTGCTGTGAGGGTTGCAACGGGAGCAGTCTTCAAATTTTGAGTGATGAAAATGGAATCGGTAAGTGGAATTCATGTGAGGCAATCGCTGTTGTTTGCACGCCAGCTAAAGAGAAGTGACTGACACGAGTTTCATATAGATTCTGATGTGCCACCCAGCAAGACTTTGCACGAACTTTGCCATGTTTGCGGCCACTGCATGGAATGCTGTAAAAGCGAAGTAAATAATCATGCGTGGGGCCTGATTATCCATCCAGCTCTGGAGTCGGGACAATATTTTAGGGTTGGGGTCTTCACTTCACGGTCGGATGGCTCTGGAACGATCTGCGGCACTCGCTTGTTCAATGAAGCAGATTATCAGGAGATTGATATCATCTAAGGCAGGACCAGTCAGCCAACGGGGTGCCTACCCAATTCTTTTTTTCCTTCTTTCTTGATCTAGATCTTCATTTTGCTGGCTCATGCAAGTTTGTGGTTATCGATCTTTCCCAGATTCTTCGGAAGTGTCTTTATTTTACTCATGCGAAAGGATTTTCTTGGTTCTTTTCAGCCACTATATTGAAGTTCTTTCATATCCGTTCCCATAAGATACTTTTCATAGCTTCATATTCTCGTTTCATGACACACTAAATATATTTCCTGGTGGTCAATTATTTTACTTATTTAGCGCTCTGATATCGTGGGTGGCTCTGTCAGTACTTTCGTCAGAGGATGTTGAATCCTTCCCTCTCCCTCGTCCAATCCTATTCAGGAGGCGAGTGAAAGTTCTTCCTCGGCTGCTTAATCCTACCTAGTTGTGGCTGTGCTCCACCAAAAATAAACTACCAGACGGTGTCTCTCCTAAATTCCAATAACGGCTGAAATCAGCCCCTGGACATGGGACGGGCACGAACCACGTGTTATGTAATACCTGTTTTGTTAAGATTGAGGTGGCCCCTTCCGACGTCCCCCACCATCCTCCCTTCTTCCCGCGTTCAGTCACGCGAAAGACCTCTCATGTCCGTCCCAGCCTTGCAGGTTCTCGGGCCATAGGGCTGTGACCAGCGATGTGAGCCTAGTTGGGATGGGCTACCACGGGAACAAGCTGTCCGCCATCGGCCTTGCCTTCACCAGTCTCGCGCTCTTCATTGCGCTCATCAATGGCGCCGTTTCAGTCATTAAGCTGGGCAATTTGGGCCCTCAAGGCCACACCAGTGCCCGGTGGATCCGTGCATCTGCTTTTCTGGTCATCATGTGAGTCCTGCCACGACCCTGAAGCAACCCATACCAACCTGGATAGCTAACCATGTCTCTCAACAGATATCTAACCCTCTCTCTTGCAGTGGAGACCTATTTACTTGTCACTCCCCCATGGGACAAGCATCCGGGAACCAACAAAACCGCTTCCGAGCTTCCGGAGGTCACAGAACTCCTGGTCAATCTGGCGCAAGCAGCCATTCTCATGACCCAGTTCAAACTAACATTCGATCTCTATTCTACCGGAAGCAGGGCCACGAAGCTCACGGCTGTCATTCTTTTCATCATCTCTCAATTACTAAATCTTACACGCTTTATTGCATTTCATGTCGCCCTGTACGATAGTAATGATTACGACCTATCTGAATCTATCCCGGGGTATGTCTATGCGGTCTATGTCCCGGCCCTGATAATGGAGGTCGTGCTGTTCTCAACATCCGCAATGTCCGTCGTCGTCATTGTGAGATATTGGATAGACTTTGGCGCAACACCTAATGAGACGGTAAGTTGGTCGCGTGACCTCCATGGCCACTGAGAATCTATCCTCTAACCGCCTCATAGGCACCCGGGTTGCTCTTTGCCGCCAGTGCATTCTCCCTCCTGCGTCATACCTGGAAGGTAATCACCAGTGGCATCTCACAAATTACCTCAATGAAGGGCATACCCGGGCCATCGGTTTTCCCAATGTGGTTCTTTTTAATTGAGAGGGTGCTTACACATTGGGATAATGTCATCGTCACCACTCTTCTCTTCTGCTCTGCGCTCTCGGGGCTGCGAAAGCTGAATTCCGGACGAGCATCGCCAGTGAGTGACGTGGATGGGCCTATCGAGCTTATCAACACCGCGGAGGCTTCACACCGCGTTGAGCAGAACCATGTTTGGCGGTAGCCATTCTGCGACTGGGCCAGAGAAATGACTATAATATCATATTCCAAGACTGTCCTGCAATATACTACAATAATAGACAAAACATTTTTAATTGAACAAAAACGAATCATTCGTCCTGAGCGCTACCATCATCAGGAGACTGTACAAGTTAAAAGACAAGACAAATGCTATAGCGCCTCATTGTATATTTTCCTTGGTTCATGTTACCGGGTAATATGATGTTGCTAGTGATTCGAATGTACCTATATAAGTTAGCTTTCAACTACGTTCTCATTTTGAATTTGTAGCCTGGTGGAATGTGGAATGTAGAGGAGTTTATTGCATGAGAGAGAATTTTATGACCAATTCGCCAATATTCAGTATGTCATTCATTTCCGAAAACCTCGAATTGTGCCAAGCCCCGTCAAGTGATATATGTTAGCGCTCGTGGAATAGATCAAAACGTGAACAAAGTATCTTTATTTGTCTAGGGATCCCAAGAGGAAGGTTTGAGACTGTTGGGAAGATGGGAACATCCCGGGCTAAATATAAATACGATCAATATATTTGTCAGAAATTTGCTGTTATTATCAGATGTTCTTGCACTATTCAACTTGAAGGGGGGTTGAGAAAAGTGATAATTATATCACAGTTCCGAGTCCAATGATTATACGAATATCACGCCAGTAATTTCAAAGCCATGTCTAGCTTTTGCCTCTTCGTAGCTTATTAGACTGCCAGATGTCGGTTCTACAATTCTCAATGTGATTTCCTGTAGAAATGTGGATTGTTTCTGCAATGACATAGTCTTTTGACCGAATTCGCTCTATACTGTTTATTCTCGTGGTTCTATATATGTCAGACAAAGCTTTACAATAAATGCATATAGAGTTTCTTACTAATATCCAGGTGCAAAACGAGAACCGCAGAGGTCAAAATTCAACAGTAGCAGATTTTCACGTAATCGTGCATGAGAATCCTGCCATAGGTAAGAATTCAACCTAGCCGCAGAAGACTTGATAGCAGTAGATGCCCATCATGATATAATTCCTGGCCAGTTCAATCAGTCTGCTGGAAAGTAATTTCAGGGATGTCATCTATATCTTGTATCTGTGTGACATATTTGAATATAGAATGGCCTGCATCTAAAGGGAAATTGGATGCTGAGAAAAGAGTATAAGACTCTTGAGTATTAGAGTTTTTCGATCATCGTCTAGGTAAATAAGAACTGAGTTCAAGAAAGCCACTTGAGTGTATTAACAGTCAGTCATCGTGAGAAGATTATTTCTCCGAGTAGGGAAACCCCAAGAACGCATTAGAGCAATAAAACAAAGCTACCATAGATGAAGAAATCCGTTCCAGATCATCAACACGACGAATCCTGCATAAATTAAGATATGTCCTCTTTTTGTGTCAGTGTCTATTGACTGATACGAAATACGATGAGGAGAATACGCTAGGACTTCTAGGAAATAGAGCTGTATTAGAAGCCGCGTGATAGCTTGAGCAAGGAAGAGCGTTGAGGCTCCCTTTTGGGATTATTCTCTCGTTGATGTTTTCCAGAAACAATCCCGTTGACATTTTTTCCTGTCGACTAAAGTCCCAGTGTGACTTTCTATATAATATACTAGATAGAAGTACGTTGGATTGCTCGAATATGAACAAGTGGTTATTCGTGTGTTCGGATTGAGCTCTTGCTCAGATGGCGTCTGAGAAAGCCCGATATGTAGGTATTTTGAGAAAGACTCAATTCGTAGATTGCAATGTTTCAAATATGCTTTAGCATCCTAAAAATGATAGTTGATTAATTTTTCCATCACTTACTAGCGACACTAATGCTCAGGACATGGCACGACTTCATCTGGGGGTCTAGGTTAGGTGAAACAATATCCGAAAAGAACAGTGAAACGGATTATAATTTTTCCTACGCGGTTGCCTAGCGCTGCACTTCTTGTGAGTGTTGCTGACATTTGATGTTTCAAGATGCTCTCGTGAGCGATTGATCCCTGAAGTCCCGTTCGCGTGGGTTATCCTTTTGAGGTCCCAAAAATTGAGTGTACCCTTGTAGAAGATATGATGACGTTAGCACTATATTTTACCTAGGCTATCCGTGTCAACAGTCTCCCTCTTAGAGCTGACATGATATTTTAACCTTCTGTCACGTAACGCTTTGAGCAGGTCTTTGGAGATTCTGGTAGGTGGTGAGAACCGCGACTGGGACATGCATGTATCAATTCACCAGCGAGTACTACAGGGATGGAGAAGTTGACTTAGCCGAGGATATTATTGCTCCAGGAACCCCAGCGTTGGATACTACTATGCACACAATCCTTCCAGACCCCGAAAGGGCAGTCGCCGTTTCAAATTGCAACCTAAACCTGCTTGAGGCTCTCTTGGCACACGTGTCTATGTAAGCATCGTTCGTCCTATCTGCACATGTTTCTACTGCTACAGGGGCATAATAAACGATGTGACCATTCTGGCGTTTACGTCGGTGGCTTTTTATCTCCGGAATTGACGTCAGGGACATTTGGAATGCACCGCGTTTGACAAGATGCTCTCGGAGTTTCAATCGAAGAGAAGAGCGAATTCATACCCTAATAGATTTTGCTTCGTCGAAGGTTCGTCGAAAGAGAATGTCATTGTGCTAGTCTAGGTAAATCCCCTAATCACCTGGCCGCAGGTAGCTGAGCGAGCTCGGTATCTTCCATCCTATGGTACCGGTTCTCATGCGGTAGGTTGGAAGGCCCAGAATGATTTGAGCTAGTTCCCTGCCATCTACTTCCGTTGCTCGTCGATGTTGATTTCGTAGCACTGCTTCGGAACTTGTCTCTCGCTGACTGAATAGTCGATGAGGCACCGGGGGGCATTTTCGGATCCGTGATAATGTGGTAGACGGACGGGGCGCAGTACACCACAATGACGCTCAAACACTCGCCGAGTGCCCACAAATAGGCAGAGGAAAGACTGTAGTTTGTGTCGCCATCGTATACGAAGGAGTGCATGTTGTAGGTGCGAGCGATGGCAAGTGCAAGGCTTCTGTAAATCGAAAGGTTAGAATACCACCGTCCGTAGATTTCGAGATCTGTCGTCCTTCCTGGGCAGAATGAATGGAGGACAATAAAGCAAGATCCAACAACTTACATCAAAGCAAAGGAAAAGGCTAACGATTGGGTGGTCTTGTTCAGAATCGACGAGTTCAACTTCCAGATGACGGTTTGGGGCAGAATGTAGATGATGAGGTCGATGAAAATGTTGATGTAGGCGGAGACCTTATCCACGGCCTTTCTGTCAATACATGATCCCGACGCCCATGGGCTCCAGGCCCTGCTTAGAGGTCGACACCAAAATTGCTGAAATATCAATACCGCTATCCAGTAAATGCCGACCACGAATTGTGTGCCCCTGCACACCCAAAAGAACTTGCTGTGAGTATGCCCTGGAACAAAGATATGGACGTTTCCGGGGATGAAGATACGAATCAATTCGAGTAATATAGCGGACTGGGCGAAGAACATGGTGAGGATATACATCGTGGCGGCGATATGGCCCATCTAGATCGACGATATTAGAATACTCTGATTCCCAGAATATTTGAAGAGAGAAATAAAAGAAATAAGGAAGAAACAGCGTACATAGAATGCGTCAGCCAATGTCCATCGGTCTATGTCCCATTGATGAACGAAGAGAGCGCCGATGTATGTCATGAAGTAGCCTGGCCAGAGCATGACGCCGAAAGTGGTCTATATTTTAGGCTGTTAGAGCGTTGGGACAATCGGATCGCTTCTCGAGACAAACCATCGCGAACAATGCCAGCACTAAGGTATCCAAAGTCAGTTTGCGAGCAACGGGAATATGTATATCCTCACTGTGAAGTTATACTCACGGTCCTGGATCGCTAGACGCCTGCGAAAGAATGCGTATGAGTAAATCCTCAATATCAACGCCAATCCAGCTATTACTGTGCAGGCGACTGTCACGGAGAAACCCAGTGAAGTCTCCTGGGGTGGATCATCCAAGTTGGACACCAGCCCCTCAGGCGCCTCCATCGCCGGCTGGTAGAGGTACTCTTCCTGCTCCTCATATGTCCATGACTCAAAGGAAGAATTCGCCATCGCGTCTCAAGGTAGGCACAAAAATGAGAAGAGAAAAGAGGATCGATCTTGCAGATGCAGCTTGGGAATCAAGCATAATTATGACAGCCAGAGTACCAGGGGGGGTGAGCACTAATTCGATCCTTGGAAAGAGACAAAACATTGACCTGCCTAACCCTTGCGGGGCTTGCGAAAGATATAGAATGATACTTACCCCGGTCATCCCTCCATAAACAAGGGCCGGGTCTTTGGAAACAGACTGGACCCCCAGGATTGGGATGCTTGCATCTAGGTTGCGACTCATCCCATGTCGTACGTCCATTACCAAATCATATCCGACTCCACCCTATTCTACGCAAGTAATATAGATGAGGCATGGCTAGTCTACATTAGCCAAATTGAGTACTATCTCCATTACCATCATGCCGTAAGTGGTAACCTGAACCGCCCTGCCTAAAGTACCTAGGGCAGAATCTCCTAAATGCAGGCTAGAAAGGAAAAAGGCTTAGCTAAACTATCAAGTCGCTATTATATATCATTTTCATATCAAATGGTAAAGATAAACTGAGCTTAGCGAGATCTCCGCGCCTCCATTATTATCTTGAGAATCAGCGGCTCAAGTTGCGCTCTATCAGTCATAGTCTATGACAGAGGATTTGTTAGAAGCCATTGTTGTATGGTCTCTTTAAAAGTGTAAAATGTTTTCACTTATCATAGTAGTAGCATTAGAGGAGAATTGGGCTGGTGAGCTCCCCCTTAGATCTGAAACTAAGCATTGGACTGGCACCCCCTCATAGAGGATCCAAATTTGTCTGGAAGTGCTAGAGGAGGTGATCTCGCTCTGAGATTGAAAAAAAAAGAACCTTTAATAGCGGAGAATTGTTAAAATGAGATAGGTTGACATTACAAGATTAGATCCTGAATTTGATGAGACCGAGGAAGGGTGAAGGGTGATTGAATTTGCTAGTAGATACAATGACATCGATAGGGCCTCACTGATTGTGAGGATCTTCTACGCCATGTTCTAGGAGAGGGTATTAATGGAGGTTAATACATCAAGGACGCATCAGCTGGTCTTCTTTATACGTTCCTCCGCCTTTTGAAGCATCGACGGTATGACACTGCGATGCACGACTGATAGGAATATCCACCAGATGCGACTCAATAATGAGTTGTATTGTATCAGAGTAGTCAAGGATACACTGTCGGCGGACTGGTGTACAATCAAATTAGCGGACAACAACCATGACCGATTTTCAATCTGAACCCCATCCTCGGATTGTTTGCCAATCCTCCATCCCGCGACTGTTGTTGGCGATCGTTCCTGAAGTAGAGGGAGACCAAGGAGACCAGTCCATATAAACTTTTGCTGAGTGTTAGGAACATCTCCAAATATGGCGCGGATCCATTGCTCAGGTAATCTCTTTGGACAATCTTGGGTGGGCGTGAGCAAGAAAGTGTCTGCGTAGTCGACTCGCTCTAGTGAACTATGTTTGCGTATGTAAGGATGAATGCCATCGGGGGCTAAAGAGCCGCCGGTTATTCGGGACTTCAACGGCATGCTTAGTTCGTCGATGGAAGATGTAAGTGATGCATAAAAGACGATGCTGATTTTGATCTCGTTTGCTGTGACGGGGCTTCTTATACCTGTTCATACGCTAGAGAATCTACGCTCCGATGATGATAATATCCCGATTTTGGCCGACAATGACGATCTGGTCTTGTGATGATTGGAACCCGATCCATCCGACCCCGAATCTCGCATTGGCTGCGTCCCAGTCTCAGCCGCTTGTAGTTAATCCCCTCTAGTTTAATCCACTGTCAGCACGGAAGCTTATTCGAATGATGGCTAATCGGAGGGTTTCCGCCCAGATTCTTATCGAGCGGGAGGTTGTGGATAGAAGACGGCGACTAAACTGGCCGGAGGCATTTAAAAAGCTGGGAAGCCACCTAGGAAAGGGCTACTGAGCTTGCGTATGTGGTGAAGCTAGTGTGCGGAAAGGAGCCTGGCTGTAGCAACTAGTGTTTCCGCTTAAAGCTCTAGAAGAAATTGTCTCATTCGCCTAGTGTCGTTATAAGCTGAGTAGGTAGTTGGTTATGGATGTAAGAAGAATTTTCATGAAGTGCGGAGGCTGACGGTTTGCTGCCCAAGCGAAAATGGTATAGTCTTCTCCCTGTATGTGGACAGGAATTACGAGCTTGACAAGCGTATACCATGTGATATCAGTGTTCTAACGAACAAAATAGAAACATATATCGGGCAACGTCTATTCTAAGGTTTAATAGAATCATTCATTTAAGTAAGAGATCTATAAGACTGAAATCTAAAGTTCACAATTAGGGTATATGAGGGGCTTAAGCTGTGTGAGCTCTAGGAAGGAAGCCACCCCAATATCCTAGGAGAGGATACAAATTACACGTGTGTACTCACGTCTCGTGTCAACGTGTGTGATTCTATTGCAATCCGGGTGTTCCGGTCTCATCCTGTACTACTGATGGGCAGAGAGACTCAATCTTTTCTACCCCTCTGTTCGCTTCGCTACCATGTTGATTCACTGGTTGCAGCCCCTCGAAACTTGGTGGCTCCTCATATGGCGGCGGAGGTTGGTTCCAAGTCGCTGAAGTCGCGCGTATATTGTCGATGGCTGGGCCGCGAGGGCCGCCCGTATTATCAGCCGGGGGGAAAACCTTGATCTCACGGTCTATTTCTGCAGTAATGACTTTGTCTGCGACTTTGACCTCCACGGTACCCTTTAGTCTGTTCTTAGTTCGTATGTTGTAAGCCGTAAACTCTGGATATAGCTGCTGAACGTTGAAAGGCATTCCTTCCCTTCTATCTTTGGTAGTTTTCATTTGAAGATTGAGCACCGCTCCAACATCGAAGGGCTCCGAGTCATGCCCAAAAGGTATCTCAACTGGTGCGTCGCTTGGCCGCAATTGTCTGCTTCCCTGTACCTTGGCGCACCACTTCCACTCTGCATCGTGAGGGTTTAAAGTGCCTTCGGACCGAATTGTCACCAGGGTTTGGATCTCGATATCGAGTGCCCGAAGTCTACACGTTTGTAGCACGTCCTGAAGAACCTCGCTCGTTTTGTCCCACTTGGGGACCACGCGTAGTTTGATGGGCACATGGCTAGGTTGGTCCATTTGCAATGTGATCGGAAACCACGTTTGCAGCGTAAAAGCCAATTTGGGTGCTGGCACGCTGCTGAATATCTTCTTGAACTTTTGTGAGGTAGTCAGCTGGTCTCGGCTATAACCAGGCACAAGGCTGTCTCCCTGGATTGTATGCAATGTGTTCAGTAGATTCATCCGCATCTGAATCGGCGGGCCTGGATTGTAGCGCTCGATTCTCACTGGCTTCACGGCGGTGGCGGTCCCTTGAGCATGCATCTGCATCTCGGCTTGGATGTAGTATTCAATAAAGCCCTCCTTGTACTCGCCTGTAGATGTTCCTGAAAAGGACGCAGGGAGCGGTACGTCGTCGTCGAAAGGAACGAAACTAAACTTCTCGTTTTCTTTAACGCTCACAGGAAGGCAGCGACTGTCTGCATGAGTCGGTAAAGTGAAAGTGAATGGCCAGCCTTGATGGTCTTCCCCTCTTTCGGGGATGTGAACGGGTCCGTTCCAGAGCTGCTGCTTATTTCGAGGGCCAACGATGAGCGTATACCGGCCCCGATGCTGGGTTTCGCGTTCAGTGAACTTTGATTTTGCTCTGCCGTGCAGTGAGACTGTCAGAATGGCCCTTGAACACTCCGTAAAGCATCTCCGAACAACGCGGCCGATGATGACATCTCCAGGTTGGTACCAGAGAGCATCGCCCTCGAGTTCAACCGCCAACGACGGTGAATCTTGCGGGATTGTCTGTGGCATGTTGGAAGGTGAGCTATGGGTATATGTTGAGAACTAAAAAAGCAGCCTATCTACGTGATAAATTGCGGGAGAAGTCGGCTTAAAGGTGCTTCATCTGGAAATGAGTCATGCAACACCGTGGCAGTGGCGCAGCAGTTGCCCGAGTGGCGTTAGAATACCACGGCGTCATCATCGGTTTGGAACTTTGGACAGCACACTGTTTTGAGACATGGCGTGATTCGACAGACTCCATATGTACAGTGCTTCACTTCGTTCA
Source organism: Clonostachys solani (assembly GCA_902141235.2). Taxonomy (NCBI): domain Eukaryota; kingdom Fungi; phylum Ascomycota; class Sordariomycetes; order Hypocreales; family Bionectriaceae; genus Clonostachys; species Clonostachys solani. Next base: position 1,410,629 of record CABFOC020000003.1, read on the forward strand.
TGCAAGACGTTATTCATCGCAAATTCCAAGTTTATTGCTCCGCAGAAAGCAACGAGGCGTGGCTTGGCGAACTCGTTAGGTGCTATATCATGCAAATGATTCACAACCTTTGAAGGGCACAATGCAGGATTGTCGATACCATCGGGTATGTTAGGGTATGTTAGCCGCAAGTCATAGGCTGGCAACACCCCTGTTGTCAGTCAGCCCAGGTGAACAGCCAAGCCAATAAATCCCATCATATGGTGGTATCGTAGCAGCTACGACTTGTCACATGCATCTTCTCAAAAACCTGCACCTTAATCAGCAAGGTGCTTAGTATGACTTAACAAGAACTTATGGTCACTGCGGCATAACGATTTGCAATTACAACGTCATGTATGCATTATAGAAAAGAGTTACAAGTCTATATGACAAACAGTCGTTGAGAATATTCCCCTTCGTACTGACAGAGAAACCAACATCATCATGTGATAGGAAGTGGGCTGCCCTCGGTTTACATCGCGCTGTGATCATACGCAAAGACAGTTTGTATGCTAAGAGTTATAGACCAGAAAGGTTCTTACGAACCCAAGGGGAATAAGCCAGATAAATAAACGCAGACCACGGGAATCGAGAACACAGTCGGTCAAGCCAGAGGTCCACGGCACTCAAATCTAATGTTCGGCCGTTCTGAAATTGCCTTTTTAATAATATTCTTAGAAATAACCGTCACTTTTTAAAATTATCATTTTCTTACTATAAATTTATAAAGCCTTTGTTTGCAGTATTAGATTCTCCAACTGAAAAATGTTGGGAGCATGATTAAAACAGCGCCCGTTTTAAGCAACGCAGTGGCCTATGTATCCTCGAAGGTATCAAAGAGTCCATACACAAATTCCAAACTTACAAACCAAGCCTTACATCTTGAAATGAAGTCTACTTCTGTGTCGTGGCACAAGCGTCGAGTGGTACGAAAATCTACGTTCTCACATATAGTAGTACTTCTTTCAGCCATGTCTTCATCCTCGTTGTTCACTTTTCGCTGGTGTTTTCTGTCCCCCGAAAATCATATGTCCGTCACACACAAAATAATTCGGTTTTTGTTTGACTGTGAATGTGCAGGCAACGAGCTTACGGACCTTTTCACGCAAAGAAGGTCCATGCATATCTGAGGCCGGCAACGCCTAAATATGTGAAGCCATACTCTCCTCCCCATTCCCTTGCCTTGCCCATAAATGCACGCTCACAGCACTAACACCACGCGCCAAGCTACACGAATATATTTGCCAAGACTCAATAGCGATTCCTCTCTTCATAATGTCTTCTAATCAACCCGAGGAAGATAAGGAGACTAGCTTCAAAAGAGGGCGGTTGAGTATTGCTCTATTTCTATTGCGGCCTCGCTTCTCACAGCTGTCCTCGACCTTGGGGGCTCTTCCACGAAGACATTCAAGCTTTCGAAATGCAAGTCGAAGGGATGTTGTTGAATTTCTTGATGAATATTTTAACCGTACAGAGATACCGTGGAGCGATGACGAGGCGTCCATTCACAGGCAGTACGACGAGGTTATGGAGATTATGTGGGAAATGGATGACAATATTCGATTACTCGATCTAGTTTACCAGGCATCCCCCTCCTCGACCATTAGAAGGGATATCTCCCAGGCGGTTGAATGGTGGAGGCAAGCACTTCTCTTGATGTCCGAGGTTGACCAAGATCCATGGTCACACTAGGGTCTGGATCAGAGTCCAGAGGGCGAGTGATGGCCAGAACACGGTCCAAAAAAGCCCACGGACCTATTTTTATAGGTAAATGGCTTCTTTATGCTTGTTACTGATGATATTGGCGGCTTCAAACACGAAGTGTTGAGGAATAAATGCAAACAGGCAGTGACTTATGATGTCTGATAGTGGGCTGATTTTCTGATCCTAAGGGCGCCGCCGGTATCGTATCTGGAAACTTCTAGGGGATAATTGGTGGCAAATCATGATGTTTTGAAATGATAAAAATCATATCTATCCTAGGTCCCGAGATAGTCGCTTGTTATGTGGCACAGAAAAGGTTTTTCTATAGCTGTTTGGGCTATCCCGGCTTTTTTCTGTCTTTTATACCTTATGTTAATGGTTGCTATTTTCAAAATGAAACGTGAAACTATTATGCGAACATTGGTACTCTGAAGACTCGCCCCAAAATTATGAACTTAAGCAAATAAATTACAGGCGATAATCTCTCTTTCGTGTTTGTTTGTTTCCCTTGTTTGGATGTAGAAATGGAGACTTTAGAATGGTGTGTAGGTAGCTGGTAGACGCTTTATCCGTCTTATGTAGGACTTCCCTAGAGAACACTCCCTTCCCACTGGCCCGAAAAGTGTGCTGAGCCACCTCGGTTATGCAAGCTTTCGGAGTCCAGCTTTGTTAAATGTGAAGCTGCTGGATCTAGGAGCCGGACATCCTACTCGATCGGGCCTCGGGGTCCCACTTTGGTCTGATCAGTTTGGCGCTGAATCACGAACTATTTCTCGGCTACTGAAAGGTGGCGTAAACCATTAAAATCTATTGCATGGATGGGCTACCCATGACGCGGTGTGAGATCTAAGTGCTATCGAAATCAAAGCTAATAACTCCGATTCGTCTATTTACGGATATCTCCCGTCGTTTTTGGTTTATTCTCCGGTTGTGAATCGATACCATGCGCAAGCCACACGACGCTACCATTTAGCTGTATTGGACAGTCTCATACTGACTCTTTGCTCTGATGCGTGGCCCATATTTGAACAGTACCCAGGGAACAGGTAATAGCACGAGGGAAAAGAACCCCAAAAGGCTGCTAGCCCAAGAAATGCCCAGCTTTTGATACACTACATCCAAGTCAGTCAAGGTGAGAAACCATAGGGTTAAAGGTTAGGCTTTGCCTTACTCTGAACAGTAAATAGTGGAAAAGCTGCGGCAAATCCATACCGAGCCAAACTGTTGGCACTGGCGGCACTGGCAATCACGTTTCCAGTGTATGTGTCAGTCTTGTACTGAAATGTGGTGATGAAGATGGAGATGTTCCCCCAGGCAAAGAATGAGATGGCTGCTGCAGGACTGGCCCACGACACGCCTGCACGTGCTGACCATCCAAACCAAAATAGTCCTATTGGCAATACCAAGCTGCCGACCATGGCGGCATAGAGGCGGTGCTCAGGAGGCACCTTGTTGGGTGGAAACTGGCTGATTTTCTTCTGGTATATCATCTTATCACAGACCACGATTGTGATAAGTCCAAGAAAACACCCGATCACAACAGCAAGAAACACAAGACCGCATTGCTCAACATCGAACCTATACACAGATGCGAAAGTATACGGCACTGCTGCGAAGAAGCTGAACAGGGTGCCGAACCCAAGAGCAACATAGAGACAGATGAAAGTGACAATCGGTTCGAGAACCAGCATTCTAACAGGCCGGATGACAGAGACAAGGGCAAATTCTCTGAGGCGCATTGAGAGCGGCTGGGAGGGAGAGACTAGTTCGCCCCGGCTCTTGGCAAGTCTTCTTCGTAGTAGAGGGTGGAAGGTCTCCTTGGACAGAATGGAAAGCGTCAAAGGGGCCGCAGATATGACAAGAAGACAGTAATATGGCCAACGCCAGCCATGTCGACTAACAGCAAACGCTCCTATCACGGGCCTGATGTAGAATGTTAATTTATTTTCATTTTCAGAAAAGAAATAAGACGATCAAGACTTGAAAACGTACCCCAGGCCAGGGCCAAGAAAAGCCATCAGCACAATTATTGCGCTTACAGGGCCTCTTGCCTCAGCTCGAAACACCTCAATGATCGAACCCGCCGTGACGGCTAGGGCAGGACCCCAGCAGAAGCCAGAGAAAAATCTCAGGACACAGAGCGCAGCAAAGTTGGTGGCCTGAGAGGCACCGATCGTGAATAACACACCTGTCAGAATACAACCAATGTATACATATCGGCGGCCGATGGTTTCAGATAAAGGTCCACCGATTACAGGGCCGAATGCAAGTGCTAGGACGTAGAGTGCAAGGCAAAGAATGGCGACAGTTCGAGAAACCGAGAATTCCAACATCACATACGCCACTGATGGACTGACAATGGATGTCGCGACAGAGCTATGAAACTCCCATGTTAGAAAGATACTTCAGACCAGGAGGGGTTGAAAGAAGGGAATGGTGGGAGAATTCGAACCCAAGGAATGTGGCAGATGAGAGCATAGCAATTTGTATAAACTTGGTTCTCGGGCCCCAGTTCAGAGGATTTTCAGGGTTCTTGTCCCAGGCGTCGTCCTCCTTCTCAAAATCCGTCGATGTCGCCCCTCTCGCACCTCCCACAGTGTTATTGCCATCAGTCGAACTGGCTTCTATGTCGACTGGTAACACGACGCGCTCCATGTTGAGATATTTGGAGTTTAAGTTTATCATCGGAACTGGCGTTGATATCTGTATGTCGTTTTCCACTCTTCTTCACCGCGGAGGAGAGTCAAAGAGGTAAAAAAAAATACCAAGTCACAAAACTACTTGATGACTGAGGGCGTATTTAATGCGTTGACAACATGTGTGGCAAAGATCCACCCATTCTGTCGTTTCGACTAGAAGGGGTGAAAAGCGGACTGAATATATTCAGCTTATATTTTGCGTAGGGCTAGAACGAATGTAAAAACAGCATGGCGATATTAGGATGGGACACGCAAGCATCACCAGGGTTCAGAGCCTTTGGGTCGGGTCTAATGCTCCACCGGGGAGGCATTGCCTTTTCCATCAACAGAAGAGAGTAAGCACGAGTCAGATCCAGACCGTACATGGCATGCATATCAATACTGAGCAGGGCAGAGTCGAGTCGGCTAGTGGGCTACTATTTACAATCCATGCAGCAAGGTGGAGAGGCACGGATATCATAGTGCCGATGAATTCTCGAATCGTCCGCTATTGCTTCTTTGCACTCGAATTCCTTGCACGACGTGTCATACATCTACTTTGGTGGGTCATTGTATTCAATAGACTGACAAAAGTAGATCCTAGCTCGCTGTGAAGCTCTCATGTTCATGCTGACCGAGAAGCCCGCTTGGTTCAGCCTCATCCGCCCACACCGATTCATTAGCGGCTGATATTTCTCCTTCATAGCTGGTGGCGCAGTTTAAATTAATGGTCTTGTGCCCAAGAGCCAATGGTTGCAGGGCTTTATAAAAACGGGTCGGGTTTCTGGATAGGTGCCATTACAGTCGCCGCCCTCATCGAACGTAGAAGTCGATAACCCGGCTTAGCCTTGTGATCATCATCTTACAGGGCACGCGTCTGCTCAACGGGCCCCTTCTCCGCAGAAGAATAGTTGAGCTCTTCCTCGACACCGTTACTGGCCCCTTTCACATCGGCAGGGTATTTCTTAGCGGTATAGTCGTCGAGCTACTGAATGTTAGACGAGGGTTATGCATCCAATGCGATTTGTGCCACTTACCCAACGAAGAAGAAAGATCCAACCGCTCAGGCAAGCAATGACTACAATCATGGCAATGTAACCGTTTCTCCAGTAAGGCGCATGATTGGCTGGGTAGACCACGATACCCCAGAAAGTGTAAAGGAGCATGCCACTGGCGACCATAGAGGCAATAATAACACTTCGAGCCGCGTCGTCCCCTCCCCTGGCCGTAATAACGCTGGGCCACCCATACAGTAAAGGGTTGATACCATAAGCAGTTGCGGCAATATAGAGTGCACTGAGGTTACCGGAAACGGTCATCTGGGGAATCAAGAGAACGATAGTGCAAATGAGCTGAATGACCAAGAGTGCAAAGCCAGTCGAGAGGCGTAGGTTAAAACGATCGATGGCGGCGGCTGCGGCGAATTCAGCCACAATCCCAATAGCTTGGATTCCAAGAGGCATGGTGTTAATTTGTTCCTGGGTGTATCCGTCAATATCTTTACGGTTCTTGAGATAGAGTAGCATCAATCCTTGAACGGAGTATGCCTGCAAAGCAGCCGAAAGAAGTGAGAAACCACAACAGATATAGCTGTGAATGGTATATTAGCCCCCACCCCCTTTTGAAGGGGTTATTTACGGTAACACTTACAAAGCTGGCTGCCCTAAAACCCTCTTGGTAAGACTCCAAGGGGCAATACTGTGGCCATCCTCCCTCTTGGGAGGGAGACGATTGAGGGCAAATTTACGCTCCTTCTCGCTCAGATAAGGGGCACGAGTGTTCTCCGGTAGGTCAGGGAAATATAGATAACCGAAGATGGCGATAGGGCAGGTGATGATACCATCGATAATGAAAACCCACTGCCAGCCTGCGAAGCCAGAGCGGCCATCCATGGATTTGTAGATGGCAGCCATCATGACGCCGGCGAACATGCTCCCCACCTGTCCAGCTACAGTGAACATGGCAGTGCGCTTAGCGATCTCATTGGGTTTACTGTTTTGAAGGATATATCAGCCGGGCCAAAGCTAAAGAAGAGAGAAGGGGAGCTCATGACTCACTACCAGGAACCCATCACGTAGATGCAGCCAGCGTAGGTGCTGGCCTCGGCCAAGCCCATGAGGAAACGAACGGCGCAGAGCTGGCCATATGTTTTGCAACCCGCACCAGCCATAGTGAGACCAGCCCAAATGATGACCATTGAAGGGAGCCAAATACGCGGGGGGACCTTGTGGATGATAATGCTATTGGGGACTTGGCCAACAAGCATGCTGTCAACCGTCAGCTTCCATCCCGAGGAATGAACTCCAGTCCAGGTTACGATCATGGATAGAAACATACCCTGCAGAGGCCATAGAAAGAAGAACATTGTATTGATTGCCATCTAGGTTGAGAGCCTCCTTCAGGCCAGCGACCTGTGTCAAAAGTAATATTAATATACCGCCCACCCAGGCGAAGATTGGCGTAGTGCTTAATGATAGGCGTGTCGCTCATTTTGAACTCACATATGCATTAGCGAACGCCGCCCGGTCTAAAATGGAAGTGTCAGTTGTCGGTCTTTGGACTGCAAATGCAAATACCGGGTACAAACCAAGGTAATTGAAGAAGTAACTCATGCAAGAGTACGTCTTCCCAACAGTAAGAATTAGCATAGAACCTCTTCTCCTTTTTAATCTCGAATCAGTTTACCAAAATGAAGAAATCTAAGAGGATTGTTAGACGGCAAGCTCGAAGTGAAGGGGTTCCGGTACAAACCAAGTTTGCGAAGCAGCCGTCTCTCCTCCAGGGAAGTGTCTCCCCAGAACAAGGTGGTGACTACTGCGACAATTCCAAGTTAGAAAATGGATGTCTTAGTGTGCGAAGATTCTTGATGAATACCTTTCGTCACTATCGAGGAGGATTTAGCGGTCATGATAGGCCACGGTTATGTGATAAGTTGAGGGCCTCGACGACAAGAGTGTTGTATGAAAGGAGAGGATCAAGTTCAAAGTAAGGAGGTAAAAGTGACCATGTCACCGGTTTTATTCTTCATCGCCAATGTCGTAGTGGGCCCTTGCTGATCAGTGATTGATAAAAAATGTGTCACGACAAGGCAGCTTGGCTCGCTCGGTACCCAATAATAGCCTCTAGCGCTACGACGGCAGCGACTCTCGCTCCAGGTAAAGTTAAACCGGCTAATTACCTGGGTGTTTTATTGGAAGGAGATGTCCGTGATAAGAGGGGCTGTTTGGGGGGCTGGCCTCCCAGTCTCGAGACTCCAGGCATTAGGCTGACTAGCTCTAGCAATTCTAACCCTAAGCTTAAGCTAAACGATGATTTTTTCATCTGATACGCATTATCTGATCCAATCCTGGAAGAGATCGGAACTGGCGAAATTCTAAATGCCTCTTCTGGCATCCACGTGGTCCCCTTGGTGCGCTTTAGTCTGGGTAGTATTACGACTACGGTTTAAAGTATGATATGTGATTGACACTCGGGCGGAATACCGTGAAAAGACAGCTCGCGAACCTCTACGGAATAAAAGAGGGAACTATAGCATGCGGCAAGAAGTGGACGAGGAAATTAAATGACTTCTGGTTGGCTTCGTGTTTCAATATGGGATGCAGCAATGCATTGAGACATGCTGCCCCACGTGGACATCGTCGGCCGCCTGCTAAACTCCCCTGTCAAGCAATTGAAAATTTCAACGCGTAAAGTGACATTCATTGGAACTATGGTTTATCAGATGGAACCTAAGGCCTGCTTCCGGAGAAGCGCAGGGCCTGACCCTGAGCCCTGAAGATGAGCAATTCGTTGAGAAGACTCGGAGTTCCGAGGTCGAACCCCAGCGGTCTTGGCGCATGTGGAGATTTGGGGTTGAAGCCCAGGTAACAGTGTGACATCCGCCCTACCATGCTAAGAGGCGCACATCGCCAAGCTCGGTAACCGGGCTGAGCGCCACTAGACTCCTTCTTACATAGATTCAATTACCACTAGTCGGCAGCAAATGACCACTAGAGATCGTCAGCAGTCACTCGTGGACGATCTAACAGGCGGACATTTTATACATTTCTCCTTGGTAGGAAGTGACAAGAGGAAATCGGTCTTCAGAGGAAATCGGTCTTAAAGCGTTGCTCGCGCTTATAGGGGAGAGGAAATTTGTTTCTTATATCAATAGGAAGCCCTAGACAAAAGCCATAGATAGAATTTAGCTTTGGGAACCAAGTCTTCCTCCAGCCCCAAAGAATTCCCGTTTCTTCACAAGTGAAGCTAATTGTGAGCGCTTCCCCATAGCGACGAGAATCCCCACCTCTTGTGTGGAGAGGTGGACAGTACCGGTAGGTATCATTATGTGATAGGGTATGTGAGCGTCATTATTTTGGCTAGACAACTCTCCTCTCCTGGTAAACAGATCAGGAACATAATTCAAGGTTACTTTGACCATTTATCAACGTTGACATATCATCGTAAGATTTGGCCGGACAAAGAAGGGGCCTATGCCAGAGAGCGTGGAGGGAGTGCTTGAGTTGATTTGGGCTGTACCATAAACCCATCCTACGCTGCTCCCATCCTCCCTGTTTGGTCTAATGACGCGGACAGGCAAAAACAACCCCTGTCCTGCATAATATTAGCATTGCCTTGGCTGCTGTTCAAATCTCACCCGAAATCAAAAACTCGTTCACAAATTAAGTTCGCTCCATCGGAGATAAGGCTCTTCCTCCTTTTTCTGGGATGAAGCTACGGGGATGACTAACCTCATTTATGACTGCTGTCTTTTCTACTTCTCGTAGCAATCAATCTCCGTTCGGAATGAAAACACGGTCGGAACTCTACAAGCGTACTCTTAGTTCTGACCCAAGCATCCAGACCCTCTCTTTCGTTTTCGGCTTACAGCCTACTATGATTACAGCCTACTATGATTCCAGCCCCTGACAACTATCTCGGCTCGGGGCTTGCCCTAAATCTATGCCAGCCTAAATATTATCTCATCCTCCAGCTGTCAGATAGTGTCGTGACAGGCATTGGCATCACTGCCGAAAACTCTAGCTTCCAGTCTAAAAGACGTGCCGTTTGCCCTTTTCGCAGCCTCATATACCGTGGTATAGTTCCATATTGTCATGAGGGAATTAATGCTTCCAATTAGAGTTAACATCGCGCCATGAACTCTTGAAGAGTCTATGTTATCTGGTGAAAGGCAACTGATCGTGTAGTCTCAAGAACTGAGAGCATCGCCTAATATTAGAGCTAACCTTGATTGGCCTTCTGGGGAAAGACCAGACGTTATACCCCTAAGAACTCCCTAACGAAAGCAAGCAAATTCCGTGTGGACTTATTGCGGCTTTGGTGAACCATTAGAATTCGGGGACTCCCCCTCCTTGAGACGGCTCTGATTCTCCTTTTTTTCACTGAATTTCTGGTGGATAGCCGGCGATTTGCTCTTCATCTCCTGCAACACGCGATGTACCACCGGATCAACACCACTCCCCTCAATAGGCTTCATCCCAAGCTTCTCAAGGACACTACCCCACCTCTTCATTTCGTCTGTCTTTCCGTGCTGGGAGTCAGGATACCACTCCGTAGCCTTCTCGCTCCACGCCTTCCAGAGGCGTACTTCATTCTGGGTTGGGGTCGACATCGGGAACTTTAACCCGTTCCACAGCTCAACCTCGTGAGATCCATCTGAGCTGGCATGACTTTTGATGGCCCCTTTTGCTAGAAGCGGGACGGTGAAATGGACTTGGATATCCTTGCCCAACCCGTGTCCGCTCCGAACAGCCTCTCCCACACAGCGGTCACGGTCGCCACTGATCATGCCGAACGAGAGTTTATGGGGGATTGACCACCACCAAGGCGGGTCATTCACCTGACCTGCAGATAGCCATTAGCAGGGCACAATGTGGGTTTGCGTAAGTCTGTGCAGCGTAGCCTTACCCTTGGACCTTAGTAGGCCTTCATACCTCAGGACGTGCGCTGGTTGGCCTGTAGAGAGCTTCTCCGTTGATAAGTTCCTCGGCAGAATAGGTACTATTGACTGCAACAACGCCCCCGATTCGAAGGAGACGTCGCTAATATCCTCAATCCGGGACATCATCCATAGCAATGCGATCGTGGAGAGACCCGTATCGATGTTACCGCCCCCAATATCCCCGTGGTGGCCTGCAAAAAGACACTGCTGGACTCGTGTGGTGTCGGAATTCGCTTGACGCGTCCACAGCATGGGTTGGAAGCTCCATCTCCTCTCATCAATGGCGATAGCCATGAATGCGTGTTTAACCGAACGTGGGACCGTCCCTCTCACGAAGCTCAACCTCGAATCCCACAGAGAACTGACCGTGTCCCACTCAGCCATAGCGAGTATGGGCACGCGAATAATAGCGTGGTCCTCCTTCAAGGCCTGCTTGATCTTGGGGTCAACCTTGCCCTTTCCCTCCACCCAACTCTCGAAGACCAGAGGAAGCAAGGAGAGGTACTTGCGCCTGAATAAACCAACTTCATCGATGAAAGCAGCCAGACACCTGACGGCAAAGGCACCCCTTGAAAATCCGACAAGAATTATCTCATCTACATCCCCGACGAAGTTATAATTATTAGACAGGAAGCAATACGCATTCAGGATGGTCTTCTCGAGGCCTGGTTCGTGAGGTCAGCTTCATTAGGACGGCGTGAGGGCGGGAGGCAAACCTTGCCCCGTCACTCCCGAGTATAAGTAGTCGATGGGGACAGGGAGCACGGAATCCGTTCCTACCCCGCTTGCATAGTAGACTATTTGCGGGACTGGGAGGATGTTATCTTTGCCACCCCATCTCTCGTAGCCGTGACGATCGACCGAGCGGGCTAGCCGTGCTACGTTAGTAGGCGGGAGGACAGTGCCGGACGCGTTCTTCCAGGTGCCATCGCAGCAAACGATCAAGCGCTTCTTTCCTTTTTCGTCGGCTAAAACTTTCGAGAATGGTAATCTAGGAGGCCTCGAGCTGCTCGAGCTGCTCGAGCCTTGGGTGGTGTCGATGTTGTCGGCGGCACCGTTGTCCAGAGCATCGGCAACCCTGGCCCCAAAGTGCCACAGGGCTGCCGGGGCGGCGAAGTGTGTTATATTCTTAAACATGATGTTTTCTAATACAACAGGGAAACGTGGACATTCAAAATTTTCTCCTTCTTGCTTCTAGTAGTGCAGAGTGAATTTCAAGAGAAAGGATGCTTTACCGTTATGGCCAAGCATCACGTCATTGTCAAGGAGAGAGAGCTGAAAGCAGCCCCAGAGTATTTGGGCGGTTATAGCGGGAGCAGGGAAGTTCTACTGCGGGGTACATCGACCTCAATGTCACATGGATAATTCCTACACGAAGCACTACGCTGAGGATACATGATTAGGTGCTGATGGCCTTGGGTAGCTAGGTTTCTTTCTATCTACAGTCTGGAGTAAAACTCTAGTACGCTATTCATAGAGAATAAGAAATCCCCTGTCCATAGTAGAAACACACCATTTAGCTATGCCTACAACGGTTGGCCGTTTGAAACTTCTGCCACCACTAACTCTCTTGGCTAGAAGAGTTAATTAACGTTCGACATCTTCCCCATTCTTGCCGTTGGGTGGTCTTTTCGGCGTGTCGATGCGATCCTCCCGATCTTCGCTTCTACTTTTTTGTGAGGCCAAATCTCGTTTTCTAGGAGAATTTTCATCTTCCTTCGACCCTGTTCGATTGGCATCATCCTCCCTTCTACTTTTGGGTGAGGCCAATCCAGGTTTTCTCTTAGGTGTGTCCTCTAGGTAGCTAGAAGTATGAATATTCCTCCGCCCAGTAGGCCCGTCTGGGAGTGCCGCCGATCGCGCCGGTAGCAAAAGCAGTTTTGGGCGGGTGGGTGCTCTGAAGACGAGCCCGACATTCGCGCGATTAACGGCCAGAAGAGTAGCCTTTAGTGCTACCTGTTGAGGCGCTGTGAGCAAAGGCCGGAGGAATTGGGTATGAGGAGCGTGCAAGCCTACCATTTTGATACAGACTATAAGTTAGTTTATATTACTTGGGAAGTAGCTCGCGAGTGAGAGAGATGTTAGAGCTTAGTGCTCCTCTTTGCCGAAAATAAGGAGTTGAGCTCGGTGGAAGAATTATGGCTGGCTATTTGAGATAGGAAGTCTTTTTACCTTCGTTGAGTACCTACCATGCTCGCTTATCAGGTAGCTCGAAAGCCTTGCAATACGCCATATGCAGGTATGTCTGCCTAACACCCCACTCCGGTTGCCTTCTAGACGGTTTGACTGGGTGTGGATATTGGGTATAGCTCTGCATCTGACATAAGACCTCCTTTCAGCCTTCGATTTCCCCTCTTCTCTACACCTAGGGCAGTCATGATTGGAAGATAATATTCTCTATCATGGTAATGTTAAACCTGCAAGATTCTCTCAAAGACATTTTTCATAATTCTTAAATATTATATCAACTAATATCACAATGCTCTGGACCTTCGCCGGGCCTCCAGGTAATCCGGCATAACCGAGGTGTGGGAGGGTGGCCAATCCCGTGTTCGTCTCTTGCATAAGCGCCCATCCTTCTGCATCTACAGTAATCCTGAGTGTGCTGTGACGTCTGCAACATGCCATGCATGCAGAAGAATCCGACTCTGCATTCACTTGATTGTTTCTGGGCGTAAGCAAGGGATATCTTAGGATTAGGCTAAACATGAAGCTGAGATTACATCTCATTTCTGCCTTGGCTTATAAAAGCTTAATCTAAAAGGGCAAATTGGCGAAACGAAACACGAACGGAAAACAAAATGTTGATTATGACAAGCTAGCTCTGAGGAACTAATTTATCTATCTGGGCGTATGGGCCCCGGCTTGATATCTTAATATACCTAAGAGAAAGAGAATAAAGTTCAACAGCAATGGAAGCTGCCAGAGCCCGACAACTCAACACAATGAATACGAGATATCTTAATATACTCTTACAAATTGTCACTCCGCCGCTGGTTTTTCGCGAGAAATATTTTTAAAGAAGGCGCTCTGGCTTGCCTTGCCCTTCTCAAGCGATTTATTAGTAGATTCGGTTTTGTTTTTGTACATAAGCTATGTCCTATCCGCCACTTAATTCGCCTAGCATCCCGGCGGTTCATATAGCAGCTCATTTCTTTTCCCCTTAACTATAACTACCATCCAGATAGAATAAGTCATCAGGTGGGATTTTATTTTCTCGGTCACGTTGATAATTTCTCTGCCTCTTTAAGGAGTACTGAAACAACTTATACCCTCCTGACACTAGTCTTTGGAAGACCAGGGCTGGATCATACTTTAGAGCTGTGAGCCATAAGAATGCCTTGTTTCTTGCACCATAACTAGAAATCGGGTCTTGATTGCTACCAGCGTGGCTCATTTCAACCCATGGGTGGTATGCTCTAGATGCTTTAAGCATAGCAACACTTACAGCCAGCACCTGGTCAGTTGCCGCGCTCGTTATCTCGTTTCCGGATTCAAGGGGGAATGGCACCGTTACCAGAGCGAGCCAAGCCCCCTCAGGCGGCGATGAACCTATGTTAAACACGTTGCCTCCTTTTGCCTCGGTGATATCTTTGATAAGGTCTACAGATCAGCGTAGTGGAGTCCAGTGTCAAAGCGTGATTCCTTCCGGCTCGGGCCGCAGAAGCCTGCAAGGGAGCATTGGTGTCCACATGTCCCGAGGTTCGTATTTAACAATGATATGTGTTTCGGTACTGTGACGTAAATAGCGCCATGTGAGTATAGTTACATAGCTTGATGGCTGATTCAACTCCAACTCTCCAGAGCAGTGTCTGCGCCACCCAGTTTCGTATACCTAACGCTATCTCTCCACACCATGAGACGTTTCTGACCATCAGCGGCCTCTGGTACCACATCCTGCACCTCGGATCCATTGTAGAAGCGACCTTGACTCTCTGTAGTGACATCTAGAGCAAGTCTGAGCGTGTCAGAGGCCGATTTGTTGATTGTCCGATTTGACCATTCGGTCGCCACCAGGTCATCAACGGAGCAATTAACGGCACAACAATCGGCCATATGAGCACCCTCGTGGCCCAATTGCCCCGACGGACGAGCCCAGTCGCCATCACGCCTGGGTCTATACCGGAAATGGCTATACCCTTAAGCCTCGAGTCACTGTCCAAACGCCGCTGAAGCTCTGCTATCATCATGACAAAGCACATTTTGGCCGCGCCATATCGTCGGATACCAGCATGGCGAGCAAAGTCATCCCTATTGCTGCTCCAGGTGCCGTAAGCAATGGCATCAATGTTGTCTTGACGGAAAAAGAGCTTCCATTTTTCCTCATTATAGTACCCATCTAGCTTGTGAACAGGGGCATTGACACTGCATGTGCTCGGTCCCCATTAGCTATCTTCAATCACCATTGCAGTGTGCACCAGCGTGTCAGAGGGCGAGGGAATGATGATGATATTGAGAACTTACTCGTAAGAATCGCTGCCGACAACTACAATTCGCCCGTGCTCTCGGTCCATAGCTTGAAGTAGCATGAGGGTCAATAGCCAATGTCCCAAGTAGTTGGCAACGAAGGCGACATCAAGGCCTTCCTCGGTCTCACTCTGCTGCCCCATATCATTATACCCAGCAGCTAATATGAGTCCGCACAATGGAGGGATCGCCCCTTCAGCAACTTCAGTGCGGAGAGATTGGGCAATGGACCGTGTGTTCTCGAGGCTCGCCAGATCAAGAGACACAATGCGATAATTGTGCGAGCTTGGGGCGCGGGACAGGACTGACTCAAGTGCTGAGGCTTGGGTGGCATCACGAACGACATAGATACCATGGTAGAGAGCGAGTTCTAGTGTCGAGATGATATGAGAAATAATACCGCAACCGAGGCCTCCATTTGCGCCCGTGACAAGGATGGTACCTTTGGATCTCGCCATGTCGATGGACGGTGGGTAATATTTGCGATGTTCAGGGAGAGACACAGGAAGGGGCACCGCCGCTGACACCACCTAAGTTTCATAGTCGTGGACCAACGGATACACAGATATGTATGTGCGTATGAAGGTTGGGGTGGGGTGCGAAAACAATAGCAACAGGGGATCGGAAATCATCAGCATTAGGAATAGATTGGCGGTGTTGTCGCCCCCAGAGTGCATTGTTCTCAAAAGAAGGAGACTCCAGAAAGTCCTCTCTTCGCTATTGTTTCTACATTGGGCTCCAGCCCTGCACCAACACGATGAGATGGAGAGAGTCTCCGTGCCCGTAAGAGCTAGTGACACTACGGCCTAGAAGGAGATTGCATATCGCTAGGATTCAGACTCCTTCTCTGCCTTTCCTTGGCAGGCACCGGCGTCGAGTTGCAATACAATATTTTTCACAGGAGAATTGGCCCATTGCACGAGTCCGTCAGTAGATCCCCCATACTCAATCCGATGTTAGCCATTTCACATGAAGGTGTATCAAAGGGGCTGAATGCGTTTTTAGCTGAAGGTACTCGATATGAGTATAATTACACTGAAGGCGCCAGAAGTCAGCTCAGCCTTGGAAACTGTGATTGCCTATCTCGAGCAACCATTCTCACTGGCCTTCTTAAGTGATCATCGGCGTCATGGAGATTATCAACGTGGCAACTCTACCACACTCACGATACTCTTCAAGGCTACTGTTCATTACCCTGTTGGCTGTCCTGCTTCGCCATGTCTAGTCATGGCTTAAGTACCATCGGGCCCAGACAATTGGCAATAAGCAACAAGTTCCTCCTGCATATCCTTCCGACTTCCCAGTTCCGGGAAACTTTATTTCCCTCACATGGAAAAATAGTTCTTCTTTCGCTTGGTCAATCCAATTCTGTAGGGCTTCAATGTAGGCCGTGCTGGTCGCCGCATTTTAACAATGGTTAGTTAGCAGCTATATGCCGCACGAACATGCCATTCTCTATGGCATCTGACAATATTAAAGTGGCTATCAGTTACCTTTCCCTAGGGCATGTGAAAATAGTTTCGCCGAGGAGGAGTAAATAATGAATGAGTGATGGCTCGTGATCGGGTTCTGCGAGTGCAAGGGTACAGATTGTGCATTACATTTTGCCTTTAGTCAATGCGGTGTGCGCATCCGATTCCCACTCCGATATCACATGTTTTCGCATCCTGCAGGCAGAAATGATAAGGACTTACAGGTGCCGATAAATCCCCATTGCATAGGTCGATAATCGGGTCAATTCGGAGCTCCATCGACTGCAGTAGAGATCTCATGTTTCTGACGTAGCATCCAGCTTTCAAGGCGTGACGGCAGGGGTAATAATCATGAAATACAAAGGCACGGCCAATTCCGCCATTTGAAAATTGCTACTGTTGTTACTGTTAAATAAATCTTGACGTATTCTTACTCCATCCTAAAGTGCTATTGTTTATTGTTGCCTACCTAGTTTACTTGTCCATCCAGTTGATCCACAATGGGAAGCCTTCGACCTGTCGTTATTTCTCGTAAGATCATGTTCCTCACCGCCAGACAGGCGTTGACTAATGTATTTCCCAGTTGGTCGAAAAGCCAGTTTCCAAGTAGCTGCTGCTTGCTTCTCGTCTGTTTCCATGCACAGATCGCATGCACCATTCGCGTACTACGATGGTTCCACGGCTTCCCAACTGACCTCGTTCGATGCCGCCCATCTTCATGGAGAGCTCATGGGGCCTCTGTACAGGGCAGCCTCGATTTTCGAGGCCCATTGCAAGGAATCAGGTATGCAGACCTCATGATTTATGCTAAATTGTATACTACAATGCTCACTAAGTAAGCATACCATGGGACAGAGGAGGCTGAACACCCTGAGGCTGGCCACTACGCCGATGCTGGAGCAGGCTCTTCCTCGGTACCACCCAACCCAGTTTCCAGACGGAGCGATCAAGGTCATTAACTGGGGGACCCAAACAATCCTTTCGGTGCCATGTGCCAACCTTCAATCGATCACCCATGAGGTTCCTTTCCGCGAAGCCTCTTAACCCTCGTCACTATTTTCCGTCACTATAAGGCCTCCCGGAGGCTTTTCAATACCACTTCTACGATCAACAGAAACCGAAAAATGCCCCTTTGAAACCACAAGTACAGGTCGTCATTCAAACACACAACTAGAGTCGCCATTCATGGAGGAAACAGGACTTTTAAAAAGATTGGGCTTCGAACCTCAGAATTTGTTTATAAGTTCTCAAGTGAGAACAGTCTTGGGCCAAGACTTCGGTCTGACTAAGCTTTACATTCTGCTGATGGTCATATGTCTCGGATACATCAAAACCCTAACTCTCTTTTATGAGGCTTCTATGGGCTACTCGACTTTCCAGACCTAGTGCAGCTTCCAGGTCATCTAGCAGGGATTCCATGGTACACATTTATAGCCATCGTGATCTTCAGACACTACAGAATAGAGGGCCTAGTTCTTCCAAGGATTTGGGAGACCAGGAAATCGAAACCAAGCGCTAGGACCTTGGTGTGGCAGAAACTATTTTATCTAAAAGAGAAACTTCCGAACATCAACATAACTAGGACAGGGCGTGCTGGCGCGGATATGAGCAAGATCATTGCTTTTATATAATAATAAATAAACTTTGGTGCAAATGACTCCTTAATTTATTCCTCATTATTTCCGTTCGATTGTTGGGGTGTCAGGGATACCAAATGAAGGGGCTGTGCATTTTTCCGCAAGCAGTGAATTTGTGATGGAGCCTTGTATTCATTAGAAAGGAACTCTAATAACATAGAACCACCCCTCAGCTCTCTATCGATTAGTTAATATCTATTTATATGCCAGACTTATACCAGAACCAAGGCTTGCTGTGCACATGCCAACAACATCTTTGGTCACTGAGCAAAAAAATGACAGGTAGGAAACAAATTTGTAGGACCCCAACTCAGCCCTCCTGTGGCTGACTTTGCTGATGCAGGTGAGATTAGCCGCACGGGCTGTGCTGGCGCCTATTGCTACAAATCATTGGATCCAACACCAACGTAGCCTACCATTTATCGGCCGGTTCCAATAACTCACCCAGCTGCAGCACCAGATCATATGTCATAAGTAGTAGTTTTGGTAGGACTCATATCGTTTTCTGTGGAAAACCCGTAGGATCTATCCCCAGGGCCTATTCGCTTGATATGTTGTTTCCTTTATCAGATCTTGTTGTTGCCGGGGAACATCCAAACCACGAAAGCTCCTTCGGCCGGGAACGCGATATCTCGTTCTACTTTACACACTTAAATTGACCCGAATTCTTCCATTAAAAATTTCATCGCAACACTGGCAGAAACACCCTTGATATTAGGGTCTTTCTCTAATAAATGAATTAACTTATGCTATAAATCTCATAGAGTTAGGGGGTATTAGATCTTACTATAGGAAGGGTACTTCTTATAATATTCTTCCTCAGTCATTATCGCCTTATCTTTTAATATTTTGTCAATCATCTCGGCGGATGAAAATGATGCCTTCGGAGCGAAAGGGTTATGACGTTCAAATTCAAACTTAGGCAGAGCAGGTGGCATTTCGGAGGGCACAGTGGATGGTTCAGTTAAGTCGGTGGACGCAGCAGATGTAGCTGCTGTAATAGCTATCCCGGAGGATTCTGAGTGCTTGTTCTTCTTCTTCTTTGAGTGCTCGTTCTTCTTTGGTTGAGGCATCTTGTCTGGTTGAAGGAGTGATCTATGATGAGGGAGGAGGAAATTTGAATGTGAGATGTGGAAAATGGAGAAAGTCTACCTAGGAGAAAGAGAATAAATAGCAATGGAAGCTACCAGAGCCCGACAACTCAACACAATGAAAACAAAAACTTAAAAAAAAAAAGCCTTTGCTAGCCCAAGGCTGTAGCCGTACGGAAAGAAAAGTCTGCAAACCTTCATGCCGATGACTCACTTGCCGTCAGGACGAGCGGCTCGTCGAATGACTATTAAAGCTACCTCATAGAGAAAGTCTAAATGGGGTATATGATGCAGACTTTCTTGGCGGTTTACGCTTTTCGGAACAGGAGGAAAATATTAAACCGCCGACTAATAACTAAATGCTATATAAGATCCCCGGCCGACGGGCAAGGCTCGGATAACGACAATAATAAGGAGAAGGCGTGGACATGGCATGGTATCAAGAAGGGCAAGCTTGCTGGAATGGTCGTGTCAATCACAGGAGTCATTGTTGCCATCGTTGGGGTCATTCTTGCTCGGTCACAACGCTGCTTCTGCTTCCGCCCTCGCTAGAGGGCACTGTTTCGCATTTCCTCCTATTCCCCAAGCAAGGCGAGCCAAGGGACTTTCCGATGAGATATCGCGAGAAGTAGGGAGCCTGTCACCTCCTTTCGACCAGGCCGCCGGTCCATCTTCCCTTCACCACGGTTCGACTCAGCATGAACACCATGCATGGTTTCGACAAACGTATTTCGATCGAAGATGCCATTCACCCGGTCCAACGATGACACCTAAGCGGCATCCCAGCGTCAAACAAGCATAGGGAGGAGGTCCTAATTGAAAACAAGCCAAATAGATTTATTTTTAATAGAGTTTCCCGGAGTTATTGTTTGCATAGAGAATTCGCCTATAGAATAATAAATGAACAACAGCATTTATTTTCCATAGAGAAGAAGAAGAAGAAATTGTTAACAAATATATTGATTTACATAGTTGCCGAAGTGCATTTTACATTGGGATCAAGTCCTAACAGTTATAAACTATAGCTATTTTTCTTATAGTGAACCTCTGCCTGCCTTTAGAAATTGGGATCTAACGTGCTTCATAGAATTCAAATAGGCATGTTTGTATTTATACCACCTCTGATACAGTTTCTCTCTCTCATACAACCTCTATTTCGATACGGTACTCTTCACCCTCCTGTTCTACTACCTCAATCGTCACACCAAATTCAGAAGATGTATAAGATCTGGCACCAGACCCATCCAGAGCCAAAGGTGCGTTCCCAAAAGCTGTACCGTCGCACCCAATTGAATCTGGACTAGAGTCTAGCACAACAACTGGGCCTGTCCCAGTTGCCACGTTCGTGGCAACCGTATAGAGAAGCACTCCCTTGGCACACGATCCAACGTTGTTGCCGTTACTCGATCTCACTTCGGCAATGAGGGCAGAAGTCTCGTTCTTTTTAATCACCACGGCCTTGATCGGACTGTTCCCGTCTGGGGTATCCATCGGTGAGAGTGTATGTGTCGTTTTGCCGGCCTCTGAGACACAGTCCACCTGTTCATCCTGAAGCCATCCTAGACGCCACTTGTCCCATGCGAAATAGTCGGGACTTGCCCCGTTGATATAGCCCATCAAACTCCAGCCTCCCACATACATTCCCGTCTCCCCGCCAGAGAACGGATAGTAGTCCGCAAGACCCATTGCATGACCGGATTCATGGTTCATCACTTTGGAGAACCATTTGACGTATGCATCATATCCAATCGTCACTGCTTTCTTTGCCACCTTCACCCCCGAACGTGTCGTCACGGGACCCATGAAAGTTGGCGAGAAGCTAATAGCCGACGCATTCTTCGTGGCCACGACGTACAAGATATCAACAGGTTTCAGCTTTTTGCATTTTTCTTCGTACGCCTGCAAGGCATCCTGGATGTACCGGTTGTGCGCCTCCCATGTCAAGCCGCGAGTGAACCCATATGACTCAGTGTCGTTGGGCATGCGGAAGAACTTGGACGTGTCCGTCGTGATTTGGTGGTTCAATTTACCGAACGATGCGGTACTGAACCAATCGGGCCCTTTGGGGATAAAGATATCTCTGAGAGACTCGGTGGCCTCACCCGCGACCCCGTCGATAAAGTCGACGAAAATCATGAATCCCGTCATCTTTCCGAGGCTTGGAGCACTGTCATAGTCGCCACCAAAGCCGGAGCTAAGATAAACATCCTGAATTGCTGGTAACTTGCAAGCGGATGGGTTGGCCTCTGTGTCGGCAAGAGCGCTTTCGATTAAGAGAAAGGCCCAAGCGAGGGCGGAAATGGTTGCAAGACGCATTGTAACTAACCTGTTGGAAAACAGGCAGAACAGCGCACAGCTTTGCCGTCAAATACTTGGGGACGCAAGGTGGTCTTCTTTATATAACCGGAGAGACCCATCAAGCCATCTACTTGGGTCTCGCTTTATCAATGCTACATCAAGCAGGGAGCTACAAACATCCATCCAGAGAAGGCAAGTGGTAATGCAAGTACCTGTATGGGCCTAGTTCGTCTAACACCCATGGAGCTCTGTAAAACACATTGAGCGTACAATCACACGATGCATTCATAAACATCCGCGGATTGGGCTAAGAGCTCAACGTCAGACAAGCCAGCATCAATTAAAGACTTGAGACATGATTTTTAGAGAACATGATGCCTACAAAAATCAGAGCTAATGCCTTTCTCTAAGAAGGCGTCGATCATCCGATTTTTCCGGGCATCGTTGCCGATCGCCGGATCCCTACTCCGAGTACTACGGACACTGGGGATTGTTGCAAGGGTTTTTTTATCTGGAAAAGGATTTGAAATGCTGAACAAGTCGAGAATCAGGGAAGCCCTATCTTTAGCTTCCATGTTGACCCTTATAGGAAAAGACATTATTGGAGAATTCTTCTCTCCTCATTGGCATCATCAGGCCATCCGATGGCCAGAATGGACCCATATCAGACCTTTTGGTTCTCTCTAACAGTAGAGACTCACTAATAGATAAATCAAGATCTTCGAAACCACATATCAACCTTCATATTTCCAGCGGATATTTAGCCGATCGGAACTGTTTCCTATCTTGCACGCGGTGAGTCGGAGACCCGTCACAACCTGAGCATGCCGACGCCGGCCCCACCATCCGAGTCTTAGATAACCTCATGTTAGAACTCCGACGCACTCTGTTCCACCTGTAAGCTTTGTATTCACCATTGAATATCGAAGTCGAGTTCATGTGGACCTGGTGTTGGTTTTGTTTCATCTCCTACCATATGGTCCAACAAGAACTAGCCCGAGGCAGTGCAACCAATATGGGGACTACCTCTACCCATAACGTATTGCTTGAATCGGCCCCATTCTGTGGGGAGTCTCTGCGTTTCATACAAGATTATCCTGACCGAAGTGTTGAAAGTCCCGAGGTTCTAGAAATTTTGAGAAATCGTGTCAAGATCAACTCAATAATAAGAAATCCAATTGTCACAACGCAGCTATGGAGTTGAGTGCCAACATAAGTTCATGGATGGTCCGCCCCATGTGTGCTAAGGTTTCTGACGTGTTGGCAAGATAGGATAGGTCAGGTTACCACTAAAGGCAGAGTCCTACTTATAGAGGCCCAACCTTACGGAACTATAAAATGATCTGATAAGTAAATATCCAATGGGCATTGTCGTTGTGCTTAAGAACAAGGAGCGGTGTTGCTTGCAAATATATGTCTAGGAATTAATGTCGCCGTCCCTCGTCCGATCAACGAGCTCCAGAGCTCCACGTGCGCATATCTGCACGTCACGTGGAGCGTCTGCCACCCGAGTGGTGCTGGAGTGGGAGGTGTCGTCGTACTGGCTAGCTGAGAAGGGCGCGTGCAACATGATTCTTTGATAGAGAGAAGACCCTAAGGCTTAGATCTTGTCCGAAACTTTGAGCTTCCCATTGATCTGGAATTGAGTCGTGACACGTTGATCAAGGGCCTGAGAAATCTCACCTCAGATCCAATTTGTTGTGACGGTGACTCACTAATCTTGATGGAGGTTTCAACACCGCTTGTGAGTTTCAAATGGGCAATCGCAATAAAATAATAAAACAGCTTTCAGTACACGAAGCTGCCAATTTAACCCAATTTAGACGCAAGTTTACCCTTCTTATGAGGAGGAAATAGGGGCGAGGCAGGCAAAACTTGTTCGTATAGGGTAGCGCGTGTTTCGGCTTGACCCAACAAGGTCCTCAACGCGCCAACGCCACAGACATCCTTCAAGGCAGCGGGCGGAGCAGACTCACGCGCTCAAATGCTTCACGCAGCTGACGGGTCTCTGTGGCGTTGCCTGTTGTCGCATCCCCCGCGCCCAGGTGCCGCGTGAACCGAAGCGCAACACCGTCACGCCCAGGATATGCCACTCTGAATTTGTCGACGATGCCACCCGATGACACGCAGAGGCTCAGGCACCTATTCTAGCAGCTTTACACCTCGGACCAGACCCATCGCACCGGGGATCTCGGGCTTTCACGTTGAATCATGATCATAGGCAAGTAGGTCTAATCATGAGCCCATCGGCTCGACGCATGGAGAGCAAGTCGAACGTTCGAGAGCCAATGCTCTACTATATACCATACCAGCTTCGACACGGAATACAGACACCGAAGGCAAAGTTGATGCTCCATTGGCGGCGGTAGTTCAAGAAATGCCTCTGATGTGCTACAGAGCACAAGACGACACGCAGACGACAACCTAGTCCGACTGGCCGAGACGCACGTTGGCTTCCTACATCCACAACCACGTGCCCCTTGGATCGCCTCGTCTAACAACGAAGCCCCGAACGAGGACGCTACAACGTAACAACGAGAGTCAGTTGGGGCTGAGAGGTTTCTGTTCATGATAGCCTGAGGCTGACCTTCCCGCTCGATCTCGCATGGAGTGTGGCGACCGCCCGACTGCTGTGGTTCTTATGAAGATATAGACTGGGCATGGCCTACCAAAGCTACCGAAACGCGCCTCTCTCGGCGCTTTAGGCCTCGAGGAAAACAAAAGTATGTACGATGCATGGGTGATTAAAGGCTTTCTCCTCCAGTCGCGCGTTATGTGCTTGAAGAGAGAAGACCTCGTTGACAGAGATGTGTATTTTCAGGTTGTTGAGTAAATCCTACTCATCGAAAGCTTCTCGCTATACCACCCGCATACCATCGACAAACCCCCATTGCCGATTGGGCCAGCGTATACGTGTCCAAGCTTACCAACAGGCTCTCCAGTCTCGATCGACGGCGTTCGATGAGCCCACTATGCAACATACCCAGCGTTTTAGCGACGATCTATAACTTCGAGCTCCTGTTACTCCTTGTGCTTTCGATAGATGGTTTTTTTTTCGTTCGAAAGCATGGGGAGAAGCCGTGTCAGTATAAATATGCGAGATTCTTATCATACAGATGGGAAGATATAAAAGCAATATTTTGCCCATAGTGGCGATAGAGTGGTAGAGATAAGACGGGCTTGGTGTGAGAGCTGTCTGATTTCTCAGTGTCTTTTAGAGCTGGCAGCTATGAGAGCCGAGTTGGCACCATTTTGCTTTATATTGAAAGAGAGTTTCCCAATGGGCTGAGAAGGATAGGCTCAACACCCATTGCTGGTCATGGAACTACGTCTACCAGTAACTTGCGAGAGGAACAGTGGGTGGAAATGAGTGAGCTTGCGGATCTGTTGACGTAGGGAGCGATGCAGGCTTCTCAGCATGATCTAAATCCAGTGAAACCAGATACAGACTCACCCACTTTAGTCTTGCCGGTTTTCTTTTTCTATTTTCGATGTTTCTCCGCCAGCTTTGCCACTTTGTGCAATGTCTAAGTAGGGCAGGCGGAAAGAGAAGCGGACTAGGTAGATTATCAGCCCTTGTCTGCACTGTGCGGTTGTGGCTGGAATCAATAACAGGATTTTCACGCTCCACAAGGGCGCCTTCAGCTCTACTGGGTCATATGCCAGCAGCCCCCGGAATGCCTGAGATGCCAACCAAATCCTGAGATGTCCTGTCTCGGCGTGGGGGTGCGCATGCTCTAGACCGAAAGAGACCGATAGCTGGCAGCATCGGGAGCTTCATGGGTTTGAAGAGAGGTAGCGCCACTAGCCATCCCAGGCTTTAGGAGATGTTCTCGTTTCACACATTCCGTAGGCCAAGGATGATTCAAAGAACAGCGATCCATATTCATTGTGTTGAGTTGTCGGCCTCTGGCAGCTTCCATTGCTGTTGAACTTTATTCTCTTTCTCTTACGTACGAACAGCGATCAACAGCAAATTGTTTCTTTTGGCCTGTTGTCTATCTCCCCGGAGCCTTAGTTAATTCCAGACCGACTCACGGTAACTGGCAGATGCCGCGTAACAAGACAAAAGTCAGCCAACAAATCCTTGGTCCAGAAACGGCGCAATTTCCCCCATCCGCCGACTTCAGCTGCTTACCATGTACACGACCGCAGCTACAAACATAGCATGCATTGAATTAAACCAGGTAACCCGCTCGCCAAGCTGCAGGCGGAAGCAGTGGATTCCCTTCCCGCCCGCGGACTTGTCGGCCTTTTAGTGGTGCTGCTCCCCCGAACCGAATCCTGCAGGTGACCAATACGATGACTGCCCTCCCGGTTGACGTAATGGATTGTCAGAGGCGTTCGTCAGAGGAGCGTTCGCCGCGTGCATGCAGAGACAGGCCTCCCGGAACCTCGCTAAGTTGGCGCTGACGAGGAACGAACTTGCAAAAGAACCCACTTCACGCATTCACGATGTCTCGCGGTGATATTTCTTTCGGCTCCGGAAGGGAACAAAATGCTTGATATTTCTGCTGGGCAGAGGTCTATTTCTCCGTAAGGCTATGTAGCTGGACACCGGGCTATCTCGTCCGGGAGCCAATTCTCCCTTCCCAGGCTCTCACAAATACCCATCTACCTCTCTGCCCACTCAAAGACCCCAGATCATCACTCCAGACCCGTTTTTTTTTTTTTTCTTTTTTCCTTTCAAGACAAGAAAAGTAGTTCATGCAGATACCATGGCCGTGGGAAAGTAGGGCGATGCAGAGCCTGGGTACCAGTCTCTGGGTCGGTTGACTTCCTCCCACGGGGCCTCACGACAAGCTCCCATGGGCGGGTTGGGTGCATGTGCGAAGGGCATGTTTAGTGCTAAGTTCACCGGTTAGTTTATTCGTCCTGCTGAAGCGTGAGGGGGGGGGGGGGTTGACAGGGCCAGGGGGAAGGAAGGTGGTTTCGCTTGCTGGGAGGGGACTCACGTTGCAGGTGGTGCAAGCGCAGGAGTTGCAGTTGCCGGAGCAGGCGCAAGTGTTGCAGTTGCTAGCAGGATCACAAGTATCAGCGAGACTGGTCGTGAAAGTGGCAGGTGAGATAGTGTTGCAGATTCTTGATCTCGATTCCAAGCTGTTATGGCTTGGAGTGAAGACGAGATACACCAAGGTGGCGGCAACAGGAAGGTAGGCGCGGGTAAGATTTACCAGGGAGACATTGTCAAGATTGGGTTGGCTGTAAAGCTGGTGAGGGACGTTTGTTGTTGTTGGTAGTGAGTTGTTCTGAAGCTGGCTGGGATGAAGAGGGAAGGAATCGGAAGTGGAAAGGAGGGAACTCGAGGCCTTTTATATCCAACACGAAGCTCTGATTCTCGTCCTCAAAGTCTACATCGAGCTGGATCCAGCTCTGTATACCCCCATCAGGTGTTCAGAGTACCACGCCACCTGATCGCCCCTCCCTTCCCTCGCCTACCCACCCTCTAGCTCCTTTCCGTCGCAGTAGACTGTGAACCCGGGCATTCTCTAGGACTCGGGCTGGTCCTTGCGAGTGGGCCTCGAGCCGATTGCCCGAACAGTCGTGCTGCATGCATGCGCGGCATGTCTATGAATGTACATATTCACGTAGGTAGAGCCTTCATCATACCTTGCTCTTGATTCTGCTGTGAACGGGTATGCCATCTTGTACTGCATTTCTTAAATTCTTGGTGGTGTGGTAGCCCGTCCAATGAACCACCACCAGGAACAGGACCCCCGCGCGTTAGGAGATGTAATTGGCCAAGAGATTAGGACCGGTGTGCTTCACATGCAAGTCTCGTTCGCTAGAGGGCGCGAGGGGTGAGGGGAAGGTTCCCTCGGGGTGCTGCGGCGTAGTTACCCGGAAAAGGGAAGATCAGTTGACAGTATGACAGGAGTTTTGCTTCTATGGAGATGAGTACCGAAATAGCGATCAATATGTTCAGGAGAGTCGACTCAAGGGGAACAGTCACTGTGTACAAACAATACGAAACGGCAAACTGGACCCAAGAAGCTTGGACGCGAAGGTATTGAGCAAAAGCGAGGTTGCAGTGATACCACCTCTTGCCTGGACGGTGGGGGCCTCGTGGAATCAATCATTCCAACTACCTAAATAGAACAGCTAGCTGGAGCTTCGAAGAGGGAAAGCCGCAGGTGCAGCTCCACCGGCGGCTTGCAGGACCAGGATGTGAGGGCCATCCCTCTTCCTCCCCATGAGGTGGTCATGCTGACTTATGGACTCGCCGGCAATGGTTGGCTGGAAGGCTGGGAACATGCCGCAATAGGTCTAGAAGATGGCCATGGATCATGTTGCAGCGTGTCAGGAGGTCATGCATAGTGAAGCAGATCAACAGGATGCCCGAGTCCTTATCGATCTTGTTCTCCGTCATTGGACTCCCACGAGATAGCGCCATCGGTCGAACATGTATGCAGTGCTAATTCGGCAGAGTTTCAGTTTGGGTGTGGCACTCTACTCGGCGTGAAGGAGAAACATCACTGCCTAGTAGAGGGTAGGGCAGAGCACGCGTCAATACGCCAAGAATATGATAGTGTTAGCAAGCTTACCTCTCGGGCACCCGCCAAGATGGGTCAAGGGCTCAGCCGGGGTCTTTTGGGTCGTATTTCTTTGACCAGTGATATTTTGGATTGTTTTTCCCCTGGGAATAACCCAGGACTGGATGTAGAAGCTATCAATCATCGGAAACGGGGCTGGGCTTCACAGTGCTTTACTTGACGAGCTATTATTGATACTCCCTCGCGGCAAAATGGAACCACAATGTGATGATGCCAGGCAACTCTGCACTTCATGCTAAAGCCGTTTCAAGTCGGTAGTTTACGTAAGGTCAGGGATACCCAGGGCGGATCAGTCGGGTTCGTAGGCGGAACGCGATGCTGCCAGCTCATGACCTTGTGACCTCATCTCGTGGGATGGCGTGAGCTAGGGCCCAAGTAGGCGATAGATCACATCCCCGTGACACACTAGTTGGAATTGGATGGGGGACTGTGTGAGGTGTGAAGCATGTATATGGAACCAATAAAGGCAAAGACGGGATGCCAGAGCGGGATGGGCCGATAGACAACCGTCAGAAACGAAACGAGGCATTTGTGTTGATACTTGGCGAGACATGTACGAATGGAGCAGAACAAAATCGGGGTCAAGGCAGGGATAGGGAAGTCCGTGTTGGGGAACAAGAGAATTCTGCAGCGACAGAGTGGAGGAGGCGGCAGGCAGGAAAGTCTTTTCATGCGAAACTGGGACGGGCACGACCGAGGAAGGGGCCGTGCCTGGAGTCCTCCAGGTTGGATGGAAAAGCGCGCATATCGGAAGTGGGAAGTCGGGCTCGCCGTCCCTGAGGCGGAAGGGATGGTCCTAGCAGTAGCGTGATGCACGGGTGGGTGGGTGTGTGTGTGTGCGTGCATCAGGGCGGCTGGCCGTCTGGGGACTGACTGGTCGAGAAGGAATAATGCAATAAGATAATGAGGTAGGTCAGGCGGAAGCAGCCAACAGAAATGAAGATAAGGAACAGAGCTATGCGTTGGCAGTTTGAGGGGAACCGACCGGTGACGAGCGATGACGAATGGGGGCGGCTGTTCTGTTTGGTGAGAAATGAGCCCAACTCCAACCTACGTTAGCCGAAAAAGAGGGGGTGATCAGCCAACAGCAGCCTCACGGTAGGAGGAGTTGCCATTGGTGAGCGAGGTCCCACGGGGCGCCGAATGAGGACGAGGGGGGGTTGTGTGTCTGTGTTGTGTTGAGAGAGGAGCCAGTGGAGGGTGAGGGATAAAGGCAGAGAGAGAGGAGTAGAAATTTGCGGACAAAAGGGGGTATGCGATGGCCAGAGCGTCCAGAAAATAGCATTCAAACGACTCAGCACAAGAGACGTGCTCGAAGACAAATCTAAACTCACCGTGAGGGTAACAGAGACTAAGCGCGAAGGAAGAAGAAGAAAACCGTCCAGGATTCAAATATGAGACGGTGGAGGAAGCGTGAGCAGACTGGCGAGCAGAGAGTCCGGAAGCGAAGAGGATAGATGGCGGGGAGCCGTCGACCCTTTATACTGCTGGATCGGGCTCGTTTTGCATCTGACAGACGGCCAGATAGACAGACATACATAGATACATAGATAGACGCAGCATACATAATGCAGGCTTGAGCGCACGCAACCGCCTCCTCGCCCTCATGAATGTGAGGCCGGCTGCGACGTGAGGCCCCTCGATGGCGGAGATGGCGCCAGAAGATAACAGACGCTCAGCGAATGAGAAGCGGTTTCGCGGGCGCTGGAAACCATCAAGGTGCGCAGACGGAACCATCAAGGTTCTCACAAGCACCAGACTCAGGCCAGAAGCGAAACTGGCCATCAAGGTGTACAGCACAGGACAGCAACCATCTTCCATCTCAACGCGCACATTCGCACTTCTCCCCCCAGAAACAGCAGCAGAAGCAACCTCAGCTTTTGCGCGATAGTCGGCCGTCTCTGCGATAGTCTAGCGCCCGCGAATTGTCGTCAATCTGGGGCCGGGAATTGCGGGGGCTTGCCGTAGGCCTTCGGTGCCAGAAAGCCGCCGCCCCGTGCACCGCCAGCGTCAACGAACCGATCCCTCGACCGACCGACCCACGGACCGAACCAGAAGAGATGCCCAGATGATGATCCGTTTCCCTATTACACGATGGGACATGTCTGAGCTGCCTGTGGCCAGACCGGTCGGCCGGACTGGAGAAACTCTACTCCTATACTCGAATCAGCCCACCAGAACCAAACCCTTCTCAACAAGGGTCAGGACATGGCGGACATGTCTAGCTCATGCGAATCTACTAAGAGCTACTCCGCTTTGTATGATACTCTATTTATCAAGGCAAACCTCTCTTGTGCCTGTGACTGCTCACGTACCGGACTGTATAGGTGAAACCACCTATCACCTTTCGTTGACCAAGCTTTGGGACTCTTTCTCGCTTTGTGATGCTCGATCCCAGGCGTACTTCCATGCTCCCACTTCGAGTGGCCACGATTACACAACAAACCATAGAGAATTATAAGCCTATAGGCTCTCACAATACAACCGAGGAGAATTCGATTCCCAACAAGCTTGATGTTCCAGCCCAGAGAAAGAGGAGACGGCCGGCTGTGTATCCAAGTCATGTATCCGTCCATGGTCTCTCCCAAACAAGGCTCTGTCTACTTTCCGATAGATTATTGGTTGCAATACAACAGCTTATATCGAGGACATCTATTCTTCCATCACCCATCCCGAATACACCGCTCTCGTTTAAACTGCGATTTCCATATATACCGGCCCTGACTTTTCTCCAGTCATCGCTGCTGACAACTCTCCGCCATGAATCTCTTTCAAATCAACTCAAGCAGCCCGACCATTTCCAACACAGCCCTTAACTGACATTGAGACCTAGAGTGATGATGAACACTAACCCTACCAAGATCCGACAACTCGAACCTCGCCACGTTCATGCTTCGAAAGAATTGCTTGAGATATATAAGGGTCTGTAAAACAGAGGTTCCGATATTCATAGCAACCACATGACTGTTGTTGCACGACTGATGTAGTGCATTATGGTGTTGTCCCTTCCAAACTACAACAATCGACCAAGATTCGAGTTAGCCTAATTGAAGCTCACAATTGTTCTCAACGAGCGACAGCCCCTAAATCCAACGCTCACTGTAGCCTTTAGGTCAACATTAGACCACAGGTTCCAATGTATTGGTCAACAAATTGAAGAGTAGGGTAGTTTGGCATTTGCTAGATATTCTATTCTTACACACGAGAATCCCACTTCATGATATTGATCGACTTCCAGAGACATTACGAAACTTCAGCCAGAGGCACAAGCAAGACACTTTCATACTCACCACCAAGATGAAATACGTGTGTCCCCTTGTTCCGGCTCGCCGGCGTCTCAACCCGCTGCGCGTTGACAAACTCAGGCTGCGAATCCATCCCGCCTCCGAGCTCAACAATCTCGACCTTCTCGTCAGGCTTGAATGTTCCGCCGCGAGCTGGAACGGGGACTATAGAAACCCCAAACCCCTTGTCGTACTTGGTAGACGTCTTGGGGGCCGCTCGGACCGTCAACGTGAGCTGCTCGCCAGGGTGGAACCGTAACGCCGTCGGCCACAACCCAACCTCTACCCGGACGATCTGCCCCGGCGACAGTAGTTGCTCCTTCTTGTGTGTGAGGTAGGGCTCAAGCTCTGTTGAAAGCTCGGGATCCAATGCCCTATGCGAGACACGTAGGAGTCCCACTGCCGAGACGGTACTGGGGACTTCTCCAGTCGCGCTTGGCAACGGGAACACGTTGCCGTCCTTGTCGCGCTTCTCAGCGTAGGCCAGAAGCTCCATATCGTCGGAGCCAATGGCTTCAACCCACAGATGAAGATTCATGTATCCCACTACCTCTGTCTTCTTTTCGAAGACATGTGTGAAAGTAATAAGACTGTTCTCCGTCTCCGCCTCGTATGAGACGGTACTGCCTGTTGTCGTATGTTTATTGGAAAGGGTTCTGTCTGCATGAAGGTAGAACTTTTCAACAGGATACCCAGGAACCGGCCATTCCTCCACAGGACGATTCACAGTATCTGCATGTCCGGGATCAAGGATCGACAGCCTTACTCGGGGAGTTGTTTGCCAGTCATTCTTCTCCCCTTTCAGATAGTAATCAAAGAACTTCTTCAAGTCTTGGACGTGCTCTGGGTTGTAATAGTCGGGCCATTCAAACGTGTTATGGATTCTGAGCCATTTGTCTTTCGAGCGGATGGATCGAAATCCAGTAAATGTACCGCGGGTATGAATCGGGTTGGAGTAGCTCGAGACGACGTACGCTGGAACGGAGATACGATCGAGACGAGCAACTTTATCCTCCCAGTACTCGCTTATTGTTTGGTGGTCTATGGACATTTGGGGCATGTCCTCGACAAAAGTATTACCCGCCATGCATGTCGTAACCACTGCCTCGGTAAACGCCGGATTGGGGATCCCGCCTCTGTTCACCATGTCCCGGAAGGGGTCTGTAAACCCTTCCCAGGGGGCAATGGCAGTCAGGTGAGGTGGGCGCTCTGCAGCAATGTACCACTGTGAGATGGCCAGCCATGAGTTACCAGACAGGGCCAGCTTCCCAGAGCTCCAGGGCTGTTTGGCAGCCCACTCGATGAAATCGTATCCATCCTCGGCGAGCTGTCGACCCCAGAAGGTGGCGTTCCCTTCCGAGGCATAGGCACCGCGAGAATCGGGATGGAGGATGGCGTATCCTTGGGCAACCCAGTAGGCCGGGTCCGGTCCTTCGAACTTTTCTAGGCCAGAGGTGGCGGAGAGCGGAACACCCGAGCGATGGGGAATATCGTCAAGGGCTGGACCGCCAACCTGCTTGCCATAAGGGCTCCAGGCAACGATTGCCGGGACCTTCTTGTCCCCTGTGGGACGAAAGATGTCGGCGTAGATGGTGGTTCCGTCTCGAAGGGCGACGGCAACATCGCGCTCGAAGAGAATGTCGCAAGTGAGAGCGAGCGCACCCTCACGACGAATAGTGCCCGATTTAAGAGTTAAGGTCTCATTCTTGAATCCAGTATATCGAGCACGAGGGGCATCGATGGCTCGAGATCGCCGGAACTTTGCCTGGTAAGCGT
Organism: Clonostachys solani; assembly: GCA_902141235.2. NCBI lineage: Eukaryota > Fungi > Ascomycota > Sordariomycetes > Hypocreales > Bionectriaceae > Clonostachys > Clonostachys solani. Next base: position 1,443,552 of record CABFOC020000003.1, read on the forward strand.
CATTGCCGTAGATCCGAAGAGTGCTAGGCGCCCCTTTGGGGCCATCTTGTTTAGCCAGGCTGATGCCGTCCATGTTTTACCCTTGGCGATGTTCTTAAAACTTCAGTCAAAACACTGTAGCTGACTGTTTGCCATATTATCTATGAGAAAAGGGGGGGTTGACCCTCTTGGTTTTATAAACGAACGGAAAGGGAATGCGAAGCATAGCGCTTCAATAAAAACGAGAGGATTATTAAGCCCGAGTCCTGTCAAAAGCAATTCACATGAACTCGGACTCCGAATGGAGCTTTCAAATCTGACCAAGTCACCCTGCGGCACCGCCGTGGACGTGAGACAGGGCCGCCATGGATAAAGCGTGGAACTTCCGTGGACTGGGGATCTGCAACCTCGCCCGTTTTAGAGTGTTGGACACCATCCGGCAAGGTCATAATCCGGACTTTTAAGTATATGAAGAGAATACAGGATGATAGTGTACGGAATGGATTTCAATAGCCTTGATCTTGCCAAATACTGCTTTCTATCCATCATGACGACTATCATTTCCACTATTCTCGGATGCGCCTCGGTTCTTCACTTGTTGGAAGCGTGTCCCACTGTCTGTCGACCAACTGCCATCGCTCAATACACGCACTTTGAACCACAGCTGGTAATAGAGTCTTCGCAGCGTCGAGCGTGAATACCCTCCTTCATCCCAAGTAATCCCAAGGCTGCGCTGCTTGGCTTCTGCGAAAAGAAACTGACGGACAGCCTCGTGACTCTCGTCGATAACATGTTCTACTTTTAGATATCCTGGTCTCTCATGTCTTTCGTCATTCCTCTCATCTTGGGACTTCAACTCGTCAAGGAGCTGTGTAATGGAAGCCTTGGCCTCCTCAACTGTGTCCTCGCGCACGTTTTGGAGGTGAAGCAGGCGGGTAAGAGTCTCGTTAACAGACACGCAGAGTATAATGTCGCGATCGCCGGTATCGACCCTGACAGATTTCCGACCATGACCCCCAAAAACCAGCGTGTACGAAGAGCTCTTGAATGGGCCGTCATCGTTGTCAACCCAGAGATCCTTGAGCACGCTTGCATTCATCCTGCAGATAATATAGCAAGCAAGATATATTCTGGGATGTGGATAGTCAAGATTAGAAAATGCCTAGTTGATATCTATGGAAAGGGGGGTCAGTTGGAGTGCACATACTATTTAGAGTGACTATGATAAAAGCCGGTATGGCGGATTGGTTTTTCGAGATGCTCGGGCACAACCGCAGGCATCTTGCAAGCGACAGAGCAGATAAGATAGATATAGTTGCTAGTAGCTAATACTAGCGATAGCCGGATGTACGAACCTATGGACAAGGGGGGGGTTACCGGATGCACTCCTTGAAGATGCTAGAAGCCGGCAGGATGGATGATTTTGACAGTGTTTTAGTTGGCCCGAAAATTACATGCTACCCAACCAAAATCAGATTTGATCCTCCTCGCTCAGATTACGTAATCCTTGATCAGTTTCAAGAATGGAAGTAGCCTTTGTGAGATTGTTTTATAGGATAGTGTTTAGCTGTAGTCATTCCTGAAAAACAATCGTCCCCCATTTCTATATTAGGTTAAGTCTGATGCTCAAGCGGGTTTCAGAGCCAAGGATGTCACTATAGATGCCAAGATAGTGGATTAATATCATGAAATGGTCAGCTACCACGGTCCTTTGTTTGTTGAATTTTACCGCCCGTAGGGCTCACATAATTAAGCAACAGTCTTCATAACACAATAAGGTTCATGGCCGAACCTAGAAAACACCACCAAGACCTGCAAAGTACATATCGAAAACTGCTGTGTGTTACTACGCTACTCCAAAATATATTCATTTGCACCCAAAACCATCACATCAGTTCTTCCTTCCTCCATTCACACTGAAAAGTTGGCCGAAAACCGGTCCTCGCCGGCTCCTACCACGCGTGATCCTTCCCTAGACCTTCTTTAGTTTGTATACCTAGCGCAGCTGAATGACAGGCATCACACGGATTCTATGCGCCGTATGTGGTGGCCCTGTTGGTACGGTGAATGATTTGCCCGGTTAGTTGCCCCGCGAGTACCAAAGAGGGCGCGGAAGAAAGAACCTTTTCGTTCCTCAAAGGCATTGCTTTCTGAGAATCTGCTATGGCTGGTTTTGGTTGTTCACAAAGGCTGCATATTCCTCTCTCAGAGCGGCGACCTCGGGATCCACTTCACGCCAGTACTCGTCGGTTTGGGTCGCTAAGATCCTTGGCAGATAGTCGGCTGGCCTTGGCCGATGTGGCTTCTCTTGAGATAACCTGATTCCCGGTGCTTCATATAGCTCAAAATCAACCGATGCAAACCCCGTGTTGTTGCCCCGGATATCAAGCCACTGTGCCCGAAGATCTAGGCTGTGTATTGGAGAGCAGATGGCTTCTACTCGGTGATTCCCTTGGTTGAATGCTGGAATGAGATCATAAATGCGATTTTCAAGTGACTGAGATATAAGTTCTATATGCATAATCGATGGGTCGTAATTAAGCTCGATCTTGTCGGGATCTATATCGCTTAAAAGTAGCTTAATATGGTTTAGCCTTTTAAAGCGATGCCCTTCCTGAATGGTTAGAATGAGCTGCTGGATCTGATCTAGAATTAACTCGCTAGATCGATGGATCTCGAGATACTCTAGATTATCCGGGAGGCAGTCTATTAGCCTTGGAGCTCTATCTAGTGATACAGCGTCACTGGCATCGTCGTTATTATTAGGAGTATATCTATTGAAAAAACTAGTAAGAGAACGCATCCCTGTTATAAGTCTCTTAAGGGCTATCATCTTATGAAGCTTAGTACCCATATAGAATAGCTTATGTTTACTAGGAAGACCTGGCCAGGGCCATTCCTCCGCCATGTTGAGATGAAGGATCTCGAGAGAATCTGCATGGGGTAGGATAGCCCTGAGGATATACTGCGGCAGCAGCTCCTCCACCAGGCTTTCATAGAACCCGCGTGTGATTTCAAGTCGCTTAACCGCCTTGCAGGCGCCTAGCATGCCTTGGAGCATCCGTGGAGAGATGTAGGATCGGCGAAGAGCAATGTCTTGCAGAGGTAAGGACCTGGCTGGGAGTTGTTGAAACCACCATCCTACGTCGTCGCCCCCACTGACATTGACGCCCTCAAAGGACCGGAGTCCAGGCAGCTCGAGGAAGGGGCCAGGGCTGTAGTCAGTGTTGGTTTCCTCATGGTCACCTAAAGACTCGTGGGCCTCAATGTAGATGTGATGAAGTTGAGATAGGGGAGGCTGGAGGCTAGCCCTGAGGGCGGCGATCGGCTTTTTTGCAAGTTGTACAACACGCATAAAGTGACGCTGGTCGTGGGGGGTCTCAAAGTAGAGGCTGTGGATATTTGGACAAGAGGTAAGAATGAGCGCAAACTGAGCATCACTGCAACCCATTTCCAAGTCCCTAATCCAGTCATCGGCAGTGTCCTTCTCATTGTCGTCATCATCATCATTGGTGTTGAAACTATTCATGATGTACTGTCTGTAGAGCACAAGCTCTTCCGGGCTGTACTCATTGAATATTGGGCTTTCTTGTTTTTCTCTCCCATCCATATCCTCATCCATAGCTGGGGCATCGTAGCCCATGTTGGGATCTATGGAGAACGAGCCAACGATCAGAACATGGACAAACCTTGCTAATTCAGGCCTCATAGCCAGAAAGCAGCGTAGAAATTGTGCATTGCGGCGCTCAGAACAGAAGCCGGTGCTTTGCGGAGGTACGTTCCGAAAGGTGCGCAGCAGGAAGGGCAGGGCTACACTATAGAGCTGTTTGCAGGTGCGAAGCAGAGCATAAATTGATGGCTGATCCGATGGTGAGGCGAGATATGACAGGATCTCTACTTGGAGTTCTTGAGGTAGTCGTTGAAGGAGATTTGGGCAAGGTGACCCCGCTGCTTGCTCCATCTGAACGATGCCCAGGTATTCGAACTGCAAAGGACACTTCGAGGCTCTTTTAGGGTCGTTATCTTGCTAGTTAAGAAGCTAGTGAATTCATTGTGAGCAAAGGTGCGGTAAATATGTAATTTCTACAGTAGCTTATGGCTACTCTGTTGGTTCCAGGCATACCTTCTAAAGTCACTCCTCCTGCATGGAACACGTCATCACAGTCTCCACAGCCCGACCCGGTTATCAGCTCTCTTTTTTTTAGTATATTTACATATTGGAAGAGGTTTATATTATGGATCATACAGAGCTCCAAGAACTATGGCTTGAGTTATAGGTACAATTATACTTATTCTTATGACTGGTACAGGCTTCCTGGGTTACCTACTTAAACATAGCCCAAAACGGTTCTAAATTGAAACCGACAACAATAATAACGAACTTGGGCAATTTTTCAAGCCCATGTTCAAACTCGTGTGAGTCTAACTGTGAAATGTGGCTTCTCTACAAATCTTCCTCGTTAAAAAGAATGTTTGGACTGAACTTTCACCACTCCATTTATTTTCACTGATCCCCCCCATAATGCGTATGGCAGCAGTTTGATTATCGCGACGATATCAATCACAGCCAAATAAATCATATTGTAGCCCATCAACACCACATCTAGGACCAGTCTATCACGAAGTCAATAATGATTGATCGCCAAGGTAAATTACGAAAATTCACTAGACAAGAGGCCTAAGAAGAATAGAATCCCGAAATATTAGTTTGTTCCATGCGAGGCGAATATGAAATCAGAGTGTGTTTGTAGCCAGAGGACGAATGGATCATGCACAAGGCGCCGCTGATTCATGCGTGCTCCGGAGACGATGCAGATACCCTAGAGTCCAGCCACATCCGTCTACCTGGCGAAGTATAAGAATCTCGCGAGAAAGGGACGCTAATTACTAAAATGAAACCTTAAAAGAGAAAACGTTAGATAAAATGCAACCCAACATACGGATATGGTAGAAAAGAAACAATGAATGGGTAAGTGAATAGAACGATCATTAGTCCTCCAGAAAGGATCTACGTCTTTGCAGTCCGCGGGCGATGCGCGGGCCGACCCTTTCTCCCTGAACGCTGCCTTTCGACACACCCCGGTCGAAACAATTTCCGTTTTCGGTTAGTTAGTCTGATTCAGCTAATTACTTACATCAGCGGCTCAGCCATGCTCTGGGTTTCGCTCAGCTCCAGCTCAGACAGCTCAGTTTGGCCCCTGCTAATGAGAGCACTGCTGCGCCCCTGAAGGTCATGTCAATTGAAACAGTTTGTATTTTTTTTTTTTTTTTTTTTTTTTTTTTTGAAAACAAAAAGACACATATCATCCGTTGATTCCATATCCATCTATCCTACTCCCAAACAAAATCATACTCCTCCACGTCATTTCGTCGCTCTAATATGACCTCGAGAGTCCAAGAAAGACCAATTAATCCCATCAGCCCCTGAGTCGGCATGAATGGATCAGCCCACGCGAAAGTGGCAATGCCCAGAGCTGCCGACCAGATTCAAACTAGCCGCCTCAGTTCCGGACAGCTTTCCGCTCGCCTGCAGCGCTGTATTACCGCTCGCATTGACACTGAAGGCTGGCTGCTCTTCGCATTTTGGTCTAGCCGCCTCTCAAGCAGCATCTTGGACAATATCGGAAAGGCCGCAGTGGCCATCAAGCCTGCTGTATCATCATCCAAACACGACAGCCCACATCCCCCTGACCTAAAGGAGCAAGCGCCCAAACGTGTCACCCTGCTCAAAGAGCGCTCCAAGGCCTCTACGGGTATGATCACTGATGCCCGGTGTTTCAACCGTCTATGGGGAACAATCGAGATAATCCTATCGCTTAAGAAACTCATTGAAATTGATGAGTCTTTGGATGATGCGGAGGAATCGAGTTCTAAAGAAACACAGTCTTTTGACCTTTTGGTGGATTTTTGCCAAGCGGTTGCTTTGCTTGTATATCATATTTGCGACCATGCCATCTTCTTTTCCAGACATAAAATTATCAAACTATCCTCAGCCACAACGGCCATTCTTACACGCTGGAGCTTGAGGTCCTTTGCCATCAATACAGTCATGGCAGTGGTGCGTGTGGTCGCGCAGCGTGTGCGGTCACGGGGAGCGGTGGATAAAAGTTGGAGGAAGAGCCTTGTGCGGACCTCGGCCATCCTGATTATCGCTGTAAATAATGCTCTCCCCAAAGGCCCGCTAAACGAGCTGACTCTCTCAATACTTGGCGTCCTTGGCTCTGGTATCCTAGCCCAGGGTATTTGGGAGAAGAATGCTCTTGCGGTAAAAGCATAGCGGTAAAAGCATAAGTAAAACGTTTGTACATATTATTTAGATTTCAGACTTGTTGGCAATATGGCATAGAATAGAATAGAACAAGAGATAAAATCACTCTTACCTTTAATTCATTCTACAGTTATAAAATCCAGATATACGAACTGGCTCAAAACTTTACATCTAGATTGGTGCTAGCATTGTTGAGAATGGACTGTCCCGTCGGAAGGGTTATCCGCACCTCAGTTGGCCTCAGTCGGCCTCAGTCGAGCTCAGTTCTAGCTCAGATTATATAATCATCAATCAGTTTCAAGAACGAAAGTAGCCTTTGGTGAGATTGCTTTTCAGGATAGTGTTTAGCTGTAATAAGCCGCGAACTTGAGATTCATCATCCGAGGCATCAAATGTTGTCACCTAGCTTGAAAACATCTTTTGCTCACTCAAACTAGGTGATTCGGCGGAAAGACCCAGGTTCGGAATCGGCTGATAGACGACGGGTTCCTTTGGTTCTTTGTCAACAACTAATCGGAGAATGTCTGGCCGCATATAATGCCCGACGCAATCTGCTAGTGCTTTAGCTGAATCTATCTCAGCTAGGTCACACACGGCATATCTAACAAGCCTCCGATCAGTAACAACGTCCTGGTATTTAGGTTTTGACGAGCCATAAAAGATTCAGCTTTGAAGTGTCACTTACACGATACCCTCGGCTCCGGGTTCTAGAAGGTCAGTCAGCATCTTGCCATCTGGTGCAAAGACTGCACTGCAGCCTCCCCCAGGAACAGAGAAGTACGATCGTGCGAGATCAATTCCTTGCAATCTGGCTCCTTCTTCGGACATGACGTTGGTGGCCATGACAGCAAATGTGCCCCCTTCCATGGCATATGTTTGGGTCGTGGCTATGCCGGCTTCCCTGGTAAAGGACCATGGCTCGAATCCGGCATAAGGAAACTTGCATGGCCATGAAGCGCAGTGAATTTGCTCATCTAATGTTTAAGTCAGTTGGATTTCTTATGAAATTAATAAAAAAAAAAATAGAAAAAGAATCCTAAAAAACCTAGATGTAGTCACTGACTTTGAAAATAGGTATGGTATTTGAGAAGAGGTTGCATGTGCTCCCAACACTGCAAGTTTCCAACTCTTCCGAACGGAGTTTGTACAACATTGTTCACAGTATCTCCTAGTAAACCCATCAGTACGAGGAAATAATGTTGAGTCGAGAATGATCAATCACCAGTAGCATCCCCAAACAGCATCCGCTCTATTCCCGTGGGCTTGATCTTTCTTCGGTGTCCAATAATTGTGCCTTGGTCATCTATCGTCACGTTTGCCATCCACATAGAGGATCCTTGAGCAACGCGTTCAGCAAATGAAAGATTGATGTAAATCTTTTGTTTCTGGCAAGCCTCTCGAATCGCAAGAAGCTCGCTTCCGTGAAGAGTGATTGCATTTAGTAAGTATTCTACAAGCAAAAGAGAGGGTTAGCTAACAACACACTTTGAATTTGCTTTGATACAAGTGATTTATGATCGGCAGTTTAGATGATTCAATGGCTGTACCAATAGTGAATGCTTACTTCCCCAGAGAGGTCGGATAGAGGCAAAATCGTTCGGATATAGAAAATGAGGATAACCTATGCCTGGTAAGTATCTGTCTTGGGCTTTTCATTCCGAATAACATACCTGGAAGCCAGAGCTCCGGAAATACGAGCAATTTTGCACCTTGAGTTGCGGCCTCTAACATTGGGTGGTTAGCCACGCATCGATAACCTGGAGAGTATATCACGAATACAATATTGAACTTACCAGTGATAAGCTTTATGGTCTTTTCAACACCTGCATCAATGTTGAACCAGCAGGGCTCGGCTTGGACTGCAGCCACTTTAACCACGGGATGTTGGATAGGCATGGTGTGCTGATATTTCAATGTTGTGAAGCAAGTATTGATAGGTGGAGTGGCAAGTGCGCAGATGAGCTGCACTAGAGTCCATTAACAATCCAGTAACTTAAATAAGTTGACATTCTTATGGCGTACTCAAAGAAATGGGACGTTTCTCGTCTTGAGATACACGGAACTCATCGTTTCCGAGGGCGGGATTCTTGAACAAATGTAGACCAATAGGAGCAAGCCGCTCGACTGTTGCCCGGAATTGTTGTTTTCCGTCTATCAGCCCCCCGGCACTAAACGAATGAATAATGAATATGTCCTTTATCAGCTTATCTCGCCCCAGACGCCAAGTTAGTAAGATCATGGGTTGGATCTAGCCCCTGCTCTACCAAGCTTTACCAACCTGCGGGCGATGTTTTCTTGGCCTCTTGCCAGCTAACTTAACAAGGTCGGATTCAGCATTTTCCTCTTATCAGCACTCGCACCGTCTGTTTATAACCAACGCAGTCGGCCTAGAGAACTAGAGAGGGTATATATATGCAATGGACAACCCAGCTGATTTCTTTACAACTTCACAATCACTTTTCTGATCTTTGAGGAAACTCGACGCCGCTAAGACAAGCCCTGCTCGTACGATACCTTTGCTTCAAAATGTGGACACGGCGATCTGTTGTCCCGATTCTCTAGTAGGCACCGACGATTTTCTCTCGTGTGTTGAGGAGGAGAGTATATTAATCGTTGTGGTTGACAGCATATTTTTTGGTGGACTCACCTTCTTCGTGTACGGAGTCGATTACGGCTATCTCAACGGCCTGTTGGCCGCACCGTTATTTATCAAGAAATTCGGGACCTATGATGCATCGACGGACACATATGCCATATTGTCTAGTCGACTATCCTTGCTGTCCTCGACCATCTACATTGGCTCTTTCTTTGGAGCCTTCATTGCTGCTGCCATTGGAGATAAGAGTATGTTGAGAAGTCTCCAATTTCCATCGATCGAAGCTTTGATTTCTCACATTGAATGACTATAGTTGGAAAGAAATGGGGATTACTGATCGGATGCTTTACTTTTGCTGCCGGGGCTGCTATCCAGCTGGCTGCTGTCAACGTCAACATGTTTATTGCTGGCAGGGCCATCTGTGGGCTTCAACTGGCATTTGCGCTGGTTCTCAGCCGTAAGTTGAGAGATAGTGTGTCAAAAGTATCAGCATCAGAATCTGACAGAACGTGTCTAGCGGCGTACATCAACGAGATTGCACCCAAACATCTCCGTGGCCTCGGTGTGAGCATGGGTCATCAGATCCTCACTTTTGGAAACTTCTTCACGGCTCTGATGACCTATGCCGCTACTCGCCGGACAGACGAATTATCTTATCAGATCCCGATCTCTCTGTGTATCATGGCCGCAGGGGTCTGCTCCCTCGCCTTGCTCTTCATGCCCGAGACGCCGATGCACTGGGCTCGCCGAGGCAACTGGGAGAAATCGCGGGCCACCATTGCTCAGATGAGATCCGTGCCTATTGACGACCCTGTCGTAGCGGAGGAGGTCTTCGACATGCAAGAGACGATGCGGTACCATAATGCACTTGGCGAATCAACGTGGGCTGAACTGTTCCATCGACAGAACATCCGACGGACATTTTACAGCGCGGCAAACATTGTGCTCTACAATGCCTTCAGCGGCACCATCTTCTTCCTCAGCTATGGCGCCGTCTTTATCCGCCAGGCTGGGTTCACCAACCCCATAGCCGTCACTGCATTGCTCGCGGGGACAAACGCCGTCGGAAGTTTCCCCGGTATCTGGCTTGTCGAGAGGCTGGGCCGTCGTCCGATGAAGTTCATCGGCGGAACGGGTGTAGCAGTGTGCAACTTGGTCTGCGCTGTCGTCTATACCGTCCGACCGACAGCGCCGGAGACCAGCAAGACCATCGTTGCCTTCATCACGCTCGGTGTCTTTTGCCTAGCAGCCTTCTATCAACCAGCAGGCTGGGCGTACACGGCCGAGATACCCACCGCCCGACTCCGCCAGAAGACGCTCGGCTTCGCCAATGCATGCTGTACCCTTTTCCTCTGGACCTTTCAGTTCTGCTCGCCTTACATATTCCAGGATCCCGTATATCTTGGAGCAAAGATTTGTTACATTTGGCTTGGGGGAATCTGTATCTGTCTTGTATTCGACTACTTTTGCCTCTATGAGACCAAAGGATTGTCGCACCACGAGATTGACATGATGATGGATGCTGTTATTACGGCAAGCCAGTCGACAAAATGGGGAAATGAGCTCATCGAGGCCCGTAGCGACCTTCCTGTTGTCCACGAAGGCGAGGTGTGCTCAGTCGAGGAGAATGTGGGTGGTGAGGAGAAAGAGAAGTCTTGAGTGGATGGTTAAAGTTTCAACAACACTGTGACCGACGTTTAAGATTGGAAAATTGCTAAAACCGTTCGGTCACATGAAATTTGAAGTTAACGGAGAGACTTTACGTGGCGTTGAGGAGATGGCTATGCGTCAAGAAACTTACCTAGGTATTCAGAAGCAATCCAAATCCCTTGTGCCATATTTTCTCGGTTCAACCTTAATTACCTGTGTCTGTTATGAATCAGAGGAACAAAGAGATCGTGGTTAGCCGACGAACTCGAAAATGGCAGGAATGCCTGATGGTGTGAGAGCACATGCTTCATTACCTTGTTCCTTAATGGGTCAATGAATAGTTGGCGCTGAATTTTGGTAACAGAACTAGTATATTCCAAAGGATGAAAACAATCTCTCTCTCCGTGATTGTATTGGGATGGATAGCCAGTCCCAATATTTCAAAACACCCACATTACATAACCTACAAGATGCGACGAATGAATGAAATCTCGGACGGAAACCTGTATTTATCATGCAGTTTAAGGATAGAAACAGATATTCTCATTCATCATATCAGTATCTACGGAAATAGCTTTTAGGAACACTCTGTTCTCCTTTTGTCCTCTCCAGCTCGCCACATATATAAATGGTGATTCTTTACCAGATTCCAAGCAACAGCGGTCTGCCAAGTAGGAGATTTGCTCAATGTCTATGCCTCACCGTAGCTACATTCAAAGCAGGCCCGTGTTTCTTGTAGGTAGTGACTACTCGACCGATTCACCTATCAATTTCGGCACCAGTGACTGTTGAACTCCTAGATGATTCGGGCTCTCCTTTCGACAAGAACGAGCACCAAGAGCATAGCAACTGATGCCCCTGCCAGCATGGAACCTAGGATAATGCAACTGTGAATAAGAGTCGTCTTGGGGATTTTTATCATTTACTCACCTCCGAATATACTGGCAGTGAAATATGCCGAACTCCCTCCTTTGGGATCGATGAGTGCCCCGAAAATGGGAGGTGCACTGAGCGCCGCAAAGCTTTGGATGGTGAATCCCAAACCAAGAGATTTTCCAAGGCCTTTCTGAGCAACAGCTCTGGCTCCAGCTGGAATCAAAGCGATATAAACGCCTTGGGGGATACTTTCTCATGCTTTTAGTAGATTCCAGTACAAACAACGAGTATCTAATGGAATCTTACCCAAATAGGAGAGAATGTAAGAGTACTGTGGACTTTGCGTGGCATTGCGTCCAAACGAAGCACAAGACTGCACAGCAAATGAGAGCAGGTGCAATACACCTCAAAGGGCCAATCCTAACCGCGAATCAGACGTTTCACTACTATGAATGTAAGGTCAAATGCGAAGCATACGTACTTGTCGGCGAGGATTCCCCCTCCTAAGCGTCCTAAGATCGAGGATGCATTGATATAGGCAGTCATGTACTGGCTTAAGAGTTAGTATCCCGCTACTCGTGTGAATAAGAGCATAACTTCGTACCTTTGAGTATGATCCTGACAGACCAATATCACCCACATATTGTTGTAGGAAATTGAATGGAAGATATACACCTGCGGTAGCGCAAAAGAGCCCGCAAAGATACAAGATAAAGGCAGGCTCAAAAATAGCGGGAAAGGTGTTTCTAAGCCAGGAGCCCCACGTGGCGATGGCGTCGAAATCATTGGCGTCGATGTTTGTGCCCATGGACATAGGATATGGTTTGATCAACTGTATCTCACATGAGTTTGCTTGTAGTAGCTTTCCCACAGTTTGCAGATCACTTACAGCGCATGATACACTCAAAAGAACGAAGAAGAGGAGTGCGAGAACTCGACATGCCCATGAGAACCCGATCCGGGGCAGCAAAGATGAGGAGACAATGGAGCAAATAACCCCTCCGACTGCGGCACCGCAAGCAATAACACCAAGCGCAAGGCCTCGCCGCCTAGTTCACTTGTGAGCCAAGGCACTTTTCATTCTCAAATGATATCAATCTGTAATTTCCTTGGGGAAAAGGGTGCGTACTTCTCAAACCATGGCTGCACTACCGCACAAGCAGGGGTGAACAGAGATCCACATCCGATCCCATATATTATTCCCTGTACAAGGAGAAACTGCCAATACTTGGCACACCAACTGATGCAGAGCTGAGATACGATCACAATGACAGAACCTGTAACCATGAGATGTCTTGTATATCCAATATCAGCGAGATAACCAGCTGGCAAACCCTATTTGCACTCGTCAGTAAATGTTCTGGATACCGTCTAAAGCTTCGCTATATCACGTAAGGGCAGCATGAAAAAAATTCCTTCCTTACCAAGAAAAATAGGAGAAAGTACTGGATTGCCCCAATCCAAGATATCTGTGACGCCGAATATTCAGACAATAGAGAAGATTTGTAGTGGGCTTGAAAGACCTAAAATATCGTCTGTTAGCTTTTTATCATTGCCCTTCCGCAAGCGTTAATATGGAAGGATTCAAGTGGTGTCAACACATACGCCGTAGCTACTGACCGCACCAAATGTGCAAGTCAGCGTACAGAAAGATCCCAAGACCACCAGCCAGGACCTGAGACTGTCTGTCTGGACATCCTGGAGTTGCCTGTCGGGAGCTGCAACGCCCAAGCCCTCTACGCTCTGGTGGTTAGCTTCAGAGTTTGTTGCTTTCTCCATACTTGTGACTTGGTTTATGGATGTCCCTGTGTTTTCAGAAGTCCATCTACAATTATGGTCAGCAAGGCAGGGGGCAATTATACCCAACGAGTTTGCACGCCTATGGGCGGGTCACTTTGCCTGTCCCTGCACCAACGGAATTGCTGTTTTCCGACGATGCAAACGTAAACATCTGATTGGCCTGTTCATCATATCCCAGTGTGGACCTCTCTCGACCGAGTTTGTAGCCTTATTAATAATAAGCTTTGCTTAGTGTATCTATGGGGTTCATGCTGTGAAGCCCATGTTCTCCCTGGACTCTACGAACAGACTTATCCCAATCAACCCCTGTTGAGCCGTATCGAATGTCTGCTACGACTTGCTTGCACCATGTCTACACCCAAGGCAGACAGCCGCCGCTCGCACGTAACTCAAGCCTGCACGAAATGCCGACAGAGGAGGGGCAAGTGTGACGGTGAACGACCTACATGTGGATCCTGCAAGAAGCGCGGATTTGACTGCGATTGGCCCCAGCGGAGAGATGGGAGGGTTGGGTAAGTTGTAAGCTGGAGCATCTAAATGTCGGAGATCACGCCGGTTGGTACAAGTTAGATGCAGTATTCAGATACTGACCAACCTCGTCACAGGAACGGTCTCAGCCAGCGTGTAGTGGAACTGGAGGCTGAAGTAGAGCGGTTGAACTCCATCATCTCACAGCATGGGCTTGACGAATCATCGACCGCTGCGCAACTCGCAGATGACGCTATTTTGGAGCAATCTAGTCATAAAACAGAGAGCGATGAGGCCGACAGCGACGCGGCTGGAATACTCCCAAGCATGTCCAGTAGACTACATCCTGATCTTGTGACTGGTAAATGGACCTACATGGGACCGACATCTGTGCCCCTGAATCAAAGAACTAACATTAGTCTATTGAGTGAGTAAGAAAGGTGCTTGCTATTGAACCGCAGGACTAATACTCGAAAACAGGTGACACCTCATATCTCTTTCCATGTTCTCAACAACTTCCGGACCAACACGGAATCAATCTGCCTCCAGACGTACATGCACACTTACTGCATTGCTTCTTCTCTCATCTCAATGGATTCAGCGCATATGTCAACGAGAATGAGTTCAGGCTAGGCTTAGAACAGAGCTCGTCAGGGCAAACAGGGATCAACATGTTGAACGAATCTGGCAGTGATAATGGCTATTCCCTCATGTTACACTACTGTATTCTCGGGCACGCATGCCACATATCAGAGGAGAACCATCCGGCAATAATAGGTGCCCGAACTGGAGGAACTAGAGGCCTGCCATTTCTCCAGGCTGCACTCGCCTTAGTTGGCGGTGAGCTGGAAAGGAAGCCCACTCCGTCCACTGTGATAGCGGTTACTCTTCTCTTTGGATTGCTTAATGACGCGGGAAAGTCATCCATGGCCTGGCTATACTCTGGTAAGACTTCGTTTCATATTAATAGCTCGTCTTGTGGTAAGCTGACAACTACACGGTGGCCAGGTATTGCAGCGCGGCTGGCTCAGGAATTAGGCCTTCATATCAATAGCAAGCCTTTGAGGGATTACGGTTCTTTATCCCAAATAGATTATCGGCGGCGAAATAATGCCTTCTGGTCTGTCTTTCTCCATGAAAAGTAAGGTTATTCTGTTCTTTGTAGGTGTGTTTGTTCTGACCTTTTCTAGAAACCACAGCATTTTTGTTGGCAGAAATCCTATACTCAAGGAGACTGATCACAATCTAGAGCCTCCTCCTCATACAGGTGCTTTGCTTAGCCTTTGCTGGCCGAACCAACTTTATGAGGAACGGGTCATACAGCGAGCAACGATTTCCATAGCGGGAATTTACGGTCAAGTCATGGAAGGTCTCTATGGGCTCACTAGGCCTCTTGGTCTGTCCATGGGTGAAATCCAAGGAATTCGGAACGATTTGGATCGATGGCAAGATTACCGTGAGCCTGTAACTTTTGCGTGCGCCAGCTGACCGTAACTATACAGGAACCAACAGTACCTTGAGCCGAATGGCGAAAGCGAAGCCATGTCGCAGTTATTAAACCCGAATAACTCGATTCCGCCTCATGTGTTGTGTGTAGAGTTTCTTCTCACTCTCCTTGAAACTACCTCTGTATGGCTGACTTAAGTGATGTAGTGTACTGTATGGAATGAGAAATACAGCATGTATATTTCTCAACCGTCCATTTGTGCGACGCAGATGTCTTGAGACCCTTGAAGGCGAAAAACACTTTGCCGCGGCTCTTTCTACGGTCAAGGTGCTGCAGATATTCCACCAGCGATACGGCATGGGTCGAGGTTACCAAACCTTTTCTCATGTCTCCTTCTCCGCAGCGTCCACGCTAATTCTTGTCCTTGCGGATCTATATGACCAACCCAAATATGAACAGGAACTGGAGAAAGCGACGGCCGCCCTCAACGAGCTCCTGGGCTTAATGAGGATTCTGTCAGAATCATGGGGCCTAGCAGGGCAATGTGTCCAGGCCGTGACGGAGATGCAAAATGAATACGCAGTAGCTGTGGACAATATACCCAAGTTCCCAGCTGAATTTGATATAATGAACTTCCAATCAGCTGCGACTTTGCTTGATATAAGTCAACTAGAGAGCATGGTATTTGGAATTTAGAAATCAAAGTTCCATGTCAGAGAATAGATTTATAGACCAAGGTTGCTGCGTGACAACGTCAGCTATTTGCTTCCACTCGTGCCACGAAATCAAGTAAGTTCTAGCCATCTTTTGGATACGTTGGTCTAACGTCACATAATGATCTCCCAATGGCTTAATCCTCCATGTTCTCCAGTTTCCTTCCGCTCTTCGTGTTTTTTTGCCCCATCAACAACGATGGGGTTGAAGGGTTGCGGAGCCTAATTGCCGGCACTCAATCTTAATACCCAACATCTTCTAGAAATCAGATCAATTCATTCTCTCCTTACTTGATTAGATTTTTCCAAGCCTAGTTCTAAGGTATGTTGAAAACGACTTTCCCATTCGGGTGCCCGCCTGAAACCTTCTCAAAGCCGGCTTTGTAGTCTTCCAACGCGTATTCGCTATCCACCATTGCTCTGCATTTTCCCTGGTCAACCAACGCAGCAACAGCCTCCAAATCATCTTTTGATTGTTTCACGAGATACCATTCGCTCTTGGCCACCTGAGGAACCCCCTCTGGCCTCACATTCTCAGGGTAGTCGGAACCAACGGCCAACAAAACCCCAACATCTGCCTTGATAACCGACCAACAGTCTCTGAGTGCATTGCCCCCGACTGTATCGAGAATAAGGTCATACCTGTTTGATGACGGGGTAGAAAAAGATGAGTAAGATAAGACCTCTGTTGCACCAAGGGATCTCGCCATCTCAAGCTTAGAATCACTGCACACTCCAGTGATGGATGTCACCCCAGCCGCCGCCGCGAGCTGCACAACCCATGACCCCACAGATCCCGCCGCCCCCGTTACGAGAATCCTCCTTCCAGCATTCTCCTCCTGGGACGTGGAAGACGGAATGGCCAGGTTTCCATGTATGAAGAGGCCCTGCCATGCCGTCAATGCACTCAGAGGCGCGGCGGCAGCGGCAGGCCAACCAAACGTCTTGGGCTTCAGAGCCATCTCGCCCGTCTTCACAATCGTGTATTCAGCTAGGCAGCCGGCTCTGGATGTGTAATCAATGGAAAAGAACACTTCGTCGCCCGGCTGGAAGGGACTGTTGGCCGTGGGAGCAGTGACAATAACGCCGGCGCCATCGGGACAGGGGACGCGGGGCGGTGTGCGCCCTTTCTGGAAAAGGTGACCATCCGTAGCTTCCCAGAGAAGTTCATGGCGGCATGGAGATGCTGCTTTCACGCGGACGAGATGGTCGTCCGGATCAGTTAATTTTGGGATCGGGGAGGATGATGAGAGGATGAGATCCTGAGACGCTGGATCCGGTTGATATACAAGCTTCATTGTCTGTGAAGCCATGATGAGTTAGAGCTGGGTAATTGAAGAGGTTGAGAGACTTTGCGTTCATTAAGCCGGCCCAAGTTTCATTGATAACCCACTGATGCCTTGTTCCAGCTATATACGCACGCGGTCGAGAATAGGCTACTCACGGTTCGGGTATCCGGTATCTGCTGCGTGCGCGAGTTCCCGGTCAGGTATCGGCCACACCCGAGTTAATCACAGATGCTACAATTAACACAATATTTCAATTAAATTCCGTTTCTTGTAGTGTCTGAACATCCCCCTATCAACATAGTCGCGTAGGTATGATGTATTTCCAAATTGTGGCACGGCATGTTCGGCATATGGGAGGCAGCCGATAGTTGGTGGGAGTCCCTCTAGTACCCATGTGGCTAGCAGAAGAAAGCTGCGTCCAGCGTCCTTGATAGAAGAACTACCTAGGCAAACACAGAACGAGATCAATTGGTCGGCAAGGAACCGGCGCAGCTCAATAGGTACGGGAACCTCAAGTCGGGTAGACGATTGTCACGCTAGAAAAGGGAGAGGGACTTGAAGGAAGGATATTAAGATTTATTAACCCTTATATAGTCCATTCTATCACCGGAATAGCCACCTCCAAATACTTCATCAACTAGGCTTTCCATGTTGTCTAGCGGGGACTCCAAACGATGTCTTCTATCTTGCATTCCTTTTTTGTCTTTCCCTCAGATCGTTATTCCAGCATAGATCGCGTTATACGCGA
This sequence comes from Clonostachys solani, assembly GCA_902141235.2. Lineage (NCBI taxonomy): Eukaryota > Fungi > Ascomycota > Sordariomycetes > Hypocreales > Bionectriaceae > Clonostachys > Clonostachys solani. The sequence continues at coordinate 1,461,386 of CABFOC020000003.1, forward strand.
ATGACAGGCTTGTGGGTGGCGGGCTTCTCAACCTCCTCATCATAAATGTTGATGTCCCACCTGGGGCCGGTGTCTGCATCCAACCAGTCAGCTACTCGATCATTGCCGGGCAGGAAAAGAGCAAAACTTACATGTGTATGGAATGTTAAAGCGTCTCTTATCCTCGCCAACCTTCTTGACAGCCGCTATGGCCTCGTCGTCGAGCTCAATCTCCTGGAAGTTGGACTGGATGCGCGAGGCAGTGACGGACTTGGGGATGACACTGTTGCCACCAATCTGGGCCCAGGCGAGAATGACTTGGGCACCAGCGACAGGCTTGCCAAGCTTCTTGGAGAGACGCTCAGCCGTGGCGACGATGTCGGGGTGGGTGATGAGGAGGGGCTCGCCGACGCCGTTGTTTCCAAAGGCCGAGTAGGCGGTGATGTGGATGTTCTTCTTCTTGCCGTACTCGACGTGTTCTTCCTGCTGGAAGCGGGGGTGTCGCTCGATCTGGTGGACGGCGGGGACAACACCAGAGTCGGCGATGATGGCATCGAGCTAGCAGGCGAGCGTTAGAGCCAAGTGTGCAAACAGGTGGAGGTGGCATAAGTGAACTTACCTGCTCAATCGTGAAGTTGGAAACGCCGATGGATCGGACCTTGGACTTGGGTAGTTCGGTCACAGCTGTCGTTCTGTAAGTATGTGTATAGATGAGCAAATAGATTGGGCAAACGTACCCTTCCAGGTTCGGACCAGGCCAACATTGTCGTCGATGTTGGCGTCGCTCTCCTTGCCAGCGATACGAGGGAACAGTTCAGGGCCTGGGGTGAAGGCGACGGGCCAATGGATGAGGTAGAGCTATAGACAGATTGTTGTGTTAGACATTATCTCTCGATCAGAGATCGCAGGCTGGTGTTCTGCCAAGGGACGGGGGGCTTCGGATCGAGGATCATACGTCGAGGTAGTCGAGCTCAAGCTCGGCCAGAGTGTCGTCAAGGGCAGCCGCGACGAGCTCAGGCTTGTGGCTGTTGTTCCAAAGCTTGGAGGTGATGAAGATGTCCTCTCGCTTCAGACCGGGGACTTCGGCAAAGGCCTTCTTGATGCCCTGGGCGACTTCGCGCTGGTTCTGGTAGATCTTGGCGAGATCAAGGTGGCGGTACCCGGCCTTGAGAGCCTCGTAGACAGCATTTCCGACCTCACCTGGGGCAGATTGCCAGGTGCCGAACCCAAGAGTTGGGATGGTGTGGCCGGAGCTGAGGGTGCTGGTTTTGCCGAGAGACATTGTGGTGGATGGTGCTGGGGTGTTGGGAAGAAGATGGAAGGAAAAGAAGAGCAAGGAAGCAGAGGAGGGAAGAGGGGTTTATCAGCACCGTCGAGATTTTCCAATGGCCCTAGGCATGATGTGCTGTGTGCTGCTATGCCACAGCAACGAAACCAAAAAGGTGCCAGACAGCACGTCATTCACTGTATTGCACCTGCCCCGCCAAGTGTCAAGACGCGATGAGGGGTAATGGGACTGGAAGCTTAAGTAAGCGGAAGCAGGTGGCCTCTGATTCGCTCGGCTGGAAAGAGCAAACCTCCTCCTCCTCAAAAAGTGGTGGGACGGCTGGACCCACGGAAAAGCTGCCAGCCAACAGGAGCAGTGCTTGGCTCATGATGCCTTTCGCTTAATCGCCTCCTTGGAGCGTCATCCCGTGGGTTGGTGACGCGGTTTGATCTGCGATCTGGGAGATCTTGTGCTCACGTTTGCGAGGTTGAGGCTGGAAGGTTTCCGGAATGCGAGGCTACGAGGCTATCATTCACACTAGACGCGCGGTCAAAAGATTGATCAGTCTCGAGCTACATCCAACCAGTCTCTCGGCCGTCGACACACGACCCGCACGTCTTGTCGGTGCTCGATTACTCGGGGCCTTATTGACCGAGTGCCGTATCACGTCAAATGGCATCCACGCTGCGCAAACCACCCGGCGATGCCTGCGTTGGGCGCATGCTTGTACGGCTGAATTGCTTCATACACTCGCCATGTGTCGCAATATCGTTGATCGGATTGCTACTCGATCCTGTCCAAGGCGCGATCGATGAAGGGTTGCAACGATCAATCAATTTGTTCCGCGAACCGATCCGACCCGACCGATCCAACCGAGTCGCAAGAATTGATTCAAGCGACCTGGATCCCTGGGGGGCATTTGAATGAGAACAACAGCTACTGCTTTGGGGCCAGCAATCTGCCGTGTACATGCACCTTCCAGGAAGAGTCAGGCATGGAGCGAGGAACAGGGAGCAAGGGACACACTACGGGAGGGCCATTGGCGAGTGTAACCCAACCCACCCCTCCCGGTGCTTTGCCATCAGCCAGAGCCATTCTTTAAAACTCTATCGAATAAGGCCTTGCCTTGTCTTTTGCGACGATAGATCAACCAGACCAACGCTTAGGTCAAAGAGGAATGAATGGCCGCTCGACAGGGCCTGTGCGGCCTCGGTCCACACTATTCAATACGAGTAGGTTTGTGGGCGTGGCATTCCTATCAACTGCCTGCCCAAGATTTTCCCGTGGGCTTATATCCCAGTTTGTGTAGTCGCACCGACGAAGCAGCGGCCGCCAGAGCCACCTCGGCTGATTCATGGCTGCCTAGAGAGAGGGACGATGGGTTGAGAAAACCACCTGAGTGGCTGAGGGAAAAATCCGAAAACGGCCCGTCAGCCAAGATGGGAGCTAGTCTGATTGATTTGATTGATTGATTAGTCAAGGATGGGCAACTAGCGAGCCGTTTGATCCGCAGTAAACTCCTCCTGGTTGGGAAAATTTTGCCCAAACGCTGCTACTCAGAGGATGAAAGGTGCGAGAGAGAAGGAAGAGAGTGGGAGAGTGAGAGAGAAAAGCAAATCTCTCGTCCGCCGCTCAAGCTAGGAAATTGCTAACTGTTCTGATGGAGACGCTTCCCGACACACACGCGACCAACATCAATGTCTCACCTGGCCTCCCAAAACGGCAAACCGTCTTCATAAATTGAGCTGAACTGGGATGATGGTCGATCCCTGGGTCCCTGGATGGAAGAATCGTCGCCTGCAGAACATGTCCGTCCCTCGTCAGTCTACTATGCTCCGTCTTCGGCGAGCAGCTGGCACATGCTGCAAATTGCGCTGTTCCGTATTCAGGGCTCGCCACACATCTCTCGCCCTATAATTAACATCGGCGTTCCGGTATTTACTCGGTACGTAATTATTGCCTCCTAAGAATGGGGCTGCTTTGCCCTGCAGCACGCTACTGCCACCATGTAGGATCCTCCGATCCCAAATGTCCGGGGAGCATTCAGCAGCAATGGATCCATAATCATATTTTTCTGCTATAACCGTCGCAGCTAATAAGAGAAATAAATTAAATGGCGAATCCTGTTTCATATCGCCAGAGTCTACGTGACGCGTCTTCAAAGCAATAGTCAAATCCTCCCCATCGTGGTAGCGCCGCTGGCGCGCGCGAGAATTGAGCGTTGGTGATGGCCGTCGCGGGTCCTACGGGGACTTTCGTTCGGCCTTGGCGAAGGCTAATGCGGCTCAAAGCGATTCAAGATCACGCCGACCTGCGTATCCCAAATGAGCCGATGATTCGGACGTCCATTCTCCAGGCTGGGTGAAGAATCATCCTTCTCTTTCTGTTGACAGTGGAAAGCGTGATGTGATTAAATCCCTTCTTCATCTCGTCAGCTCGGTGAGGAAGTCAGCTTCCGGATCTGGCTCTGAAACACGAGAGGGCACCAACCGCAGCCGCATTACGCAGAGCTTCCCACTTGGAGCGTCAGAGTGTGGGCAGTAAGGCTACACGCTGGCGGAGGAATGCAGTGTCCAGAGTCTCGGACTCTCGATGGTAACTGCTGGCAATCGGCTGTTCGGCCTCGCCGTCAGTAAGACTCGCACACACTCTTGACACTGCATGGGCTGATCACCACGCCAGCACATCAAGGAGGTTAGAGGCCTCCATTTTGGGACTCACGACCCGCCACTAGGACACAGGATGGATCTGATAAAACAGAATTTTCCTTAGTCTAACGCCACATGTTCCACGCATCACCCATGGAGTCATGCAGGCCATTGGGTGGATGGTCTGCTGATTCCTGATCTAATCAATCGCCCCTCCCCGACAAAGGAAAGGCAAACTTTTTTTTTACGCTTGCTTGCTCGACAGGTCCGTCAGACACAGAGGTAACTAGGTACGAAATAGGTACGGTCCGGAATGAGGGTGGGTGGAGGGACGAGAAGGCCGCATATAGCATCCCCATCCATGTCTCGGACCCTGCGTCTTCGCGTATCCAGTACTTGACCAACCCGGATGGAGCTCTCCATGGGTCCTGATGGGCAGTCCAGAATCGCAGAGCTTCGATTGCCCATTTAGAGTTGCGTTTTCCCCGTCCTCTTGAGCTTCTGGCTTCTTTCTCTCCCCCATCCGCTCTCCGGTATCATAATAGGCGGGATCGTCGCATCCTCCTGCATAATACAACCAAACCGACCTGTCTTTCCTTTATTCCCCCTTGACATTAATTGAAATACCCCTCCCCACCCCCGTCTTATCTTAATTCTGCCGTTGCTGTCTTGAGCTTCAAGACACAACCGCCAGCCATGGGCAAGACCGAAGTCACCGTCGGCGCCCCTGAGCCCGCCCCGCCAGCCTACGAGAAGCAACCGGTCGCTGAGCAGAGCGCTGCTCACACCGTGCAGAGCCTCAAGGACCTCGAGTCGCCTGGTGTCAGCCGCATCAAGGCCATCGCCTCCGTTCTGACCCTCACCGACCGCATCTTCATCTTCTTCGGCATCTTCCTCATCGCCTACTGCTATGGTCTCGATGGCACCCTCCGCTACACCTACCAGAACTACGCCACCGGTGAATTCGGCAACCAGTCTCTGATCTCGGCCGTCAACGTCATCCGTGCCGTCATCGGCGCTGCCACTCAGCCTACTGCCGGAAAGGTTGCTGATGTCTTCGGCCGTGTTGAGCTCATCCTGGCCAGCATCGTCTTCTACATTATCGGCACCATCGTCCTCGCCACCTCGGCCAACGTGGCCACCTTCGCGGCCGGCACGGCCACCTACCAGATCGGATACACCATGATCACCCTCCTGGTCGAGATCCTGGTCGCCGATATCACCTCGACCCGTGCCCGTCTCTTCTTCTCCTACATCCCCGCCTTGCCCTTCATCATCAACACCTGGGCCAGTGGGTACATTGCCACCTCAGTCCTGGCCGGCACCACCGTCCACTGGGGATATGCCATGTGGTGCATCATCTATCCCGTGTGCTGCCTTCCTCTCATCGTCACCCTCCTACTCGTCTCCCGCCGCGCCAAGAAGCAGGGTCTCCTCCCTGACTTCAAGTCCGCCTTCCAGCGCCTAGGCATGGGCAATTTCCTCGTCCAGCTATTCTGGCTGCTCGACGTCCCCGGCATCATTCTCGTCATTGCCGTCTTCGACCTTATCCTCGTCCCCTTTATCCTCGCTGCCACCAATGGCTGGAAGTCGGCCAGCGTCATCGCTCCCCTGGTCATTGGTTTCTGCTGCGTCCCCATTTTCGTCATGTGGGAGCTCAGGGCGCCCCATCCCCTCGTCCCCTTCCGCCTCATGAAGGACCGCGGTGTCTGGGCCGCCCTCGGAATAGCTCTCATGCTCAACTTCGTCTGGTACATGCAGGGAGACTACCTTTACAACATGCTCATTGTTGCCTTCGACTTCGACATCAACATGGCCACCCGCGTCAGCAGTCTCTACTCCTTCTGTAGTGTCATCGTCGGTCCCATCTTGGGTCTCGTTGTGTTCAAGATCCGCCGCCTCAAATACGTCATCCTCACCGGTACCGCCCTCTTCATGGTCGCCTTCGGTCTCCTCATCCACTTCCGTAGCCACACCGAGGGCAGCAACGCCAAGGTCGGTGTCATCGCCGCCGAGGTCATCCTTGGAATCGCCGGTGGCATGTTCCCCTACCCCGCCCAGGCCTCGCTCCAGGTCCAGCTCAAGCACGAGAACCTGGCCGTCATGACCGGTATTTATCTGGCCACCTACCAGATCGGCTCCGCCCTGGGCAACGCCGTCTCCGGCGCCATCTACACCCAGGTCCTCCCCGGCTACCTCTCCGAGCAGCTCACCAACCAGACTCTCGCAGTCGAGGTCTACGGCTACCCCGCCGGCATCGCCCCCCTGTACGCCATGGACACCCCTGAGCGCCAGGGCATGGTCCACGCCTTCGGCCAGACCCAGCGTCTGCTCTGCATCTGCGGTATCGCCCTTTGCACGCTGCTCATCGCCTTCGCCTTCGCCCTGAGGAATCCCGTCCTCACTGACGCCCAGACTCTCGCCAAGGATGACTCCGAGACCGAGACCGAGGCCGATGTTCCCGTCGGCCAGACCAAGGCCTAAATGGAAAAAAGTATATAATAAATGAAAATTCTAGTCTCTATACCCTACACGGTAGCCAGCTACTCGTATCGTATATAATATTTCTCATGGAGTCTGAGACTCTGGATTTTTTTACCTCTCTGGTAGGGCGGTTAGCCTCGTTTGACCTCGGATTGCATCAGCCGGATATCTCGTGCAGCTTATATCATATATAGCATAGCATAGCTTGGAATCATATAACCTCGTTTACTTTTCATTCTCGCTGCTCTCTGACGAACGTGTGTTAATTTTTTGTTGGCCCTGTGAACGCAATTGGCGATATGCTTGGCATAAGGTCAGCATATGCCGGGATGATGTTCGGCATATTGGTTTGTGATCGAGCTTGGCGTATTTGAATTACCTGCAGATCACTGTCAAAAGTCTCGACCACTGCCGGGAAGCGGCGCAGTATTACTTCCCGCATCGCAGATTGATTAATAGCATTGGGTCTTTCGTATCTACCTACATGCCCCAACCACCCCGTATGGAAAGAGTGAGATCTGCATTGGTTCTGCGTGGCGCAGCTCCCGGGGAGATTTCAATTGGATAATAAGGGAAAGAAGACATTCAGCATGAAAGACGGAGCATTGATTCTCTCCCCCTCTCAATATCCGAGTTGAGACAACCTTCCGATTATTGATGCATCGTGCAACCTTATTCCCAGCATACGAAAGATCTGCACGAAACCAGGCATTATTTATGCCGAGAAACAGCTATGATGTAAGCTTTAGAGAGGGCAATGGAATTTAATAGTAGAAATAGAGACTCTTTGCGGGAACGTGACATCTCGCATGCTCCGTCCACGTACGGTTGCACTGGATATCACCTTTCGCACATTCGCGTTGTCTTCCTTGGGGATCGGGGCATTCATGTCCATAAATCTCGCATTCGGGAGAAATGGTACAACAAAATGATAGCATTTATCTTTTTTTTGCTGCTGTATCTGGTGGCCTGAGTCGTGAGTTGTTCCGGCATTGCATGTCGGGATGTAGGGTAGACAGTTGATGTACAGCAGCACGTCGGCCCATTGAGGTTGTACTAGGAAGAACAACAGTAATATCGGGCCTTATTTATCTTTAATTAGGAAAGACCCGAGAATATCAATGCAAGTGAATATCAATACGAACTATGTCAGACAAGAACACAAATCTATAAGAGGCGCCACACCCTCAGCTGTACCTTTTACATATGTACTGTCTCGTTCTCATCCACCACCATTACCTCATCTCAAGCGAAAATGAAGGGGCTTCTTTGTGTGACCTTCTTGACTCTGATTGCTCAGACACTACAGGTCACCCTTCCAGCTGCGGATCTAGCCCAATCCCCCGCCCTACCTGCGCTGCAAGCTAGGCAAGACCGGAGATGCGGTCCTGAGGTTGCACGGTCCTGTCCCCAGGCCCAGTGCTGCTCTAGTGGAGGGTAAGACGTGGACATCCTTTGCTCATTAATCTTCAGAGGCTTTGTGAGAATCAAGTCTGACGAGAATCGTCTCAGATGGTGCGGTACAGGCTCTCAGTTCTGCAGGTCTCCCACTTGCCAGATCGACTACGGCCCATCGTGTGACGCCAATATCCGCCCAGAAGGGCCTGACACCTCTTCCGTTCCTCGTCCCAAGGTTGGCTCTGTCCCGTACGGCAAGGCCATATACTACTGTACAGAAAAGGGAGGTATCGCCTTGACTTTTGACGACGGCCCGTGGAACTACACGGAGGATTTGCTGGATCTACTTGCTGTAACCCCCCTCTCTCTTTAATTGATTCACTGAAAACATAGCAGAACAAAAGACTGAGCGAGGCTTGCGCAGGAATACGATGCCAAGGCCACATTCTTCGTCGTCGGCCGCAACGCAGGCAAGGGCGCAATCAACGACCCCTCGACGCCCTGGCCGGCCCTGATCCGCCGCATGGCCGACGAGGGCCACCAGATCGCGAGCCACACCTGGGCGCACCACAAGCTGACGCAGATCACGCCCGCGCAGTTCCGGGACCAGATCCTCTTCAACGAGGTCGCGCTGGCGGACCTGCTGGGCTACTTCCCGACGTACATGCGGCCGCCGCACTCGATGAGCGACGCGACGACGGATGGGTGGCTGGCGGATCTGGGGTACCACGTCACGTACTTCGATCTCAACACGGCGGGTTATCTGAATGATGGGCCGGACTTGATCAGGAAGTCGATTGGGATCTGGGACGGGCGGGTTGAGCCTCTGTATCCGGCGACGAGCAGTCTGCTGGTGATTGAGCATGATACCGTGTACCATGGCGTGTACACTCTGGTTAGACATATGCTGGAGACGATCAAGAGGAAAGGGTTCAGGACGTTGACGGTGGGTGAATGTCTCGGGGATCCCAAGGAGAACTGGTACCGGGAAGTGTCATCGCAGAAGTAAGCCTAACGGATAGTCCTTTCCTTGGCTTGACTGGGAACTGCATTCCCGCTCTTTCATGTTTGAAATGGCCATATCGTGCTTTTGTAAGACGTATTCACTTTTGTTAGTTGGAAAAGGTATTTCTTGACAGCCTCAATGTCGCCAGGTCCTTACGTGCACCTGGAATACGCAGCCTCTCTCTTCGTCAGATACTTGCCAGTTATTTGATTCCAGGTTACAGCTCCATCCCAAGTCAGAAGAAGAGACATCATACAAAACAAAGGCTTGTCCATGTCCACAAAGCTCAATCTAAATATACAAGAGAATTATAGTGACCCGGTTGAATACCAGAGAAATCATCCCTCCCCAACTTGGAAATTGCTCCTGGAAGGACAGCGTAGATTGGCAAATTTAATAATTATTATCTCCACGCCACCGAGTAAGTGGTGGTGACTAATTGGATCAATACTGTCGGGACTGCGGCAACAAGTGCTGGGGTCGCGGTTATCCAGCTACAACACCAACTTGTATGAGCGTGAACGCAGTTATGGGAGATACATAGTATTGAGTCACAGAATGACTTTGTATCTATTGCTTCTTGGGGTCAAGGTGGCTCCATTCGCGGCCGGAAGATGCCGTCGAATTTGCTGGGGATGGTTGCCGTCAGCACAAGTCCCCCCTTTTTGCATATTCCGTGCAAAAGACCCGTCTAGAAGCCTGGCAAGGCCGAAGAGCAAAATGAGAAGGGGAAGAAAATGACTGGGGTGACATATTTGGCCGGCTAATTAGGCCCCGCAAGTTGTACATAACAGATCTAAGCCAAGGCCACCGGTGGATATCACGACAGGTGAAACTGACTCGTTTGCCCATCGGTGGCGTTGAGGCTGGCAGCCACAGGCCGGGTTGTATTCAATAGTCGAGAGCATAATCCAGCGACATCAGTAGCATGGGGTTACCTTTTATCGAGAACAGAGGATAGACCGCATGTATAGCACTCGCAGAATCACGATCCATTGCGATTTCATCCTCTGAGATGCACCGAAATGCGTGAATCTGCAAGGTACCACGGTTAGCTGCTGCCGGTGGACTAGCTGAGGCCGGTTAGAGGTGGGCTCATATGACGGGCCCTTGCGGTTTTCACCTGTTCCTGTTCCTTGGCCGTCAGACGCCAGACCAGACTCTATCAGGCAGCCCAATGCGATGCCAGCAGGTGGATTCATGACCGGGATTCGGGTAGCGAGCGAGTCCCAGGGATCTCGATGTGCACAGTGGCAATCTTCTGATATCATTTCATATAAAAGCAAGGCGATTCCACTCCATGTGTAACCCGTCACACCAAGACTGATCTCGTCCATCCACTCTCTCTCTGTCAAATATCGTCATCACAAGGCTCTCCAAGATGCAGTCCCGTCTCTTCGTCCTCGCCGCCGCCGTGGCCGCCGTCTCGGCCACCCACCCCCTGGCTCTGCCCAAGCTCAAGCGCGACCTCGAAGTCCGCCAGGCCGACGACGACAGTGTCTCCGTCGCCCCCAGCTGCAGCTCCGCCGTCCTCGACCTCGTCACCGCGCTCCCGACCCCTCCCCCGTCCCTCATGACCGCCGCCCTCGACGGCGAGCTCCAGAGCGCCCTCGCCAGCCCCTGCCAGGTGACCCTCGCCGCCAGCCTGTCCTCGGACCTGGTCGAGTACGCCTCCGACGTCCAGAGCTGGTACCAGTCGCACTCGAGCGACGTCTCCTCCGTCCTCGAGGAGTGCAGCGACCTCGTCAGCCTCCTCGGCGGCAGCCTCACCGAGACCGACATCCCCGTCTGCTCCACGACCGCCTCCGGCAGCGCCCGCACCACCAGCGGCGGCAGCGCCTCGAGAACTGCCTCCGAGACCTCTGCGGCTACTCCCGCCAGCTCTGCCTCTCGATCTGTCGAGACCGGCAGCCAGACCTCTGCCTCCGCCTCTGCCTCCGCTTCGTCTTCCCAGGGTGCTGGTAGTGCCGGTTCCAAGACCTCTGGCAGCATCTTCGCCGCAGTCGCTGCTGGTGTTTTTGCCCTCGTTGCTCTGTAAGGCAGAATAAAAGTTGCATCATGGTGATAGGACTGTATTTTGAAAAGAAAAGGGGTGCATAAGCCGGTTAGCGATGATTACACTCATGTAACAAACAAGCAAAACAACATAGTCTAATTAATAATTAATCCTCATCGCAAACATTTACCCTCCCATGACGCTGAAAATTCAGAAAATTCACAAGCAGGTTACTACCTCCCATCAAACCTGGTATCCAAACCTCCCACGATAGAGCATGTCAACCGCAACAGGGAGGTACAAGACCACGGCCACAATCTGCCCAAACCCCCAATTATTGCCCCCGTAGTCCTCCTCCATGTTCCTCGCCAGCTCCTCCTGCAAGCCCCGCAGGTGGAAGATGACCCAGAGCAGAGGCACCGCGAGCCCCAGCGGGACGAGCATGAGCAGGGCGGCCCAGAGCCGGTGGCTGCGGAACCACTCGCCCACCCTCCCCCGCCAGAGGACGACGCGGCCGGCGCCGACAACCACGGCGTGCCGCTTCTGCTGGTCCTTGGCGGGGGAGTAGTGCGCGCCGACGAGCCCGCACATCTGCCAGAGGGTCGCGAGGTACACGACGAGGGAGGCGGCGAGCTCGAGCGGCGGGATGGCGGCGTAGAGCGCGTCGTGGCGCAGGCCGTCGAGCCCGTCGGCGAAGCACAGCCTCTCGACCTTGGCCCAGTCCGCCGTCGACACGTCGCTGCCCGACCCGTCCCCGATGGGGCGGGAGTCGCCCGGCCCGAAGGCGTGCAGGTTGCGGGAGAGGAAGGGGTAGAAGGACAGCGCGGCGGCGAGGTTGAGCAAGAAGAGGCGGGGGTTGGACCGGGGCGAGGAGGAGGAGGCGGAAGAGGAGGAGGAGTCTATGCCACTGAGGAGGAGGGCCGGGTACAGCAGGGGCAGCATGGAGACGACGGAGACGGCCTGGGCGATCTGGGCCTCGATGGCGCCGAAGTCGGAGGTGGCGATGCCGAAGTCCTTCTGGACGAGGAGGGAGATGGTGGCGATCTGGACGGCGATGGAGAAGAAGGCGGCGGCGTTGAAGAAGCTGCGGAGGCCGGTGAGGAGGACCTGCGAGGGGATGGACCTGAGCGAGGGGTCGAGGCGGGTTTGGAGGAGGAGAAGGATGGCGAGGGTGAAGCCGAGGGCGATCTCAATGATGTAGCCGATGGCGACCTGTATATTTACTTGTTAGCGACGTCTCGTCTTGATAATGGTGAAGAGGAGGAGGCTTGGTTACGCCGATGCCCGAGATGTCCGGGTTGCCGATGCCGTAGATGGCCTGGCAGATCACAGGCTTGCACTCCTGGAGTCTGCTGGCCTCATATCCCGTCTCATCCGACAGGGCCTCGACATACTTGGTGAAGTCGGAGACGGCGGTGAGCTTGTAGCAGTCCGCCATTGCCGTACGTGCTCATCCGAAGATGTGATGTGAAGGCGGCCATGATGGAGGGAGGGAGGTAGAAAACTATTAGATATCTTAAATGGGCAATGCGAACCATAAATCAACCGTCAAAAGGAAAAGGTTATGAGCCAAGCAAATAAAGACGCCTTGGCGCAAAGCCTCGAGCAAGGAGGTGGCACATTGCGGCTGAGCTGCATGTGTCTATTGAAGTGGCGGCCATCCAACGGCCCAGATGGCGCCTCGCCTAAACTCCAACAAGCCCAGATCATCCTGCAGCCGCTTCCTCCACACCAACTATATCGAGGACTGTCTCAGGGTTATCGGACGAGGGGCGGAGGAACAGGATTGCTCAAGCGAGGTGGGTAGATATGAGAGACTGCCCTTCTGCTATGCTAGATTGATGCCAATCATCTCAGGACAACGCTCCCTACAACCGGAACGATGGGAAACATGAAAATTATATTTGTTGCCTTCATCTTATGCCTCTGGCAACTGGCCACGGCGCAATCTGAACTGTCTGCCTCCACGGCGGTCCCCGTCGATGGCACCCTCACCACCCCGCCGAGCCTCGCAACCACAGACGCACCGTCGCTTGAAAGGCGCGCCGGAGCTAATACCTGTGGATACATTCAAGGCAAGATACAGACACTCTAGGTCTTCGAAAATGCGATCCAGGAAATAAGCCACTAACGCTCTGGCATCAGGCAACGTCTCGCGACCTTTGACATGTCAAGACACTTGTGGCTTCGTTCGAATGTCATGGAGCGGGAACGGGCACGTCGGATGCTGCGGCAGCGATGGCTGTCAGATCTACACGACATGCCTGGAAAACACGTCAACTGGCGACGAGCTCGCCAGGATATGGTACGTCTTCCTTAATACTAGGATCCAGCAAAGCGAATACTGACCATCTGGTTGGTGCCTCGACACAGCACCGGCTCCAAGAGCGCGTGCATCACTTACACCTGGTCTACGCAGTCGTATGTCTACTATAGCTGCGCCGAGTCCAGGACTACCATCTCTGTCTCGATGGACACATCTACTGGCACATGGTCGCCCCCGACCGATTCAAGCATATTCCATCCCAGTTCGGCCAGCAGTTCAGCCCGCAGTTCGGGTGGGACGGGAGCTCCTCAGCCAACGTCCACTGGCAATGACAACACGCCCGGGCTGGGTCTCGAAAGCGGTACCTACACTCCTATAATGCCTCTACCAGGAAATAAGATGCTAACAGGCTTGCTCCATAGACTTGGCAGCCCATGAGAGAACCAAGGCCGCCGTAGGATCAGCAATCCTGGGAGGCGTCCTGCTCGGCTCCTTTCTGTACGTCCCAAACCCCCACCGTCCATCGCTCATTACATGCCCTGACATGATCTAATCATCGCGCTCCTTCCAGGCTGTTCGGCTGCTTCTTCAATCCGCCAGGATCGGATAGGGCCAATGAAGAAAACCAGCCCTCGCCTCCTCCTGGCGAGAACGCCGGGCTCTTGGGGAGTGGCCAGGAGATGCACACCCCGGGGTCTACCGTATCGCACTCTACCATATCGGAGGGCAGGTTCTACGGACAGCAGCCGATACTTCTGGGGAGCGGTCAGGAGATGCACACTCCTGTGTCTACTAAACCAGAGGCTAGATTCTACCAACAGCAGCCGATAATTTATAGCCCACAGAGAGAGTATGCCTGATGCTTCGAGAAGATTGGAATCGTCACCGCGCACGAGGGTGGGAAGCCCAAGGGTCGTTGATTTATGTATTCGTATGGTATATATCTTGTCCAAAGCAACGAGGCCACCTCTCAGAACCAACATGCCATGCCGTCTTCTCCAAAAGACTGCCATCAGATCCGTAAGTCGGACTGTCTACTCCTGCAATCCTCCGCGTATTACTCGCTCGCTCGCTCGTAGGACTGGTAGGCAGGAAATGCGCCCGGAAAAAAATTGTTCGGTAGAAAGAAAATAGTAGTTCGGTCGTTCGTCTCGTATGGTGTTTCGTCTCGTCTCGTGCCAATCAAAGCAGGGGAGGTCGCTCATCCGCGCCTAGCAGCAGCTCTTGTGGAAACGGCAGGATCCGCCGCAACAGGAGAAGCCGCAGTTCAGTTCGCCTCCACGAAGGGACAGTTGCGGGTCGGCGCTGGGGAGAGGCTCGGCGGTCTTTCTGGGGCGTTAGGAGGTGTAGCTTTGGTAGAAGTTAAGCAAAGAGCAACTCACGGGCTGGGCGACGACAATCCCGTCTCGGGCGCCCATCTCCATTGGGGCCTGCTTCTGCGGCGCGGTCTTGCTTGTGGTGGCGGGCATGACGAAGCTTTTGGAGGGAGGCTGAGCTCAGGGGTTCGGGTTGTCGCGAGTGCTGGTAGCGGTCCAGTTCCAAGAGAGTGGTTCGGGCTGTCGCGATTCAACGAGGCGTTGGGCGGGTGTGAGGGAGACGGAGAGAGCAGAAGCGCTGTCTCGGGTGGGAGGGCGGTGGATTGGGGACAGGCGAAACGGTTCCAATCTCGTGGTTTCAGCCGCCCCTCAAACGCGATCCCGTATCAAATAGCGTCTCCGTTTGTCCCTGACGCCCTGAACGGTCCCTAAGCCTATCAAGCCCCTGTAGCACGAGGCCGGCCGCCAGCCAATAATGGCCAGACCTCGTGGCAGCTGAGGAGCTGATAGACCCTGAACACCTGGACAGCCGCTTTGGGGCAAGATCATCTAAGCTTCAACTAAGCTTCAATAACCTTGTCTCTAGCATTCATTAGCTTCTCCCAACGGCGGTGGACAAAGATGTGAGACACCAACACACGCTAGCGGTGGGTTATGCCTGATCATTCTGTAGATGTCCAACTACCACCATAAGATTTAACCAGTGTCATGTGCTTATACACAATGAGACAGTTAAGTGAAGTTCAATGCGCTTTGCTTATTTATTTAGAGGCTTAAACTAAGAGGGTGATTATCATCCTAGATATTGCATCAACATTCAAGGCAGCTCGTCTATCTAACCAACTTAATCGAAATGGATTTGGTCTCGGTATATTCGCTCAGCGCGTATTTCCCCAACTCTCTGCCAAAGCCGCTTTGCTTAATGCCTCCAAAGGGCACCTTGGGGTTGGGCAAAGGGCCACTATTGATGGCGACGCTGCCAGCTTTGACCCGGTCTGCAACCCGCAGGGCGCGGTCGATGTCCTGGGTGTAGACAGCCGCTGTGACCATGTGAGCGTAAATAATTATTAAATGTCTAATGATGGGCGACTCACCTGCCAGTCCATATTCTGTATCGTTAGCCCACTCGACGACTTGGTCCTCGTCTTCGAACACCTTCACACAAAGCACAGGTCCGAAGATCTCTTCCCTGTATACAGATGCATCATCGGATGGTTCTAGAAAAACAGTAGGCGTGATCCAATAACCCTTCAAGTCCTTCTGGGTCCCGCCAACGATCAAATCAGCATCCTTCTTGCCAGACTCGATAAAATCTAGAATGCTCCGGCATTGATGCTCGTCAGCTACGGGGGGTATCCCCATAGGTCCGTCGTCAGGCCCCATGCTCTCAGCTGCGGTGAGATATATGTTCTTCAAAGCTTCAATGAACCGAGGAGCAATGTCTTTGTGGAGGTATAGCCGACTGGTAGTGGCACACACTTGGCCGGCATTTATCATGATTGCCATGGAACACCCGCACCATGTTAGCCTGGAAGGCCACTCAAGAGATTGTGACATACCATCGAAGAGCGTTGTCAAAGTCAGCATCCGGGAAGACGATTGCCGGGGACTTCCCCCCAAGCTCAAGCGTGACTCTCTTTAAATTGCTCTTGGAGGAAGCCTCCATTATCTTTCTTCCAACGTTACCGGATCCCGTGAAGGTTATCTTGTCAATATCCGGATGCCAGGCTAACGTCTTCCCCGTCTCGCCAGCGCCGCTCAAAAATTGCACGACTCCAGGCGGGAATCCAGCAGCAACGATCAGTTTGCCGAGAGCCAGAAACCCCAGAGGGGACTTCTCCGACGACTTGAAGATGATTGTGTTGCCGGTTGCTAAAGCGGGGGCGGCTTTCCAGGCAAAGAACATGAGCGATGCGTTCCAGGCGCAAATGGCTGCACAGACACCAATAGGTTCATGCTTGACAATTTGCATGAACCCATCTTCTAATGGAAAGCTTTCGCCGGCAAGCTTGTCTGCCCAGCCTGCATAATCTGCAACGTCATATCAGCAATTATGCTCACTGACCATCTGAAGGGTAACTCGCATCTGAATACGCTGGCCGCGTTGTTGATCTCCATAGATCGAGTCACTGCCGGTGAATTACCCATGGCGGAAGACTCGAGATTTGCCAGTTCTTCGCTGTGCGCCTCAATCAGCTCTGCCAGCTTCCAGAGCAGCTTACTCCGGCCACTCCCAGCCAACGTGGACCAAGGGCTTGCTTTGAAAGCATGCCTCGCTGCTGCTACAGCGAGATCAACGTCTTCGGCAGATGCGACCTGAACATCGGATGTAACGATGTCAAGAGTCCTCGGGTTGACAACCCGAAGGCGGTCTGTTGATTTCGAGTTCACAAACTATACTCTAATGTTAGACATGCATGTATGCCCACGTTGGCAGAAGAGTTCCGGTCTAGTACTACCTCGTTATTGATGAAAAGCCTTGTTTCGGGATCTTGCTTGCCGGACATGATGGGTGATAGATTCCAATTTGGAAGAGAGGTTTAGTGATACGTACATGTACTCTCTGAGCGCCCTTGATTGTTTAAATATTTCCCAAAATGGTGTTGACACACAGGTCCTCGTCAACTCGCAGCCCGCGGGTTCCCGGAAACCCATGTTGCGTCATTAGAATCAGCCAATGGTCCACCCCGAGTGACCATACAAGCAGACACTGAGAAGCTTGAAAATGGCAAGGCAGGCCTCATCTACGGAAAACATACCCTAATCAGGCAAAATCTAGCGGGGAGTTGCTGGGTGACATCTGCCGTGAAATACGGAGGCAGAGCTAGAAAGTTTTATCCAGAAGTAAGATATATTATATAACTAGACTTTGTTAGATACTTCATAGTACTTCCAGACTTGGCGATTAATACCAAAGTATAGTGGCTTTCGTGGTAGAATAGGAGGGAATTAGGGGCGGGGAGTGGTATGTGTAAAAGCTTGATATACTTGGATGTACTGTTCCTGATAACTCAGCGGTGTAGTTCTTATGGTGGGACAGAACTTTCCGGCCCTGTCTCCGTAGAATAAGGATGACAAGGGTACCGGAGTCCGGAGAGTCCGAGTTTAACCTCATCTAAGAAGAAGTATAAACATCCCCATCTTCTACAGGTAGGGAAGCAATCAACTCTACAACCCGAATTTTAATTTTTACTCACTAGGATATAGTGACAGATCAATTATTCCACTCTAGTCTAGTATTTCAACGTAAAGCCGAAGGCTCAATATGTTCGCTCGATCTAAAGAAGGCTGCTCTTGGGACTTCCAGTACAACACCATCACGACAGGCCTGCCCTCTGCTGCCGTCAAACCTGATACTAAGAGCGCAGCCCAATCCTACGACGTCATCATCGTCGGTGCTGGCTTCGCAGGCTTGGTGGCCGCTCGAGATCTATCGCTTCGAGGCCTCCGTGTTCTCCTTCTAGAGGCTCGTGATCGCATTGGTGGCCGCACATGGTCTGCCAAGGGGCAGAACGATGATTATGAGATGGGCGGCGGCTGGGTCCACCACCTTCAACCTCATGTCTGGGCCGAGATGAGCCGATACGGTTTGACCGCAACGAAAAGAAGCTCTAGTATAGATCCGGATAGCCCGTTCCTGATCGACGGTGTCGTTCAGGACAACGTCGCTGCGGATGATGCCTTTCTCCATCTCGCAGCCGCCTTCTTCGACGTCGACGGCCTGGGCGGAAGAATTGTCATGCCCCAGCCAACCCAGCCATTTCTCAACCGTGAAGCTATCAAGAAGTGGGATATCAGTGTCGAAGACCGCATCAATCAAATGGATGTGTCGAGTGACGAGAAGAAGCTTTTACGAATGTGGATGGCAATCTCAGCCCTGACCGACGTATCCAAGATCGGCTTTCTCAGCCTTCTGAGGCTCTATGCTCTTTCTGGGTACAACTTCCAGCAGTATCTTGAGATCAATGGTTCCTTCAAAATTCCGGGCGGCACCACAGCACTGGCGGATATGATTTTTGCCGAGTTCGATGGCACGTCTTTGTTCAACCGGGAAATCACGTCCATCAGCTCCGACGCGACCGGAGTAGCGATCGAGGTCAAGGGCGGGCAGAAGTTCACCGCGAGCCAAGCCATCTGCACCATTCCCATCCATTGCCTCGCCGATGTCGAATTCTCGCCTCCCTTGCCTCCGGCATTTACCTCCATCGCCCATCACAACCTTGGCGGTAAGCTTCACGCGCACTCTCCGAATGGCTCGTCGAAGTTCTTCGGCGTCACTGGCGCTTGCAAAGCGGCTTGTTTTGGCTTCACCGAGTCTACTTCCAAAACTGGAGGCGTCAACATGGTTTTCTTCAAAAGCAGTCGCCCTGAACTGGCTGGTCGGTCGCCATCCGAGATCCTAGATGAGGTTCTCCACGACTTGAAGCCTGAGTCGGTTGACCTGGGTAATATAAACGAATATCTCTGGCATGACTGGCGAAATGACCCATTCGCCAAGGGAGCTTGGCCAGTCTATCCTGCCGGGGCTCTCTCGGGAGGTCTTGGCCATCTTATGGAGAATAAGAGGGTTACTAGTACGCTTACTCTTGCTGGTTCGGACTGGGCAGATGGCTGGGTGGGATACATAGATGGTGCTATCGAGCAGGGGTGTCGCGCTGCCTTTGCTACGAGTCAAGATTTACTTGCTACGCGTGGGAAATTATAGAGTATCGGCCGCTTGATACGACGTCTATGGTAAATCAGTAGAATAGAGAGGTAAGCAGGCTAGCATACTATATATGTAACAGTTATATGTTTTCTTAACACCTTATAGTTATCAAGCCGGCTAAGTCTAATTAGTAGCAGTGCACCGGACTTTGGGTGTACACTTGTCAAACGAGATAACCTAACTCTCATCTTGAGAGAATGCCACTCATATGGAATTGCCATCTTCATCTACATGACGGTGGTGCATAAGTACATGCAGACACCGACCCTAAATTATAGAAATCGTCTGCTATATAATCTATCTGTATTGCTGAGGCCTTGATCTAAACAGCTACGAGGCAAAGGAAAATATATAAATAAATCACTGATAGCTGAGGAGTGAGATGGAACCCAAACCCACCATCCACCACGTTTATCCACCCTTCCAATATACAAACTCCGATGCTATAATATGCTACAATGTTTCATGATACAGTTATTGTAAGAGGTCATTATCTCAAAATCGATCGTAGCTCATGCTGAGCTTTCTTCTTCGTGGCCTTCCCTGAGGTTTGCTTTGATGTCCGCCTTGGTCCAACTAGCCGACTTGATGGGGTTCACATTGTTGATGTACATCAAGTCGATCTCTTCCAGTGTTCGATCCTTGGATTCGATGACGAAGAAGAAGACGATGCCCATGAGGGCGGCGCAGCATCCAGCAAAAACAAGGCCGTAAAGGTAGCCAATATCGTCGGTGATGAATCGAGTACTAGAAGGGAGCCATGTTAGCAAGAATATTCGAGAAATCTCATCGTTGTTTCACGAAGCTGTAGCAATCCTTACAAGAAAGAGATCAAACTGCATCATCATTAGCGTCTCTTCAATATACATCATAGGATCAAGGGCACATACAAGTTCCAAAACCAGTTGGACGCAGTGGCGAGACCCATACAGGCCCCGCGGTATCGAAGAGGGAAGAGCTCGGCATTCACAGCCCAGGCGAGCGGCCCCCAGCTGACGGCAAAGGCAGCAATGGCCAAGCAGGAGAAGGCTACGAGGACAGTGCCGGCAGTGGGCGTATTCATAGGGTTCTCGGAGTCGATAGCAAAGTGGCCAACAAAGGCGTAGATACTGTAAGAGAAATTAGCAACCAATTCTGAGAAAAGAACGGACTTGGAGGCTCACAAGAAGCAGACCATCATCCAGCCAGCTCCAACCATGAGGATGATCCTGCGACCGAAACGTTGGACGATCCACAGCCCAATAATGGTGCAAAATACATTGACGGATCCAAGAATAATCTGTGTGGTGTAGCTGTTCTCAATGCCGGTGGATTTGAACAGTGTGGTTCCAAAGTAGAAGAAAAAGTTGCATCCTGTAAGCTGCTGGCCGGCCATGATCACGACACCGAGGGTCGTGCGATAGAACATACGCGGGGCGGTGAAAATCTCAGTCCAGCGGAAGTCTGCAGTGCTGTTCTTCTCCTCGTGGATTTGCTTCTCGAGCTCGGCTATCTGCTCCTCGACCGTGGCAGACTCTGGCGGCATGCCTGTAAGCCGGGAAATGGTCTCTCTTGCCTCCACAGTCCGGCCGCGGTAGTACGCGTAACGCGGGCTCTCAGGCAGGAAGAGTATACCGCCGCCAAGAACAAGAGCCCAGGCAAAGGAGAGGCCGTTCGGGATCCTCCAAGAGGCCGACGACGAAGACGACTCGGTGCCCCAATTGACCATGGCCGCGGTCCAGATTCCGAGGGTAATAAGCAGCTGGTAAGTAGATACGATTACACCGCGAATCTTGGCCGGCACGCTCTCAGACTGATACATGGGTACCACGACGGACAATGCACCGATGCTCACGCCGGTGACGAGGCGACCGATAGCCGGCTGAACCCAACTCGACCGTGATGAAATCTCGATGATTGTGCCCAGGCAGGTGAAGAAAGAAGATGCAGAAATCGTTAGGCGTCGTCCAATGGAGTCTGCCATTTTGCCGGCGACGAGAGCGCCAATCAAGGCGCCTATACAGAGGAGGCTCGTAATGGTGCCTTGGCGGGCGGCGCTGAAGACAATTGTGCCGTCATCGTTTATCTGTCCAAAGCGTTCACCAAAGTCTCTCATGAGGAAAAAGCCAGAGATCTCTCCGCTATAGACGCATGTCAGTTCTAGTCATCCCTTCCATATGGTAAGTAGCTTAGCTTCTTAGTAAGAAGCATGATTTTGCAGTACCTGACATAACCAAAGATGAAACCACCAATACTTGCCACAGCGCCCAGGGCGCATGCTAGCAACGTTACTCTTTGCTCGGCCACAGGCTTCGAGCTCTCCTTTATCTCATCACGCTCTTCGTGGATGCTCGGAGGTGCCATAATGGCTGTTGTATGGATTGGGAAGTGTGCAATAATAGTAATCAAGATGTTGATATTCAGCAAATGGCTCCACATACGATATCAGGAGGGGGATGGCGGGCTTTGATATACTTGCACACATCAACTACGTAGCATGAAAGATCACGTTGTCGTCATTGCGTCAATTGTCACACCAAGCGTTATCTCCAGACGTTCGGCCGGACCGAATCCGCCTGCACTTCCACCTCATGTGCTAAGTGAGGTGGAAACGGGACCACCAAATGCAGTGGAGGAGAGCGTTTGGCGAGGCGCAGACCGAAATTTGAATGACAGGTGACCGAGTCCGGGAATATTGCGGTGAATATGCAGAGAAATCTCTACTTCGTGTCATTGATCGGGCCGTCTCGGGTGGAGACACTCCGGGTCCTCTGAGCCCGGAAGTCCCGGGTCCCTGTTGCTGGCCAGCCGTTTTCGGAGAAGAAGGGAGAAGAGGAATTCGAGCATGGGAAACTCGTGATTTTCTGTAATCAACAAGAGATATAATCAACAAGAGATGGGACAGCACCTGGCTCTGCATAGGTCCTGCAGGGTCATATGTGCCCTTGTGATGTGATGCTGGCATCTCTTGAGCGTGGACATGACTCTACTGGCATCTTAAACGAGGAAATGACTCCGGTGGAACACTGATTCCACCAAAGTGGAGAGCGTGAAGGGTTTGGGCGCCAAGTGGGTGATGACGGAGGACATCACATACCAGAACAAACACTGCTAGGTAGTTTCGTCTCAGCGTGACCAGGGCAGAGCCGATCGCTCGGTGGAACATGATTCTTTTCCACTCCCGCTGCACCCGGCTTCGTTTTTAGTGCGGCTCAAACCTACCCCTGATGCTTGGCGCATCACCATCACCTCATGTCAAAGGTGCGCCACCGAATAGTCATCCCATGTTGATAACTGTTTGTTATCAATCACCAACAACCGAGTCTCGCTACATGGTAATTCACTACCTCTCCATGTTGTTAGCAGCCGTAGGATGGAAACCCAGTTCAGTCGTGATGTGTTCTTATCGCTACCCATCACATGGCCTAAAATAGTGTGCCCAAACAAGAGTTGGCATTGTACATGGAATGGGACTTCGTAATCCAGTATCAAACTCAGCATGCGGCATATAATTAGTCGCTCCACCTGTACCTGACTAGATTATATCTATGACAAATTACGACTTTGGCAACATGAAGTTGGCTTTAATTTGTTGACGAGCGGGGATCCAGCATTTATGACAACCCCTTCGACATTGTAAAGTAAAAGAAAAAAGGTACCCAACCTGGTCCAACTCATTTCAGTATCTCCTCTGCCGTAACATATAAGCACCGACATTCCGACATCAACTCGCGACAATCTCTTGACCTGTTCAGCAGCCAGCTTCGTGGATCTAGTCCGTCGTTTCGATTGCAACAATAAAGATCGACCAAGTAATCTGTACCTGATAGCGTGAATCAAGAATTTTCCTAGCATAAAGAAACAGGAGATAAGCATTGAAGTTTAGTCGCCGTCTTTTGTCGGAATCCTTCTTCTATTTCTCTTTCCCCGTAACACAATAGAAAAGCATTATAGCCTATATAAAGGCAAATAGATGTACTGTGACTTCTGTGCTAACTTTCCATTGTATTTCATCAGCAATGTCAGCTGTAAATGCGAGTAAACCTACAGAAATCGGCCATGGCATAAGTAAAGAATTCCTGCAGCAAGATTTTATGACCAACTTACTTCTTATAACTCAATTAATCGGTCGAGCCATTTAGAGTGGTGGTTGTCCGCGTCCAAGGGATACTTTCCGGTTGTTTCCCATTGCCAGATACAGAAATAAATAGGCATCACCTAGAAGCTAGGTTCCATTAGCCGCGCAGACTCGGCACCTCTAAGGCGCTGCTGAGGGGAATACCGATCTTTCCACAACAGCAAATCGGTGCGGCAGGGGTTGGGGCATAAGCGACACCATCAAGAGGGAGCCCACACTTCAGGTGGACAAGACCAAGCAGCCAATGGAGAATATTGTACGTAGCGAAAAGGGACTCCAGGACGCCCTAGATGAGAGGTAGGAGGACGCTAAGAGGCACAAGATCCGGCAGTTTGGAAAGTCTCTGATCAGCGGGGATGAGAGAGACAACCAGGACAACGATATTCTCAATCGTCAATCGTCTTTCCCAAGCGAGGGGCGAGCTGCACGTATGTATCACCACCATTCACATCGGGCTCACTGGTAATCTCGACAGCGGTTTCCGCGTAGCTCGAGGTGATTTGCAGCGGATCAATGATGCTGTCCAGAAGTTCTACGGGCAGCAACTTGCACTTGTGGAGCACCTCGAGCCCAGGTGGCCAAATCTCTCGCAAGATGCTGAAACGGAGCAGTTCCTGCTAGAGTCAGAAGATATCAACGCGTTAGGGTTGGCGGACGAGGATTCTAAGGATGGCACGTACACAAACGAGTCGAACAAACTAGACTGGCACAAGAACAAGACGGGGAAGACGCTGATATGCTGGTCGGGAACTCCGGGTATGAAGCCGAGGAACAGAAGACCCTCAGACTCATTAGTGCGAATATGAGGGACAATACGTTTTGAAAAGGGATTGCGACATCAGGTCGGTCATAACAAGGGCGATCTAGATTTCTTCAAGCGCAACTGATGTTATAACTTCAATCTCAAATGGTTTACCCCGACCGGACGAATTTGTTTCAAAAGTTGTTGTGATTATGTCTATGCTGTCTAATGCCCAAAATCCAAACGAACGCTACCCAAATCATCCCTCCCTTCTAAATCTAAATGAGCGCACTTCCATTACCCAATCGTATGCCCGTGAGTGGCAGAAAGCCAATAGACTCAAACCCTACGTCCGCTCTCTCCAAGATCCTCATACGTCGCGTATTCAGCCTGGTGTCCCCTGTACGGACTGTACGGCTGCAGCGGAGCAGTCTGCCTCGGCCCCATCTCCACCTCCTCGACCGAGCTGGAATCGTTGTCCAGCGCGACAAAGGTGGCGTCGCCGCGCCTCTTCAGCCTCTTCTCCTCCTTGGCCGCCTTCCTGTCCAGCCTGGCCTGCTGCTTCGCCGCCTTCTTCTCCGCCTTGGCCTGCCTCCTCTCCTGGCGCGTCGCGCGGGGGAACTCGCCGTTGGCGCCGCGGAGGACCCAGCCGGGGTTCACGGCGTTGAGGAGGAGGACGGCGAGGACCATGGGGAGGGCGTCGAGGCAGAGGGCGTACGCCTCGTGGGTCAGCATCTCGTTGTCGGAGCCGGCGCCGGGTCCGAACTCAATGAGGCGGAAGATGATGCGCATCTGGTTATTGCCATGTCAGCTTTTGTATATCTTGTGAATATTGGGGTGTTGGAGCACTCACCATGATGAAGACGAGGACGCCTGCCAAGGCCCAGAAGAGCAGCATGGCCCTGGACATGTTGGCTTCGAGACTGGGGGTGGCCCGCATCTTCATGTAGACCCTGACCATCAAGCCGATGAACACGGTGATGAAGCCGAGCTGGGCGCCGCAGCCCGCCATGTAGATCTTCTTCCCGATGTCGATGAGGTTCTGGTCGGCCTCGGGGCCCGAGTTGGACATGAGGAGACCGCCGGCGGCCTGGATGATGAAGCACACGACGTCGATCCACACGAAGATCTGGGTCAGCCAGGTGGCCTTGATGCGCCAGACAGACTGGTCGTCGACGGCATAGTACACGACGCGGGCGGCGGTCATGTAGACAAAGGCGTTGATCCCTGTTGCGGGTAATGTTAGCCCAGGTCAACGGGTTCTTGGGGATGAGAATCCGGGGGAAACCTACAGAGGGGGGCGAGGAGGAAGAAGAGCTGTCCGGCAATGGCATATCCCATGTTCTGCTGATCCTTGCTTCCAACGGTTCGGATGATGAAGGCGAGCAGCTCCCACGAGACACCCATGAGCAGGACCCAGCAGAATCTCTTTTTCCAGGCAATGGCCTGGACGAAGTGGGCGATGAAGCTGATGCCGAAGATGACGGCAAAGGCACAGTTGGCGGCAAAGCTGGGGTAGAAGCCATAGTTGGCATTGCACGCGTCAGAAGGGACATGGCCGTTCTCGTCGGGCACGGCAGTGGTGCAAGAGGCGACGGCAGTCTCGGTAGTCCTGGATGCCATCTCGGCGATGGTGGTCGTAGGGCTGGCCATGGCTGGATTGGTTTCTATGTGACGGAGAGAAGACTGAGGAGTAGACTGTCTTGTCTGATGGATGAGATGGAAAGGATGAATCGACTCCATCTCGAGACGATCCCACATCTCTTATATGCTTCCTCAATCCATATCGCAAAGCTCGGTTCTCGGCCAGCCCTGTCGATTCTAAAATTATATAATATCTCCATGCCTTGCGCCAGGGCCGCGTCACAACCATCTACAGCACACGCAACTCCGCCAGATGGGACGGTGGGAGAGCCCGTACCGAGCATGACGGGGATGGCCTCGTTGGCTGAGTCGGCATTTCTGGCTCTCTAGCTACTTTGGGAGCTGTCAGAACCAGGGGCACGGCGGAGACTGAGCACTCGTGGAGGCTAATTTGAAGCTTGATGGCCAGCGTGTAGACAGCTTGGGTGGCTCCAGGCTCAGGCCGGAGAGCCAGATCAGATCCAAAACACAAGCTTTGGCGACCGGACCAATCGCCATCGTCCATTGCGCCCGCTGGGGCTGTGCGGATTCATCATCCATCATCCCTCAGATCAATCACCAATATCATTGCTGACTCTCTCCACTTTGCTCCGCCTTCTGCCCGGCAAACGGCACCATCGCTGATTGGATGTGTCGCTTAATTGGACTCCACAATGTGAGCTCAGCCCTACTCCAAAGTGGCTCGCCTACCCTATACCCGCAACACCCTGCCCTCGCATCCGTCGCTTCCACTTCCTGTGGCATCATATATATGCAGGGCTGGTAGCGTACCCGAGATAAGGTGTAGAGATATTTAGAGTGCCTCGTCATGCTTTCGTTGCTAGATCTACCGTACCCGCGATGGTGGGGAGGCACTCTGCATCTCAACGCCATACACCTGTAGCCATCAGCACCCCCATCACATTGTCCTCATGAATTGGTAAAATTTTCACACGCAAATACATTCTTCAATCAATGTAATACCAGCATAACAGTTTCATTATCTATAGATTCTTCATCCTATATCGTTCCCCTTCCCTTCCCTTCCCTCAATGATGTAGCCTAGCCCCTACTCCATAGGACAGCAGCCCAGTCCCTCCAGGAACCCGCGGCAAACCAGTGAACAAACACAGCCAAAGACTACCACCCTTCACTTTTTTGACACCGGGCATATCACATGCTACAAAGAAAGAATGGAAAGAAGAAAGAAGAGCTTCATGCCATCCGCGCAAAAATAGAACCAATTCTTTCGCCGTTTGGATGACGTTTGTTTTCCCCGTCATCCCCTGGCGGCGTCTGATCATCAAGTATTTCACTCCTTGTCGCTTCCCTACTCTTCCTCGGCAGTCTCCTCGGCAGCCTCTTCTTCGGCAGCCTCTTCTTCGGCGATCTCGGTGACGTTCCCACCCTCCTGCTCAAGCTTGAGCCATTCGTCCCACTCAGGGAACAAGTCATCGTCTTCACCCGGTACGCCAATCAGCTTGGCGACGCGGCCCTTCTTGCTCTTGTCCAAGTTCTCCTTCCAATCTGACACAACCGAGGCCGTCAGGCTAGGCTTGTAGGTTTGTGAGAACAGAACGGCCTCGGCTAGACGGCCAGTATTCTTGAGTAGCTCGACGCACTTCTCGATCTCGCCCAGGAGCCAGTAACTCGAGAAGGCAACGTTGTGAGCCCCCGTGCTCTCAGCCTGCTTGGCCAGGGCGTCCAGGCCGTCACGGTCTCCCGTTGACGAGTGTAGAAGCAGTAATGACCCGAGATCCTTGGCATGGGTAAAGCACTCAGCGGCAAGGGCGACGTCCCAGGCCGACAGAGCAGCATCGCCAACCGTCTTCCATTTGTGATCTGCGTCGGCCTCCTTTGCCAGCTCCAGAGCGACGTCCAAGTGGTTCAGAGCCAGGGACAGCTCGAACTTGTGCTCGGGATCGGTCGCCACCTCCAATGCCAATTCTTTGTGGCCCTGACCTTCCAGGAATCGTGCAATCTTGTTGAGCTGGTCCGCGGGGATCGAGGGGAGGAGCTCCGCCGCTGTCTCCATATCCTCACGCAACACCAGGGTCTGATACTCGAGAACGGGTAGAGAAAGCGCAAATGATGTGACGCCCACATCCTTGTCGGCCAAGTAGATCCGTGAGTCTCGCTGGATGTAGCCGAGGATGTACATGGGCTTGTCGAAGTGCGATACGGTATATGTTTGGTCGCCCACGAGATAATTCAGTCGGTTTGTGCTGTTGGTGTAGATGAAGCAGTCTCCAACCCATTCTCCAGTTCGAACACTATTCATGCATGTTAGCAACACGAACCGGTGGCGATGCGATAATCACGTACGTTTCAGCAATGTCGGTAATAATATCAAAGGCGGCTTCGACGCCGTCATCGTCAACCTGGCCGTTCTGGACGGCCTCAACGTAGGCTTCGCGCGAGAATCGAAGGACGTAGAAGCTGTCCTCGCAGGCAATGGTCACGAGTTCTCCGCTCTCTGACCAGTAGACCTATTGGATCCCTTGTCAGTACCTGAAATGAAACGCAGTATTATTGCCGAGCCGGTTGCCCTGTCACGTACCTGCTTTGGCTCAACCTCAATACGTCGTACCAGACCACCGGTGTTCCAGTCGAAGAAGGAAATACCACCCTGCCCGGTAACACCGAGAAGAACACCACCAGCAAGTCCCTCGGCCTGGAAGCCAACGTCCAGACCCTCACTCTTTTCGACAAAGTTCTTGTAAACTTTGACGCTCATGGCTGACTCGCGGATGGCAAAGTCGTTGCTGTTCTCCTTGGAGGCCCATACAAAGTCGAGGGCAGAACCGAATGCCTTGTTACGCCATGCCAAGGCAGTGTAGATGATGTATTCGCCATCACCACAGACTGAAACGAATCGGCCGTTGGGGGAGTGGAGGAGGGTCTGGGGGTAGACCTCGCAGGTTCCGAGATCCTTGGTCGGGAGTGAAATGGGCTCGTTATCCTTGACGGAGGCATCTGAGAATGGGTCAGTAAAGGGGAAAATGAATCGCACCACGCGCCAATACCCCTCGGGGTTCAGTAGAAAGCTTACCTCCACCTTTGATAATGGATGACACAACCTCATTGTGCTTAGCCCAAATCAACTTTCCTGACGCATCCATGGACACAGCAGGTTCTTCACGACCCAGCTTCACTACTACGGCACCATCATCAAAACCGACAGCGATACCTTGCTTTCCCTTCTGATAAGCGACGCACCACGCGCGCTCCAGACTGTAGTTGAGCGACTGTTCAAAGCGGTAAGTGTTGGCGTGCCAGATGCGAATCGTGCCGTCTTCAGAACCGGAGATAATGACGGGGAGCTCGGGGTGATAGCAAGCGAAAGAGACATTGTTGGTGTGTCCTTCTAGAGTGGCGATCAGGGACTTGGTGGTGTAATCCCAGATCTTGACGGTGCGATCATCTGAGGTCGTGAGAATGTAGGGCTTGTCGGAATGGGGATAGTAGTCAACGTGGTTGACACCCTTGGTCTCGTGAGCCTCGAGGGTAAAGTTGGCCGAGGGAGAGCCAAGGCTCCAGATCTTGACGGTTCGGTCGAGGCAGGCCGAGGCAAATGTGTTGGTATCCTTGGGGTTAATGGCGAGACCCATGACATAGTGGCTGTGGCCCTCGAAGGTCTGCACACACTTCCAGCCCCTTTCCCAATCCCAAAGCTTGATGGTCATGTCATCAGAAGCGGTAAGAACGAAAGGCTGGGTGGGGTGGACAGCAATGGCGCGAATGTAATCGGGATGTGCTTCGAACGAGGTGATCTTCTCTGAGGTGTTGTAGTTGTAGACTCGGATCTGGAAGTCATCGGAACCGCAGACAATCCAGTTTTTGCGGGCGACGAATCGACCGGCACGGACGGGGACATCGGTGAGCTCAAAGGTCTTGACAATTTGTTGCGTCTCGTACGACCAAATGTAGACGTGTCCTAGAATGCGAAATTCGGATTTAGGAGACGTTCGTGGCAACGGAAGGGAGGGGAAGGCAAATGACAGGCTGTCCGAACATACCACTGTAAAGGGTCGTGAGAATCCATGGCTCCTGGGGGTGGAAGTCGATGCCCTTCACCCGCTCGCTGCGGGCATAGAGCTGGCGCTATGTTTGAAGAAGAGTTAGCATGGAATCCGTGTCGAGAGAGTTGCCGGTGCTGGGTTGGGAGCATCTGGAAGCATGATGGCGGGGCATATATGTGGTGTCCAAAATGGCAGCAAGTCTGGGCTTGACCAACCTTCACATCCAGCCTCATGATGATATCAATTGAGCCAATCTGTAGCTTCTATCGAGCGATTCGAGAGGAGAAAAGCGTGTGCCGACGGGGAGATGCCGGGGGTGATGACAGGAGGTGCCTCGAATTGCGACGGATTATTCCAAAGGGACACCGCTCGTGTTGGGAACGAGGAAGCTGTGGGCGCTCAGGCACAACCAGCAGCCTGTTAAAGCGGTTCAAGAGAGATTGAAGGATAGGAACAGCGGACCACAAGCCTGGAGAGCGACTGATGTGCGCGCAGCTCGAACCATGGACTTGGGGGAAGATTGGCGGTTCTAGCTTGGACGAAGTTGTGATGTGGCCTTGGCTCCACGGTAGCACCAAGGCGGTGATGAGCCCCTGTCCACTGTGGCCTCCAAGGGCGGCAGGAACAGTGTGCTGCCACCTACCCTGTACCAAGGCACAGGCTTCGTGGGTGCTAGCCACATCGCCATCAATGTGTGCCTGGATTATCGGGCTGCAAACTTTACAGCCACGAATCTCCTGTACGAGCTCTGTTCCAGCCACATCTAGCGAGCTTCAAAATCATTGACTTGAGTAGCATTCGGCACGTCCGATCTCTTTCGAATGACAATGTAGGTGGCACTAGATCGAGCACAGCTTGATTGATTTGGTTTGTAATAAGTAGCTATTTCTGGCGCACGAATTCCCATCGTGTTGATTGGGATGCTTTGCTCCTAATGCGTAAAGAACAAGAAATACGAGCCAAAGGGCCACATGGATTCTATCCTTGGGTCGGCTGTGCAGCCTCAGCATAGCTAAGCAATCTCGAGTTAATGTCAGAGAAGAAATACGGGTTTGGAATCATATTATTAGCATCGAGCTCGGTAATGGGGAGAACTGTCGTGATGATGATACAGTGCGCCTTTGCAGCACCCCTGGAATTCCTAGTACTATTACAGTAGCTGTCGCAGCTGGAAATGCTTCTAGTGTTGCAGAGACTGTGGCTCAACTCATGGACGCGTTTGGTCCCATCCCCACCTCTGTGGCCAGCTTGGGATCTTACTGGCAGATTGGCGATTGTGAGCCTGCATCGCCTCACATCCTCCCACTATCCCGGCCATGGCTGGCTGGAGGGGTGAGCTATTGAAATCAGGACCCCAGGCCAATGTTTGCTTGGGCGGCTGTACACTTGCACAGTAGGCAGATACAGTGTCTGAATGTGTTGGTGGCCTCTCGGTGCTCACTGTCTTCTCAGCTTGTGATGACGAAGAGTCGGGCCCCGTGGATTCCACGCCCCTTTTCTCTGGCTGAGAGTCGTTTGTGCATGTGAGAATACGTATAATATCTTGCTTGTCCACTGCTCTCGTTGTCCGTACCTAGTACAAGACGAAGCAGCAGGAATACGGCATCGGTCTTGCTTGGCCTCCCACACTATTGCCCCCTAGTCTACTTCCCCTCACCGGCCAACGAGCTACCCGCACGCCATCTGCCCTGGTCAGCAAGCGGGCGCTATCGACTCTTCTCTTCTGCTGCTTGCGTTTGTCGTTGAGCGCTGCGTTGCATTCGTTTTGCCCAGAAGCAGCAGCAGACGCACAAGCGCTTATCTTATCTTCGCTGCGGGGTTGGCCGGCTGCTATTCCTCCTCACTGCCAGTCGCCGCCTCAGTGGATGCCCGCCTGTGCTTAGGTGCTCCATTGTGCGATCCAGCCAACCAGAGCCCAACCG
Source organism: Clonostachys solani (assembly GCA_902141235.2). NCBI lineage: Eukaryota > Fungi > Ascomycota > Sordariomycetes > Hypocreales > Bionectriaceae > Clonostachys > Clonostachys solani. The sequence goes on from CABFOC020000003.1 coordinate 1,492,880, forward strand.
ACAAGCCTGCCAACTCCAGCGGCTTTTGCATCGCCTCAAGACCCCGTGCCCATAATCATCTACCTACATCCCTACGGCCTGGTTTCCTTCTTCCCATTTCTTACCTCTCTCTCCCTTCGTCTTTTGCCCACCCCGGAAAAGAAGAAGCATCTGCGGGCCCAGTTCTTTTTCCTTCCCCTCCTTTTCTCTCTCTTTCCCCTCCTCCGCTGCGACTCGACCCCGAGCAGCTACCCCTCCAGCATACGACTCGACTCGACCCGGCTCGACCTGCCTCGCTCTCGATCGGTTTGGGCCTCGTAAGCGAGCCAGCGACAATTGGACCGGTTCTGCCCCCATCTACAGCCTGGGTCCTAGGGACCCCTACTCTCGCAGCTTCCTATCCCCTCGACCTCCTCTCGCGCATCTCACTAGACGTACCACAGCCGATTTAGAGGTGGAGTTCAGCTTGCTTCTGCCATAGACATTTCCGTCCTATATACACCTGCACATTCTCTCGAGCCCCGCGACATAGACGCATACGTACATATACCTATATACAGAATACAGAACCCAGCCCAGAACTGACCGTCATCATGTCCTGGAAACTTACCAAGAGTATGTTGAAGTTCCTCACCCATTTGGGTTTCACCTCGCACGTGTTGTTTTCTATACTTACGTGAGCACCCCTCTTGTAGAGCTCAAGGAGACTCATCTCGGCCCATTGACTGGTGCCTTTTCCCGAACGCCCTCGACATCGACCATCACCGACAAAGACGACAAAGGCCGCGCGAGTACCACTCCTGGCGCCACCACACCGACTCCAGAGAGCTCAATCGGTTAGCCACGCAGCCTCCCACTTTGTTTCCACCCTTGCCCCAGCTCGCGTGTGCCATCATACTGACATAATCTCGGTGTTGCACAGCTGCCTCAGAAGCCTTGACACAATCTCCCATTGTGAAACTCCCAAAGCCCGGCATCCTCGTCGTCACCCTCCACGAAGGCCAGGGTTTCTCGCTCCCCGATGCGCACCGAGAAGCCTTTGCTTCACAACACCAAGGGTCACTCTCCTCTGGGAATGCCCTGAGTGGATCAGTCCGACCCGGTTCATCGCAGCGAGTGGCGGGGTCCTTGGCTAACGGCTCAGCCAGGCCACACTCGTCGGCCGGCGGCTTCAGTGGCATCCCTACCAACCACGGGCGTGTCTCTGGAAAGTACATGCCCTATGCGCTGCTCGACTTCGACAAGCTGCAGGTGTTTGTCAATTCCGTTGAGGGCAACCCGGAGAACCCGCTATGGGCGGGCAGCAGCACACAGTACAAGTTTGACGTGTCACGAGTGACCGAGCTTGTCATCCACCTCTACATGAGAAACCCATCAGCGCCTCCGGGATCGGGCCGAAGTCAAGACATCTTCTTGGGAGTCGCTCGAATCAACCCTCGATTCCAGCCTCGACAATACCAATCGGAGGACCCCAAGGCTAGCAAAAAGGACAGAGAGAGGGCCGCTGCAGACCCGCTGCAGGAGGGCTTCAGCGGCGTGCAGTGGGCCGATGTTCAATACGGCACCGGAAGAATCAAGGTCGGGGTTGAGTACGTGGAGACTCGCGAGGGAAAGCTCAAGATCGAGGACTTTGACCTCCTCACCGTGATCGGCCAGGGCAGCTTCGGCAAGGTGATGCAGGTGCGCAAGAAGGACACAAACCGTATCTATGCGCTCAAGACTATCCGAAAGGCACACATCATTTCCAGGTCAGAGGTTGCACACACAATGGCGGAACGGTATGTGCTGGCGCAAATCAATAACCCTTTCATCGTGCCCCTCAAGTTTAGCTTCCAATCTCCCGAGAAGCTGTACTTTGTCCTGGCCTTCGTCAATGGCGGCGAGTTATTCCATCACCTGCAGAAAGATCATCGTTTCGACGTTAATAGGTCGCGATTCTATACCGCGGAGCTCCTTTGTGCTCTCGAGTGTCTTCACGGGTTTGGCGTCATCTACCGTGATCTCAAGCCCGAGAACATTCTACTCGACTACCAAGGCCACATTGCCCTTTGCGATTTCGGACTCTGCAAGCTCGACATGAAGGATGAGGATTCAACAAATACCTTCTGCGGCACGCCGGAGTACCTGGCGCCAGAGCTACTGATGGGACGGGGATACAACAAAACGGTGGATTGGTGGACCCTGGGAGTCCTTCTCTACGAGATGTTGACAGGACTTCCACCCTTCTACGATGAAAACACCAACGAGATGTATCGCAAGATCCTATCTGAGCCTCTTCATTTCTCCGACGCAGTGCCACCGGCGGCTAAGGACCTCCTTACCAAGCTGTTGAACCGTGACCCCGAGAAGCGACTGGGTGCTAACGGATCTGCCGAGATCAAAGCCCACCCTTTCTTCCATGCTATTGACTGGAGGAAGCTGCTGCAGCGCAAGTATGAGCCGACATTCAAGCCCACTGTGGTAAGTTCGCCCTTTCCAGCATCCCTGACCCCGGATCCGGGCCCCCTCCACCGTGAACCACAACATCGGCCCACTAACATGACATTTCACATAGACCGATGCACTTGATGTGGGCAATGTCGATCCCGAATTCACATCGAAGCCGCCCCAGGACTCCTTCGTTGGGGGCGACGCGCTTTCGCAAACCATGCAGGATCAGTTCCAGGGCTTCAGCTACAACCGCCCGATCGCCGGACTAGGTGATGCCGGAGGAAGTGTTAAGGATCCTTCCTTTGTTGGAAGTTTGCAGGACAGACGATAAATGACAGTGTCTCGGGGGTAGAAGAAGGACGCAACCCCCAAGAAGAAGCAGGCTGATGCTAGGGAAGCGCTTTGTTGACACTGTTACAGCAAGGGATATGCCATGACGTACGATTTCGAATTTCTTTTTTTACTTTCCTTTTGTTTTTGACGTTTACTCGCTCAAGACGAAGCCGGTTTTCAACATGAGAAAGAGGGAGCATTGGAGTAGGAGAAGAGGCCCGAGAGGGTGATTGGAATCCTACGTTCGATTGGGGATATGTTTCAGGTTCATGAATGATGAGATTATACAGCTTGGTTGGGTGCAAAGTGAAACCGAAGATAAGGTAGAGGAATACCCAGACAAGAAAGGGGAAAAGATGATAAAAAAAAATCCAGAAACTCAATATTTGTGCCGCCTGCAATTACGTTTACCGCCTGGGGAGGATGGATGAAGAAACTGGCCCAATCTGAGATGCTATTCAGAGAGAGCATCACCTGAGGCTGAGATGCCGTAAGCTGGGGCCGAAGCTGGGGCCAAGGCCGTTCGTTCTCGTAGCAACGGAGTCTACAAACAATACCATGTACATTGTTTTGAATTTCTTTCTTTCGTTTTTTTATCGTATTTTATTCCTTCTTTTCTTACAGCAACAAGTCCGTCGGCGGGGCAGAATGTACGGAAAAGGAGGGTGACAGTTGTCCGGGGGTGGTGGAGGGGCACCGCCGACGGAGCACAATCTCGCGCGTTACATGTACGTACGATCTGCGATTCTACATGTGACGATATATACATCAGGAAAGGACCGCCCAATAGTACCGATCTGATGGTCCATGTGGAAAAAAAGGGCTAGGCACGGCATGGTCGGAGAAATGAGGCCCAGCGCCGGGGGGGATGAGCGATGCAGGAAAATAAGGTAATCTGCCCTGGGCGAGAATGAGGCGAGGCCCCGGGATTAGTAACTGATGATGGCTGCTGGTGCCGTGGTGATGGGCCGAGTGGTGTGAATTAGGTGATTTCAGTCATGGCTGACAGCCGATTATTTATGATGAGGCTATCGGGCTGCTCTGACTTTGGGCGCAGATGGAATGAGGGGTAAGGTTTCCATCCGCGAGGTCCGATGCTTGTGCCTCGTTGTGCTGCTTTTGGTGATTCGCTCTGCACCCATTATTATTATTAGTACGATGTTGCTAAGCGTTACGTGGGCACCTGCTTGGCTTAGAGCTGGAGGCTGTAGCGGGTGGGAGCTGCAAACATAGTGGAGGTTAGCGAAGGCTTCCCGGATTTAGCAGTATCTCAGCGAGATACATACCTGCTCAGTGGGGTCGTTGCTTGTTTGGCGGCTCGCTTCCGCCCCTCGCTGAAGCTACAGGTGGGGGTACCTGGCACCCTCAAAGTACCGCCGCCATGGACACCGGGACTCACCTGGAACAAACTGCGATGAGGTAGAGCCCAGGTAGCGCTACCTGGTTGCTGTTTTGAGTGCCCGGCGGCGGCGGCCTGGTCCACTGCGGCCACTGGCAGGTTGACAGCCAACCCATGCCGTGGCCCATCTCATGCATCAACCAGACCATTCTCTACATACATCACCCCGCCACCACCCCTCCCTCCTCTGCCCATCCATTCCCTCTCTCTCCCCTCTTCTCCCCAGACTCTTCTGCCCATCTAGCTCTTTTGCTTCCGAGGAATAGACGTAGCTTTGTCTCGCGTCTGAATCCAATTGGTCACCCCAACCAAGGTATGTTCCCATGTGCTTGGCCTCTCTGGCATCACCATTCCCGTCAAGCTTTCCACCCCCTCATTGCCCCACTAGCCTCCGAGAGCTCCTCTCAGCTGTCAGCCAACCAGCTTCCTTGGCATGGAGCTTCATCTGGCTGTTGGGTTTGACGGCCTTGGAAATACCAACTTGTTTTCCGTACAAACAAACCTTCTAACAGCTTCCCGCGGCAGTCTTCGAAGCTCCTTTTCTCCTACGATAATCACAACCGTCCGTCAGAATGGCTCCCACAAACACCCTCCCAGCTTGGTCAGAGCTCCAGACTCACCGCGACGGTGTCGGCAAGAACTTTGTCCTCAAGGAGGCCTTCGCCTCCGACCCCGAGCGTTTCTCCCGCTTCTCCCGCACCTTCACCAGCGACGCCTCGGCCGACATCCTCTTCGACTTCAGCAAGAACTTCCTCACCGATGAGACCCTCGACCTTCTCGTCAAGCTCGCCGAGCAGGCCGGCGTCGAGCGAAAGCGTGATGCCATGTTCCGTGGTGACAAGATCAACTTCACCGAGAACCGTGCCGTCTACCACACTGCTCTGCGCAACGTTGGCGGCTGGGAGATGACTGTCGAGGGGCAGGACGTCATGAACAACGCTGGCGGTGTTAACGAGGTTCTGAACCATATGAAGGAGTTCTCCGAGCAGGTTCGCAGTGGCGAATGGAAGGGATTCAGTGGAAAGAAGCTCACCAACATCGTCAACGTTGGCATTGGTGGATCCGACCTGTAAGTGAAGCTTAAGATTGCCAGCGTTTGGCGAGGAACGAAGTGGTTCTTGGATTCGCTGACATGTTACCTTTTTGTAGCGGCCCCGTCATGGTCACCGAGGCCCTCAAGTACTACGGTGCCGACGACATGACTCTTCACTTCGTCTCCAACATTGATGGCACCCACATGGCCGAGGCCCTCAAGGCCTCAGACCCCGAGACCACCCTCTTCTTGGTTGCCTCCAAGACCTTCACCACCGCTGAGACCACCACCAACGCCAACACTGCCAAGACTTGGTTCCTCGAGAAGACCGACGGCAAGGGTGAGATCGCCAAGCACTTCGTCGCTCTTTCCACCAACGAGCCCGAAGTTACCAAGTTCGGTATCGACAGCAAGAACATGTTCGGCTTCGAGAGCTGGGTCGGTGGGCGCTACTCCGTCTGGAGCGCCATTGGTCTCAGTGTTGCCCTCTACGTCGGCTACGACAACTTCCACAAGTTTCTGAGCGGTGCCCACGCCATGGACAAGCACTTCCGCGAGACCCCTCTCCGCGAGAACATCCCCATTCTCGGTGGTCTTCTTAGCGTCTGGTACTCGGACTTCTTCCACGCCCAAACCCACTTGGTTGCTCCGTACGTACACCCCTAATCACCGTTTTCTTGATGAAGCTATGCGTAGAAGCGTGTGAGACCTTACGAAATCATGGGTTATTCTGACACGGCATTTACAAATAGATTCGACCAGTACCTCCACCGCTTCCCTGCCTACCTCCAGCAGCTGTCTATGGAGTCTAACGGCAAGACCATCACCTCCGATGGCTCTTCGGCCAAGTACACCACTGGTACGTGAATCTGCACCCTGCCTGGAAGCCAGGCATGACAAGACGACAGAGTGTAATGTGGTACTAATTTGACGGCAGGTCCCATTCTTTTCGGAGAGCCCTGCACCAACGCCCAGCACTCCTTCTTCCAGCTCGTCCACCAGGGCACCAAGCTGATCCCCACTGACTTCATCCTGGCCGCTCAGTCTCACAACCCCATCTCCGACAACCTCCACCAGAAGATGCTGGCCTCCAACTACTTTGCCCAGGCCGAGGCTCTCATGGTCGGCAAGACAGACGAGCAGGTCAGAGCCGAGGGTGCTCCCGAGGACCTCGTCCCCCACAAGCGCTTCCTCGGCAACCGCCCTACCACCTCCATCCTCGTCGGAGGCGCCATCGGCCCCGCTGAGCTCGGCGCCCTGATCGTCTACTACGAGCACCTCACCTTCACCGAGGGTGCCATCTGGGACATCAACAGCTTCGACCAGTGGGGCGTCGAGCTGGGCAAGGTCCTGGCCAAGAAGATCCTCGGGGAGCTCAGCGAGCCCGGCAACGGCGAGGGCCATGATGCCTCCACCGGCGGCCTCATCGGTGCTTTCAAGAAGTACTCCAAGATCTAAGGTAGACGCGATTGACCTCTTTGGATGAGACAAGGTTGCGAAGTGACGATTATGAATTTTGTAAACGAGCGCAAAAAAACAATAGCACAAATTGGAAAACCAAAGGAGAACACATTGGGAAAGAAAAATGCGAGGAATATGGCACGTAACGAGGCTGGATGCCATGATTTGTACATAGTACTATTAATGAAGCTCTCAAACACGATACTGGCTTCCCTCTCTGGGGGGAATGGGCAATTGTTCGTATTCAGACGTGATGTATACGTAATGTAGTCCTCGATAATCGCTGAGTTAAGAAAACTAAGCCTACCTGAGATGTCAAAAGATTTTCAAGCTTCCCACGGCATTCAGGAGGGAATCACAGCGGTAACATCCTCTTTCTCAGTAGCGCTGGCCCCCCAGCTCTGAGTTAGCTATGGGCTATGTGTGTAGACACGCCAGCCTTCCCTCCGCCCCATCGTAAAGAGTGGCATCCAGGTGGGAATTACCTGGTTGGGAAGTCGAGGTGCCGTGATTGGCCGGGGAAGCTGGCACGGCTGGGCTTGGGGTGGTGAGGGCAGGATCCAAGGATGTGAATTACGCGGCCGATGGGCTCGCGGGTTATTATGGGCTTCTTCTGATGGGCTTAACTGGAAACAAAGTGAGGCTGCAAAGTTGGCTGATTTGCTACGGCTCGGGGTTGAGCCCGAGATGACTCCGACAGAGAGGAATCACACTGGGCGGATCGGGAGGGATGTTCTACGCGGGTTGTTGAAACAAATAGAGGAAGGGGTGAAGATTGGACGGCAAAGGGCGAGAGGACGTGGGCATGGCACGATATCCATCGAGCGAGATGAAAATCATGAGATGTCAGCCCGTGATATATCCTCGGTCACGGCATTACAAAGAGCCAGGAACATGTCAAAGAGTAAGATCCCGAATGAGCGAACTCGTACCGGCGACGCGCCATTTTCTCCTCTCCTGTCCGGTAAAAGGGGGCAGAAAAGGTCCAGCACATGAATTATACTTCCGGCTCACGCCTCGTTCCTGCACATGGCGATGCTGGTGATGTGTTCAGCTCCGTTGCGCTCGGCCCCTTTCATCCCCCTTGATCCATCATACCCCCCCGGGCTGGCGCGCACTCTTGCATGGTGGGCGGGCTGGGGGTGGTAGCCGGGGCGGGACCAGTGTGAAACGGAAGCGCTTTTGGCGAGCGAGGGCTGGAAAGACCAGATATCCCTGGCCGGGGGGACCCTTTGATCGTGACTTTTGCCCCATGCGAGCCCTGCAGCCGCGGGAGAAAGACCGAGGCGTTTGGGGATGCAGCTACTGCCTAGGTCCTGGCGTCCAGTCGGGGGGATGGAGAGTAGTGCCGAGGGAAGCAAGGGGGAAGGCTGGACTCATCACTGAGATTCGACTTTGATGGCAGAGCGAGGCAGGCGGGCGTGCGTGCATGCATGCATATGTTCGTCCCGTCGGTTGAGGAATCCGATGGGGCAGCGTAGACGTCACTGGGTTGCTTTCCTGGAGAGGACCCTTGCTGGCCGCTTCGGCTCCGTCGCTGATCGATGGTGCTTGCTCTGGCTGTCTGTTGGGGAGCAGCAGCAGGGCGACTGACGCCTGCTCGGTGTAACGCCAGCTGAAGTGTGGCTCTGCTCTTGGCTTCCCCATCAAATGAGACAATAGATCGGTGCACATGGATGGCCAGGGACCGTGGAACGATGGATGGGATGCTCGTGGCGCCTTCTAGCAACAGGCACAGGCAGACGAGCGACGCACCAGGCGCTGTCACGCATGCCGAACTGTGATTGAACTCACTCACCGGTTTCTGGATGAAGCTGGGCACCATCGCTTGCTGGCATTCATTTGGATCGGCATTGTGCCTCTGCTTGTCAACAAGCGAGCAAACGGCCACTACGGCTAAAACCGGGTCGTGGTGATGGCTGATCTTTGGGGAAAATGCAGAGACCTGCCTTGCCTGCCTCCGGCTGCATAGCTTGTGAAACCGCTGCCCAGGGTCTGTTGGTCGTCGGCTGTTCAGGGCTACGCCATAATTACCAAGAGCTGCAGGTTCTATGCATGCAACGATGTACAAGGACCAAAACGGAGATCATACGTACCGTTTCTTATGGCAATGGAACCTCATTTGACGGGGAGTGCGTTGGGAAATTCCATGTTGGCTGTTTTTTTTGCCGTTGTTGTCAGCAAATATGATATATGATATGATTGTGAGGCCTTGACAACGGCTGATCTTATTCCCATGTAGTCTGCTGTAGCAGGCAGTTGGCCACGGCACCGGCGGCTACTCAGATATTGGTGGTTTTACAGCACTATTATTCCATGTGCCGGAGAATTGCCCGCCTCAGAAAGGCATATAGACCAGGCCAGACCCAACGGGCGAGTGTCACCCTCTCTTGGCACCTGTCGCGGGTGGAAGGATGGCCTATGGATAAATGGATGGACATGGCAAGGCGTGGCAGTGTTGGGGCTTGCTGATGAGGCGGCGCGAGTTATTATCGTGACCTTGTCGGCGATGGGTTGATGGACCAGCGCTCGGTCTAGTGTGCACGATGCGACAAACGGGCGCAAACGCACGCAGATGGGCCTTGTCGACGCTTGGTCCAAGACAGTTTCGGCCTTTAGGACGGGTCTCGCCCCGGGGTCTTAGAGTTCTGGCATCGGCGAGGTCGGCGTAGGAACAGCACTGTGCTCGGTATTATCAGAAGGAATTCTTCCATGCATTCTCGGTACGGCCCCTAAACTTGCGGACGAGGAGAGCCTATTCAGTGACGGGCCGAAGTGCCATGGCAAAGTGGCAGGGCGAGTCTGAGCCGGCCATTTGGGTCGGGGTGCCTTATCTGGCGGCGACGGCCCCTGTCTAATCAGCATCGTGAGCCACTGTTACCTAAGACGGTCTTAGTTTGGATTGGGCTGGGACGGACAATAGACGGACGATTCAGAGACAGAGAGGAAGGGCAGCATCGTGAGGTTGGTCGCTCGAAAGGCTTCAGTGATGTCATAGTTCCGTCTCCATGGTGGGCAGATTCGACGTGATTTGATTCGATTCGGGTGTTGGGTTGAGCCCCTCCTCGCAACCTCACCATTTAGGAGCAATATGTAATAATTACGACTTGGAGCGTCGAGGGTTGCTGAGATCGCTAGCAGGTTGATTGGATGGCGGGCTGATTGGGTGATGGTGGAGGGGTGGAGAAGAGGATGGAAGCATGCGCGATGATGGAAATGGCTCCTGCAATGACGGTGGCCACTGACCACTGACGGACCACTGACGGACCACTGACGGTGGGCTGTAAAGTGGAGCTTGAGGGGGCACCGTTCGTCACTGTCACCGTACTAGACAATGATCCACAGGGGAGCCCCTCAGGGGACAGCCAATCCGCTGTTCCATTCCATCATCGTATTAACCCCGTTCAGCATGAGGTATAATATGTGAAGCGACGGCCGAAGGCAATGCCCAGGAAGCAGCAGCTGTCTCGGAATTCGGTGGTATTCTGGAGGGGAGCAAGAATGCAGCCGCCAGCTGTCCCTATGCATGAGCGAACTCTGTGGCTCCATCCACCGTAAGAAATGGCTATTGCCAACCAAACAGCCCGTCGCAAAAGGTACACGCGGGCTCGTGGCTAGTCTTGGCGCCGACGTCTGGGCTCATGAGACCAGGTCTAGGAATGACTCGTCGCCTGCGAGAGATAATGCACTGTAAGGTATGTAACGGTGGGCACCGAAAGGGCATGGGCTCGTCGGATGCGTCTTACGTGTGTACATGCTTGGGCAGACGAGCAGATACGGTAGCGCCTCATGGTGGAGCGAGGAGTCATCATTCAGAAACGCCGAAGGACATGCGGAAGAGCTGGAGATTGGAGACGGCACTTTGCGAGGTTCCTCCATGCGTTAGTTAGTACTGTAGCTGGTAATCACTAAAAATTGGACCCCTGGCCCCTCCCTCCTGCCCTGTTTCGCGAGGGGCCTATTTCGATGATGCTGCCCCAGAAGAGCCTCTGCGGCACGATGACGATGGGCATCGCGAAGGGCTGCTCCTGGCTAGTGGCGGTCAATGGGCACGAGAAATGCAACTGCTTTGTCTGTCTGTCTGTCTGTCTGTGATTTGTTTTGCGTCGGCCGTAGCGCAGCGCGAGACAAACCTAACAGACAAGACAAAGTCAATCCAGCCAGCCAGCCATCGCCCTTCATCCATGCATGTGCTGCTGCAGCCGCCCCTTTTGGGCCACCAAGCCGCAGCTTGATTTGGCCGTGCTGCCTGCCCGGCTGATCGATCTCACTGGACTGGCTGCTGTGCATGGATGATGGATGGATGTACACAAGTATGTACGTCTGATGGCGGATGATGGATCCATCCACCCATCCCATTCCCCTCCCCCTCATCGAGGCCTCTCTCCCTCCCAGTGGCCCTGGCGGCTTCTGCTGGTCCCACCTTGGTGGCATTGGCATTGCCTTCCATTGTACCTAGTCAGGTAGTTATGTAAGGTAGCTTCTCGCCCCGATGCCATTGCCTTTTACCCACCGCACCTGCAGCCGATTTGAGTCTGGCGGCGGCGTTCATGTCGGCTGGTGGCCTGTAGGTAGACGTAATGTATCTTTCTCGGCCCCATACCAGGCAGGTTCCATGCCAGGTAGATTGTCGACTGTCATGTCGTGTCTGATATCATTCCCATCCTCGCCCACATCCCTCACCTTCACTGCCCGAGCCCATTTATATAAACACGCTCCCGCCCGCTCTGCCCCTCTGATCTATCCTCATCACTCCTAAATCATCAAACTAGCTAGAGAGCGCTAAACCCTCTTTCCTATACCTCTTCTCCATCTTCTTTCATCTTCCTCCCTCCGATCACTCCCCACATCTAAAAGCAGTGTGGGACATCTCGCCTCTACCTTCAATCCATCCACCTACATCCATACATACCACCGCCATCATGGTTAAGAAGGCTGTTCATTTCGGCGCTGGCAACATCGGTATGTTTTGTTCCTCTTTGATCCAGTGCCTTTCTTGCAAAAACTCAGCATCTAATCATATTCTTAGGCCGTGGCTTCGTCGCTTGCTTTCTCCACAACTCCGGCTTCGAGGTCGTCTTCGCTGACGTCAATGGCGATCTGATCAACCAGCTCAATGAGACCCCCGAGTACCATGTCATCGAGGTGGGCTCTGAGGGCACCACCAAGAACACCATTTCCAACTACCGCGCCGTCAACTCAAGAACCCACGAGCAGGACTTGATTGAGGAGATCCGCACGGCCGAAGTCGTCACCTGCTCCGTTGGTCCCAACATCCTCCGCTTCATCGCCCCTGTCATCGCCAAGGGCATCGACCTCCGCTCCAACGATGCCGAGCCTTTGCACGTCATTGCCTGCGAGAACGCCATTGGCGCTACAGACACTCTTGCCGGCTTCATCATCAACAACACGGCCGAGGAGCGTCGTGAGGACCACCACCTCCGCGCTCGTTACGCCAACTCTGCCATTGACCGCATTGTGCCCGCCCAAGACCCCGGCGCCGGCCTTGACGTAACTCTCGAGAAGTTCTTCGAGTGGGTCGTTGACAAGACTCCCTTCGAGGACGTTGGCATCCCCGACATTGTCGGCATCAACTGGGTCAGCAACCTTGGCCCTTACATCGAGCGCAAGCTCTTCACCGTCAACACTGGCCATGCCACCGCTGCCTACCACGGCTACAACCGCAGAAAGCGCACCGTTTTCGATGCTCTCCAGGATAAGACTATCCTTGCCGAGGTTCGCGGCGCTCTGCAGGAGACTAAGAACCTCATCGTAAACAAGCACGGCATTCCCGAAGAGGAGCAGGAGGCTTATGTCAACAAGATCATCAAGCGCATTGGCAACCCTCACTTGGAGGATGCTGTAGAGCGTGTCGGTCGTGCTCCTCTCCGCAAGCTCTCCCGCAAGGAGCGTTTCATTGGCCCCGCCGCTGAGCTGGCCGAGAATGGCCAGCCCATCAAGTACCTCCTCGATGCTATCGAGATGGCCTTCCGCTTCCAGGGCTACGAGGAGGATGAGGAGTCTAAGGAGCTGGAGAAGATCATGGCAGACAACAGCGCTGAGGACGTTGTCGCCAAGGTATGTGGCATCCAGACTACGGAGAAGATCTACCCCAGCCTCCTCGCGGTTGTCAAGCGTGTGCAAGACGACAGCCGCGAGGATTGACTTGCCGGCTCACCGGCGACCGCAAAACCTACTGCCGGTCAAGGACCTCGACGGACGGGGCATAAGCTTTGACGCACTCGTCGTCAATCTGTTTTTTTATCGCTTGAGTCGCTTTGGATAACGCAGGATACGATACCATATTTATTAGTGTAGTCTTCTTTTTATTTTTGTCAGGCGTTTTATTATACAGAGGCATACAACATGGTCTGTCACTTCATGCCCAGCTCAACTGGGCGGCTAGCCTGGCGTTTGATGAAGGATGGGAATTAAATTGAATTCAATTGAAAAGAAATATTTGATCTATAACATTTCCACCATTTCCAATCCATTCCCCTTGGCGCATAGTTAATCGCCGATTGTTGATTGATCCCAAGTAAGCCCATCTGCACCATTATAGCAAGCAACTTTTACATGATGAGTGGTGACACGATCATCATGAGAGTTGCCATCTCATCACGATGCGATGACTCTTCTAAATATAGCATTTAGGAGCCCGGAACTTTAATCTTTGCAAGGTTCATAAGAAAATATTGGGACTTTTTAGACGGAATTTCATGGCCTCTCAGATGGATTTCGTAGTCCATTTATTTATTCATCCTGTTGAGAATTCACTATCGCCCATTTATCCAGCAAAGCTGGCTATTTTCGCAAGCTAGTCTTAAACAACCTGAAAACCTTAGATGAAAAGATGCACATTAATCTTATGGGAATAACCCCAGCGATTGAGAAATTAGGTTATCACGAGACGGTGGCTCGATGCAAAACACGATCGAGATCCTGATACTACCTACTGTTTTAGTTAATAACAGCCCCAATATCACCACAACCCCCGCTCCGATTTTGAACATGGTCTACAAGATTAAACATGGAACAAAAGCTTAAATTATCCTGCATTAACCGTCTTATATCTGGACGACCCTTTACCATCTAGTCGGGGGATTGTGATGAAGATGGAGGGGGAATGCGCCCGTTCTCATAATGTCGCCAACTAGAAGCGCACTACCCAGAGCGAAAGGCCAAATAAATTTGTGAGATGGCCGAATTGTCTTGGTGAATTCTCGCGAGTTATTGCGATAGTCCCGGAACAGCCCATGGAAGCCGCTGGATTGATGACCAGTGATGTCTGATTTGTCAACTATTGCCCTATTCGCCGGCATGTCTTTTACTCAAGCCAAAAGTTATCCGTAATTACAACACCGGAACCTTCTTAGGCTGCAAAGTTTATCATTGTGTCGGAATACTACCAAAGCGTGTGTGTACGAAGATGGACATGCCCTGAATACCAACGCTCGGAAACCCCAGATTGATAATAAATGTAAGACGTTGAGAGAAGCTAACGGAATGAGATGGCATCAAATTGACCAATTCTCCTCTTGGGCGAATAAGCTAATATTCAGAGTGTTGCACATAGCTGAGCGATGGTAGCCGAAATGGATAGTATCGTGGGACTACCCTATTCTATTATGCACTCGTATGGATTTATCCAAGGTCAGCATTCATCGTAGAGGTCTGCTGGCTGATCTGGATTGCTAAAAATCTCTGCATGGTCCCTATACTACAGTTCTATAGTACTTTGAGGAAGTTTGAAAAATGAGTGTCGGCCAACATTATGCCTCAGAGTTCCTTCCTGGAGCGACTGAACGTCATCGTTGAAAGACAACAATTATGTAGTTCGGTTTTACTAGGGTGAACAAAAAAAAAGTGGCGCGTTTGCATATTTGCCTTGATATGGAATCCTCTCACCGAAAGCGAGAGGTCTTGCGGGTCGGGATTACGAAGGAAGCCATCGCATGCTCGCTCTGCTTGTCAGCCCTCGGTTACGTTATTATCGTGAACGGCTGACCCTCATCACCTCACTTATTAGCCCGACCCGCAGGATTCCGGATGTCGGCCAGGTACCAATATGAACATCGCGGCTGACCAAGGGAGGCTTGAGCTGAGCAATTCGCCAGTTGAGGAATTGCAATTGAAGGGAGAGGCCGGAGCAAGCAATGATACCAATATTCCGACGTCTTAATGATGTACGATGTAAAATAATGCATTGTTTGATATTAATTGACACGTGAATTGAGGTTGGCTTTGAGACGCTTGTCCCAGTTTGGCAGAGAAAGCATCACGCAATGGGCTAAAGGATGGCCGAAATGGGTCTCACGTGATGAAGAAGTATCTTCCTACTGCCTCATGGAGGGGAGCTGAGATGATTCGATTTTGGGACCGCCTGATGAGGCAAGATTGCACTTGAAGTAGTAGGTATCGCTTGACTGTCTTTCGAAGAAAAAACTACTCAATCATGCTTCGTAGCCGGGCTTCCCTCGGAGTCAGCGCCTTTGCGCGGTCATCCGCTGCCTCACTTCACCAGCGATGCGCCTCAATTGCTGCTGTTCGAGCTTTTGCGACCGAGGCCGCTGCTCCACCGCCAGCTGCTACGCCAACTTCTCCTTCGCCGGCCGATCCTGCACCGGCGGCTCCTAAACCCGCTCCTAAACCAGCTCCCACACCCGTCATTACCATCTCAAAGAGCCACAAGGTAGTTGTCGTCGGTGGTGGCCCCGCTGGTCTCGCTATCAGCCACCAGCTGCTCCGTAAGGGCAAGTTCGCCCAGGATGATATCGCCATTGTCGACCCTGCAGAGTGGCATCATTACCAGCCTGGATGGACTCTGGTTGGTGGTGGCCTTAAGGAGAAGGAGGAGCTTCGACGGCCAATGAAGGAGCTCGTCGACCCCCAGTTCAAGTTCTACAACCAGGCTGTTGGCGGATTCACCCCCGAGCAGAACTTCATCACCCTTGGAAATGGCGACAAGATCGGCTACGAGCAGCTGGTTGTCGCGCCAGGTATCAACATCAACTATGACAGCGTCAAGGGTCTCCCCGAGGCGCTTGCTGATAAAGACTCTCTCGTTTCCTCCATCTACGGCTACGACACCGTGAGTAAGGTCTTTGGCACCATCGAGCGTCTTCGTAAGGGAACAGCTATCTTCACCCAACCCGCAGGCGTTATCAAGTGCGCCGGTGCCCCCCAGAAGATCATGTGGCTCGCTCTGGACCACTGGAAGGAGGCCGGCCTTTACGATCCGGCCAAGCCTTCTGCTTCCGATATCAACATTAGCTTCGCCACTGGCCTCCCCGTCATGTTTGGTGTACCCAAATACAGCGCCAAGCTCGAGGAGCTCCGCAAGGAACGAGGTGTCGAGGGTCTCTTCCAGCACGACCTTACTGCCATTATCGATGGCAACAAGGCCGTCTTCTCCGGCCCCAACGGAGAGGTGACCAAGACGTTTGACTTCCTGCACGTTACCCCCAAGATGGGACCCCACGCCTTCGTCAAGAACAGCGCTCTCGCCAACGAGGCTGGCTATGTTGACGTCGATGACGCTACAACTCGCCACAAGAAGTTCGGTAATGTCTGGTCCGCTGGTGACGCTTCCAGCCTCCCCACCTCCAAAACCGCTGCAGCCATCACTGCCGAGTCCCCCGTCCTGGTCCGCAACCTCCTCCAGGTCGCTGAGGGCAAGGAGCCTGATGCTCAGTACGATGGATACACCTCTTGCCCTCTCCTGACTGAATATGGAAAGGTACTCCTTGCCGAGTTCAAGTACGGTGGAGTTCCCCAGGAGACCTTTGGCGATTTCTTCGACATCGACCAGGCTATCCCCCGCCGCTCATTCTACTACCTGAAGAAGGACTTCTTCCCCTGGGTGTACTACTCCTCCATGGTCAAGGGCACCTGGGCCGGCCCCAAGGGCTGGATCAACTGAGTGCAATTCGGGAGAAAAAGAAGTTTATAATATTAATGTATTAGATTGAGATAGAGCAAAAGTTTGAATGTATATCAACCTATACTAGATGCCGCAGCAACTTCGTCCATGGTCTCCAGATCAGTAGAGCGTTATTAGTATATCTTGTCGAATTTTTATTGTAGCTGCTGAAGAAACACTTTTGAGATCTCGATATATCCCAAGCGATAAGCCCGTATCGCCAGCCGATAATCAGGAAAATGTAGAACGTAAATGTGAAAATGCCCTGGACACGACTAGTTTCGGTTCTTGGAAGCACCTTTTTGCCAGATTTCTCTTGTTGGAGCGCTGTATGGCGCTCTTCCCGTCATCCCCCTCGCTGGGAGGTTGGTGATATTCTTCGACCACAATGGTAGTACCCAGTGACTCCGATGATTCTTTTGGAGAGTAATTCTCAACGACAGCTGGAAGTAGTTTCGAATGAATGGTGTTGGCAACCAGAATCTGTGTCCACTCCAATATGGAGTGCGATGCGAAGAAGTCGTCTGCCAGCGGATCCCCAAAGATGCGGTCGATTTCTCGGCAGTTCTCCTTGAACTGCGAAGAGAACTTCTTGGTGAATATGTGGCTGGTCTTTTCGAAGTAGTGATCGATGGTCTTTGGTGGCCGCACAATGTCTTGATACTGGCGGAGTGACAGTTTCTCAAAAGTTTGCTCCACGGCCAGGGGGAGCACTCCTACTTGGTAGGCAGCCCGGAATTTCATAAAGGCCGCCTTTGTAAAATACTCTCTGGTTCCTTCGAATGCCCGGAGCATTTGCAGTCTGTCGCCCTCTCTGTCCATCTTGGATTTGCAGCTTAAGGCTCCAACTCTGATGGTGATATTGGGGCAATGATGAAGGGCCTGGTGATTCCGGGAATGAGATGAAAAAGGAGGACGAACCGAGAAAGGCACACAGACGGGTTCGAAGATTGCGAGATGAAATATTTTCAGTAGATAACCTCTCGCCGTACATAACCTTTCTGATACCTCATGCCAGTGAAACCTTGTTGTCCTCCCTTGGGTTTGTCGGAAGCGCGAAATTCGACACCCTGGACAGTCCCCCATGACATGTCATATTTAAGGGATGCGTGTTTGGTTTTAGATAAAGACTTGGACCTGATTCGGAAATTTTATGCTGTACAATTACGCTTTGAACGATTCGGTGTTTGAAAAGACACAACTTTTGTCGCTTGCGGCCGGTGGGTCTGGCCGCATTCTCTTCCCGCGGCATCGTCCACAGCCGGATGCGGGAGCCTAGTTCCTATTCCAGGTTTGTCTTTTGTCTAAAACACGGCAGACAATCACCCTGGAGAGACGAAGGCTTTTTACGTTTTGCTCTACACCGCTTTGGCTAGGAGCGTGGGCGTACTTGGCGCGGACAGTATCGCGTCTCTGGGGTTGACCGCCTGTGTGAACCCCTGGAGCAAGGGAATCTGATGCTCTCTCGTGTTTGGGTTCACTTGACTATGATTTCTGAGTCATTCGGCGAATTTGTCTTACAACAGCTACCATCTTCTATGTTCAAAAAGACAAAGACTCTCTGTTATTGAACATCAATGGAAGTAGTGCCTCTTTGATTTATTAGGATAAAGCACAAACTGCTTTGAGGGTATCTTTCTTGTCTGTGAAACTAACTCATAACGCTCTTACCCATGGCCCTCGCAATTGAGCTTCTCTCTTCTAGCCTGTAGAGGCTTGTTAGCTTCTCATCCCCCACTTCGCATCTCCCCTTCACACAACCTTTTGAACATCTCCACCTGAAAGGAGCCTTGTCCTCACTGCAGCATCTGCTGCATCGCGTTAAGTCTGTATCCTTCATTCCGCTCCATGAGCTCAGTGTGTCTTCCACTGTCTACAATCTGCCCATTCTCAACCATGAAAATGATGTCAGCTTTTTGCACTGTATGTAAGCGATGGGTGATAGCCAGCACGGTAGTGCCTCTAGATGCCCTCTCAAGTCCCTCCTGGAGTGCGGCCTCTCCGTTCGCATCCAACGCACTCGTGCTCTCATCCAAGAGCAATAAACGGGGTCGACGAACTAGAGCACGAGCGATGGCGAGACGCTGTCTCTGTCCACCAGAGAACCGAGAGGCCGACTCGCCGCACTCCGTGTTGTAGCCATCAGGCAAAGCGACGATCTCTTCATGGATATTGGCTAGACGACAGGCTTCCTCGATCTCGGCAGATGTGGCTTCATGGCCTGGCACTGCGCCCAGTCCAACGTTGTACTTGACAGTTCCGTCGAACAGGGAAGGCGATTGTGGCACCAGAGCAATACCATCTCTAAAGGACTCGGAGAGTTCGGCGATGTTTCTGTCGTTAATCATCACGGCGCCACCCGTAGGCTTGTAGAGCCGCTGAACGAGACTCATGATTGTGGATTTGCCAGCACCGGACGGCCCAACGAGGCCACAGAATTGGTTGGGGGCGATGTCAAAGCTAATGTCGTTCAGGATGGGAGCATGTGGGCGTGTTGGGTAGGAGAATGCTACATTTTTGAACGACACCTTTGCGCCACCACCCTCGGTTGACGGGGGAGGCGAAGAACTCTTCTTTTCTGGTGAAACGTTCTCGACGTCGGGATTTGACGGCCTGCCGGCATGGAGACTGGACCCCAAGTCGATGATCTTCATGACCCGGGAGACAGCAAGACGCGCGCGGGAGAATTCGGGGGCCAAAGTGAACATGGTTCCCCAGAGCTGAGCACTCGTGAGCATTGCCACGAGAACGATCAACAGGTCTCTCTGCGTGTAGTCTCCTTTCATGATGAGCTGTGAACCCCACCAGTAGGCCAGAGCGTTCATGAAGGTTCCGATCGTGTGAGAGATGGCCAGGAGAATGTTCGTTGTCGCGGCTGATTGGGCAACCTGCCGTCTCGGGGCTTCCAGCAAGCGGTGATAGGTGTCCATGTAGGTCTTCTCCAGAGAGAGCACGGCGACGCTTCTGATGGACTGGATGGCTTCCTGCGCCAGAGATGTGGCCTTGGTGAAGGCTTCTTGATGACGCTCTTCGAAGCGTGCCAGCATGCGAAGCTGCATGAACCCTGCACCCAGCTGGATGGGGATCATGACGAGACACACGAGGGCGATTTTCCAGGCGAAGATGTTGCTGATGATGATGGCGATGACCACGTTGATGCAGATTGCAAAGACGGTGCCGAATGTCGATCCGCTGAACGCACCGACGGACATGCAGTCCTTCGTGATGATGGACAGAAGCCCGGATGGTGTTCGGTCTTCAGACTGGTGCCACTCCAGGCCTTGCTCGAGCAACGACCGGAATGAAAGGATACGGAGAGAATACAGGATGCGCTCTCCAATGACCCCGAAGCCCCACCATGCGAGGAAGTTGGCGATGAGCTCGACTCCTCCAAGCATGAAGATGAGCCCGGCAAAGAATCGACCCATGGACATGATGTTGCTGGCGGTGTTGCCGCACGTGTTCAGAGCTCCCACAGTGAACCCGAATATGATGCCGGAGCCAGAGAATGTAGCACCGACAAAGGCGGCGGCGATAAGGGCAATTACGAACCAGCCCAGAGACGGGCGGATGAGCCATGCTATGCCTTTGATGGTGCCGCTGAATGGCTGGACGGTGTCCTCTTCCGGGGTCTTTTTGTCGTCTTCCTGTTCTTTGTTGTCAATCTTTTCACCTCTCTCATCGGAACTGTCAATGGTGTCCTCCTTGACCGCGATCTCATCAGTCTTCTCAGCATGTGTATGATCAAGAGAGCTGCTAGAGATGGACTCTAGTTCCGGCTGAGACTTGCTGTCCACTCGCTGCAACTTTGCCATGTGAGCAAACTTGCCGTCATCCCTGGCCATGAGCTCCGAATATGTTCCCTGCTCAACAATCTCACCGGCCTCGAGAACGATAATATTGTCCGCGTTTCGAATCGTCGACAGCCGATGGGCAATGGAGATGATTGTCCGCTTGCCGAGCGAGGCCTTTTCCACGGCCTGCTGGACTCTCTGCTCGCTGGCCGAGTCAACCGACGCCGTCGCCTCGTCGAGGATCAGAATCTCCGGCTCCCGGATCAGAGCCTGCGCAAGAGCGACGCGTTGACGCTGGCCGCCGCTCAGCAGCGTACCCCGTGACCCGACAGAGGTTCCGTACCCGGATGCCAGTCTGCCAATGAACCCGGCCGCGTCCGCCTGCTCGGCCGCCAGGCGGACGAGGCGAGCAACCTCGGCGACATCAGAGCCCTCCGACTCGGCTGCCGTCAGAGCGTCGTGGCCTCTGCCGGCCAGGCGAGCAAGTTCAGGCCCGCCGAGGAACGGCTTGAGGTGCTGGTGCTGCTGGTGAGGGGAGTTTACCAGACCGAAGGCGATGTTCTCTAGGACGGAGCAGTCGAAGAGGGTGGGTTCTTGCTGGACAAAGGTCATGCAGCTCCGCAGGGATTTGACGTTGAGACTCTGGAGGTCGTCGTCGCCGATCTTGATCGACCCGGAGGTCGGGTCGTGCAGACGAGCGACCAGAGACGCGATTGTTGACTTTCCACTGCCCGACAGACCGACGATGGCAGTGTATTTGCCCGCGGGGAAGTCAAGGCTGAGGTTTTTCAGGACTTGCTGGCCAGGTCTGGATGGATACTCAAACGACACATTGTCAAAGGCGATGTTCTTGGAACCGCCAGGGGGAAGACTCTTGCCCTCGCCGGAGGTGGCATCGATGGTTGAGGGTGTCTCGATGTCTTCCAGCAGCCGCCGGTACGCCGCGACAGCGCCGCTCAGGAAGGGGAGCAAAGGGGCCATGCCACCGAGCATGACGCAAGCTGTATTTCCATTCATGTTAGTGCCCGCTGAGAGCTTGCGCAGCTGGGAATCGACCACTTACCATCAATGAGAAGATACACAATGGCGTAGATCTGCCCAATCGTCGAGTTCCCGTTCTCATCAGTCAGGGAATCAGCGATCCGGATACTTCCCTGCCAGAAGGCCAAGGCGTTCGCCGAGTACGCGACAAAGTAGAGCATCCCCGTCTGTACAGCCGCAACGGCCGCCTTGACCATCGCGTGCTTGCGGGACTGAGCCATGTGCCGCCCAAAGACAGACTCGAGACGCGGTGCCGCGCTGAACGCCTGGACGACGGAGATGTGCTCCAGGGCCTCGGAGGCGATCGAGGACGCGGCGGAGGAGGCTTCATTCTGCTTCCCCATGAATTTCGAGAGGTATCTGCCACCGAGCACGGCCGAGATGAGAAACACTGGGAGCATGGATATCAAGATACCGGCGAGCCTAGGCTGCTGCGAAAAGGCGATGACAAACACGGTGATTATGAAGCTGAAGGTGGTCACGATGGTGCCGACCTTCTCGGAGGTGCCCGCCTGCACGGCCGTGATGTCGCCCTGGAGCCTGCTCGAGACGACACCGGCCGCGCCCCGCGTGTCGAAGAAGGCGGGGGGCTGGCGCAGGAGGGCGGCGAGGTACTGGTTGCGCAGGCGCTGGGCCAGGCGCTGGCTGATGATGCCCCAGGCCGTGAGGTAGAAGTAGATGAGGGCGAATGCGATGGCGCCGATCCAGGCGGTCTTGATGACCTTGGAGTTGATGGCCGACTCGAACTGGAACGCATCGCCCCCTCCCTGTGCGGTGTTCTCCTCGGCAGCGCAAGTGGCGCCGTTGAAATCATCGACGAGCTGGCCGAACAGGACCCCCATGAGGGGGAAGGGCACTCCGGCGCCAGCAGCGCAGAGCGTCCCGAAGACGATGAGAAAGTAATCAATCCATGTGGGCTGGGCGGCGAATAGAAGCCGGAAGAAGATGAAGGAGTCCTTGAAGATCTACGCAAGTAGAGAAAAGTCAGTGCATTGTCCAGCTCGAACGGATAAAGGGGTTAGTTAGGTCGACACTCACATTTGATTGTTTTTGATCTGCCGTTTCTGAATCGACGGCCGTGACCTGGCTCTCGCCATTCTTCTTCTTCTCGCTCTGCGGCATATCGGGGAGCTTGTTCGGACTCGGGCTGCTGCTCGTATTGTATCTCGCTCGAAGTGATGAGCATGGGCAGTCCGAACAAGGAGGTCGCCGTGGGAGTGGAAGCGAGCGAGGACGAAGCTAATCGCATTGATCTCTGGCTGGGTTACGACCACGTAGAGTGTAAGGCGAGGCACAACTGGGCTACCTCTTGGAATTGGAAAATGAGAAAGAAGGAGGAAAGAAACCAGCTTGGAATTATTCAGGGCTGTTGCGGTTTCGGAGCAAGTGGCTTCCCAGCCAAGAGTTCACGGAGCGGATTCTGGGCAAGCTGAAGCAGACAATGCAACCAAAGCAAGGGAAGCTAATGCTTTACGTCACATCAACGGTAGCTTGGTCCCTTCATCTACATGGATAGCTGTGCAGAGTAGAGTTAGCTGGTTCGTTGCTTTTGGCAGCTGGACTAAACGGGAAGAGATTGGCTGCATCGGATAGGCAAGAGAAGTAAATTAGCGGGGACTGGACTTCCGAGGGGTTTTCATGTATCCGTATAGCTGTTTTGATGATTCACCCTGCTCTGAAACCAAACAAGGCCCTTGGCTTGTGTAGGTGATGTAACCTGGTCTTGCTCGTGCGGGTAGCATGTCACCCGCGCAGACAGCAAACTCCTTGAAGGAGGCCTGGGAAGGGCGGGAGGCGTGTGGGATAGCATGTGGGATAGCCGAGAATAAGAATGAAAAGGGGAGGGGTGTAGATGGGCTGAGGACCTATTGGGCGATCCTGATGAACCACACAATATGCTTTACGAATTCTTTATCAATCAGTTTCGGGGCGGGGCTCTCTCATGTGCCGTGGCGGGTCTTGATCCCGCAGGGCCAAGATATTCATCCTGAGCGGCTGAGGATGGTGCAAGGAGGATCTTCAGCGCCACATTCTTCATCAACTGCGTGGCAAGTCAAGGTATCCAAGCCCAAGATCATTATGTACTCTATGCGCCGCGCCTAATAAAGGTTTTAGAGCATCATTCACCCGCATGATTATGACTAACGGGCGTGGATATTGTGCTCGCCAGACATATCATAGGGACTTTTGCCCACACCCCTGCTCTTCCCTTGCCTTGTATCTATACAACCTCGATGTACTGTACAAGCAGGCCTTGTATCCTTTAGATGAGGCTTCACGCTTTGGTGTAGGAACCTCGAAGAAGCAACTCCCGGGAAGGATCCCGTAGGAATAGCAATACGGCCTTCGAGACGATGCGGTCCTGCCAAGAGCTAAGAAATGGCAACATTGCTGCATGGTATCTGCATAAAGTCCGAAGATTACTCACTCTCGTTGAGAAAACGAGGACGGTCGACTATCGTATTTGCTACCTTCTTCCGGTTGTTTCCCCCCTTGCCCTTTATTTCAGCAAACTTATTCTCAATGGGCATTAGATAGTCTTCCTGTGGAAAAATGACGAAAAACCGGATTCTTTTCATCACAAATGCCGAGCTCGGGCAGGCCAACGTCCAACTCGCAGTCATCCAAGAGCTGCTTGCCAAAACGGATGACTACGATCTGCACCTCGCCTCCTTTGGGGGCCTCTCACAGGCGATCGACTCACTCAACCAGACCACAACCCCGCAAAGAGCAGTGACTTTCCACGAACTCAAAGGGCCTACTTGGAAAGAGGCCCTATTCGAACGCCCGGAACACAAATGGAAGGAAACATGCGCCCTCGCACCGACGTGGCGGAACGCCTCGCGGCTGGCCCCGATGATGACACGGATCGTAGCACCCTGGAGTAGAGAGGAGCTGGTCGACCTCGTGTTGCAGACTGAAAAGGTGGTCAAGGACGTCGACGCTGACCTTGTTATTGTTGATAACCTCTTCACTCCAGCCATCACTGTGTGCTACAACCTCAACCCGAAATGGTCTGTCCTATCGCCAAACTCATATCGAGAGTTCATTCTCGGTTATCAAACAGACTTCGAACGACTGTATCAGCATCCTCCGTACGTTTCAAGTAACATGTTCTCGATCATCGATCATGCATCCATCATACAGTTGTGAGCTAACATGGTTCCGGATATATAGATGTGCCTCTCTCCTTCCGTACCCCGTCCCTTTCTACCTACGACCGGCCGCCTGGTATACCCAGAAGCAATATATGAAGTTGATGAAGGACCAGTGGGTAATCGGGCATGCGATGAACATGCAAGAGAAGATAAACAAGCCGTACTCAGACTGGGGGAGGCTATCGTACGACCCGCCCAAGGGCCTCAAGATCATTCTCCCAAGTAATTCACATAACGATTTCCCCTTTAGCGTTGTCCCCGACCACATCGTCTCTTGCGGGCCAATCGTCCGGGTTGCGAAACCGGTTGAGGAGACCGACCCCGACTTGGCTGCCTGGCTCAAGCGGCGGCCGACAGTCTTCATCAACCTGGGCAGCCATGTGATATACGACAGAGACGCCACGTCGGAGCTGACGGCCGCCGTGCATTCCCTACTCGACGAGGCCAAGAAAGCTAAGCAGGAGATCCAGGTGCTATGGAAGATGAACAAGTCTGCCGATGGACGTGAAGGGGGCCAGAAGAGCGCGGTCTCCTCGGCTATGAACGGCCACGCCGAGAACGACCGCATCCGAATCGTAGACTGGCTCGAGACCGAGCCCATCTCCATCCTCAGATCCGAGAAGGTCATATGCTCCGTGAATCACGGCGGCGCCAACTCGTACTTCGAGGCTATAAGGTAACGTTTACCCTATCCCGAACCGCGCCAGCCTGCATAGGTGCTAAGACAGAACGAACAGCGCCGGCGTTGCCCAAGTGGTACTCCCGGTCTGGTTCGATACGTATGACTTTGCGCGCCGCGTGGACTATCTGGGCATTGGCAGGATCGGCAATCGGCAGCACGCGCCCAGTCTCTCCAAGGACGAGCTGGCCCCCGTGCTCAGGCAGGTGGTCCTTGGGCGGGAGGCGGAGCGAATCAGAGAGAGGGCGGCTGTGATTGCAAAGGCATGCCAGGCCGGTGGGGGTGGCCGAGAAATTGCCACGCAGGCCATCCTCGAACTATTGACGGATGGGGAGTAAGGTTGAGTTTTAGGTCAGCCTACAGAATGCTTAGTTTGCGGGAAATATTCTCCTGGGAAAAAGCAAGTTTCCGGGAAGGGCTCTCGGGTGGATAGAGGGATATGGATAGTTCCGTCGACGGTGACAACATAGCCAGCGACTAATTGAAGCTCTGTACGGTAGTATGGTCCCCTATTGGCGGCGATCCGACCAAGTTTTTCTCACTATTATTTCCCATGGCGGTCAGACGACGGGAGATGGAGCCTGGCATGCTCAATATCGGCTCTGGGCCGTCCGGCTCTGGAGAATTTCCAGCAGCCAAAGAGGGTCTAGGTCCAGCTCCCAGCCGCAGTTGTGATTCATTGCTTTCCGTGTGACAGCACGGCACAGACGGGGCCAAGCCTGCCTGCTTGCCTGGAAGCTGGCGACCAGGGTCAAGGCCCCCCAAGGTCTCCTTACATAGTAGCTACCGTTCTGGGGAGAGACGTACGTACACCAAATGCTACCCAACAGAGACGGCGGTGGTTTGTCCGTTTGGGGCAAAAGGAGGGGGTAAGCAGAAATGCCTCGAGGGTCCAACGCCAGCAGGGCCGCGTGAACTCCATCAAAAAAGCAAATTCTCATCATCGGCTTGGCCTAGAATTTTCACAAACTAGCTTCTGGCGCTAGGAAAGAGGCATGTGGGTAGAGGGCGGGGGCGATCTGCTCGCCTTCGTTGGGCTTGAGGGCGCTGCGAGCGAGTTTTGGACCGGGATCACGAAATTACGCGAGGGACAACGGGGTCTGGAATAGGAAGCTTGCATGGCCCTCGGGCGAGGAAAGCTTCTTTCGGCCTGCCCAGCGTGACGGTGTGATTGGCAGTGGCCGTCCAGGCTCCTCCCGTGCATTGCATCGATGCAGGCCAAGGGGGTGGTGGTGGTGGTTGGCCGGAGCCGTGGTTTATCATACGACCCCGACTATCGATCTTATCTGATCTTTCTTAGGGCCAACGCCAGCTGAGGCCAGAAACAAGGGAGAGACATGTTGGAGGCGAAGGATTGGCTCGCCAAGGCCCGATTTGGGGCCGGCGCCCTGCTTCCTTCCCCCCCTCGGCCAAGGATGCATGTCCATCCATGCCACTCTGCTCGCTCGCCATGCTCCGGCTCGGAGCACTTTGCACATTCGAGACTCGCGGCTCTCGTCCCAGGCTCGCACATGTGGCGACAGCGTGGGACCAAGGCTGTTTCCGTGTGTCATTTGTCCCAGACTCTAGCCTCGACGGACCAACGACAGGGAGAAAAACCTGCCGGTCAGGCTAGAAAATGATGCGGGTCTGGTCCTCGTGAGCAAACAAGCTTGATGGGACGAGGCATTCGGGTAGATATATTAAGCTCTGCACGGCGGGAGTGGCACAGGTCTACATCTCGGTTAATTCACCCCTCTCTATAACACTGCAGAACAGAGTGTGTCTCCCCCACTCTGCTCGCTCTGCTCTGTCTCACTTGCCGAGAAAGGGACCCCGGATTTGATTGATAAGTCCGCCGTCTCCCGCTTGGGTTTTTCTTTCTGGCCGTTGCGACTCTTGTGTTGAACACAGACGGATCGCTCTCCTCATCATCACATCCATCATGGCCGTCACCAAGAGCGACGAGAACATTGCCCACCCTGTCGAGGCTCATCTCGACTCGGAGAAGGGCAATGGCGGTGATCCCCATGCGCAGGAGGTCTACCACAGCAGCAGCAACGAGGGCTTTGACTCGGACAACAATGAATTCCAGGAGGGTGTCCAGCGCGTCAGAGCCATCACCAGCATCTGGTCCAAGTCGACTCTCTGGAGCTTCTTTGCATTGTAAGTCGGGCTCTGCTATACAAACCAATCCATTGTCGCGTGCCGTCGATTGACTAACGCTCTCCAGGCTCTACCTGATCTCCTTTGTCGACTATCTCCAGAATGGCATCGACTCTTCCCTCAACCCCTACATCACCTCCAGCTTCGGCGCACACGGTCTGCTCAACATTGCCAGTATCCTGTCCACCATCATCGGAGGTGTCATCCCTCTGACGATCGCCAAGGTCATTGATATCTGGGGCCGTGTCCAGGGCTTCGTCTTCATGCTCACCGTGTGCGTCATTGGCATGATCCTCAAGGCCACCTGCCAGAACATCGAGACCTACGTCGCCGGCTCGGTCATGTACTGGACCGGCCACATCGGCGTGCTGTACGTGATTGAGGTCATGCTGTCCGATATCACGACCCTCAGGAACCGCATGATCCTCATCGGCCTCAGCGGCACCCCTCGCATTGCCAGTACCTTTGCCGCCGCCCCGATTGGTGAGCTCTTCTACACCCACTCCAACTTCCGCTGGGCATTTGGTGCCTTTGCCTTCATCCTGGTCGGATGCAGCATGCCCGCCATGGGTCTCATGGTGGCCATGTCGCGCAAGGCCAAGAAGGAGGGCCTCCTCAAACCCAGAGCCGCGAGCGGACGAACCTGGATTGAGAGCGTCAAGTTCTACGCCGTCCAGTTCGACCTGTTTGGCATCTTCCTCATCTCGGCTGCGCTGTCCTTCCTCCTGCTCCCGTTCAGCTTGGCTGGCTACGCCCCCAACGGATGGTCTACTGGCTACATCATCGCCATGATTGTCCTCGGAGTGCTCTTCATTCCCGCATTCTACATCTGGGAGCGCAACTTCGCGCCTGTCCAGTTCCTGCCCTTCAAGTACCTCAAGCAGGGCACAATCATTGGTTCCTGCCTGCTGTACGGCATCATGTTCCTGTCCACATTCACCTGGAACGGATACTACTACTCCTACCTCCAGGTCGTGCACCGACAGAGCATCACCAACGCCTTGTACATCCTGAATGCCTACTCCCTCACTGCCACCTTCACTGCCCCCATCATCGGCGGCATCATCAGCTGGACTGGAGACTTCAAGTGGACCGCCTACACCGGTGTGCCCATCATGCTGCTCGGCACAGCCCTGCTCATCCCCTACCGCAGCCCCGACGCCTCTCCCGGCGTCTTGGCGGTGACCCAGCTCCTGGTCGGTCTTGGCAGCAGCTTCTTCACCACCTGCAGCTCCATCGCCATCATGGCCCCCGTCACCCACCAGGAGATTGCCGTCGTCAACGCCCTGGCCGGCCTCTTCGGTGGTGTCGGCGCTGCCATCGGCTACGCCATCGCCGGTGGCCTGTGGAACAACATCCTCCCCGTCGAGCTCAACAACCGCCTCCCCGAGGCGGCCAAGGAGTCGTCGCGCATCATCTTCGCCAACATCACCCTGCAGATGGAGTTTGCCGATGGCACCCCCGAGCGCCAGGCCATTGTTGACTCCTACGCCCACGTGATGCGGCTCATGGTCATCACCGGCGCCTGCCTCATGCCCCTCTGCGTGCTCTCCATCTTCGTGTGGAAGAACATCAACATCCGCAAGATCGAGGAGGAGCGCGGCAAGCAGACCAAGGGCAACGTCTTCTAATCGCGCCAGTCGCGCCGAAGAACCACCCCGAGGAGGGAAAAAAAAATGGAGGTGGAAAATGGGCAGGGACGGGTTCGTGATGAGTCTGATGCACGGGCTGTTTCAGCTCGGGAGATCAGCTTGTTGGATGAGTGCCCACTACGGAGTAATGCATGCAGTAGGGGATGGAATGGTCTTTCTTTTCGTTACATGATACCAGTGGGGGGAGGCTCTCCTTACTTTTTTCAAAAATACTTAGCTTAGGCTCTCTTAATCGCAGTGATTCCCCGATCAGATCAGCCTTTCGCCATCGTGAGTAGCATGTGAAGTGATCAGCGCTCATCCATCCATCCACAACAATCGGCCAAGAGGTGGCGCGATGAAGCGGTACCCTTGGCTGCGGCATAGGCTACCGACGGAATAGGAAAAGATGATGGGCACGACCATTTCCCTTCTTTCAGCGACCTGCATGGAGCAGCGCTCGCCGGTCCTTTGCCGGACGCGTGGAAGCGGGAAATTCCGAGTGGCCAGACGGGGAGGAAGTCTTGGCCAAACGCTGCCCTGAGGACGTGATGTGATATTTGCACCACCGTCTTTCCCACTTCCGCGGCAACGATAATTAATAATGAAGATTCATTCATTTCGCGGGATACGAGCGTGAGCAGTGGAGCTCCCCCTGCACTCGATATGTGCCACGAATAAAGCCGGGATTAACGTTGGCATTTCTCCATCGTACATACTTCATTAGCGGATAGCATGTCAGGCGGGCCGAGGGCAGGCTCTCTTTCAGCCCTGGATATATTGGCCAGGACCCGTCGGGCCAGACGTCGAAGTGGTCTGTCTGTCATGCCAAATATTGCCCTCCTTGGGGCCAACTCTGCATGTCAAAAGGCAAGACTCCACGCCAAGGCTCAGCCCACAATGCTGGACATGACTCTGCTCTCCCTCTCGTTCCATTTCCAGAGGATCCTGGTCAAATCGACCATCCTACGGCGTGTGGGCTGCTCCCTGCTGGCGGTGGAATTAACGTCATGGATCCCCCACTATAACCTCATGTGCCCATACGCGATACGCTGGTTTATTCCATCTTTTCTAGTGGAGATGTAAGCGCTAAAAGATGCCATCTAATCGATCAGTCAACAGGCTGTAGGGGTCCAGCGAGAAATTGAACATTTCACGGCGCATGATGGATGGCAGAGCAGCCACGAGAGCGTCAGTAGCAGAGAATCCTTCAATCAGTAGATGCCAGACAGATGCTCAAGGGACTCGGACCAAGTAAGGAAAGTAAGACGGGTTGTGGTTTTTTGAGAGTCTAGCACTTTTAGTAATATTCATGGTATCTTCCGCCTACAGCATCTCCAAGATCTTCTGCGCGGCCACTCGCCTCCCTCCGCCATTGTCCTCGCACAGCTGCGCCAGTTCGACAGCCTTCTCCTTCATCGAACTGGAGCGAGGTCCCAGCACGACCTGCTCCAGGATGGGGCCCAGCTCCCGGGCAGAGCATTGCGGCGCATTCCAGGGGCTGCCGAACTTGCCAATGCCCAGCCATTCCACACGCTTGGCGAAGTCGTAGGTGTCGCCCCAGACAGGCAGGATGACCTGCGGGACCCCGGCACTGTA
This sequence comes from Clonostachys solani, assembly GCA_902141235.2. Classification (NCBI taxonomy): domain Eukaryota; kingdom Fungi; phylum Ascomycota; class Sordariomycetes; order Hypocreales; family Bionectriaceae; genus Clonostachys; species Clonostachys solani. The sequence continues at coordinate 1,523,484 of CABFOC020000003.1, forward strand.
AGCCGTGACGATTCTTGTTAGCTCAAAAGCCTTGAAGAGGGAGCAATTCTGGAGTAGAAGCCTTACCTGAGCGCGTCGAAGAAGGAGTTTGCGCCGCCGTGGTTGACCGAGCAGGCAATGTGCCCGCTGGTGAGGATGGCAATCGGATCCGGGTCGATCCACTCGGTGATGCGCACGAGTTCGCCAAACTTGAGTCCCAGCGCCGCAAAGACCTTGGATCCTTCCCCGGTCTCGTACTCGCCGCGCTTGCTCAGCTTCCAGAGAACCTGGAGCGTCTTCTTGTCCTTCTCCCCCCTGACGAGGAGGTGTCTCAGCGCGCCGGCCATCTCGACCGCCTGCTGCTCGGTGTACGTCGCGTGCGTGCCCGTGTTGATGTATATCGTCGGGTGCTGCGACAGCCATGCGTCGAGATCCGGGTCGGTCTCCTTGAGTGGGGGGGAAGGCAGGACGATGGGACCGCAGCCGGTGATGTGATCCGGCATGACTTCGAAGGGGAAGTCGATCTCGGGACGGCTGGCGAGCAGGACCTTCAGTCCCTCGGGGGGGACGATGGAGATGTAGGCCCAGTCGGCATAGTCGGTGTCGATTTTCTCCTTCATCTGCTTCGCGTGGTCGGTCATCCACGTATCGTCGTGATTCAGGTACATGGTCCTGACCATGTACCAGACAACAGGCCAGTAATACCATGGAACAGGAAATGGCACCGTGGACCGCGGGCTAGGAGAATGTCACGCAGGTCAGTCATCCAACATCTACCATTGTAATGGCCTCGGGTAAAGTGAACGGGGGCGACATAGGGGACTTACGGAGGATACTTCCAGTAGTATTGCTTGTCTGGTTGGTGCGCCAGTATAAACTCCTTGTATGTGTTTGGTGACAGGACAATCCAGTTGGGCTTCACCTTGTAGCAAACCGTGACGGCCGGCGTGAACAGGTTGTCCACGACGACGGCGGTTGGCTTGACATCCTCGATGATCTGCTCAATCTCTTTGACCAGCGCACAAACTTCTTCCGAGGTCCACGGACAAGCGATCCGAGTCATCTTCGCTGCTTTGCCGACATTCCACACCGTCGGCGGCATATCGCAAAGCTCCTGGAACTGGTGCTCGGATCGCCCGAACAGCGCATCCTTCCACGAGGGGCCATGGAGCGGGATGAAGTTGACATTGGGGTGTGGTTTGGCGTCGGGGGAGGAAGATGAGATGCCAATTGAGTTGACATGTTTCGCCAGAGGGGCAAATGAAGCTATGTGCAGCTTCAGTGAGGGATCAAGACAGACCAGTTCATGGCTGACAGCCAAAAAGATGTTTGCCTGGCCTAGCTCGGCATTCGTGAGCATCAGGACTCGCTTTTCTTCAGCCATGATTTCTGATGGGCTGAACTTTAAGTTAATGATCACTTGGAGGGGGTTGTGGGCTTCGAGGACCTGCCGCAAAGATGGATTCCTGATATATCAGCCGAGATAGCATCAAGCGCCCGCTTCCTCCCTTGGCATTGCTCCCCAACTCCCACTCCCTCCACCTATAGCCAATGAATCTGACATTGCCCTCAACAAAGAGCTCAATCTGGTTCATCGCGTATCACCTTGTCCGTACCTGTCTCCGAATTCGGAACCTATACTACCGCACTTTTGTTTCGTTGCTACCCTCCATCCTACATGAGGCTCCACTGGATCGCATCGTCACCAAACAAAACGTACGGATGTATAGAGACCTTCGAGCCTCATTTTGCGAGGTATTGATACTTCACAGGGGGCACAGCTCGCAGTGGCAGGCCAAGAACAGCCAAGAATGCATGCCAAGGCGCTCGGGTCCTTCCCTTGGCCGCCACCCGCGTCACAGCCAAGTCCTGAATGCCCCGAGTCACGTCACTCTTCTGCGGCAGGACGGATTCAATCAGAGGGATGCTCCAGCTCACTTGGCGCTTTTGGCTTTCCCTGGCTTCAGCTGCCGCCCAGAGTCCAAGGCCAAGGTTGACTAATGTCCATCTAATGCCGTATTCCTTCCAAACAGGCAGGTGATCTCCAGCATAATGCCTGACAATAGCCCATTATTACCTCTTTAACGCTGCTGAAAAATTCTCTTTTCTCGTGTGATCCCTCCTCGAGGCGAGATAATCTTATCATCATCTTATCAGATGATCTATCCGGTGGCAAGCCCCCGGTAGAGGAAGAGGGGTGGGAGTAACATGCCACTAATGAAACCCACTTTACAAGTGCCGTAGATCTTTTTTTGTTCATGCTGTTTCTTCTCTCTTTCTCCTCTCTCCTCGCAACATCATCTTCCATCATCCTCGACACGAGTAGGTGAAAATTTGAGCGCCAGACAGCCATCGGTCGTCTCTTCCGGTTTATCCCCCCACATCGCGGAATCCACGGAATCCGAGTGCGTGATCAATGTAACATGAGAAAAGTGGCTCACGTAGCATTCGAATTTACGCCGCACGTGTCTAGACCTTCAAGACTCTCGGATCGGATCCCTGTACCTCTAAGCATTGGCTACCCTAGATCAAGCATAAAAAGGAACATGAATTTATCTAGATCACAACTTGATTTAAAGTAGAAGAGCACTGCACCTGTGATAAAATAGGAGGATCGTAACATCTGATAGTTCTTATTTTTGAGTAATGTCTTATTTGGTTTATGCCTGCATCGAAGCATGACTGCCTCACAGCTACAAAGTTTCCTTCCCGACCGTTGTAATGCTTCAAATCTTTTTTTGTTATCACTCTCCCTATAACTTCCATCGAAACATTACGAAACAAGAGTCCTCGAACGGCACAAAAGTCCAACTACAGGCGAAAGTCGAGAATTGATATTGTTGAGCCCAAGTTGGTGTGTGGTCGACACTAGCTAGCTATGTTTACCCCTTACAGATGGTGAGCCCCGATCTGCTTGAGGTTCTCCTCCTGCCCCAAGTATTGATACGCAGGAGCAGCGTTGGTCCTCGATGCACCAGTGATGGAGATGACCTGAGTGTCACCCGGAACGATGTCAATGGCATTATCACTCAGTATAATCCCGTCGACCTCATCAAAGACGAGACCTTTGGTGGGACGCTGGGCAGAGACGATGTAGGAGCCTTCCGAAGCTTGAACCGTAACACCTCGATCAGGGAACGCCAGATACTTGAATGGCTGAGGCCAATCCACCTCTCTTGCAACCACCTTGTTGTCTATAAGGAGACGAACCGCGATAACGTGAGGCTCTTCCTTTTCGTTGTCCGTTTCTCCCGAGTAAACCTCCGTGGTCCCGTTGGGAACGAATACCACACCGGACTTGCGTATTTTCTCTTTGATCTCCTTTCCGGTCTGGATCGAGATGAACCGAATCTCGACATCGCCGCGAACCTCATCCCGCAGGCTGCTTGCCACCCACACGTCGAACGGAGACCTTTTCGCCGGCTTCGCGTGGCCAACACTCCAGTCATGATGCTCACGCTGGACACAGACATTGACTGGCCGCATCTGCCGAGCGATGGCGTAAAACCCAGGCTTCTTCTTGAGATAGTAGTCGACAATGGCCCACGACGTCGTGGGCCAGCAGTCATTCGTCTGCCACACCAAAGCGCCGCCGCACAACCTCTCATCCCCCCATTGCCGCCGCCATCCTCGATACGCAAAATGGAGAGCCTCGCTCTGCATCAGCTGGGACAGGTAGATGTGGCCCCTGAGGTCGCTTGCGGGGCGGAAGTTCTCGACAATGTACGTGGCGATGCGTCTCTCGTGCCCGTGGGCCTTGTTGTGGAAATCCATTGTGCGCGAGCTGGGGTGGCGCTCGGCAGGGTTGGTGATGACGGACTCGAGGGTAGAGAGATGGGGGAATGCCTCGAGACCAAACTCGCTGACGAAACGGCCGCCGTTTTTGTCGAAGCACTGGTACTTCTCCTGGTACCCGTGCCAAACTTTCAGACAAGGTGAGCTTGTGATTAAGACATTGAAGGATCATACAGGTTCTTCACTCACAATTCCATTGATGGATATCACCCGCCTTCTTGTCATTAGCCTCCCTACCCTTGGAAGAGAAGGGCGAGCTGGGCCAATAAATGACGCCGGGACTTTCTTCAGCCACGGCCCTGGGTAGGAGATGCTCGTAGTAGTAGCGAGCGGGGAATGTGCCCTCGAGCCATGACTCTGGGTCCTTGTTGTCCCAAACATAGTCCAGCTTGTAGTACTCTTGCGTCTGGTAATCCTCGTTGTTGCCGCAGTACGCTATTATGGAGGGGTGATGCCGGAGCCGTTTGAGATTCTGCCTCGCCTCCTTGTCGACAGACTCGCGGAGCGACTCCCATGCTGGGTAGCTCCCGCATGCGAACAAGAAGTCCTGCCAGACAAGGACGCCAAACTCGTCGCAGGCATCGTAAAACGAATCGTCCTCGTACACACCGCCTCCCCATACTCTTCATGATAGTGTTAGCGATGCATGTGTTTGATACATGGCTGATTTGGGGAGATGAAACATACCGCACCATCACCTGGTTTCCTTCCGCCATCAATTTGACCCAGTTCCTGTAGCGCTCCGGCGTGATTCTTGGGAGAAAGTTGTCTGCTGGGATCCAACAAGAGCCGCCAGCAAAGACATCGACATTGTTGACCCGGAAGTAGAATGATTCGCCATGCTTGTCGTCATTTTGGACAAGCTCTGCCCGACGGAAGCCTGTCTTCTTCACCGACCGGTCGATAGTGACTTGGTCTTTGATAATCTCTACTTCTACGTCGTAGATTGCTTGGTCTCCATACCCCTTAGGGTACCATAATCTAGGTGCAGCTGCCGTAGCTAGAGTTAGTACCTTTTCTTGCATAGTAGCGGGATGTGACGGCTATTGACGAACAAATTTCAAAGGCAATGCTTGCAGTGGAATCCGTCGGGATGTTTGATGCGGTGACCACCGCAGCTCCCTGGTGGGATATCGAGACGCGAACTTCGTCGACTGAACCATCAAACTCGACATTGACTGTCCCGGACACAGAGCTCAGATCTTCCCGAACGGCATAGTTGGTTGAGACATCCTGGATGAAGGCGCTGGACACCTCCAGAGAGACGGGCCTCCACGGTCCAGCAGTCATCAACACGGGGCCCCAGTCCCATCCCTAGGCATTCACTCGTTAGAATAAAGGGGGAATTGATTCGAACTTGATACAGAAACATACCCAGTGATACTGCGCTTTTCGCACGCCCAGCCGTCCCGACTCCCCGTTGTGCGCAAGGTAGCGATGCTCCTTGTGCTGCTTCTCGATTTCCCGCCCACGAAGCAACGCGCTGTCGAAGTCAATGACGAGCGTATTACTCTCCGGAGCAAGCAGTGACGTGACCTCCACCCTATGGGCGAGGAACATATTGTCGCTCGTGAGAATGACCTTGTCGTTCAATTTGACGGTCGCGAACGTGTCGAGACCGTCAAACAGGAGATGGACGGACTCGCCGGCGAGCAGCTCAGGGCTAGAGAAAAAGGTGCGATACGTCCATGATTTCTCACCGACCCATTCCACGTCCAGTTCGTTCATATCGACGAATGGGTCTGCAATGCTGTTTTCTCGAAGACGTCGATCAGCCAAAATGGGGTGGAGAGGAGGATCCTGCATGCGCTTCTGGGAATCTCACCGGCCATTGTCAATCAAATCAATGTGCGAGACAGTCGGCACACGGGCTACAGGCAGCCAAGCCTCGTCCGGGTCATCTGTCTGCTTAAATGTCCACTGGGAGGAGACCTGCTCTCTACGTGCGAGCCTAGGCATTTTGCTGTGCGGATGAATCGATAGAGAATCGCTGGTCTGGATTGAGAGGCAATAAGGTGCATCGAAAGGTGCTTGAAGGGATGAATGGCAGGATGTGTTGAGGGAGAACATAATGGTCCTGGCCGTATTAATATATACCTATGGCTTGGTCTGTTGGTGAGTGAAATGCCATGACGGAGCGGGTGGAGAAGAGGATTGCTCATATAACGGCTTAGCACCCAAATGACCGACCAGTTGACGCAACAATGCCATTCTTTATTCGTTCACTGCATCTCTGATCATGTCCGAGTGCGGGCTTGTCTGCAGGTTACATGGATGAGCCCCAGTGGAACTGTACAGGTACATGCAGTAGAGATGTGAAGTAGAGAAAAATGTTACGTACCTCGAGGCATTTAGTCGATCTGATTAGATTGATAAGATTGTCACCAATTTCTCATCGACACAATATACACGGTGATCTCTACCTGGTTATAATGGGTGTATGTTGACGGCGCTTGGCTGACCGGCATCGAATTCGCCCAGGGGTGACGCTGGAGAGCTGGACCATTGCCCTGTATCCAGTCCTGGAGAATCAGAAAAAGCCACGAACTCTGTGCTAATGGTGGTGCGAACAAGCCGCTTAGTGTCTGGCTCAGGGGCGTGAGTGTTCCATCGGGTTCTCGCCCGCAGAGACTGCCAAGTCCCCTTGGCCTCTTCGGCGCTGTAATAAGTGGACTTTGGCCCATCTCCAGAGTCATCAGAGGGCCCTTTAGCGGGGACAATGCCTCTATCCCGGGGTTCGTGGGCTTGGCCCCTGCAGGCTGTTGGTCCGTGGTCTAGATGGTGGTTGAACAAACACACTTGCACGCAGAACTGATACTTGGACGGACTGAACGCTTGATCCGACCATTTTTGAATAAACCAGACCGCCTATTTTCACTAGACAACCTTAAGCCATATTGCATGCTCAATAGCTTAGTCCTGTTGTAGAATGGAGGCCATTAGACCGCCCCACCGACTGTTGGATGGTTTTTCTCCTCTTCAACCGCCCAATCCCCCTCTTCCCAGTAAGCAACGTGTCGAAAGACAGAATGACGGTCGACTATCCCCCGTCGAAGTAACCAGATGTTGTTATGGGTAGGATATTCCTAATGCATTATGACCTGTTGACGGAAAGCTGAACTGAATGTGTACGATGTGTAGGTCGCGAAGTATGTACATTCATTTCGGAACCGAGGTTACGTCTGGTCGGCGGTGTGATCTGAGACTTACGAAAAAATATCCTTAGATTTACTGTCAGCTATGCGGAGTTGTGTTCAATATTAGCCGCATAAGAACTCGCAGAGAGCCACGGGACGCAGCCTGGCTATCTGTCTCAGCCGAGCACGGGACCACATGGGTTGGAAGCAATGCCAGGGACCATGAACCTTGTGGTGACGATTGCTCAGTTCTTTATCGCGGATCTGAAGCACCAAGATTGGCGGGAGAAAGGCCAGATTCAGAACTTCATGCCATCGACAGCCCAAGTAAGGATGAACTGTGTTTTGACCTCACAGGTGAACCAAGGAGTGATACCTCAGAATACGGCCCTGAATTGAGTGAAGTCAGCCTGGAGAAATTCAAGAGCTCAGAAGATAATCTCCATGCACTGGAATCTCCATTGGGCCCAAGCACTGAGGATCTTGACATCGACTTTAAGCCACTATCTGTCGTTGAAGACTTAGACGACGGGGAAATAGGAATCAAGGCTCTGAATGACCTTCGATGCGACTACGAGCATATCGCTGGCCCAGATTGCGAGTACTTGGATGGTTACAACGGCAATCACATATCAGTTGGTGAGATGAGGGAGTGTTCAACTGTGCAGTGTCTTGTGCGCAAGATTGACGGCTGGGAGCCTCTTGACGATGACCAAGATTTCGAGGCATATTCATCTTGTTGCCTCACAGGCTTGGCACGAGGGCTGGACCCAATTTGGAGCAACCGTTTCTCTCCCGTGCGTCATGGAACCAGCGAGTGGGTGACGGCGGCGAATGATTGTGACTACACGCTCAGGGTATGTACTTTTCCAAGCTCATCTTCCAATGGTATTCTGCTGGCTAATAATTCCAAAACTATCTGCAGTCTGAGGAAGTGGCTATCTGGGTTGGTCTCCCGTTCCATCCGGCTTGTTTCGAATTGTTTAGAAGGGCCAGCATCAAAGCCCTCGGCCGCGTTGCTACGGAAGAATTAATGACTCCGTGATTACCACTGCAAATATCCGGAAAGAACGACGGAACCATTTTGTCAGCGTAATGACGACGTTGTTGATTCATTCCAGGAGGGTGATTGGCGATACAATCGAGGTGCCGAGTATCTCGTTGCTAATCCCATCTTCATTCCTACCTTCAAGCAGATCTGCGATACAGCTGGCGCAGTCCCTGAAGACTTCAGCGTACAAGGAAGTCCATTTCTTGGCCATGACGACCTAGCCAAGTCTTCAAATGCGGATCCTTTCCTGAGGTTACCTTCCGAGATACTGCAAGCAATTGTTGGCTATCTCGGGTCCAAGGACATTGCGCTTCTGCGCCTGTCGTCGGGCGGATTCCGTCATTTACCCATCTCAGTATGGTATTGGCTTCTAGTGGAGGAGCTCCCTTTCATATATGAAGCATGGAGTGAAGATGCCCATCCATACAAATGGGCACTCATTGATTCTGGCCGGTTTCAAGCGCTGACGAAACGTGGTGAAGAGTACGAGAAGATACGGGAAAAGACAATCGAAACGCTGCGAACCAATGAAACAGACGATCTGGAAACGTGGATGAAGAATTCCCCTGCAGCAAAACCTTGGTACGACACGGACGAATACAAGATGGGAATGGAGTCGTGTATGGAGGAAAGCAAGGCGTTGCAGCTTGTGTCACTACCATACGATAAGACAAACTGGTATAAGCTATATCTCGAGATTGTCAAGAATTGGAAGGACCTCAAAGGGTTGCAGAATCGCAAACGTATTTGGAAGGATATCACAGAGATCATATCCCGTATGATGGAACATGCCGAGGGAAAGACCGACGAAGAGGAGCAGGTAGACATATAGGAATCAAATGTCCCTCACAATCCGGTGTGTTGCAACACATATGGAATACTAGAACCTGGTGTTCACTATATTTGCCGCTTCATAACTATGTCATCTACATCCGTCCCTTCGAGATTGTTCTTGGTCATCAAACTCGAGTATAAAGAAAACCCGAACCTTTCCATCGTTTCTAGAAGCTGCAGTAACTTTACAGGCGTATTCACGGTATCCTCACCAGATGGTGACCATGGAAAGCCCTGGAATTTTATTTCAAAATGGTCCTTTGTGAGCTCATGTTTGCTCACGGCGCTGTCGAACGCCTTCAGTAAAGCGTCCCTGATTTCTTGGGAGGGTGGTTCCAAGAACGTTAGCCTATCGTGACTATCAAATGAGATGTGAATCCATTCACTTTTTGGTGGTGGCGGGTTTTGGCGGCGGAAGGTAATGACATCTAGGAGAGGTATTAGAGAGAGACATGACACAGCTGAAGGATGGGAGAAAACAACCTTTACTTCCCTGCTTTCGAAGATCTACCGCAGACTGAAACACCCATCCCATATTGTACAACGCCTCCAACATTTTTTTGACGAGACGTGAAGTATCATCAGGGCCCAAAGAGCCATCAGCGCCTCGGTACCAAGGGTTGCCATTCAGCTTGAACTCGCGCGCTTGACCATAGTCGCGCACCTCCTGTATTCCTTTGGGCCACGCTGATTTAAGGAAACCCTTAAAGCTCTTCACGGTGTCTGCTGGAAAGTTTATGAGGCGGATCCGGTCGTGTTGGTTAAGAGTGATGCAAGCAAACCTAGTAGATAAGGTCTCATGATGCGAGCTAGTTTGTTGCGTTGGGCCAGAGTTTACTTGAGTAGCTTGCTCATAGGAAGGGAGCTGATTATCGTCTGTTGCAGGATTTCCCATGGCGACGACGAATGGCAGCTGATCTACGGGCTGGGGCTTACTCTGAAGGATGGAGAGATCGAGGTTTCTTCTTAACGCAATTCTTTCAGACCGAAGTTTGTTGTCAGATTAAGGGCGTTCGGTACTGCGCCTCCTTAGATTTACGCACACCTCTTCTTCAGACTTCCTCGCGTGATCTACTATCCTTCTGCTACCATTATCGTACACTATATCCGCGTCATTCTATTGCTATACGCCTCTATCCGCGTCATTCTATTGCTATGCGCCTCTATTCCCGACATGGGGATTACTATACCAACCGGGTACCTTCTCGGGTACACTTTCGGGCATCTTCCTGAATTAGTTCACCTCAGGCACCCACCGGGTGGTCTTCAAACTCCTCCATCTATATTAGATTCGCAGTTAACCCAGGTATTAAACCTAGAGTAGGTCAATGCTATCCCGTAGCTCAGACCTTGAGCAACTTGGGGAATAGGAATCAACCAACCAACCTGACTGGTGTCAACTAGGGCTATGTACACTTGGGACGAGCCCTTCCCCGAGATCAATCAGAATGGGCATATCGCATGGAGGAATGTGGCGGCTGCACACCTAGCACAAACCCCAGTTTCCCACTAGATGTTGCTTATCTAAGGTGTGTTGCGGGTTTTCTATTTAGGCGGATGATCACTTTAAACTATGGCTGCTCTAGGCTTAAGTGACTTTAAATTATAGTATAAAGCTGCTCTTGTGGATGCATTGCAGCGTCCGTACGGGTGATCCCCGGTTAGATCCATGGGATCTGAGCGGTTGCTACTTGTGCAACCGCTCAGGAACCTGGTATATAACCGGTTCAAGTAATCTAGCTAGCTGTAAATGACCTTAGCAATCAACCAACTTCTACGAATCTTGTTTCTAACAGTGATCGATCACCGTACCCTTCCAACAGCTCTATAATTATCCGTCACACCTTGCAGATATCTTTATTCACTAACACTCTATTATCTCATCAATAGCCTTCTTCACGACCACCAAAATTAAGTCTTCGTGTGTTGTGTTGCTCACCCTCTACGACTCCACGTAAATTTGGGTGCATATTCTGGGATCTAAGGTTACAATCCTTCAGGAATAGAAGACTAAGGATATTCTCGGCACTCATTTCTGACAAGACGAAGCAGCCATCTCTTTCCAAGTAGAGTCGTATCACAGGGGGGCGGATCCCATTCCCCCTGGCAAACACCGAAATCCAGTCATACGACTACTCGTGGCCAGTGACAAATGTTGCCTCTATTGTTATCTCCAGTCACAGGGTCCACAGTAAGCATGGGGTCTGCCTCTTTTGAGACGTAAATATGATTCAGCATGTTAATTTCACACATGGTGTCCTCACTGGTGTCCTCACACACGGTGTCCTCACACATGGTATCCTCACCAGCGAGGAAATCCAAGGGCACAGAAATCCATGCTCATCACAAAGGAGCCATTCTACTAAATATATCACTAATATTCCTAATCTTATTCTTTGAAACTATACAAGGATAGCTATCTATTTTAATTTAGATACTTGTACACCATCTTGATTAATATTTATTTAATTGTGGATGCATTACAGCGTCCGTACGGGTGATCCCCGGTTAGATCCATGGGATCTGAGCGGTTGCTACTTGGCTCAGGAACCTGGTAGATAACCGATTCGAGTAATCTAGCTAGCTGTAGATGACCTTTACAATCAACCAATTCCTACGAACCTTGTTCATCACAGTGATTGATCACCGTAACCCTTCCAACATTAATAGATTATGTCTATAATAAAATTAGATAGCTACGTTCATGTTAGATAGATAGTATGAAAGTATAGTCAGATCCTACTTGAAATAAATTATAAAAAAATCAGACAAGGACCTACCAAGCTATATTTACAATCTAAGTAAGCCCGTACAACTGTATGGGAATCTTATAGCGTGTAGTAGCAAGGGCCACGAGAATGTAACAGGGATTAACCGATTGGATATACGCTGCCTCGAATTCCCCAGGTTGACATTACTCGAGAGCTACACTTATCTTATAAAAGGTAGCATTTCACCTGCTGTTTTTACTTGCTTACATTCATATCTATCTACACATCTCATCCAGATTACATTTCCTATTTCAACCAACCTGACACCAGTATCGGGCATACTTAAATCATCATGCGTTTCGGCCTTCTTCTCCTTCTTCCTGCAGCGGTGCTCGCAGCAGCCTCTGACTTGGGAGGCCGCTCCAACTTAGGACGCCGCTCCGACTTGGGGCGCCGCTCCAACTTAAGAATCCGCAAGAATTGCGTCGATAAATCTGCGACATGCGCCCAACAGGTGGCTAAATGCAATACAAACTCAGTCGTCCGGTCCAATTGCCCCAAGACCTGTCGTCTTTGCTAGACACTCGGCTCCAGCAGTGTAAGTCCGATTTTAGAGAAATTTATGGTATCACAAGGCTAAACAAAGCATGAAGGGACTTTCTAAGCAGGTATCAAATCGGGGCGAGTGGTTTTTCGCAAAATGCAGATTTTATCCTCTTGGCGATGGTTTTCCCATAGTGGTTTTCCCATAGTTGTTACGTAAATATGAAGAGTATTAAGTCGAGACTGGTTTGATACAGTCATTTCAACCGATCATTGAGTCTTTTCAGATTCTTATATCAAGTAACGTGGTGTTATCTATGGACTGGGTAGGTAGATTCGAGAGTGTCGTATTCATTCAATCAGATCCAGTGAAGTTCCTTTCGCTTTCAATTGTAGAGTAACATTGAATTCCTAAAATAGGTTGTTCAAGAATCTTGGTCTTCATTTCTTCGAGCTAGCCGAGATTATATTTGCCCAAATCTCATGTCGGATAAACCTGCCCCTGGATCTTTGGGCGCGTGAGACCCTAGGCTTGACAACTCCTCAACGGATGGGCCTATCCGTGTGCAGCCAGCTCGCTAAGACAATGGAAATAATCATACGGCTCTACAACTACCCCGCCGAGGGAGGAATCGAATTCAGGGGGATTCTCCTGGCGACAATATGGGGTATGAAGATGGATGCAGGGTAATCACATCTCCAGACCCCGGTTCAGGTTCAGCCTCAAGGCACACGTGAAACCCACTTAGGCTTCAATCGACGAAGGATCTGACACCTGGCCATCTTTTCATCCTTCGCCAACACAATATCCAGGTGGCTGGTTGAGCCAGCGTATGCGATAACGAAAAAAATCGCACCACCAGCCTCCGTACCCCGGCCTCCAGCAGACGATATGCGATATCGCAAAGCTCAGGCGCACGCCGCTTCGTCCCCCAAGTTTAGCTCAGACGAAAGTGGACTGATCAGGGGCGCTAGGCATAGGCGCAATGCCAGTCTATCCTCGATCTACGGCGGCTTATTTTCTCGGGCCCTCCCGGAGAACGTGCTGTGCTCGGGCGTCGATGACAGCGATGACGAGGTGGAGAGCCAGCGGCGATCTCTCGCCATCGACAAGTATCTGGACACTGAGCGGGAGGAGCGCAAACGCCGCCTCAACATCATAGCAATTGGCTCGTGCGAGCAGAAACGCATACTATGGAAGCAGATGCGATTGAGGGTGCACCCACTGCGGCTGGATGAGCAGGGCCCTCTATGCGCGGACGTCAAGAAGACGGTACTGGATGTGGCAATTCGTTGTCTAAAAGTGGCCCTTGACGAGCTGGAGGGGAGCGAAACCCCGAATGTCCGGCTAAGCGAAGACTCCATAGCTCCAATCAGGCAGATACTCCAAGAGATTGACTCTTTTATGGAGTATGATGAAGCAGCGGCAGCAGAGTTGGTCCTCCAAATTGCTCGCGGGTCCAAGTTCAACGATCAGCTCGACGCCCACCAAATCAGTTTTCTGACTGTGCAGCACCTGGTGCTTGATGACAAATGTCCTTCATTTCTGGCCTGCACATGCACAGATGATCACGATATCATGGAGGTCCTGGAGCGTGTGTTTTCGCCCGGTTATCGCGCCACCGAGCACGACTGGTTTCACTTCGAGAAGCCTTACCACGGAGTATTCGTCCGCGAAATACAAATCGAAGAAGGCGACAAAATCTTGAACTTCATCGACCTTTATAACCGCGCCGAAAGGAAGAGATGGGTCCACGTTTTCGAGGACCTTGCGGCGTTGGTTTTTGTCGCGGATCCATCACGATACGACGTGACTCTTGAGGACGAATGCAGGCCTCTTGATGAGTCTTTACTCTTGTTTGACTCCATAATCAACTCCAGCGTGTTGAGGAAGACTTCAGTTGTGCTGGTATTGTCAAATTTGGCCGCCTTTTGGAAGAAGCTGGAAACACGCCCTCTCTCGGAAGTGTACGGCCAATACAAGGGCATAAATGACCAGGCCGCCCTGGACTTTATCACGGAAAAGTTCAAGAGTCTCAATCGCACAGGGAAGCAAATTCGCATATATCACTCTCGGGGGGTTGGGGTGGACAATCAGTATGGATTTCTCGATCTTTTGGAGGGAGCAATCAATTAGTTATGGAAAGCCAAAGAACTACGTATGTCTTGTTCAGCTTTCAGCAAAGTCCTGGGCGTTTTGTCTACAACCACCTGGCTGAGTTTTCTCAGCCCTGTGGCTATTTTATCTTCCACTTCTCAGCATCTTTTGTTATCGCGATGGTTAGTCTTTCAGTTATCTTGATATTGATTGTAATAAAGAGCGGGAGTGAAGCCTCCAGATATTAATTTGAGAGAACATTGAATTAGTTGATAGGGGCGTACAACGGTTCGAACTAATTATAATAGTGAATTTCCAACCCTGCCACTGATGGATTCCACGAAACGAAATCATCGTCATACACCCCAACAAGTTCATAGCCCTCAACTGTACCGGGCGCCTTACAATCGGTTTCCTCCGTCAGATAGCTGTCATATATAGCATCCCAACGCGCAAAATCCCCCACGCAGGCCGAGAGACGCCCAATATGTTGATCCCGCTGATTGCCAGGCCCCCACCCTGAGGTGATATCTGGAGCTGGATTAAGGCTCGAAAAGAGGTCAAGTTTACCACTCCCGCTCACCGAAGCTGTGGAATCAAGGTAGAACGCAAAGAAGCATTTCTTCCCGGCCACCTCGGGTGGATACGTAAAAGTGAGGAGCGTGGTGGTATCTTGACCCCTATCGCCAGGGAATTTGGACACCACACCAACCGGAGCAGGAGCGATAGAGCCAGTGCCGGTGTTATACACACCTATTTTAGAGGGCTTGAAGAAGTCGAAGTAATTGGGGGGACCGTCGCTGGTTCCTAGCGGGCTGGCCAGTGCGCAGCCAATACCCATGAGTGTAACCAACATGATATTTGAGACAAGCATCTTTGAGAGGAATCAGATACTGTTCCTCTGATTAAGGCTAGTAGATGAATAATCAACCCGAGTTGAGAGATATGTTATATGACCTGAAGGCTAAATAGTGAACGGCGGGAAGACAGGCCTAATCTAGGGATTCTATCCCGAGTCGCCCTTTTTAAGATAATCCGCGTTGAAAGCCACTCCCATGTATTTGTATGTGGAGCGAATGTGATGTTAGCGAGATAAAATGAAGAGACGAAGAGCTTTATTCTTCAGGAAAGATGTGACTCTGCGCATAAAATGTAAGAATGGATGGTTGTGTCAGGTACTTATGAAGAGTCGGGGGAATATTCACGATAATTATTGATGCAGCATTCTCAAGTGAGACAGTGTGACCATCACAGGTTTTAAAAGTCCTTGCTTGATCTTAGGTTATATTCAACATCAAGGATCGGTGCCAAGGACTATTAAGACAGCCAGGAGTGTCAGCTGAGGCCATAGAGGGGTCTGTTAAAGAATGATTTTGAGGTGTCGGGTGGGCTATGTTCTATGCTTCTGGTAGTACCGATGTCTCTGGTATTTAATGATGATATATATAATCGTACATAGAGTCAATGCGATTCCTTCTCACTAGAAAATATTTGGCATCAACGTCCACATTAACCTTTGGATATGTATTTGCCACGAGTCTAGCCCGTCATGCGGCTTCTCCTTGAACACCTGGAGAAACGTCCAGTTCTTGATCATGATCTTGTGAGAGCATGGCCAGTGCGATTGTCTCAGACAATAGATTCCAGTGCAGAAGTCGAAGGGATGAAGTCAACCGTGCTTAGTTAAATATGTAAACCATTGAAATTCAGGACATGGTCACGCTTGCCTGATCTCAGGAATGATCTTTCGTACTGTCTCTTCATGATGATCCGATGTCACCGCCAAAATCAAAAGAATTGACATGACGAGCAAGTTCAGAAACCCACGCTTACCTTGGCGCCCGATCTCGAAAAGAAAGACACAATCAAACCAACCAATACCCTTTGAACATAAACGGCATTTGGTATCCTGCTCCCCAAGCAGGTCGACGCACACACTTGTATGGCGAGGATCATGAAATGTAGTGCGATGTATCGTAGACTCGACTTCCCTAACGTTCTTAATCAAGGCTTCGAGTTCTTTCTTTGCTTTTTCATTACCCATTAAACATATTGTGGTGTCAGGCCAGGTAGACGTTCCCCAATCAATGAAGAGTCCTTTCGAGCACGAGAACTATTGCATTAAGTTTGGCTTAACCGTTTCGTATGGCTCCTTTTGAAACTTCAAAATCGAGCAGTTTGATCCTTCGACACCATCAGCACCGTCTTTCATCTTCATGCGGGTCATTGGAACGATACCACGTTCTAGACACTTCTTCAGGTTGGAGAAGAGTTGCAAATACGTCATTGACATTTCCAGTGGCTAACAACTTCCGGTGTTACTAGAAAAACGCTAAATGATCAATGACGCCCAGCTTGTCTGAAATCCTACCCCAAAGCCATATTAGGTTTGGCGATGGAATCACCGCGTCGGTGTGGCTAAATTGCCAAAGAGAGTTAATAGCCTGGATTCCTGAAAGAAAAAGCGCACCGGGATAAGCAAACTCTATTTCCTTGCACTGATTGAATGATTGACTGGTCATTTTGAAGGGAAGCCAGAGCTAACTGTAGTAGGGATCGATTTCCGATCTGGCCATCGAACGGAAGATCGACGAGCCGGAAGCCTAGCACCCATCATGGCTGTGGCAAATTGAGCAAATACGTAAAGTAAAAGTGCTAGTTGAGGTCAGGATTACATATTCCCCGGAGTGATAACTGGTTCAACGTTGATACATTTATATTAGCCGGCTCTCACTCAAGCTCCCACTCAGCTTCACCAGTGCTGGACGACCCATATTCCAACCGCGACAACAGGTACAGAATGAGTCCTAGGATTGCAATTGTCGGCGCAGGTCTTTGCGGCCTGACAATCTCCCGATTGTTGGAATGTAGAGGAATCGATTTCGCTCTTTTCGAAAAGGGCGAAGAGGACAAGCATCTTGAGCGTGGGGGTGGCTCTGTCGACATTTACAAGGACACTGGGCAGCGAGCGCTGCGAGAGGCCAACTTGTTGGATGAATTCCTCAAATCTGCAAAGCTAGGCGACGACAAGCTGGCGATCTACGATAGACATGGAAAGAAGTGGGCTGAAGTTGGTGGCGATGACGGGCATCTAGCTCGAGGGCCACCTCAGATTGACCAACTGGTACTGAGACGAATGCTTTTAGAGTCATTGCCGAGAGGAAAGATACATTGGGGCCATCGAGTCAGTGCCGTGGAACTAGGTGCCAAGGGTAAACCAGTCTTGAAATTCGCAAATGGATCAACAGAAGCTGGATTTGATCTTGTCGTTGGCGCAGATGGTGTATGGAGTAGGGTGCGTCTATCGGTAAGGCATTGCACACCCAAAGAGAAAGGCCCTCCATCTACTTTACGAGGTCTAACAGAGATAGATAACGTCATGCAAACCTCGATATTCTGGCAAATACTTCATCGAATCGAGGATAGATCCCAAGAATACCATGTATCAGTACATCATGACTGAATTCGGCACTAACGATACCGCAATTTTGGACGGAGCAAAGCAAGTGATAATCCAGCGGCTGGGCGATGGATCTTATCGACTATACCTTGGTATTTCTGTTCCGGAAGACTTTCTCTTGGTATCACCCGACCTGACGGATCTATCGAATATCCGCCGCCTTCTTCTCTCTCAGGAATTTTTCGCGGGATGGGATGTGAAGCTGAAAAAGCTGATCGAGAATTGCGAGAAATTCCATATTCGACCGCTCTATTACTTCCCGCCCGATGCCTTGGGCTGGGACTCTGTCCCGGGCCTCACACTAGCAGGCGATGCTGCCCACGCTTCCACGCCGTACGTGAATGAAGGGGTGAACTGCGCCATGGTGGATGCTCTTGCCCTTGTGTCCAAGATCGCTTCACACGAGGTTGAGGGTCTGCACCAAGCTGTTCGAAAGTACGAGGAGGCCATGTTTGTTCGTGGCAGGGATTTGATTACTGAGAGTCAGAAACAAGGTGAATTAATGTCCCACGAAGATGGTCCGAATGCCTATCTGCAGGCTATTCAGTTGGGAGCTATGGAGGGGGATGGGCCAGCAGGATTCCATCGACAAGTTGTGTATTGTTGATTAGGATCCCAAGTAGCAGAGCAATAAAATGCACGAGGAGCAGGCTATATGTATGTAGGAGAAAATAATTAGGAGCACGGAACCAGCCATTCAAAAGAAAGGAGACTAATTCTCGGATTGCTAGTCTCTATGTGGGCAGATAGATAAGTTGCCGAATATCTAGTTCCTGAGCTCAGCGAGAGAGAAGTAGAAGAAACAATATGACCGAATTTGTTCCTTGGTTCTATATTCTATATGCATTGATTGAATGCAAATGAGGTGGTATAATATATCTATCTATATGAGTTCGGCATTGAAAGAACTGTTGTTTAGCCATCTAGTCCAATATAGTGGCCGTCTTTCTTCCTTACAAGAGAAATTGTGGTTGGGTATTAAAAGTAACGCAAAACCAGTCAGCGACTTTTTGAGTCTGATGAAATCTCCAGCATAGGAAGGCATTCTACTGGTCTTAAATAGCCAGTAAAATGGCGAGTGTCATGACAACGAGGCTGATTGGAGTGAGCTGAAGGAGTTGCCCTGCTGAATCATCGTCTTTTTCGTTCTGATCTCCCCCACCATTGTTTGGAGAACCATCCGCGTTGCTGGTATTTGTCTGGTTCGCATTCTCCCATATTGTAGAGTACGAAAAGCCCGGACTGTCAGTGATGGTATCATTAACCTGAGACCCAGGCCCATCGACCGACCCGGAGACACAGACCGACTCATCACCACTGGCGTACTTGGCGGCAGCACTCCATAGTCGCGTAATATCGCGGACCATATCACGAGTCCAGAACAGACGGCAGTTGGCAGCCTCATAGACAAACTGGCGGGGCGTCTCGGGGCTACTAGGAAGGACAGTATCGAGAATATTAACACCGGCACTGCTGCCGACAACAAATGGCGCCTTATCCAGAGGCGGAAGCAGGTTTGAGAGATCCTCGCTCGAGATGTTGAGGCCCTTCATCTGCTTGTCGGTAAAGCCGCGGGCGAAATTGCGCACCATCTCAGTCGAATCACTGACGAAGGAGAGATCTCGCACGTTGCTGCCTCGAGTGCCTGATGTGCTCTGCATCGGGCTGTTTTGCGGGATCCCGCCGACGACAACGCTCTTCACACCGGCACCGGTCTTCATCAAGCTAGCGAATACAAAGCAGGCTGTTTCACCATGTTAACAACCGGCCATTAAAAAAAGGGTATTGTGAAGACTTACTGGAGGCGCAGACACCATCGGTGAGCAGGACGATATCTTCGGCCTTGAATGGTGGTGAGGTGTCGTCGCGTCTGGCAATATTGAAGCCATCAGCGTCATACTCGTATTGCCCGTTATTTGTGAACGAGTCGTTATGGATCGTCACTGGGCCATAGAACTCATCGAAAGAAGCCCACTTGGCATTGCCAGGTTTGCGGAAGTAATCGGCATTGAAAACTCTGTTGTTGGTGTACTCGTCCGTGACTACAGAGACAGTGCTGGAGTTGAACAGGTTATTCTTGTTCATGGTGATTCCCGTCACGAAACGTCCGTAAGTGAGCAGCTCGGGCACGGCGCGAGCTCTGAATAGGTGGGATGGCTTCGTTGAGGGGAAGAACATGTTGAAGATGTCAAAGGCAAGGGGCAGCTGACCTCCTCCATTGCCGGACAGATCGATGACGACCTTTTTCACGCTGGCCTTCTTGGCCTTTGTGATAAAATCAGACACCGCTGTTCTGTAAGAAGCGAGGCTTGCACCGTCTGCTTTGCGGAAGCCTGGTAAACTGAGGACACCAACCGAGTCGTTTGTCAAGACATAACCAGATACAACACCACCGAGCCCGAATTGGACCTGTGTGACGATTGGATTGGTAGGGTAGCCGACGTAGGTCTTATTGGATGTTGTAGCTGAGACTGATAAGGTGGTCTCGGCTGCCTGAACCGGTTTCGAACTCTCATCAATGGCCTTGACCACAAACTCGTCATCGTCATACTCCGAATTGAGCACCCGCCCTTGATAGATAGCGTCGGCGTCGAAAAATTTGGCTTTGGTCAGGTTGGTGCTGGACCCGGCCATGTACGCCCATTCGAAAGTGGTCCCGTTGGCGAACTTCCCACTGAGTGACGGACCATTATAAACCTGGGTGGCCTGAAAGTGATTGAATGCCACAGAAGCTGACGGCTTGTGGCCTGTTTTGCCAAGGACACTGGCAGAGCTCTGCATCAATCGGTTCCAGGCGGCATGAGGATCAACAACGGTTGTTGGATCACTGCGCTCTTTAAGGTACTTCTGGAGGTACGTAAAGACGGACTTGCCATCGAATTCGACAATTGGGGACGCGTTTTGTATGTCGTTGATAATGTCAGAGTAGGCGAAAACCTGTGGAAGTTCCCGGTCGTCGGGTGAGACGGAAATGATGGACTCGTTGAGCGACCAGGTAAACAGACCGAGAATACCAGCGCTGTAGGTAAAATGGCCATCGTGGGCATCGCGGATAATGCTGCGGATATCCAATTCCAGCTCGTACTGGTTGGTGTAGTTCTTGTTCCCGATCTTGGTCTTGATTTCATCGAACCGGCCCATGACATCCACAGCCAGCTGCTGGTATGACTTGGGAGGATCCTTGAGGTAAGCAATTGAGCTCTGGAAAGAGAAGTACCTCTTGAGGACATCAATCATCGTGGAGGCGGCATCATTGTCGATAGGCACAGAAGTAATGCATTTGTATGCCGTCGCGCCGTCGAACCTCACCAGGAACTTCTGGTCGCTGGTGTAGTCCAGCTTGACGCTAGCCCGAGCGTCGACCTGCTGCTTCGCTACCTGCCGACATGGATTCGTGTCCTGCTGTGCCCTTGAGAAGGGGAGGATGGCTGCTAATGAGGCCGTGACCAGCAGCCCCTTCCAATTCATGGTGCGGAGATGATTTGGGGTGCAAAGCTGGCGCGGAGGGTCCAGCGAGGGAGGCAGAAGAAAAGAGCAGAGAAGAAGAAGGACGTGACCCTAAAGTGCGTCAATACGAGCCGGTCGCTGGCTCGTTTCACCTACCTACGGCGAATATGTGGGCGCAGATCAATCAACAGCCCTCCCCTGCGTTCAGGTCAAGCCAGCCTGATACGTGGCTGTGCGCTGACTCCTTACCAAGGGCGATCACCATAGCTCTGCCAAGATGCTGCCGGTTTGTTCTCTTCTGTTTGGGCTGATAAAAGACCGCGAGGCTAAGTTTTGGTGAGAGATCCTCGATTCTATTTAAAGCATGTGCACATCTGTTGCCCGAAGTGACGCACGCCGAGATTAGTTAAGACAATTTTACTCCGTACGTCTGAAACAATGCCAAGTCCACCCTGGCTTGAATCATAAAATTTTGGAGTTTCCTTCATAAACTTTCATTAATGATAGTACATTCTCCACATACAGCTTGGCGGCTTAGCATAACATCAAAGTCACGTTCTCCCGTATCACCTCCCAACTCCTCTGTGCCCGACCGAGAGCCTGCAGCAATCAAGCAGACGGATGAATGATATCTCGAGCCTGGCGAGGTACCAACCGTAGAGATCATTTGCATGCACCCTAGCGCCGAATTATGTCTTGGAGACACGCCGTTTGCATGCCACCCAACGTTCGAGATCCCACAATGTTTGAAGATTTGTTATCCATTGCAGAATGTGGAGATGAAGTGCAATCCGCATTCATTTTCTATGGTATCCCCTGGACTCGAAGAGACACGTTGGTCTTACGGCCAAATTGTCCACATTCACGAGGCAATGGGAGGTATTCATATTTTGCCAGCGAGCAATTGGAGAGGTACAAATGTATGCTGTTAGGGTGCCCACGATTTATTCATTACGAGCGTGGTGAAGCTTCAATTAACAACATAGACATTTCGACGAAATAAGTTACAATTACAAGAAAAACCCATTCCAGTCAATTCCTATACAAAAAATCGCTGATCATTATTTAAATTCAACATAACCCTTACCCTTAACAAAGGTGGCGTGCCAAGGAATATCTTGCTCGTGGCCGGCCAACTGAGCATAAAACTTGCCATGAGCAGGACCGTCGATGTTGTTGCCCACAGGGGTACCATCCTCATTGCGCTCATCCGCGTAAAAGAATCTAAAGTTTACACAAGTTAGAGTACTCCCTGGGTGAGAAAGAGGGTTTGTGTTAGGTTCTACTTACCGGAAGCCTTTGGCGGCGTAGGTCGCATCGGACAGACCAAGCCAGAATGCGGAGGCTGCCTTGCCCGTTCCCAGGGTAAGGACAAATGGAACCGGCAGAATGGAGATGTTCAGAATGTTCCCAGTGTATATGAACGATTTCTTTGTATCGGCAGGCAGAGTCTCCCAGCCAAGAACAGCTTGTTGCGCTGCAACATACGGGCTAACCGTATTCACGTTGAGGTCCGAGTTGAAATTGTCCAGTGGAAGGGACAAGACCGAGTCTTGGTTAGGAGGTGTTGTGGCGGCAGCTGCATTGTAGACTACCACGCTGGGAGACGCTTTGAGTTCGGACTTGATCGCGTCAAAGACGGATGGAATGGACTCGGGTTTGCTGAAGTCTGCCTTGTAGGAAAGGTATCCTTCAGGGGTCTTGGCCCCAGTGCCGTGTCTCGACGTGACAACGATTTGGTAGCCCTTTTCAGCCAGTGATTTGGCGATAGAGGAGCCAACTCTAGGCCCAGAGCCGAGGATCAGTGCGATTGGACTAGCTCCTGCCATTGCTATACTAATACAACTGATAGTGGATGGTATAAGACGAAAAGTTATAGTAGAATGCGTGAGAACTCCCTTGTCTTGAGTCGCTTGCTTGAATGTCGATTAGATCCAGGGCTTATCCGGAGTCTCGGACTCTATATAAGATTAAGTAGAGGAACGACCGGAACCGTCGACGATCAATCGAGCTCCTGCTTATTATCTGGTATGGCGCATGAATGATGCGATGCTTGGTAATCATCACACAGTCAATTGGTAATCTCACATTCTTGGAGTGCCAGTTTAGAGTTTCATTTGCACGGCAAGACCAAAGAGCATATTACTATCAAGCCATTTCTTCTCTGATGAATAATAAAATTTCTCTAGCCTTCTAGAGATTGAATGATCGACTACTGAAGCATGTTCCGTGGAGGGGAGATTTGAGATCGATCCACCATAAGTGGGCGGAATTCCGCCATCTACGCGTTTAGATCGCTGCCTTGTCATAGACCAAGCGGCTAAATAAACTACTGCGGGGTTCCCGGGTGGCTGTCTCGGGGCGATGATAATATATAACCATCGTGCCATCTTGCGTAAGATCAACGCAGCCTTGAGCATTTTCGCGGCAGATTGTCATAATACTTGCATAGGATGAAGCCATTCGGTGGGCATTGATAAAATGGGTTCCAAAACCTTCAACTCCTTGCGTTTGCGCTTCCTACATGGTCATCTTGAGCCGAAGGGTGAACATTGAGTCTCTCAGTGGCCCCATGGCTAAGACAGGCATAGGGTATAATAACTTCACGAGAAATGGTATGCAAGTATGGGCAGACGTTTGGTTTTCTTACTCTATGACTACAAGTAGGCTTGAGAACCTTCCTCATATCAGGGAACGATAAGCATCACCAATACTGAGGCCAGTTTTTATTGTAAAGCTATCCACGTACCCATCGCTGAATTTCAGTAATTACATCTGCCTCCACATTCCCTGGACTGAAGTACTCGAGCGGAGTGGGAGCACCTTCTCCAGATATAAAAAGGTGATTAAGGCTCTTGAACTGTCGAAACCTGAAGTTGGGAAGATTACTAAACTTCTCATGCAGTCTCGCATAGTCCTCAGTTGCAGTTACTTGATAGTCTCGCTCGCCTTGTAGGATCAGAACAGGCCTGCGAACATCTTTGAGTGTTTCCATGACATCAAATGTGCGGCACTCAAGCCAGTACGCAGGCCCGATTCCGAAAGGAAGCTGTTTTGCTGGGGTTGACAAATCCAGATCAGGCCTGTCGGCCACATCTGCCTGTTGCCGAAGCTCCTTCAACATGTCACTCTCGGCGGGCGTTTCTTCAGACGCGTCGGCCTTTGACTTGTTACTAGAGCCGGAAGACTCGAGGTAACTAAGCTGCCTGATTGCGCATCTGTAGATCGGCTTTGAAGGTGCCGCCATGAGAATACAGCCTGCTACTGACGTATCAAGCGAGGCAAGTCGCGCGGCAATCAAAGTCCCCAGGCTATGGCCAAGAAGGATTATACGCTCGGGATTAATCTCCGGGATTCGTCGAATTTGCCGAATGGCGTCTATAACGTGGTACACGTACTCCTCCGTCAGAGTGGCCGTCTTTTTGCTCATCGTGAGCTTCCCGAGCAACGTCGAGGCACGCTTGTCAAACCGGCACACCGAGATCTCATGTGCTGCCAGACCTAATGCGAGGTCCTTGAATGGCTTTGATGGTCCAACTGTCGAATCCCTATCCACTGGCCCAGAACCGCCGATGAGAATCACACAGGGAAATCCCTCACCCCTGGGATTCCTGGCTCGTGGCAATGTCAAAGTCGCACCCACCCGTCGCAGCCCGTGGCCTAATGTCAAAGAAACCGACCGTGAGTTGGCAGATGCGTATGACGGGGCCTTCCAAGGATGAGAAAGCCGAGGTCCTACTTGCAGCGTGATCAACTTCCCAGACCACGTCATCCAGAGCGTTAATGCCAGCGAGAGGCGCTCCGACTGGAACGGCACTGAAATTCTTGACAAAGGCCAACCAGCGTGCACTTCGGGACTGCCAATCGGTTTCACTGGCCCGGCCATGGAAGTGAGGGTCTTCCACCCATATTCCAGAACATGCTTGGTGATGAATAGGCGGAGTGGGAAGACTAATTGTTGGTGGAGCGATTCCCAGTTGCCTTCCTGGAGATAAACAAGAATATCCTTCGCATGTTGCTCAACCTTAATGGACTGGGTCCTGCGCTGATTCTCGCTGAGAAAGAATGATTGGATTTTAGTCAAGAGATCTGTTAACATCATCTTCACGTGGGTTATTTGACGTGTTGAAGCTGATGTATGTGTGTTAACCAAAGGTTCAAGTGGAGCAGATCAGCTTATGGACTTTGGGGAAATCCCTGGCGAAGATGCACAGTCATCTGATCAATTCATATGATACGGGCAGTGCTCCGCATATATTAGGTGGCTGCCTGATCTGACTAAGCCACGTTGTGATGATTCGCAAATGTTGTAAGATTTAGAGCTCTACCTTGACTTCTTCATAGGCTCTGGTGTAGTCTCCCATGGAAGACGTTTACTGCTCCTTCCCAGAGCACAAGATCTTGTAGGAAAACAGCCGCAAGACATAGCATTTAGTCAAGGATGAACTGTACAGACTGCGTGGGCAAGAAAAAAATGAGATCCTCGATAATAGCATAAAACATGGCAGCCGTTTTGTACCGTCTGCCGTCTAACCTACGTAGGTCAGTTTGTTAGCTCTTTGTACGGGACATGGAGTATTAACACACCCAGCTCGGGGCTTTCACGTCATCCAGATTCTTATGAAAAATGTGCTTATTATATCGGAGCCTATTTCTGAGCCCTCAGGTTGTCAAAGATATGAATTGCTCAATCGAAATTAAGATGCTACCGGCGAGTTGTATGTGAAGCCTGTGAAGGGCTCTAACAAGTCAAGGCGCCGGGAGGATTCCATGGTGTAGGGCTACTGGAAATATCAAATTTCAATCAAGCTATCTCGCTACATCTTTTGCAAAATGGTCCTTGGTCTTTAGAATCTAGTAGGCGGAGAACAGAGAAATCGTACGATGAAAGTTTACATCATGGGCCAGAGGATGTTCAAGTCACTTTTGTGCATGATTGGGCCTCCTATCTTGAGCCGGAGAATGAAATGTCCCATAAGCTAGAAATTTGTTTGTATCGGGTGTTTGTTAAGCACTCTAGCTTACTGGTAATGATGCTAATGTCTACTAGATACCTAGTTAGAGAAATCCGATGAGGACCCGAACCTGAACCAAGGCCCGGATTGCACCGACTGCTGGTAGAAATTTCATTCTCGCTATCGAGAAACTGAGCTCTAAGGAAATTGCCAAAGCAGTCGCGTGATCGTACCATGGCGCTTGGTGCTGGTAGCTCCTTACCGCATGCACAGTTCGCCCCTGGAATACGTTCCAGCCAAGGTGTTGCCTATATTAAATATCTCATCAGGCGTACCAGTCGGGCTTTAGATGTAAACGACAATATAGAGTTATCGATTATGTAGCCCTAATGTGAGGTTCTGGCCACGTCCGGACAATTCTAAATACCGATCATATGACCCCGGGCCTCTGATGTTGCCCTACCCGCTCCGATGGCACTTAGTTCTCAGATGGTAGCCTCCGAGTCCCTGAGAATTCAATGGTGCATAGTGCGGAGGTGTTATCGTAGGAAATGAATATATAGTGTGACGACTCGCAAGTTTCATACCATCCTGTTTCTTCGCTGACGTAGCCTTCGTTACAACCACACGACGATGCCTTCCTCCACAACCGCCAATGAACCCTCTCCGGGAGAAAAGGACATCCATTCAACGGCTACTGAGCCCCAGGATAATCCAAATGAATACGAAGATGCTGAAAAGAACTACCAGCCAAAAACTCTGAAATTCTGGACGATCCTAATTGGCATGTATCTGTCGATGTTCCTCGTCGCATTAGTATGTCACTCGAATCTCTTACATGCCCTCCCCAGATCACAACTAAGCTAACATGAACCGAGGACCGAATGATCATCGCAACTGCCGTCCCCAAGATCACAGACGAGTTCAAATCAATCAACGATATTGGCTGGTACGGAAGCGCGTACATGCTGACGGCCGCCGTTTTCTTCCCCATCAGCGGCCGCATCTACCAGATCTACTCTACGAAATGGGTTTACGTCTGTTCCATCATTATTTTCGAGGTCGGCTCAGCTATCTGCGGAGCTGCGCCGAATTCGATCGCCTTCATCCTCGGGCGCGCTATCGCTGGATCCGGATCCTCGGGTATATTTACGGGAGGGATCATGATCATGATACCGATGGTACCGCTTCGCAAACGACCTACGTTCGCTGCTTTCTTTGGCATGGCCTTTGGTCTCGCCTCGGTTCTTGGTCCCGTTATTGGCGGACTTTTTACAGACAAAGTGTTGGTTTATTGCCCCCCCCCAAAAGGCAGTCTGCTGTTGAACACCAAAGGCTAACTCTTACTCAATACAGAACATGGCGATGGTGCTTCTATCTAAACCTCCCCGTTGGAGGTTTCACCCTTATTGTGGTTCTGTTGCTTTTCAATTTCGATCAAATGAAACAGAAGAGCTTCCCTACCGTCATGGAAAAGATCAAAGCCCTGGATCCTTTGGGGGTATTCTTCCTTGCTCCGTCCATGGTGTGTCTCGTCCTCGCCTTGCAATGGGGCGGCACAACGTATGCCTGGTCAGAGCCTAGGATGATTGGCCTTCTCGTCACATTTGCCGTTTTATTCGTCGTCTTCGCGGTCGTGGAGGCGCTGGCACCAACCACGGCAATGGTCCCTGCTCGTGTCATTTTGAACCGTTCCATCGCCGGGGGTATGCTGTTCATGTTTCTACTTTCGGGAGCAATGATGAGCGCTGTGTACTACCTTGCCCTCTGGTTCCAAACGACGAAAGGTGATTCGGCAATGGATGCCGGAATCAAGACCATCCCTCTGGTCCTCTCGATGGTCGTCTTCACGATTTTGTCCGCCAAGCTTACTGAAAGTATCGGGTACTACGTCCCGGCCATGATCATATGCCCCATTCTATGTAGTGTGGGCGGCGGAATGTTATCTACACTGGATGAAAACTCTGGGCATAGCAAATGGATCGGATACCAAGTCCTCTATGGGTTCGGGATGGGATGTGGTTTCCAGGGCCCCAACCTAGCAGCGCAGACTGTCTTGCCACGAGTCGACGTCCCTATCGGCATTGCTTTGCTGTTTTTCATGCAGCAATTAGGCGGTGCCATTTTCGTCTCCGTGAGCCAAAACATATTCGCCAATGAGCTCTTGAAGAGGCTTTCTGGGGTCGCTGGTCTTGACACTGAAGCTGTTTTGCACCAAGGTGCCACTGAGCTCCGCAAGATCGTTCCACCAAGCGAACTCGACATTGTGATCAAGGCATATAACGCCTCAATCACCCGCGTCTTTATCATGGTCGCGGCACTCAGCGCAAGCATCATCATTGGATCCCTGGTGATGGAGTGGAAGAGTATCAAGGGTCGAGATGGAGGCGACAAGGGACTCTCGAAGGATGCGGAGGGAGACCAGAAGAACTAGACTCCAGAGAAAGAGTAAGTGTGGCAGCCAAATTACTGAGCAAGGCCAGTCTGGCTGCAAATCACTAAAGAGGGTCACATTTGAGATGGCTACGAGGCTAAATAATAAGTCGATACATGTATCGTATCCGCGATGGGGGAAAAGGTAGGTTACCCATATAATTAGCAGTTAATATATTGAGCTTTCCCATGCGGGACATTCCGATCATACGATGGGAGGCAGCCAGTCTTTCAGATGTGGTTCCCATTTTTCCAACTGAAGGGGCGGAAATTTGTCCGTGGTTGTAGCCGGTCGACTGGCAGCAAGGAGCACTTTGACGTAGGAAGAAGGCTCTTAGGCCTGTGCTCGTGATATCTGGAGAATATTGATTGATTTATCTTCAACTTCCTATTTGGTGCAGGCCATGGTCAATTTATTGATATCATGATTATGAGAAATGCCCATATCGCAAAATAGCAAGATTAGATTGCGACTGTTCGGCCTAGTGCCCACCCTTTATGACACTGGCCGGGCAAATTTTGTCATGTCTCCCGATTCGCAGTGACAAAGCATCAAAGTTGCCTCGGTTCAGGAATTTAGCGCAACCAGCTTCTACATTGATAGCAGAGGCTAGAGTAGATTTGACGCCACAATGAAATTATGTGATGCGTCTCGGCGAGAGGAGAGCGGCAATATGACCAAATCAACATATCTAAATGGCGATTTCCAAGCAGATCGTCATCAGAGGAAACCATTCGACACGGTCAAACTTCAAGCCACGACACTCGTTCAGGCATGTTTGTAATTCGTAATGTTGAAGTAGACACATAAGTCCTTCTCGTAGCTTTCTCTCGCCCCTTCGTCCCATCTATATAAAGTTCTCTCAATTCACTCACAAGATGTTATCCAAATTCAATCAGCACATCAATACAGCGCCAAAAATATCAAAGGAAACATTTACTACAAAGCCATCTCATCCATCATCAAACACCCCATCATGTCTCAGAACAAGATCTACCTTATCACCGGTGCCAACCGCGGAATTGGTCTTGGGTTGACTGCTAGTCTTCTTCAACGGCCCTCTACCACCGTCGTCGCCGCTGTCCGCGACCCTGCCAAGGCCAAAGAAGCATTGGAGAAGCTACCGAGAGGCAAGGACTCGAAGATTATTGTGATCAAGCTGGACTCCGGAGTGGATACGGATGCCAACGACGCTGTCTCCCGCCTGCAGAGTGATTTCGGAATCTCTGCCCTCGATGTCGTTATCGCAAACGCCGGCATTGCCAACGATGGCAACACTGTTCTTAACACCACCCCTGAGTCTATCCGTGATCATTTCAACGTCAATACCATTGCTCCCATTTCCCTCCTCCAGGCAACACAGCCATTGCTGAAGAAGGCACAGAGTGGCAATCCCATCTTCGTCGCCATGTCAACTGCCGTTGGCAGCATCGGGTTCCAGGAAAAGCTCGCCCACTTCCCGCACAGGCTGAGCCCCTACGGAGCCAGCAAGTCGGCATTGAACTGGCTTATTAGAAGGGTTCATATTGAGGAGCCTTGGCTTACTGCTTTTGTGTTCCATCCTGGACTGGTCCTGACAGATATGGGAACGGGGCTGGTAAATGCGGCCAAGGACCCGTCCCAGACCGGGGCCATTACTGTTGATGTGAGTGTCAGCGGTATTCTCAAGACACTGGATTCTGCTTCCAAGGAAATCGGCGGTACCTTCCAGAATTACGATGGTTCTTTCCAGTTCCCATGGTAAATAGGGGTAAACGGCAGCGCACAAAATGCAACAGGTTTGTGTGCGGACTTGTGTCAAACAATAGAGGCATCTGACAGGATTTGGCCCAAGTTGTTCACTGGAGGGCTAAATTTTGGCAAAGTACGAGAGGATCCAGGTATTTTGAGTGCAACGAGTGTTAGGATAACACGTAGTTTAGAAATTCTACATGTATTGAAAACTTCAATACTGAATCGAAATAATTCGTTTATGCCCAACGAAGCGAGTTTGAATGGTGCCTTGTTTTTCCTCTTACCTAGGCGTCAATGAAATTTACTGGTCGCATTCTTTTCTTTTGATTTTTTCCTAGTCTCTGAGACAGGGTAAGCACAGGATGCCATCACAATCACGTGTTAGGCACCATTTGGACATCCCTACCGCCAATTCGTCATCGTATGACACATCTCACCTCACCAACTCCCAGGCCGTATATCAACGAACGGTTGCACAAAAGTCGTGTTAGTCGCCTGCTGGGATACCTATCTCCGAACATGGTCCAGTTTTCATTTATCCGACCTTTGGAAAGCATTGTTGGGTACGAAGCTGCTGATCGCGTTGAGGATGCTGCATCCGATTTCCGGGACAACGTGGACTTTGCGATTGTCTTCCGCCAGATATTAGAGGATGAAGGTCTTGTCTTACCCGAAATATGGGATGAGGGTCGGAGAAGAGGACTGATCAGGTCCAGCCCTGACATCGTCAAATCAGCGTTCAAGATGGCAGGGTGGTTTTGCGGGATCCTCTCGGTCAAAGCTGTCTACTTGTCGGCCCAGAAAATACCATTTTCCAAATACGGGAAACGCAGGAGGGAGGAAAAGTCCCGGCAGAAGGCGTTCAGAGAACTTTTCATCAAACCAGCGATAGAACAGCCGGTCAGCTTGGAAATACCGTCGACTTCGTCAGCTGAAACAGGTGGCTTCTTTCGCCTCCCACCTGAATTACGAACCAAGATCCTAGTTTGCGCCTTTGGTCAGCGAACATTGCACATGAGCCTGGAGTACCAGCACCCTTTATATGTCCCCCATGAAAGAAGGCAGGGGTATGCCACGCACGCTGGGATCGAGAAACTGGCCGGATTTGAGGAATCGCACCTTCGAACGGATATCCCGAAGAAATGGATATGGTTTGGGTGCGTGTGTCACCGATTCCGGCCTGGTGCTGATGGAAATATACCCTTATCGCTCGGTAGAGTTGGCTTGGGGGCTGGGGATCTTGACACTCAACATGTGTTTAGTGGTAGATACGAGCAGCTGTGGCGAGGTGATCTGGACCTTGGGCACGATCTTTGCCTCGAGGGATTTGGGTATTGCGACAAGTGGGATGGTACTTGGCCTGAGAAGTGCCATATCGGAATTATGGGCTGGCTTTTGACCTGCAGGCAAGCGTAAGTGTTCAGGGCCTCTGTTCTTGCTCCCGGAATGTTATGGAACGTTATGAAGTTGCTAACTTCTACCTAAAGATACCTGGAAGGGCTTCATGTGCTTTATCGCACAAACACAATTCAAATATCATCATTACAGCTTCATCAGAGCCTTCCAGATATCCTTTCTCCGACGGTTACATCGAACATGACTTCGTTGGAACTGGTTTGGGACCTAGCAGCACTCCCTTTTGACGACGGTTTCATCAGTAAGAAAGGCTTACATTCCAAAGATGAACAAATGCCTCTCTTTCCATCTATGAAATACCTTCGGATCGCCTTCGCTGAAGACCTGACAAGCAGAAGATATCAAGCATTAGGAATTCGTTGGGACTTCTCCGAGAGCGGCTTAGCCGATATCCTTAACGATTTCATTTTTCCAATGCTGGATAGATTCATTGAAAGGACAGTTCCTCTCACGACAGATGTAACCGTTTCATGTCTATCTTGGGATTGGTATCGGGCTATTAATCTAAGACTGTTGGATGTTCAAGGAGAGGTACGATCGCGGCTGCAAAGAGCGGACATCGGTGGTTTGAAACTTTTTAGGTTGATACCAAAACCAGAGACAAACAACTCAGAAACAGGCGGCGAGAGTTTACCACATCGGGTCTCAAGAGAAGGGATTTGGATTCATGTCGCTCAAAGAGATATGCCATCCAGATCTAAATTATCTGGTGAGTTACTCCCATGTGCGCTCACACGTGAACCAAATGCTGAATGTCAGGTAGAGGATCTCAGGCTCGGCCAGCTTTACGACTTTTAGATCTAATAACTAGAGGAATCTGCTTATACTATCATTATAGGATGCGAGAGTTTGAGGACAAAGTAACAAACAGCAATGGAAGAGGCTAGAACTGACATCTGAGCACAATGAATACAAAAGGCAAAAATAAGCTCTGCCAGCCCAAGGCTACAACGCTATCATCATCTGAGACCCCCTTTTTCCTCTGATTGTTTGTGTGAATTTTCATGTATCGGCTCTGCGTGTTGAATGATAGAAGCCAGGTTACTATATTATCCTTGCGCCCGCTACTCATCCAAAGAATCATCTGACGACAGACAGTTCGTTCGGGTTTTCTGGTAAATAATCGGTTTTGTTCGGTCCTTCCCACCCTTATTGCAGATAATGGACTGGTATCTCATCATATCCGTAGTTTTGCCAATTATGAGGAGAAAAGTCATCAACACCCAGCCAAACCTGGACATCAAAAACAGACTGCGTAATGCCTTTACCATACTCTTCCTCTATTTTTAGAGTTATCCCCGCGTTGGATGGGGACTGGAATCTGAGTGGCGTCCTAATTCTTTTGCTTAAATTTCCAAGCTTTCCTGCCAGCTCAAGGTCCATAGACTCAGCTGCCTTGTAAAGTTCCGGGTCCTCTTCAGCTGAGGCCAGGCAAAACCACAGCCCGGATCCCTTGTTCCAGCCACATAACGCCATAAAACGGCCGCTGGTAACTGATTTCCTGTTCTCAACGTTGTTACTATCCTTCCTCTGCCACAAAATTCTGTGATATCCGGTGAAGGAGGACTGCCTTGGAGGCGGCCTGAAGATGCCTTTGGCCGAAACCCACTGGTTGCGCGGCTCAATAGCTTCAACGGTACAAACATATTTTGAAGTATCAAATTTGTAGGACAATCTGAAAACCTGCTGAGAGAGTTGCTCGAGTGCTTGGAGCTCCGCTGGTAGCAGATTTTTGCTGACGTAGATCTCCCCAGGGCTAGCCAGAGTGCCTTCAGGTTCCAACAACAACTTGTCAGGGCAGACTCGGGCAAATAGACCGGCGCCATAGTTCTTCAAACATATGCCGCAGTGTCTTGAGGCTAAACTGCGTGTGTAACAGTTGGGAGACATGAAATAGGTATCGTGGTTGATGGCTTTCAGGACAACCTCGCTTGATAATTTGAGACCCTTGTTCATCATTCTGTATTCTGGAACGAGGCTTAAATGTGATGACGAAAGTAGTTGGTGTGCCATACTAAATTCTCGAGGACTTCTAGCCAAAATTCCTCTGTAGGTTTTGGCACCAGGATGCATCTCGTTAAAACGATCATAGACGCCGTGGTCCGACGTCTGCCAGGCAAACAAGGTCATATCGTTAGTTTCTTTGATGATTTCCTCTTGCAGCCGCATGAAAGCACGGTCGCCTTCGCCGTACAGCATTGGCATGCTGAGTCCAAAAATTCCCAACAAGCAGTATGCAATATCTTCCTCCCTCTTGGTCTTA
This sequence comes from Clonostachys solani, assembly GCA_902141235.2. NCBI lineage: Eukaryota > Fungi > Ascomycota > Sordariomycetes > Hypocreales > Bionectriaceae > Clonostachys > Clonostachys solani. The sequence goes on from CABFOC020000003.1 coordinate 1,557,341, forward strand.
CGAGTTGCTGCCCATGACATTCTCTGTGCCACGGTGCAGGCATATAAGCGATTTCGAATTGCATCGAACCCAGTCGTGGCAAGGAGTTCCTTGTCGATGTTGGTATTTTGAGAAATCTGACGGCCAAGATCTTCCTTTGTTCCTGTGTATTGCCATTCTTTGTCGAAAAACATAACGGTACTTGGCGCAATAAGCTCCTGAAGCGTCCAACCGCTAGAAAACCAGTTGGACTTGGTAAAGTCCTCGTCAATCGATTCCGAACACGAATAGTCGGTCAAAAAGGCATAGCACTTGTGAGAATGGCCATACCATTTGAACATGGAATTGATCGATTCTGATAGCTCGGCGCTGCTGCTTTTATCGATGCAGCAAGTATCAACCCATGCGTACTCCAAGCCATCCTGTAGTGCTTGCTGGCAGGCGAGAGCTATCCTTCTCCAGCCATCCAATTTCCTACGGCTGGTCTGGTGGAAATCGGCGAATGTAACCTCCCCGTCTCCCCAAGTATGAGACAGAATAGCATAAGGCGGTGCATCTTGGAGCTCCTTAAACTCTAGCTTCAATGTTTTACAGTTGATAAGGCGCATTTAGGAGTGGGTATATAGCCGGGATAAATCCCAACCCCAGGAGGATAACCATGGTTGGAACTGAGAAAGGAAGAGTCCTTCCAAACCTCCTCATTGTTGTCCGAGCGGGGAACCCATGCCAAGACTTGAAGCAGAGTGGGACGACTCCAAGCTGAATGGCACAGCCGTGCTCATTTTTCTCTTACTCGAGTTAAACGGCACCTTAACCAACGAAGCTTCTTTCGTAGCATCTTTGAGCGAACCCGCAGCCGTGCGAAAGACTGCTGATAATGGCGAAGACACGTGTATGCTTCGCGGCAACAGCTATCGAGGGGCTGATCATGGCATGGACTCCTGCATGAATCCTGTGATATGAGAAAAGATGATCTCATCGCCCGCTCCAAGCTATGAACCTCTCTCCAGAGATGTGCTTTGATACAATATTAAGAACTTAACGTCGAGTAATATCTGGCTGCGTGACACATGGTGCTGGGAGAGAGAACATCGTATCGCGTCAAATTCACGGTTTAGAAGAAAGACTTTTACTTGGTTACATGACATGCTGCACACCAAACATCGCGCTCAGGCTCTGATATGTAGATACGAAATGGAGTAGATTTTGATTGCCAACAATAAGCATCATAATTCAAAAAAATTACAATTCATCTTGCGTATTAATTTAATATTTGGACTGCTTGTTGCGCCGTGCATTTCTAATCATCGACATATCTTGGCGTTGGTTGATCTACCATGCTTTTACATACGTACGTCACGGACTTGCCCAGGGTCCCTGTCGAATCTTCGGTTGCAAGGAGGATCATAGTGAGATTCATTTTCCATGTCCCGTCTCCTCTCGGGCTTGGTGATTTTGTGTTGGTCGGTAACCCCTATATTTTGCAATCGGATAAGACAGATGATAATATTCACAGGGGGCCACGCATGCAACCTTATCTCAGTTGTAAGATCCTCGTCCATAGCATATGAGTCAATGTCAAATGACAAATGCTCGGTGGTCCGTGGAGCGCTGGAAATTTTATTCACAAGATACAGAATCCACTTGCCGACAGCCGCCGGCTCCTTCGTAAGCCATCTGCTGAGAAATCAAGTCGTGGACCCCTGACTCCTCGTATCCTCATTGGCGAGATCTAAACTGGCTAGCGAGCAAAATGTTATCTTGCCGCGGATCTCGCTGCCTGATTGTTAATCCACTCGCCCATAAGCCGCCTGCATATGCTCCATACATCAGGATGGTCCCGCCCAGTTTCAAATCAAACCAATCTCTGACGTGGGTTGAATCCACGAGCTGCTTATCGTTCTGTAACCTGCTCAACAAATACGCAGCGTTCTCAACCAATACGCTATGCGATAACCCGGAATCCCGGAGTTTGGGGCTTGGTCGAGGAATGATGCAATACCCCCCTTTATGGTTCTATCTCCTAATTCCGGCCTAGAACAGATTAAGTTGGGTTGCATTTCACATCCTGAGGGTCCAGAAAAGTTTCTCCGAGATGGATCTGCCATCGTGTTGAATTTGTCATTGGATGGGGATATGGTCGGATATTAGAAATCCTCGCTCCTAAGATAATCTCCAGTGAATTGAAAAGTCATATCTTCCCCATGAACCAACCGTTCTTCTCAAACGTGCCAGTCTAGCTGCCTGTGCGAGCTGAAAATTCTTCCTTGCTGGCGAACTGGGCCACCCTCAATCCCTCATAAGCCAACACCCACCGGCCATACGAGAGAGCGAAATCGACCGTTCAGCTTGATTTCCCCAACATGTGGGGAAACACAATCGACGGTGAGGCTATTCGCCGAACCCAGTCGGCGACAGTGAGGGATTCTGCACCGCCGGTGCACCCTCATCACCGAGAATTGACCCAATCCCAGCAGCTGGACGATGAGGAAAGCCGCATTGGCGGCACTGGAAGCGAAGACGGCGCCGGTGAAGGAACCTGGGGAGAGCAAGACGTGAACAAACTCAACGAACACGATGCCATCGAGGCATACGAGGCTCTCGGGCGTGACCTTGCAGACTTGCATCACACTCGGACTGTCGACTCGCAGGCCAGCAAAGGCCGCGGGATTTTAGGGCGTATCGGCTCTGGGGTTGCTGCAGTACGGACGAAATCACAAGCGCCGGAGCACGAAAAGGATGACGGCAGTGAATCGACCGAAAGAGACGACGAGTTCGACCTGGAGGGCTTCATGCGCGAAGGGCATTTCGAGAAACGCACGGAAGCAGCAGGCTCCCTCAAAAAGGTTGGAGTGGTGTACGAAAACCTCACTGTTAAGGGGGTGGGCAGTACCTCAACCTTTGTCAGAACCGTTCCAGACGCCGTCATCGGGACATTTGGTCCAGATTTGTACAACATCTTGTCCCGATTTTTGCCATTCCTCCGCTTCAACAAGCCCCCGACGCGAGACCTAATCCGAGACTTTACGGGCGCTGTCAGAAATGGCGAGATGATGCTCGTTCTTGGCAGGCCAGGATCAGGCTGCAGCACGTTCCTGAAAGCCATCAGCAACAAAAGGGATTCATTCGCCGGCGTCCAGGGAGATGTTTCTTATGGTGGTATTTCAGCCGAGAAACAAAAGAAGCAGTATAGGGGCGAGGTCGCCTACAACGATGAGGATGATATCCATTTTGCCACTCTCAGCGTGTGGAGGACCCTTACATTTGCTCTGATGAACAAGAGCAAGAAAGCCGTCCGAAAAGATATTCCCACCATTGCTAATGCCTTGATGAAGATGTTTGGCATCAGCCACACCAAGCACACCCAAGTTGGTGATGACTTCGTTCGTGGTGTGTCCGGTGGCGAGAGGAAACGAGTCTCCATCGCAGAGACACTTGCCTCGAAGGCAACTGTAATTGCGTGGGACAACTCAACTCGAGGGCTCGACGCATCTACAGCGTTGGATTATGCCAAATCTCTTCGCATCATGACTGATGTCAGCAACCGGACTACTTTGGTGACCCTTTACCAGGCTGGTGAGGGTATTTATGAGCTCATGGACAAGGTCCTGGTCATCGATCAGGGCCGGCAAATCTACTCTGGTCCTGCCAACAAGGCCAAGCAGTATTTCATTGATCTCGGGTTCGAGTGTCCGGAGCGCCAAACAACCGCCGACTTTTTGACCGCTGTGACGGATGCCAACGAGCGCCGCTTCCGACCAGGCTTCGAACACCGGGCTCCCAAGACTGCTGAGGAACTGGAGTCGGCCTTCCGCAACTCTGCGAATTACAAGGACCTGCTTGCTGAGGTGTCTTCATACAAGGACGAACTGCATAAATCTGATTATGCCGATGCTAAAGAGTTTGAAGGAGCTGTTCAGGAATTCAAGTCAAAGCATGTTTCGGATAAATCACCGTACACAATCCCATTCTACAGGCAAGTACTGGCTTGCACCCAAAGGGAGGCCTGGTTGCTTCTTGGGGACACGACTGCGCTTTGGACAAAACTGTTCATCATCGTCGCCAATGGTCTGATTGTAGGCTCACTGTTCTACGGACAACCTACAAATACCGAGGGTGCATTCTCTCGTGGAGGCTCCGTCTTCTTCTCGATCGTCTTCCTCGGTTGGCTCCAGCTATCTGAGCTCATCAAGGCTGTGTCCGGCCGTGCTGTCGTCAGCCGCCACAACGAATATGCCTTCTATCGGCCGTCCGCAGTATCTCTGGCAAGAGTTCTTCTCGACCTCCCGGTGATTTTAGTCCAAGTCAGCATCTTTAACATCATCATGTACTTTATGATGCAGCTGGACGTCAGTGCCAGCAAGTTTTGGATCCACTTCCTGTTCGTCTACACCACGACAGTCATGATCACAGCCATGTATCGCATGTTTGCCAGTCTGTCACCAGAGATTGACACTGCTGTTCGATTCTCAGGTCTGGCGCTGAACCTGCTTCTCATTTTCACCGGCTATGTCATTCCGAAGACACAGCTGCTGAAAGACTACATCTGGTTCGGATGGCTATACTGGGTCAACCCAATCAGCTACGCTTTTGAGGGCGTTCTCACGAATGAGTTGTCAAATCGTCTGATGGATTGTGCCCCAAGTCAACTAGTACCGCAGGGGCCCGGAGTCTTGCCTGAGTACCAGGGATGCGCCATTACAGGAGCAACGATAGGCTCGCACCAGGTCTTGGGCAGTGACTACTTGCAGTCCATGTACGACTACAGCCGTTCCAACCTCTGGAGAAACTGGGGCGTTATCGTCGCGTTTGGTGTCCTCTATGTCCTCGTGACAATCTTCGCAACCGAAACAATCAACTTTGCATCTGGCGTCGGCGGCGGGGCTCTCATCTTCAAGAAGAGCTGGAAAGCCACAAAGAAGGTCCAGAAGGCCAATGTGCCCGCTGACGAGGAGAATGCCGCCGTGGAGTCTTCCTCGGCCACCCTGAATGAAACGACCAGGTCCAATTCTCGCGATCTAGATGACGAACCACTTGACCAGCTCACAGAAAGCAAGTCTATCTTCACATGGCAAAATCTCGAGTACACTGTCCCATACCAGGGCAGCGAGAGGAAACTTCTCAACAAGGTCAGCGGGTATGCCAAGCCTGGTGTGATGGTCGCGCTGATGGGTGCATCTGGTGCTGGCAAGACCACTCTGCTCAACACTCTATCACAGCGACAGAGTGTCGGCGTCGTCAGCGGTGACATGCTTGTTGATGGCCAAGCTCTTGGTCCTGACTTCCAACGAAACACGGGTTTCTGTCTGCAAGGTGACTTGCACGACACCACCCAAACTGTACGCGAGGCCATCGAATTCTCAGCTCTTTTACGACAAGAAGCTTCCATTCCCCGAGAGGAGAAGCTGGCTTATGTCGATAAGATTATTAATCTGCTAGAGCTGGAGGAACTGGAGGATGCCATCATCATCTCACTTGGTGTGGAACAACGCAAGCGGCTGACGATCGGCGTCGAGCTTGCTGCGAAGCCATCCTTGCTGCTTTTCCTTGACGAGCCTACATCTGGGCTGGATTCCCAATCCGCCTACTCTATTGTCCGGTTTCTCAAGAAACTTAGCAGAGCAGGCCAGGCCATTATTTGCACAATCCACCAACCCTCTTCTGTCCTCATCGAGCAATTCGACATGGTTCTGGCTCTCAACCCCGGTGGCAACACGTTCTATTTCGGCCCCGTGGGCGAAAACGGAAAAGATGTCATCGACTACTTCTCTCGTCGTGGAGCAGTCTGCCCCCCTGGGAAGAATGTGGCCGAGTTCATTCTGGAGACGGCTGCCAGACCGCATAAGAGGGCTGACGGCAGCAAAGTAAACTGGAACGACGAGTGGGTTAAGAGCGAAGAAGCCCAGCAGGTCCTCGCAGATATCGAGCACTTCAAAAGTTCTCGTTCACAGGAAGTGGCTGCAGGAGGCGCTTCCGCTGACGCTCACAAGACCTTTGCCGCATCTACCTGGCTGCAGTCTGTTGAATTGACCAAGCGGATGTTCAAGCAGTATTGGCGCGACCCCTCCTACATCTACGGAAAACTATTCGTCGCCGTGCTGATGGGTATTTTCAACGGTTTCACTTTCTATCAGCTCGGAAACAGTATCTTGGACATGCAAAACCGTGTCTTCACATGCTTCCTGATCGCCACAGTTCCACCAACTATTGTCAACGGCGTCCTACCAAAGTTTTACACCAATCTTGCACTATGGCAGGCACGTGAGTATCCTTCTCGAATTTACGGTTGGGTCGCCTTCTGTACCGCGAACATCCTCGTCGAGATTCCGGCAGCCATCGTGTCCGCCTTCCTCTACTGGGTCCTCTGGTATTGGCCCACCGGCATGCCGCAGGAGAGTTCTGTTTCTGGGTACACATTCCTGATGACGGTGCTCATCTTTCTCTTCATGAACAGCTGGGGTCAATGGATCTGCGCCTTTGCCCCCAGCTTCACAGTCATCTCCAACATTCTCCCATTCTTCTTCGTCATGTTTGGTCTGTTCAACGGCGTGGTCCGGACATATGCCACTCTGCCCGTCTTCTGGAGATACTGGATGTATTATGTCAACCCCTGTACATACTGGATCGGCGGAATTCTTGCTGCCACCCTCGACAAGCAACCAGTGCAGTGCGACCCGTCGGAGACAGCCATGTTCAACCCGCCTCCAAACCAGACATGTCTGGATTACGCTGGAAGTTTTGCCGATATCTCAGGCGGCGCTCTTTTGAATCCGGAAGCCACGTCTAACTGCATGTACTGTCCATTCACCAGCGGCAATCAATATCTCGCCACACTCAACATCCACGCGGACCAGAAATGGAGAAGTAAGTTTTCAATTATCCCCCGAACACATTTGCGTTGAATTGGCTGTCTGACTTGTACCTCGATAGATTTCGGCATCTTCCTTGCCTTTTGTATCTCCAACTGGGCGCTGGTGTACTTTTTCATCTACACTGTCCGTATCAGGGGCTGGAGTTTTGGATTTGGAAAGGTGTTTGGGGTGCTGGGCAACCTTGTGGAACAAGTGAAGAGGCCATTCAAGAAGGCTTCCAAGAATTAATGATTTACTCTCGTACAGAAATAGAGACAGAGATTGGGAAAAGTTTAGAATTATATACCATTAGAACGCATAGACAGAATATAAGAAACAGAAGCTCGGTCAAGCCGAGACAAATCATGTTAATTACCTCGTATCTATAGAATGCCAGCTTCTCTTGCGAGATATTTCACATCACTCTAGCCTCCAGAACATGCAAGACCGCCCCTCTCTACTGTCATAAGCTGAACATCTTTGTGCTGTTCTCCCAGGCCGCCTTGGCGACTTCTTCAACCTCGATACCCTTCAATCCAGCCACGACGTAAGCAACCCGGTCAATCGCAACGCTCTCATTTCTCTCCTTGACCATAGCGGACGCATCCCACTTATCCTTCTTCTTGCTCGCAGGCAGTGCAGGCGCATTAGCCAGATATCTCTTGGCCAGGTCGCTGCTGGGTTTTATCTCGCCCCATGGCGCATCGGTCTCAATCTGGAGGCTCCCAAGGGGAATTGCTGCCGTCATTTCTAGACTCTCCCGGTCCTTGAAGCTGAAGCCGTTTACGCTGACATCTAGACCCATCTCGACGAGTTTCTCCATTTGTTCCTTGGACCCAACGAAGCTGTGCACCAACCCGCGTCGGGGGAGCTTATCCAAATAGGGCGTGATTACTGCCACAAAATCTTCAAACGCCGCGCGGCAGTGAAGGAAAAGGGGCACATCCCACTTCTTGTTCACGAACATGTCAAGCTGGGCTTTGAAAGCAGCAGCTTGTGTTTCCTTGTCTGCATGGTTAAGGCGGTCATAGTCCAATCCGAGCTCGCCGAATGCCACAATCAGACTTGGCGTCTCCGCAATGGCCTCGCCAACTGCCTTTTCAAGCCTGGCATAATAAGAGTTTTCCGCGTCGGCGCCAGGCTCGGCAGCGTGGTATGGGTGAATACCAATTGTGACGAAGCAGGATCCGGCTGGTCGTGATCGAGCAATCTCAAGATTGGTGGTTACATCTGAAAGAGACATGCCAGTAAGAACCACCTTTTCAACGCCAGCAGCACGAGCACGGTCAAGAGTGTGCGCAAAATCGGGCTGGTGGCATTGTTTGTTGCGGTAGATGCCGGCAAACTCATTGGCCGTTGCTGTTACAGCCACCTACTCGAGACGAAATATGAGCATCCGGTTAACAGTCATTCCAAGCCCCAGGCAACAGACGTTAGTAAACACCTACATCAGCATAGCGAAGTTGTGAAGTGGGCTTCTTGGGGGCTCCAGTTGGGAAGCCTGATAAATCAACACTCATCTTTGGTCGGGCGAGGCCAGACGGCAACTTGGCGACAGGGCGAGAAAACACAAAGGTCCGACGAGGGGTTACTGGTAACTTCTGGCAGCTTGAAAGCAAGCGTAGTGCTGCCGCAGAGCTACCCTTCGACATGAGGTAGAAATCGTCTGGATTGAACAAGTTCCAGCGGAGTTGCTAGATTAATATTCTGGGGCTCTATCTCCACTCCGACACCGGCCTACGCTTAAGAAGTGTTTGGCGGAATCATCATCCGGACCGGATCCGCAAGCACGGAAGATGAGCCCGGGCCGGCGGCCTTCGAAGCTAAAAGAGATGATACATTTGTGCCAAACAGGCGAGCTTATAACTGTCATTCCACAATATAGCAAGAGGATAATGACAATGGAGAGTCTAGGCCGTCTTGGTTTGGAATCATCGTTTCAGTAATAAAGTAGTAATGTATCGACGGACCTCGGCCGACAGACAGCAGGGTTCCTCCGATGCTCTTCCACCTGAAACTACAGCCCATATGTACCAGCCCAAAGCAAGACCCAAATCAGCAATCAAACCCTTCCGGATCATTCACGTTGCTGCACTTGATACCCGTTGCCTCTTGATCCTCGTCGCCACTGACATCAACGAACTTAACATCATCCATGACAATACCGTCACAGCCGCCTTGGGACCTGCTGCATTGAAACTCGGCATACCTGCTGGTGTTGATTGTGCCACTAATGCCCGAGTATTTGATGTCAGATATGTCGAATGTAGACGTACTGCAGTTGGCCTTGGCTACATTGGAGTAGCATTGATTGATAATGAGCGGTGACTTGGCGCCGTCCTCGATGGTAATATTCTCCCAAGTGATGTTACGCGCGTCTATGTGAGCGGCATTTTGTGTCAGCAGATCTTGTACATGTCTTCGTAAGGCAAAAGATATAGAATAATCGATAAACGTACAGCCGATGCCACCGCCTCCGCCATTCGGTGGCCATTCGTTCTGCTCGCCAGTCCACGTCTTGATCCGAGCTACGTAGTTTGATCCATACTGTTTGACGTTGCGGACCATGACGTTTTCAACAGTTTCAAAGCGGTTCGCGTACTGCCCAATGCTCCCGATGGCAACTCCCTGTCCGTCGCGGAAGATACAATCCTCGATCAAAATGTTTGTTGAGTTTGCCTTGGCTGCAATACTGTCGTCGCCATTTTCGATCTCCCACCGCCGAAAGGTAATATTGTCCGAGAACATCGTATTGGCACCGTCAGTATTGCGTGCCGGTTTCGAGCTTCTGCTGATGGCTGAGACAAAGATGTCCTCTAGGACGACATTCTTAGAACCAACGAGAGTGACAGTCCTTACATCTTATTAGTAAACAAAGTCGTGAAGGCGTTAAACCTATCTGATCTTGTTTCCCCTCTATTCCTATTCGGAGCTCACGACAGCTGATGATACTTACCACATCTGAGGTTGAACAAAACGAAGACCGTGAAAGTAAGAGTCTTCTGCCGTCACAACGAGCATGTGAGGGCGATCTTGACTGCTTAGTAGGAGTAATATAATCATTGGAGCACGGAAGGAAGGGGAGTCTCACTTGGGTAATTTGACTGTCCATTCACGAAATCGTACCAGGCCTGGCCGTTACCGTCAAAGGTACCGTATCCGTGCCCCTCCACATGCAGCCTTTCCCCCCCTAGTATGAAAGCTGTCGTTTGGTTCTGATACGCCGCCGGCGGATAGCTGTCTTGGCTTTCCCCTGGACCAATGGGTAAGGAGTTCTCGAGCCAATACTCAATGTCGGTACCCCACTGTCCATGTTGTATGAATGTCAGTATTTCTTCTCCCAACAGACATCATTATATTCAGTGCAGCTGCTGACCTCAAGACGACCTCGGACGTCAATTTTAACATTATCGAGATCTTTGAAGCTCAATGCTCTTTTTATGTAATAGGTTGTATTCTGGAAGACGATGGCGGAATTCTTCCCGCATTCCGTAAAAGCATTGATGATCGCAGGCGAATCATCACCGGATTTATCCCCTTGGGCAGGAATCTCGCAGGTTTTGGCGCTGGCCCTCCCAACTATAAGAGGCAACAGCGGCCATAACTTCAAGAAGCTACCGATATGCATTGCGTCGTGTAGATGGGGTTTCTGGCACCGATTGGCTTCCACAGGTCAAGTCCGTAAACTGCAAAAGATGTGGCGATGTTTCCTTTTATGATCGACGGAAGGCAATGTAAAGAGACTCGACCTGCATTCTCATGAACCTATCAGCGAGAGCATGTCTTCCTGCCACTCACCCTTAATCTCGTGATCAAATTGCCCGACAACTTGTTCATCTTTGTAGTGTCCGGGGAAACATGTTCCGCCAATGCGGGGGAAATGCATGATATCATTATCTTGTTTGATGCCTCGTTTTCTCAAGCCGGATTCGATATTCACCTCCGTTGCGAGAGAGATCAAGTAATCCACACATTCAATTTTTTCTGATCAATCAATTTATTATTATTATGCCCATCATAGAGAATTTGTGGGCGACTCAGGGGCTTGGTACCTAGGACGTACAGTAGGCATTGATAATATACATGTGTAAAACGTAAACCAGCCTCGACACACGGCGTCCCCTGATCATATTCCAACCTAGAGGATTTTAGTTTAGTTTATGTTTATTTATTAATTATGATTTCAATTTTTTTATTATTCACTCTTATATATACGTATCAAATTTAAGAAGCAAAGAAAACAAACTATAGGCGTGATTTGACTAATAAAGTGCTACTAGCTAACCGCCCGTGATGTCTTACGGCCTCGACAGAAGCCGAGAGTGCCAAGCAGCCAAGCGACACAATTTTAGTTCTCGCCAGCCTGCCAACATCGGCGTATGTGTCGGTTAAGAAATGCACATCTCGGGCCATTCATCACGGACGATTCACCTCGGGGTAATGGACAGCGCTCGTGCATTCATGCGGGGTAATCCTGGGCACCACCCATGTACAAACCCACGATTCCGAAAAACACTCTATTTTTTCACCCTTATGCCTGGGTCTGTCTCTACGTCACTATTCAACTTCGCTCTCTTTACTCCGTCCCAAGGAACAAAAAAAGGTAATTGGAGGAAATTGTGCTTGCCGTTCAAGTAGTAATCTACGGGCAGATCTTGTCATTCGTGGATTGAAACTCCTAGTTCGACGCTGGGGCTTCGCTCAGTTGTGTAAAGAGTCGGCAAACGGGGTTTTGATATTGCCACTCGAATTAATGGTTGAGATTCAGGCATGCCAGGAACAGCACCTCCATAAATGTGTAAATAGCCGTATGCCATGTCCCCTTCTATACTCGAAAGATGACCTACGGATCAAATATATCATACACATTTCAATATCTATCATGATTATCTCTCAAACTCTGTCGTTTCTCGCCTTAGCGGGAGCTTCTTACGCAAGGTGGATTGTTCCTGCAGCTCGTTGGTACGATACTGATGGCAACAGATTCAATGCCCACGCAGGTGGCATATGTCTTGACCAGGATACCGAGACGTTCTACTGGTTTGGCGAATACAAGACCTCGGAGCATCCCGAGGGTGGTGGTATATCCGTATATAGCTCCAAAGACCTTGCCATTTGGAAGTCTCATGGACTAGCGCTAGGTAAGGCTACAATCACGCTTCATCTAGTTCGTTATGTCATTATCTTTCTTATTATCATACTTCTTCTTGCTATTCTCATTTCTGCTACCTCACACCCTCGAGTCCGCATCTCACAAATGGAACGCTTAGCTCATTTTGGTCTGGCTCTAGCACCGATAGAAGGCCATCCTTGGCTTTCACCAACAGGGAACCGAATTCAAAGGCCCAAGGTGGTGTATAGCGAAGAAACAGGCAAATACCACGTAGGCCATATCGAATTTAGTCGCGCTTGCGGATTTAGATTGACTGATTTTGTTTTGAGCTCAGATGCACTGGCACGCCGACGACAATAAATACACCAAGCTGCTCCAAGGCCTAGCAACCTCGGATAACATTGCGGGACCCTACGAATTCCAACACGCAATTGCCCCCCTTGGAAACTGGTCTCAAGATTTTGGCATCTTCACCGACTACAAGGATGGTCATTCATATGCGCTCTATTCTAACGGCGATCGTGTCGAGGGCCGCGATGTGTACATCACTCGTTACAATAGTAATGTCACCTTACCCGAAGAGGTTGTTTACCGCTTCCCGAAGTTCGACCTGGAAGCTCCAACGATCATCCAAACGGAGCATTCTTACTACGCAATCATGAGCCACAAGACTGGATACAGGCCGAACAGTCAGTCTCTCTCACCCTCCACTTAGCTATCCTTGCCTCTGAGTTTAACTTACAAATTTCAGACGTCGTCGCCTTTCGGGCTGACTCTCTCGCTGGGCCATGGTCTATGCCTTTCCTCGCAGCACCGCCTTACACACGAAGCTTTAGCACGCAGTCGAGTTTCACATTACGTATCAAAGGAACTAAGAAGACTTCTTACCTTTACATGGGAGACACCGTGAGTTGACCCATCAAAGCCTCTGACTAAGAATGATACACCAATATACAAAACGTCCGGGTGATGACAATAACTGACGCGATTTGTCCATCTTCAAAAGTGGGACTCACTCGACCACTCAGAGAGCCGAAACACATGGTTGCCTATGGAAATCGACGATCGAAAGGGTACTTTGAACATTGTATGGCATAATATTTTTGATTTAAATATGTAAGGTTTCCCCCTGCTTCTTCCTCTTCCTAAGCTGATTGTGGTTATAAGCAAAACGGGTGAATGGAAACCTGTAGAAGGCAGGACATACTGGGCTAGGAATGCCCAAACGACTGGTAACGCTTATCTCCAGGAAGCCGTAGGTGCCCCTCTTTACTGATTCTACCGCATGACGATGATCTAACCTGACAACTGATCATAGAATTTCGCCGGAAGCGGTGTGATGGCAACCGGAATATTCGGTAACACCAGTAAGGTCGTCTTTGAAGTTGATGGGGAAGGTAAAGACCAATGGGTCTCCTTCCACCACCAGAGTACGTATAATAGACCAAATATTAAAGGTGAATGCTTTACTAACATCACCTTACCGGTAGATATCGACGACATGGGTTTCGGCGATCAACGTGAGTATTAAAACCAAGAGCTAAATAACTCCCTATTTGATGATACATTACATACTAACTGTATGTAGCTGGCGGAAATCCTGACCGCATTAATGGCACTTGGACGCTTCGGCGCATCAGCAGCGTTATTGTCAACGATGATGAGTCTGCCGTCCACACTCTATACCAAAAAGATACACACAAGAGCATTATTTTGTCTTCGCCACTACTGCTTCCTTTAAAGAAAGGCAAGAACAAAATTGCCATCGGCGGTCTGTTCAACGGAAAGAATTACCATGGTGCTGATATCGAGAAACTCATTGTTTATCCGCCGGAGAAGGTTTAAAGAATCGTCACCCGCGCAATAGAGGAAAAGAGGGAAGGGGAGAGAAGAGAAAGAAGAAATGTTATGCATCGTGTAATGTACCCAAGCTAGAAGAGCTAAATCCTAGATTATTCCCCCCTCACTTCCCCTGTTTCTTTTTATTTCGGAGCCATTGCAACAGACGCTTGGTCCTTGTGGCAGGTGTTGACTTGGGAGTGAAGACCGTTGGACCAAGCACGCCAATATCAGTAATCTTGGCCCGTTGCACTCTAAATATCGGCGTATCTTCATCAGAGAGGTCTCGCCCAACTTTGCCTGCACCTTTTATCATAAGTCTAGTCGCGGGATCCTTGCCATCTAGCGAACCTTCAATACGAAACTCATCGACGCTATTATCCCAGGTGTATGCACCGTTGCTGTGTGCTTGGTAACCCCGTGCTAGGGGTATTTCATCCATGCATTCCGATGTAGAATCCGGGATTTCCGATTCTGAGAGGACCAAGATACTATTAACTTGGGCGAAATTGTCCATGAGGTCACGAAGTGCCGAAATGTTCCTCTGGAGGACAGTATCCGGGATAGCAAGCTGCGTCAGAGTAAAGGAGATCCTGGCTACCCCAGGTTCAAGCAGGTCGTCTTCACGCATCCGTGCGCGTGGGGCATCAATGAAATCGTCCCATTTATCAGCGGGGATGTAGAGGGTATCATGAATGTCAAAGTGCCGAGTAAAGACTGGGAGGCGTTTGGTCTTTGTGTAGGTGATTTCCAAGCCTTCCTCGCGTGCCCAGAAGAGGGCGACATCACAGGCCTCCTGGTTGACGAGGGTCAGGGGAATGAAATATCTGCCCTTGATTTGTTCGTGGTCGAAAATGAGGGCGAGATTGCTGTCGTCGAATTCATTGTAGTATTCATCATCTTCTGCGAGGGGCTGAGGCTCCCAACCTCCCTTCTGGAAGGGGAAAAGGGCTGGTTCGGGGATTTCCGGCAAGGCCTCTTGCCATATCTGTATACGGATCTCCGGGGGAAGATCTGGGAACCTATGGAATCTATAGGTGTCGACGGTGGCGGCCATATCTCTGGGCGACCACTATTCTCGCAATCTTTTGGTCTTGCAGGTGGTGGAAGCTCTTCGTAGTTCTGGCGTGAGTCAAAAACCGGGTCTCAATGAAGCAAGAGTGGGAGAGTCGGAAGAAAACTCGAACGACAGTGGCTGTGGTGGTGGTGGTAACGACTGGATACGGCGTTGGGTCCAGCAGTCCTAGAACGAGCATTTGTAGGACAAAGCCTGCATGGGCTTATGTAAGACGCTCTCAAATACGCGCCCCCTCACCACCTGCATCTGCCGTGCTTCCTTGGTGCAAGCCTCGTTGGCTCCTGGTGCGATGGAGGATGGAGAGCAGCGCAGCCAGCACAGGCAATATTACTGCCTGGGTGGACAAAAGGCCCATTCGCTTAGTAACATTAATTTGTCGCATGCAAGCCTTCGGACTGTCGTGATCCTTCGCCACGTAATGCGTGTATCTGATTTGACTGTTGTGCTCATTTGTGCCGCACTTCACTTGCCATACCTTTTAGTGTAGGATCATCTGTATACTATCAGCTTACTAGCAAAAGCGTACCTAGGCCCCTCAGCCGACACCTATGGCGAAAATAGATCGTGACGTGATTTCCAAGAGCCTTGTTTAGATGGCAGTAGTTTTCATTAAAAAGCAATATACCTCCGTTTCGGCTGAGGATCCATGGAGCCAAAGTACCTACCACAACGTAAGATGATTTGATTAACCAAAATTGGCCTCTTCGTGCAATGTGTGACATGATTTTTTGTTTCTATTTTGAGGTACACGCGGCTCATCTGATACCAAGTACTTAACAAGGACGTTTCCAGCACGCTGAAAATGATTTTGTAAATCCAGCAACCCAAGACTGCAAATCATCAATATCATATTATATTTGCCCTACGCTAAGCTCCATATAAAGGACTGTTCTTCCCTTTCCTTTGCTATCATTTCCCTCTTATCCTTGCACCCTTCTCATCCTCCGTAGCACTCGGCCGTTACCGCTCATTCCATCATGGTGGCCAACTTCGAAGCCGTGCTTTTCGGTCTTTTCCTTTTCGTGGCCCAGGCCATTGCCGTCAAGCCTGGCCACAAAGCCGTCGTCTACTCGGGGAAGTATACAGGGAGCAAGCTTGCCAAGACTTCCCGTACACAAGACCTCAAGGAGATGCCAAAACACAAGGCCAACCAGGTGGTGGCGAACATGAAGAAATGGTCCGGCGGCCAGTTCAAGGCCTCTCACGGCCGCAACGGCAAAGTCATCGTCAGCAACAAGAAACCTGCCAACAGCAAGGGAGCAGCCAGCGGTCAGGTCCAGAAGATGAAGTCGACTGTCCAGAAGAATTATAACCCAAACCGGAACTCCAAGACGGACAAAGTCAAGGTGGGGGTCAGCAAGGCCAAGTCCAAGGTCAAGGGCGCGGTCAACTCCATCAAGAAGGTCTTTAAGAAGAAGCCTAGAAGTTTGCGCCGCCGCAACCTGAAAAGAAGCAACAACAGGAGACAGTACTAATAAGAGTCGCTGCCTCGCGTTGAACCTTCAAGATGGTGGTGAGGTGAACCAATCTTGAAGTCAGTCTTACTATTTCATATCTGCTATTCTTTGGTCCAGGGCAATAGGGACATTCCCGCTTAACGAAAAGATAGGGCGAATGAGTATAATGATATGAAACGGCAATAAGGGTATTTGTGATCTGGTCTAGGATTTGGCGATTTCATTGCTACATGTACGATTGCACTTGTGAGATAGTTGAAAGAATACACGGGTTATCCGCTGCGTACTGATCGCTATCTCATGAAGAGGTGGCTCCTTCCAAATTCCTCATTGTAGCTTCAAAGTACTGAGTCCTCTGTTTTCCATAAATCCATGCGGTGTCTATTTCATTTGCTTTCCTACTTTGGCCAATTCTCTTGTTCCTTCTTTTAGTTTCTCGCAGGCTGCAAGCATATCCCATAAGTATGAAACCATTGTTAGATCGCAAATTTCTCCACTACAACCTGTTCTCACCTTCCATTTGGAGCTAAAGCCAGTCTATAAGATACTGGCTACGTTTGATCTGCGATGCTCTCAAGACAACGGCCAACCTTACGGACCCGTTCCATGGTCGGAACACCCCAATCCACCCGCTCAAGCGCCCATGTTATCATGAGTCCCATGGCATGCGAATCTCCTTGGTAATCCGGGGCCACACCGCCTAAGTCAATGAAAACCAACTGCCCATCTTCCATACAAAGAGTGTTTCTATCCGTAATGTCACCATGAACAACCCCGGCGCGAGCAAGCTCCCACAAAGCTACCACCAATGCTTGGATTTGAGTCTCTGTGATATGCAGCCGTGGGAGTGAGGCTGGTTGCAAAGCAACTTCGTCAGTCTTCCTAGCTTCGCTGTCGGCCTCTCCTTCCTCATCTTCGTCATCGCCGCGGTACCCCATGCCATACTGGTATCTGCCAGCGAGGTCTTCCAAACTCTGTCCTCCATACGGCATCAACAATCCCAAAACTTCATCCGTGTCTGAAGACTTAAGCACGACAGCAAGGATGGGCAAAACGTGAAAACGACTCTGGATTGTCGTGAAGCCTGTCTTGGGATCCTCATCAAGCGCCCTAAGCAACTTCTCTCTTTGTCTGATTTCGCGTTCCATAGCTTCCAAGTCTTCCTGAAACTCGACACGTTTAAACACACATTCAATCCCCTCCCAAGTGCAACGATCAGCCGAGCAATTCAGATGAACTTTATTCTTAATTTGGTCGAACGTGGTGGTGGGCAAAATGTCCGATTCGCCCCGAGAATAGCAAAAATTGCCCTTGATTGGTCTAGCAACCACTCGGTTTGGCTTTTTCTCAAAGGTCGTCGTAGATTCTTCACGTGTGGTATTTATAACATTGAAGTCGGGGAGTGTCCCATGCTTGGAGTGAGAAGCTTTGATGTGCTTGGTGATCACATCAGACATCCAGTCTTCTGCATCTCGCACAACCGTGTCTATGTTGAGCTCATACCACCTGCGGTTGGCTACATCATAAGCGCTGGCTGAGGAAGAAACTTCAGGGAAGATGGATGTGCAAAGGATAAGAACCTCGGGTGCTTTCCAGGTGCGATCGGGCTCAAGCTCGGGCGCCGTCCCCCATTGGCTTTCGTCGGGTATGTGGTCCATAACGGAGGGTAACGACAAGTACAACCACTTGGAAGAGTATCTGGGGGATTTTTTATGGCTGAAAGCAGGCGGCACAAGTAGTGATGGGCATGTGTTTGCGTATCCAGCTAGTGATGTTAATAACCCATGTTCTTCTTATCTCGATATTTCAGTATGCAGAAACTGGTGGATTGATTATATAAGCCCTAATTCTAGGGTCATCATGTTGGTTGGGAACCCTCCTCAATGTGAATTTTGGGGCCATCAGAAGGAGTTGGCAATGAGAGCCAAGGCGAAATTTAACCAGAACGACAAGACGATGCGCATCGTCCAAAAAAATGCGGCACGTTCACCCTTGTAGAATCATTATTGATGGTTGGTCCATTATAGCGGAAATCATGCATGCATCCTGCGACCTGCGTCATCCCGAAATCTTAAATCGGCGGATCGAATTCGCAGAGTTGACGGTTGAGATTCACCATGTTGAAAGTAGCATCGACATCCTGGACACCGCCAGTGGGTGATGGCATTAGATAGCGCTCCAGGTGCCTACTGGGGAGTGTGCGGCCCACTGTCAGCCCAAAGGCCAAACCGCGGCACCCCATCCCAGGTCAACGGGAAATGTGTCTATGTGGCTTTATATCGGCTTACTTCAATATGCTATATAAATCGGAGGCGATGGCTCGGCTGAATAGCTTGGTGTCAGGGGATAGACAGAAAGCGTCTAACCCTAAGCCAGTGGAATCGAAGCGATCAAGATCGAAACAAACAGGCGAGAAAACAGCGTTGGGCTGGGGGCCGCGGAGGCCTGTAACGTGGGGCGATTGGGTGCCATTGATGCGTTGTTTCAGTGGACCCGACCGCCAACTCCACCACTAATTCCCCACTGAGCCGCCGGTGAATGGACTCAGTCCGGGACGTCCGGAGGTAAATATCTATCTGATGTGGTTGTTGCCGTCTCCAAGCTACATTGTCCTAGGGACGAGGATGGAGAGAGATCCAAGATATCACGCAACCGGACAGCTGCTGAGATGCAATCTGGCCCCAAGTCACACCCAGGGCGGCGTCTCCCTGCAACATCCAGGCCAATCAGCCCCTGTAGGATGAGACAAAGGCAGCCAATCGGCATGTAACCAGGCCTATCTCGACCGAACGCGCTGCTTATTCGGAGCTGCCATCGTAATTAATATGCATGTCTCGTCTCTGGGCAAGACAGACAAGATCAATCCACTATTGGTTCTTTTGGCATGTGCCTTGCTCTGACGGCCACGTACTCGGAGCCTGCGGGGAGCTCGGATCAGTGAGTCGGAACCACGGCACAGCGCCGTCCAATTATGCGTCTAGCGTTAATAATATTTATCCCGCCTGTGCTCCCCGTTCATTGTATTGTGACTCTGTCCGCGATCCCTCATCCCACACTCTGTCCCTGTGGAAAGGTGGCTTGTTCGACTAGCTTTTCCTTCAACCGTCGCCCCAGCATCCAACACAGGCGCGGAGACTGGCGCTACCCCCCTGGACACTACCTACACGCAGCAGAGCACACCGGGGAGCGACGCCGATTGAATTTCCTGCACCGTCGAGCGGTCTGCGGGTGGCTGGGACGAGCTGGCGGGAGAGAACCAGAAATGGATACGTCATCATCACACGCGCCATTTTGGGGTGCTCAAACCTCGTACCTCAAGTTGGTCCACCTTGTTTACCATCAAATTCCATAGCCTGAGTCGACATGCTAATCAGATTTCCCATCCAGCTTTTGTGAAGAAGTATGCTTTGCTGACTCATCCCTTGGATCGCGTCTTTCCCACCCGCAAACTAATCATTCATCAATATTTAGGACTATGCGGTCACACGGTATATTGCCGAATTCATCAACACACTAAGTAGTATTACATTCAGTCAGTCCATCCCAGAACAAACATCGCGATTCCTGCAAGAGCTAACAGAATGGTAGTCCTGTACGGCTGCTATGGCCTTTTCTACACCCGGCAGAGAAAAAATGCAAGGTCCCCTGTACTTTTATACTATGGCTTGATCGGTATAGGCGTGTGCTCTGGAGGCTATCACATGACCCTGAAGTACCACACGCAGATGTGTATGTGCTCGACTATCCCAACATCTCACCAACAGATTTCACTGCCACCCTGCAATTCCAATCCATTTCATACTGACACCTATATTCTGCAGCCGATGAGTTGTCTATGCATCTTCTCACCACTCCGCTGGTATACCGCCTCCTCACCTTCAACGCCACCCCCGAAAAGACGAGATTGGTGGGCGTCATTCTCACCATTCTCTTCACCGTCGTCATGGTCACCCACATGGTCATGGACGAATTTCTGCTCCACGCGACAACTTTCGCGCTGGCCATCTACGTAATCGTGACACGAACAAGACGCATCATCCCCGAGCAGTGTCCTGATCCACAGGTCCGGAAGTCTATCCAAAACATTTCGACATTTGGACTCGGTATGTCCTGCCTCAACCAGTCATTAAGAAGATACCCTAATATGTAGTCACAGTCTGCTTTGCCGCCGGCTATTCCGTATGGCTTGTCGATCAGTACGTCTGCAACGTACTGATTGATACGCGCCGCTCCGTCGGGTTGCCCTTGGCGTTCCTCTTGGAATTACACGGATGGTACGCCTTCTCCTATCCTCCATGAAGCAGACTTTGACTAATAATATGTGGTACCTACAGGTGGCATGTCTTGACAGCCATCGGGGGATATGTTGCTGTCGCGTCAGTGGATCTCATCACGTCAGGCGAGCTGGTTTTGAAAGATCCCTCTGATCAACTTGCTTGGCCCGTCCCCCTCGCTTCAAGGTTGATGTCTCGAAAGGCACATGCGGCAAAGGAGCATAAATAGATCCAAGTATCAGCCTCAAGGCTAGCATAGGTCAGAAAGTCCCCCCACAACCAGGGCTTGAAAGACGAGAGGTGTCCGCCGTTTATGAGGGGTATATGGCAATAAAATACTAGCTTGGAAGGATCAATTAAGCTAAAAAGAATTAAATGAATCTGTAAAAAATAGAAACTTATGGATAAAGGGAATAGAGTCGTTATCAATTTACCATCTCACTTCTTCACGTCGTCTTTACTCTCTTGCTGCAAGCTTAAATCCCACCCATAGGCGATGTTCATGGATGACCTGCCCTCATCACCAATTCTTAACCCCCATTGTAATGATTAATTGTTCCCTACTGGCCACTTCATCTCGGTACTCATGAAAGCCAGAATGTCGTCTATCTCTTCGGGAACCTTGTACCAATGCCCCTGGCCCTGATAAGCCCTCCACAAGACCTTGAATCCAATTTCCCGAAGGGTACTGCATGCGCTCTCTCCCAACTCGGGGGCAACCTTCTCATCTGCCGTGCCATGCCCAAGAAAAACAGGCGTTGCAAGCGCATTCCGCGAAAGAGCCTGGCGGTCACCCCCAAGCAGATCCCGAATAAAGTCCACCGCTTTGTGAATTGGCTCTTGCTCTTCCGATTTTCTGCCATCAGGGACATCGAAAGGGTCCTCACCAAACGGATTATTTTCGGCATCATTCTTCAAGACTTCCCGCAGGTCTTTGCTGTAGGGCAACCATCCACTCATGCCGATGAACCCTCCCAAAGGAAATTCCAGATAAAGCAAGCAAATAGCGGACATTGCCATGCCTTGGCTGAGGCCTCCGAGAAGAACATTCTGTGCCGAAACCTTGCCCACCTCTTCACTAAGCAACTCAAGCACCTGATGAAGTGACTCTTCCAGACCCTCAAGCTGGGTATACTCCCTATAGGATGGATCATCCAAGGACGCCATGTCAAACCATTGCGTCAATTTAGAACGGCTGAAGGCGCGTGAGCGACGTCGCTTTGCTGTTGGGAAAATGAATCGCGCGCCTGGCAGTAGTTGCGGTAAGCTACGACCATCAGAGCTGAGACCTGTCTTGAGGAGTTCAGAGCCAAATTCCTTTCCATTAGACCCCAAGCCATGCATTAGGATTAGACTGTGTGCATGGGCCGAGAGTGGCTCGATGATGTAGGTAGTCGTAAACCTTTTGGAACTAGCCAACCCTGCCGATACATCCATGATAGGCGGGAAATGATTTTAGAGATGAACACAGGCAAATTCCCAAATAAATAGAATTTATGTGTTGATGGCATGGTTGGCGACGCCCTCACTCTTTATCTGCGCGAAAAGTGAGGTATAGGGTAGGCGTCATATGTGAATTATTGCCCACTTTTCACGTGCAATATGCCCAATAACAAGGTCAATCGGAGTAACTGCAGACATCCCTCCTAGTTTAACCCGTTGGATAATTTAGAACTGCCGTTTCCAAGACACAGAAACATTCTACTCTTTTCATCTTTCAGGTCGGCAGCGAGGCACATGCGGCTAGGACATTGAAAGACCTTGGTTGTCGGTGACAATCACCACGAGAGTCCACCGAAACGTAGGCGTTTGCATCAAAATGTTTTGAGCTTCGACACTACCAAAGAAGGCACCGCCTCTGGTAATACCATCGATGCTTCTGTATTACGGAGTGCATTGTTTGGGTGTGTCAACAACTCGATATTTGACATTGCCCACGACCTAGTCACCCGGAATGATACGCGGATCAGGAAATTAAGAATTATCAAAGTACGATTTCTGGGTATTCAATTTCAGCGTGAGGATATCTTTAACTTAACGGCAAGAATTTGAAACCAGTATAAAGTCATGACGGCTTGACGCTTTCAAAAAAATCATAGGCAACCACATCAAATATTGTCAAACTGTTGGCCATGCTTGTTGCATAGAGACCATTTCGCACATGTCTCAAGACTAGTCATTCTCGACAAGAGTCTTGTTGGACTCCTCCTTTTTCGGTAGATGCCCAAAACTCGCAGGACTTGCGTCGGGGTCACTCATGGGTGTCGGCGGTGCTGGGGAGGGCGTTGGAGGTGGTGCCTGGGCTGAAGCGGAGAAGCTGGCGACGGCTGCCTCTTTCCCCTTGTCTTCGGATGTTGATTCGGGTGGCGAGGGTTCGGCCGGGGGAGGGGTGATGGCTTTGTTGCTGTTCTCTGAAGACTCGGTGGTGGAGGGTGGTTTGCTTCCTTCCTTGGGTTTGGCTGGCTCGGGTGCTTTACTTGCGGGACTGTCATCTGGGTCGGCAGCGGGGGCTGGTGCAGGCGGGGGAGGGAGAGGAGCAGGGCTGGATTCTGCAGGGACGACGGCGGCGATGAAGTTGGAACTGGGCTGGGCCTGCGTGGGGTTCTTTCTAAGACCGGCGGAATACTGATCTATACCACCTGCCGAGTACATGTCTGGGTCGTTCATGGTGTTCGTCTTGACGGCCTTGTCGTATAGGCGAGTGAGGCGGGCCACCTCGCTGCGCACGGTGACCTGCTCATCGGTATCAATCGCATCATACCCGTGCGCGGTGCCGCTGATCCCGTACCACATGACAGCCGAGTTCTCTATCTCGTCAACCACGCGGGACAAATCATCGCGGAACATGCGAGCACGCATAGGCTGGCCTCTGGACTTGAGGAAGGCAACGACACCGGCAATGATGGTGTTGAGCGCACCAAATACGGTGATCAGGATTCTGCTGCTGTTGCTGGCCCCCAATCCAGTCAAGGCGGCGCCAAGAACCACCTGAGTGAGCAGCAGGGTGTTGATCAAGGAAGCGGTAAACATGTAGGTGAAGTTCTGGGCGCTCCGGCGTTGGAGAGCGCGGCCATAGAGCGACTGAGGCCGAGGTTTGTGTGGCTCGTCGTGTGGGTGATTGACTGGACGGACACCAACGAGCTGGCAGAATTGTGTGTGATGATCACCGAGGTCGCCGGCGATGGAACCAGCTCCTGGGAACTGAAGCAGGGGCGAGCGTTCATCCATACGAGGAGACTGTGTTGGCAAGTCGAGATGGTCGACTTGTATCACGCAAACCAAACAAACAACACAAAGCACAAAACTGACACCGAGGAGGGGAGGAACCCTGGGTCTGCCGAGAAGAGCTAATATACATATGAAAACCAGCTAGCTCGAGAAAAGGGGGGCTGGAAAGCAGGCCTGAGCAGCTGAGTAGCGAGCACGCTATGGCCCCTTGCCCTGAGCCCTTGCAATGGTTCATGAACAAATTTCCTGATATAGTTAAACATCCTTTCGGCTGTGGGTCTGAGATGCCGCGAATGGCGCCCAAATCAAATCTTGACAGTCTGATTGCTGTCGCCTGAATGATGCAAGTCAAGTTTTTGGAACTGTTCTCGGATAGGCTGGGCCTATTTTGACCGAACCACTGTTCCAGAAGCTACCGACGACTCGGCGGCAGACAAATAATGGTTTGGTTATGTTTGAGCAAGTCGGTGTAATTGGCATCCACTTTTGCCTCGCTAGCTAAATCCTTCTTGGGCCTACCGACGGACTGAGCGGTTGGCTAAAACTAGACCCGATTTTATCTTCATGATGGGCTCGGGAAATGGTAGTGAGCCTCTTCCCTAGTGCTGTTGCTTCAATGATATTGGCGCTTTGGAGAAGCTGCTTCCTTTTACAAGAGATCGTAAAAGATTCCCAAGGCAGATGACGTAGTTAGTGATGTTATGCGCCTGGTTTAATAATTTCGAGATATCCTGTCGTATTAGTTTCAGAGACTTTGTCTTGAGACAATCCGAGCACACAGACTTCAACCAGATTTGAGCTATATGCATATACTGGTTCTGGTTACATTCTCTAGGTGGTCGGTGAGAGTCATCAAATCTACTAGGTTAGTATAATGTGCTGTTGCTCCCATTGGCCTCGGGCACAGGAGATCGAAACAACTAAGAGGTAAGGTGAAATGGTCAAACTATTTTCATAGGTTTTCTTGAGTGCATTTGAGAAATATGTCTAGCCGTTTTAACTGATGATTTAGAGAAGAAGCAAACAATCTCGCCAGGCAACACCCTTCAAAGCTTAGGCGCACAGCAAGGTTCCGTCGGCTTTTCTTCATGTAGCGTAGAACGGTTGAACTTCTGAGTGCTAGCCGGAACGTCAAGCGCCGGGTTCTGGGTAAAGAATCCGTCCGGCTTGAGCATCACACTAATCCTCTCGCAGGGCATGACGGGGAAATCCTCCGGCCGTGGATTATGGGTTAGCCCAAAAGTATGCCACAGCACCACATCTGTATTTTCAGTATTATCATCCCGAGCCGCCCACACAGAGAGACCGGTATCAACACGACTCTGGTTCGTGAACTCTCCTGCGGCGTAAAGCTCATCGTCCTGGTACCGGGTCACCCAGATAGCGTGCTGGGCAAAAGCAGCTCTCCTGCTTGAGAAGGAGCTTGGGTTCATGAGGAGCATTTGACTCGGGGCCGCGTGGAGTTTGTATGCTACTGGCTTGAGAGAGATGGGGTTGATAATGCTGTCATTGCGGATCTTGAAGACACGGCCATTCTGTACGCTCAAGTCTGCATAGCCAGCCTTGGAGAGGACGGTCGGACGTGAGACGTACCCCACCCCAAAGGGGTTGAGCTCTTCATCAACGGGGAGCGCAACGCTATCTTCGTAGAACACTGTGTTGTTGTGTCCATCTACTGCCGGGTCGATCCGCAGGGAGAATAGGTGCTGATGATTAGCAGCCATGACACCCGGCCCGACGTTGGTGCCCCATGGGACCTTCAACCCATCATGGTTATCAATAGGCATCGTGGAGAGGATGCCAGTGGCGCGTACTTCATGCTCGATATTGCCCGCCTGGTCGAAAACCCATGCTAGGATGTATTCATAGTTGGACACAGTACATATCATCTGCACGACGAGCTCCCTGTTCCGCACCACGGTAGCCACGTTATTGCGGTAGTTGGTGTGTTTGTGTTGCAAACCGTTGTCCTGCTCATGCATGCAGATGACGCTCTTCAGAAGAACAGGGCTTCCTTTCGAGTCGGTGCGATATCCATCAAAGTAGGCAATATGACCCAAACAATCACAGCCGAGAGCGAGTGAATTCGCAGTTATGCCGAACCCGACATCTCCAGCATCAAACGCCTGCTTTCTATGGAATGGCTTTCGGGGATCTGGAAAAGGTTAGCTGGATGCGCTGCTCTTGACTTGACAGGTACTTGAGGAGTTCGTTCGTGCATACCCCCATACGGAACCGTCATCTCGCACATGGAAAGTCGATAGAATGTCTGGCGGCCGTCAAATGTGACGTTATACAGAACAAGGCCATCTCGATTATTGAAGCCCACGCGAAACTTCCACTTCTGCCAATGGACTTCCCTTCCGTTGATGGCAAAGGATGGCCCCTCGGGTTGTTGAACAACGTAAGGTTTTAAATCAGTGCGGATAGGTTCATCTAGTAGATCATGGGCGTATTGCACACCCTTCACCTGTTTCCATGGTTGCGTTGACTGAATTTGACCGTCGGCCCCTGTAGGCAGATAGTCCATGCGAACTAGCTCCTTGGTGACCTGGTCGAAGACGGGGGAAAAGGCACACGGAAGCGAGTAGTGGTTAGATTCGGGGTGGTCGACCTCAATGATATACATGTAACATTGCGCAAGGCGGCGTGTCTCGTTATCGTTGTCTGTGCCATAAATCCATGGGTCATTGCAGACTTTATAGCCTGGGGGAAGTTGCATCTTCTCAATCTCAGCCAGGACAGCCGGGTGCTTCATGCATGCCTCCTCAACCTCGATCAACTCATCAATATCGGCAGGCCCCTTATTCGGTTAGCACGGAGGCAATATGCCTAGGAACATTCGAGGTTGCATCGCGTGGATACACTCATACCTGGATGTCCTTGGGCAGTTCCTTGATGTACACAATCTGTCCGTTGACATTTACAACTGCCTTGTGAAATACGCCCGTGTCCATACGGTGAAAGTAAGAAAATAGAAGTCGGGCAGGCTTTGAGGGCAGGGCGTGGCCATTTCGCTCTGCCTCTAAATAGGGCACAGTCTCGCCTTTGACCGGCTCCAGCACGTCGATGCGCTTGAAACGCAACGTAGCGCCGGGAATAGCGTTTCTGAGAATGTTGGCACATAATGTTATATCCTCCGGTGTCAGGGGGTCGAAGGGATGCAATTGTGACAAAGACATCATGGTGGACAAATGGAGTGTCTTAACTGGATGCTACGATGAAGCCAAAGGATGGTGGGTGAGATGCGGGGGAGGTCAGACAAGACCTAGCTTTATTATTCATTGGGGGGAAACAGGTACATCATGAATTTACCATCCGGTCCGAGGAGCTTTATCTCAGCGTCTCCACTGATATTATGCAGTGTCAGCCCGAAGTTGTTATCTCCCCACCCATAACACCCATGAAGCACTAGCTTGTGGTAGAGAAATCACGCTTCGGGCTTCAATGGCCGCAGGTATTGTCAACCGGACAAAAGTGCCGATGGCCAGGGCGATGCCTATCTGCGCGGGGTAAGTAATAAATAACATGACGGCTGAAGATTGCAATAGATGCCACCCCAACCATTTTCCGCATAAGATAGTTATGAAAACACCATGATCCGTATTATCCTGTCATCTTCGTTTTTTCAA
Organism: Clonostachys solani; assembly: GCA_902141235.2. Classification (NCBI taxonomy): domain Eukaryota; kingdom Fungi; phylum Ascomycota; class Sordariomycetes; order Hypocreales; family Bionectriaceae; genus Clonostachys; species Clonostachys solani. The sequence goes on from CABFOC020000003.1 coordinate 1,584,792, forward strand.
TCAGTAGGCTCTGGTCATCGTGCCGGTCACTACTGCCCTGCTCTCACAGGCTGGATCTGGCGGACATATATGTATCTTTGAATTGATACAACAGAGTTCAGACTGAGGGTTTCAGCCTCCCATTCTCTGATAGGAATCTCTCGCATCTTGTAAACCAGCCATCTCCTCGGCGCAGAGGATCTGACTTAAGCTCGCCTTTAAAGATCATATACAGTTGAGCAGGGCGACCACCTTTTCGAATTTGGACAGTAATATGCACAAGCTCAAAGGGGAAAACAAGCCTTGTTTGGAATTTGAGTCATTAATGTCAGGTTTATAGGAGCCTCCTCTTTTCTATTCAAATTAATTAGCTAGCTAGCCCTCAGACTGGTCAATACTGTTTCAATAATACCGATGAATACTTTTAGTAGAGTTGCTGCGTGCCCGCGATGGTCTGCCCCGCAACCGCTTAGAGTTTAGGAAAGGAAAATAAGAGTCTTAATGATTTCGAAAAGGCCAAGTCCTGAAAGTAGTAATCAGATCTAAGCCTTCTTTTAACTAGCAAGGCTATTTCTCTGTACAAATAAACGATCCCTGAGAGAATTTCTCATCTAGCCACCAAAATAGTTTCGCCTACAAAATAACTCCTAGGCACGATTCTCCGCGAGTGAGTGAGCCGTCAGTATTAGACAGACAGACCTAGAAGAGCGCAAGCGGGTTGGTAGCGTTCTTGGGAAGAGCCTGGATCACGTCCCAGTGTTCCTCAATACATGTGCCATTAAACCTCCAGATGTCGGTGATGGCAGTAGGTTCCTGGCCTGGAAGATCAACTCTGTAGTGAACCACCCCGAAGGGGCTGTCGAAGAGGTAGTGCATAATGGTCACATTGCCCTTGCTGAAGTCATAAGGGCCACCGGCGCCGAGAGCATCAATGCTGGGCTGGCGGCCGCTCAGTACAGCTGGATTATGCTGGATGTATTCGTCGCTGACGAAGTTTGTGAGGGACTCATTGACCAAGTGTTGCTCAAGGAATTGGTGAAGAAATTCAGTGAAGGCAGCGCGCTGGAATTCGGGGGAAGCAGGTCGTGCAGGGCAGTAAGGCGCCGTCTCGATCTTCCCAGTGGCTCTATCGACAAGAGGGAATGCGCCATGAACCAGCTGACTTGCAGCGGCCAAGAGGAGGGTAAGTTTTCCGATCATTTTCGTTGAAGAGATTGGGGGTTTAAAGAGATTGGGATGTTGAGAAGATTTTGACTCTTGGTTGCTGTGTCAATGTTGAGCTTGATGCAGAGAGGTGATATTAGACAACGACCAGCTTCCCGTTATATATTCATTTGAAGAGCAATCTCGAGAGGTTTATTCTGCGACAGCTTATAAACAAAGAATTATGACCTGCAATTTCTTGGTAGAAAATCATACTTATTTGCAACACAGCCGGGGGGACCCTTGTATTTGACAATGAAGAAGTGGGATAATTAAGGAGTCATCTACACTTTTGATCCCAGTATTAAAATGCGAATTCAGTTTGTAATACCTTTGAAACCTATCTAACTAGGACCTCTCACTCTATGCTTCTTTGGCTGATCCTACTTTTGGCTGCGCTTCCTGCATCCTGTTCGTCATGGTGGGTTTCGGGGAGACCCCCATGGGGCAAGTGGGATAAGTGGAAGTGGGATGAGGATGATTACGGCGGGACGCGTAGCACGGAAACGAGCATGGGATTGGTGCTAGCGCGGGATGAATGTCAGCGTGGGATAAAATATCTTGACTGATTGAAGAGTCATGAAAACTAAATAGTGAAACCGGTGTCTAGTGCCTCGTGCTTTTAAATTCCCGCTCTCAACAGTCTGAGCCAACTTTGTAGCCTCAAAGGTCCGATTCACCAAGCCATTTTTCTTCTTGTCGGCCTTCTTGGTCACCTGTGTGTCGTGATATTTTGTTCTTGATGGACCCTCCTCTATGTTTTGTAGCGAGATGGTCAATATAATGCCAGCCTTATCCTCCACCAACCAGCTACAAGAGGAAGAGAGAGCCTGACCAAAATAGACGGAAGATAAAGGAGCTTACCTGCCAACAATGAAAATACCGACAAGAATTCCGCAATGTACCAGCCAAAGAGGGTTTCCCATCCCATCGTCGTGGAAGTGCTAAGTTCGAACCCTAACTCTTAGGAATGTTCTAGTACGAGGATTCCCTCGGGATTAGAGCAATTCTTAGTCGGTCGCTGACGAAGGACTGATGGTTGATTGCTCGATTGGTGTCAACTAAGTAAGTGAAGGTGTATGCGGAGGTAAACAGACAGAGCGAAGATAGATTTCACTGTTCGCGATGACAAAAGCCAGATGTGATAGTTGATGAATATTATCTTTGTTATTTCTTTTCATCTTTGAACACATCACCAAAAAATTGGGCATTCCAAATCTGATATAACTAGAGCCTCCAGCAAATTATTGCCCATGCGGGGATGTTACCGAGTACCGCTGCAATGTGAGCCGCTGCAACGACGTTCTCCTTCCACGGGGACGCTCCAGGGGCTGCTTCCCCAGCCTTTGTCAAATTGTCAGCGTGTTAACTCGGTTGGTCAGAGAAATAACTGGAACTAACAATAGGAAGTGTCTTGTTAGCACCCCAGTAGGCTGCCGCGATCTGTGTGAAGATCATCGGCCATGACACCCATATCCCCCAGTAGATAATACGGGCCTCCCATTCTTGCAGCGGCGTGCTAAGGTGCTGGACAAGAACTCCTGCAGCAATTGCCATTGTGCCCATTGAAGCTGCTTGTGAATGTGCCATCAAACCTAGCCGCTTGTATGTCGTCGTGGGAATGAAACATCCCCACACGCAGCAGAAGAGGAAAAGCCCGGCTCCAGTCCGGTACAGGTCCATTTGAAGTGTAGAGGCCATCTTTGGATCTTGTTGACTGATGGTAGGATTAGGGAGATTTGGGGCAGATGAGGGGGCGGGTGTCCTTTAATATAAGCTTTCCTAGTGGTACTCCCACACAGATGCAACAACGTTCAGCTGAAAACAGGTACCCGAACTAGCGACTAAGATGATCCCGATTACGAACGGGAAGCCGCTGAGTAAGTCCAGAATTTGGGCACGTAAATGTCTCAAGACACGGTAACTGCCATTGGTCGAGATCAAATTTTAGCATATGGGAATGGTATTGATATAATTTCCGACTCGCCAATTCTTGGAACGCAGATCTTCCGTGCTCAAGTTTTATTGATAGTCCAGTTTAATTCTCATCACGATCTTCTTGGTACCGTAGGTGTTTCGATGGTCTTACCTAAGGGTGTGTCATCAGGTGCTGAATGGTACCAAGTGATTATCGTCAGCGGTAGCGGGTTCCCGATTACTACCCATAAGCACCCGATTATTACCAGGCTATTCACCCTCTCCTATAGAGATAGTTTACCCGGACTGCTACTGGGTTGCATTCGGGCTCCCGGCTACTCCTGCGGATGATGATCGGGCACCCCCTGTAGGTAAAATCTCAACAGGCACACATACTCAGGTTAAAAAAGGTGAACCCTTACTACTAGAGCAGTATATATACCCTACCCCATGTTATGCCCGGGCACAGCACAGCTTTAACCTCACGTCTACTCGTGACCAAATGCCTAGAAGTATCGGATTCGAATAAAGGGAAAGAATAAACTGAAAACTCCTACCGCAAATAATCGCCCCTTCGCCCCAGCGTTCAAGCGCCGCTCGAGCCTGAACATCCTGTACCGTCGCCTCTTTGGGGTGTTCGGGTGATATGGAAAAGTTGGAAATGGTCCTCACATAAATTTATCAACCTGGGTCTAAAACGTCGGAGTTACATAGATCGTTAGGATTTTGTGGAAACAATCGTATCTGTGAACTCTACCAGAAACGGGAGAAATACATCTGACTGATGATTCCATGTTAAGGATTGTTTGTATGATTTAGCCTAATAATTGGTATTGAAGAGCACTACCATTCATTAAGATGTTTGAATTTACTATCCTGCTGTTTAAATCGCCAATGATGTTGATAATACATGCAAGTATATGCCATACCTATTTAACTTCCTTCTTAGCCTGGTCGGCAATTTCCTGGGCCTTTTTAGATTTCTTCTCAAGAACTTGTTTCAGTTCCTCCACAGTCTCTTGTAAAAGCTTCTCGCCTTCCTCTCGGTGCTTCTCAGCAACCTGGCTGAGGTCTTTCAATTTGGAGATCACCTCGTCGCCATGGGGCAGTAGCTTCGAGTATTGATCCAGTGAGCCCCATCCACTTGTCAGCGACTCGGCAGATGATCGAGCCTGTTTAGACGGGTCTTTCACGTAACCCTCGAGATCAGATAAGTTTCCCGAATCCACCGCAGACTTGGCCTTTTCGAAAAGCTTCTTGACGTCGCCTTGCTTCAGAGCGTCGGCGTTCTTCTCCACCAATTCCTTCACCTTGGTGTTCTTATCAAGATATGGCTTAGCCTCTTCAAGTGCTTTGTTCCATGCCTGGTCACCAAGCTTGCGGACATCTTGCAGCTTTTCTTCGATCAGCTTACGTGCTTTGGTGATGTTATCCTCACTGAATCCATTGGCGAAGATATCCTTGACCTGCTTCCAAGTCTCGTCGACCTGCTTTTTGGCCTCCGGCCCGTATTTCTCGCTCAGCTGCTTCAGCTGATCAACATTCCCCCCAAACTTCTTTTTGACCTCAGGATGATTGTCGAGGATGTCCGAGATTGCATCGCCTGTGAGATTGGTAATTTTCTTGGTCAGGTCGGCAAGAATCTCATAGGCGCGTGTGGCAGTGACTAGGCTCAGTCCAGACTTGGATACGTCCTGGAATTGCTTGTATGCATCGGTGATGATTTTATCGGCCTCATCCTTGTGGTTCTCCCGCACTTTGTCCCAGTCCTTGAACGCGGCGTCGACGTAGGATCGCCCTCCGGGGACCCAGCCAACGTAGGAATATGCCACCTGCTTGATCGAGTCGATCGCCTCGTCTGCAGACGGAGTCTTTTGCTGGAGCTTCTTCGCAGCGACCTGGTATTTCTTCTCCGCTTCTACGACGGCCTTGTTCAAACTAGACGCAGTCCGACCAGACGGTGTGAACGAATAAACCCCGTAGAAAAGGCTGGCACCGACGACGCCACCAAGAACACCGGCTGCCCATGGAGTGCCGCCCGATGAGGGTGTGGACGATGTGGAGGAAGACTGGAAGCGGATCTGGCCCCGGCGAGGACCCGGGGCAAAGCGCCCGGCCCTGGACACTGCTGAGCGAGCGGTTTGTCTGGCAGGAATCATTGTGAATAATGTATAAGATGAACAGATGTCGGGTTAAAGATATCTACTGGCTGGACCTGTATGTGCAAATGAAGGTATCCCAAGGTAAAATTAATATTTTATAGAGCAAACCACATCCAATTTATGTAATGATGACGCCGGGAATCTCTCATCGAGATTTGGCTTCGGTTGAATTGGCCAATCATGGGCACAGACTCATGATGATGTCATTGACGCCAATGATGTTTCCGGTAACACTACCACAGAGCTAATACAGCTACCCGCCTGATTCAGCTCTCAGCCTACCTCGGTTCGGGAGCTTTCCTTGGATTTTGTACAAAACTGTTGATATGCGCAGTCGTACGTAATGGCCCTTGTAATGAAATCCAGGCCAACCCACCAACACCGGGCTCGTGTTGCTCGTGGATATCAAGGGGAACAAATTGGATGAAATACGTCTCCCTTTAGTTGCCCTTGTACGTATCTCGGGATCCAAAATCGCTGTGGAGCTGCTCCCATTCCGGCGTGTTTCGGTCTCCCAGTTCTGGCAGGCAGCGATTCGCCAAGGCCTCTTGAGCTCACTGTCTGCGTTCGTCCTTGATAATGTCGGCTGCCTTCTCCGCAACAACGTAAACCACACTCTGGATATTTCCAACATGTACAAGAGGGAAAATACTGGCATCAACGACCCTTAGCCCTCTAACACCATACACGCGTAGATTGGTGTCAACAACGCCTCCCTTATCCTTGGGCCTCATTCCACAGCTCCCGCACGGATGAAACACACCGATTTCACTCTGGCGCACCATATCTATCGCATTTTCTAAGCTCTCAGCCTTCATATCAGGGACCCGAGCACCTCTCGCTCTCAGCTTTTGCGCGAAACGAGGTGTGATGTAATACGGTCGACGAACTGGACGAGACGCGCTGTTACTTCGGATCAAATGGATTTGAGCCAAATTCCGGATCCCAAGTCGGCATTTGATGAATGTTCGGGCTAGAAATATGTACGTTTCCTCTAGAAGGAGTATGATTCAACATTATCATAACGATAGCGTATATCAAGGTGAATGGATTTATAAACCTCCTAATGTAAAAAAAAAAAAGTATGGGTGGCACATTGTTAATAGAAACTCTGCCACATGGGAACGCAGTTATTAGGGTTATTCAGTCTTTGCTGCAAGAGTAAAGATCTAGAGCTCCTCGTAAGACCTCGACTAAGACGTTTACGGATGAGAGAGTTCGAGTACAAAGTAAAAAATAGCAATGAAGATGCCAGACCCGGCATCTCAACACAATGAATAACCAAGACGTTCACATGACCAAGTTTTATGAGGATAGTAAAAAATTTCATTGTACTAAATTACATCTCGACGTAGATATCTTGATTTGGAAGAAGATGCATGCGCACAAAGAAAACTAGAGGCGAGCGTCGTTCCCCAGCACGCCATGTATTAGCACAGTTAATCTATCGCATCTTCACGTAGATCCAGTGATTTAAGAGTCCCAGAATTTCAATATGAAGGGTTCAGGTATCGCCTGCCACTTCTCAGCCCTTCTAAAGACCTTGATCTCTCGGGATTTCGATCTCTGTTCGAAGATGGCAGCGCATTGACCTCCCCCAGAATCTCGGGTAATGGCACGCAATTGTTTGAGCACCATAACCAACCTCTGCAGTTCGGTCTGGTTTTCTTCTTCCCACTCATTAAAAGAAGCCCCAGCGTTAGTGATCGATACATCGTGAAAGGTTCCGTTCGAATGAGTGCCACGAATAAGCCAGGAAGTTCGCCCGAACCATAGCTGTGGCATACATTTACTTTGGGATATGGAAGAAGCAGTCGATTTGAGTTCAGCTGCAGTGGACTGGTGATTCAGGCCGGCTCGTCTCATAGCTTCATTTTTATTTTTCGTCCGAATATTAGACGTCCAGCTCGGCTTTTCCGGGTCATTGTAAGAAGCGTCGACTTCGCAACGGACGACACAACTCAGCTCTCCCAAAGGATAGCGTAGAGCGCAATAATGGGATGAGCTTTCTACCCTTCTAGTGGGATAACTCCTGCAAACGTTTTCAAATACTCTACCGAATCCTTTATCAACAAATGGATGCGGATTATAGCTTTCAATCAACAAAGTATTGTAAACTAATTGCAGGTTGACTTGGAAACTCTGTGAGGAATCCATACAACAGAAGCGCAGTAAGCTTCTGAGACAATTGCGATTGCAGATAATATCTACATCGTTAAACTTGAGTTGGGCATTCATCTCCTCCACTGCTTGGAACATTGGTTCGAAGGAGTAGCGGGGCCACTCCCGGTCAGTCGTTCTTTCACTTCGCTTAAGAGTGATTGGCAAAGGAATTTCCTTCCACTCTGGAAGACAACCTATCGTTTCATATTAGTGCTTGGAAGTCCAGATAGCAAGGATTGAGAAGGTCTCTAACCAGGGAACCAAAATTCACCACCAATTCGCAGGTTGTAATTGCAGATCAAGTCACAGCCTTGTGAGCTTGTCACTTTGTCCGCACTTAAGGGTAAATCTAGTTCTGAGGCAGAAATAGTGCCGACTACTTGGCGCCTGCAGATTCCCCTCCATATCGATGTATCTTGAGATGTTTTGTCGACTTTAGAGGCATGGGGCAGACCTAGATTTTTTCGTTGCCACGATATGCCCTGTTTTCGGTTATCCGCTCGATGTTGAGCGAGATGCTCTTTAGCATGGAACTGACGGCCGAATCCGGAGGTTTGCATAGTGGATGACTGTCAGAAGAAAAAAAGATAAATTAAGTAAGTCTGTAGGTTGTAGCAAAATCTTGGACGAAAAAAACATGAAATTTGTGCGAATAAGGCAAAACCACTTCCTGATCCAAGGGAAAGCAATGACCTTTTATATGTATTCTAGGATTAATTTAGAAGAGGCGAAGAACTCTGACCGTGTCATAAGACTCTCAAAGGCAAGCGGTTCATATGCAGAAACTTCAATCAAAACCACACGTAAAACAAACGAATTCTGATTTAAATCGAGCGAGAAAATTGGTTAAAGTCAGCAAACCGCACGTTAAATGTGTTTGTCTGTTCTTTACATTTGATATATACAGCTTCAAAGGTCAAAAACAATTAAATCACCCTTTAGAACCTAGTGAAAGGATTTCTCGACGTCGAAAATAAAAGTAACTTGCTATGGTCAAGTCAGGCATTCTATAAAACAAATTCACCGCATTGAAACGCAAGCCCGGTTCCTAAGCCCGTTTGTTTGTCGGATCGGAAACACTGTTCATTTAAAAATTAACCGAGCCGGAACTTGAATTATATAAGCCCCTTGTCGGGCCTCCTATGTTCTCATTAAAGTAACCGAGTTGATGACGCAGTGAAATAACGTCGAGTGACACGACGCCTGCCCGCATTGTGCAATTCCGCAAAAGAATAATAAGAAGTTGCAGCAGAAGTAGGGACTGTAGTTTGAAAAAATGATAGGCTTGTGTTGGAATTTCACACGTATGTAGATGGCGGCCCTCCTGCATATGCTCCGCATAAGGCTGAGGGTACAACACATCACATCTGTTGGTTGGTTAGATTCAACTTGATAAGCTCGTGAATATGGATGCGTGCATTGAAATGTAAGAGCAATAAACAATTTAAATTTCCTAACGGAAGAACGACACCATTGCGAACGATTGAGCTGACCTTGGTGACATGCAGCCTATTTCGATTCCCAGCACGGTTCTATGTAAATGACCCGCCACTCGTTCTATTGAGCAAAAGAGTACCTAGCTAGTTAGTAGAAGCTCATCTAATAGGTCGCGGCGCCCAAGGACGCAGCCCTTTCGTTGACCCCAGCACATGAAAATTGAAAATAATCACACTTCTCACAGCAGGCTTAAATCGAGGCAACAACGAAGGCTCACGCTACGTTCTAATTCTTCCGGGCATGCAAAAGGCTCTATACATTCGTATGGATGAGTATGCTCAAGTCATGAAACGGACTTAATCAAAGATCAATTGAAGTACTTTGAATAACGCTCTATATTGAAGGGGATATTTCACTCATAAATCATTCCCCCATCTGGTGGAAGGCGATAGGAGTTTCTTAACAGGGGCTAAGCAAGGCCGCCTTAGTTACGTCCTTGGGAATAACGCCCGCGTTGACAGCAGATTTGTAACACCAGCGCCATTCATCGAAGCCTCCAATCCAGTTGCATTTCCAGGACCAGTAAACCCAGCCCCCAGACTTCTCAAAGGTCTTCACCTGGGCCGCCCAGTACTTTCGATACCAGTCTGCCTGATCAGATCGTCCACGAATACCGAACTCGTTATTGCTCTCAACGGCGTCGGCCACGGCAATGGACCATTCTCCAATGATGATACCCGAGCCACGGTTGTCCTTGCACACGGCATTAATATAGCCATCCTTCGTCGTTGTGACAGAGGGGTCCCATTTATAGTAGCGGTGGTCGTCGAAAGACACGAACTTGGTATCCGGGATATTCGCAGTCGGGTTACCAGATCCCCAGGCCTCGCCCTATGGATAGATTAGAAGGATGATAATACGTGTGTGGTGAGATATCTTACCATGAATTGAACGTGGAGAAGGTTGGCATCGGCAGTGTTGAGCCGGCGTTCAGCGGCGCGGATGCGATCCAATGCTTTGGGGTAAAAATTGGCAATCATATCCGCAGCCTCAGCAGAGTAGCCCGAGGCGTGCACTGGCTCGTTCATGACTTGGAGCATACCGACGTTCCAATAATTCGGAGTAGTGTGAATGCGCTCCGCCATCCACTCGAGGAATTTTGTCGCGCGCTCGTAGTTCTCAGCTGTGTAGAATCCGGGATAATCAACACCCTGCGTATTGTTAGTTACTGTGACAAGCTTCAAGATGGTCTAGTGGGAGAATTACATGGCCGGTGAACTGCTGGTTAGGGTATTGAGATCCGGGGCCACCGTGCAAGTCCATGATAACATACAGACCAGCTTCTCTGCACCACCCGACAAGTCTGTCCAGATAAGCGAGACCACCACGGGGATAGTATTCGCCGTTCTTGACAAGATCCTCTTTGATCCAGAAGCCGACGGGGATACGAACGGTGTTGAGACCCAGGCTAGCAATCTCTTTGATCTCAGCCTGAGTTATCCAAGTGTCCCAGTGCTTCTTGAACGCAGCATCGGCAGCCTCTTGGCCCAACTTCTTGACACAGGCCCATTCATCGTTGGTATCAGCACATCCCATGCTGCTCCATTCGTCGTGGGCCATCCAAGGCTCGATGATAAACTGGGAGCCGAGATTGACACCCCTGATTTTGCTGGCTCCAGACAGCCAGCGCTTGGCCTTTGCTCCGGTAGTGTCATTTTCTACAAGACCCGTTAGTACAATCCGTGCTCCACTGATCAAGGAACGAAATAACACACCTTGGGACTCGGGGGTCCAAGCCTTGGCCAACGCCAGCAAGAATGAGGCCGTGAAAATGAGACGCATTTCGATATTTGCCGCCTCCTCGCGAGTATATCAAACTGCCTGTGACTCGACATGACAACACTCCGGCAGATGCTGGCTGTTAAATACCGAGAGCTGTGAGAACATATTATCCCGCTGTGGGTAAGCGGAGCCGTAATCCGAGAGCTCCCCTGCATTCAGCAAATATTTTTAGAAGCCAAGTTGCCTGATACATGCAATGAGCGACGAATTTCCCATCGCGTGTTTCACGTCATCCCTAGCGCGTACACTGAGCTGTGTTGAGCGGCTTTGTCATAAGTTGGAGATGAAATGAGCTGATCCTTCCATTGTCTTCAGCCCTGTAATCCTTGCTAGTTTGTAGCCTTATACTGATTATTTGATATCTATGCCGCCCGCCTCTAAGCAATGATAAATGTCGCGGGGCAAACGTGGGAGGGCAATCCCCATTCAAACTACTGGCACAGCGGTTCAGGAGTAAGATGAGTGACATTACCCCAGCCGTCAGCCCGACCGCCGCGTCCATGCACATATTTTGTCAATAATCTCGCATTTAAACTCCATTTTGAGCTTACTAAATATGCAAACAGTGTGATATTCACATGCCCTAATAGGGGCTAGAAACCAGTCCCGGGACTCGCCAATTGCTCGGATCTTAAGAGCTTGGTCTTCCTCTTCATCGATACCCAACTGTTCAAACATTTACGCGACGTGAAATACTTTTTTAATGTCTAATGGAAGCGCTTAGCACTATAATGGTTGCCATATAGTTCTATGGCGCAGCTGGAGAGGAATTCTCAGGTATCGGGTTGAATGAGAACACCTTCACAGTCCGGGGACTATGCATTCCACCAGACTTTCCTCGTTATTATTGTGCTATCAACCGCGAATCCCGCCTCGAGGATTGCCTTGCAGACCTTAACAAACCCCTCAAAACTAGACACCAATAAAAGGGGGCAGAGCTTGCCGATTAACGCCAAACTTCTGATATTGTTTCATGTGTTGGTCACGAGTACCTTCAACCGACTACCCAAACAATTAATCCACACTTCGGGCAAGAGGCCCACTGCGCTACGTTGTATGCCAAAATACCCTTGGCCTCAGCGGCGAGTGAAAGAGGAAGCCAACAGAGGATGTCTAGGGAGCTCATTCTTTTGCAAGAGGTAGTGCCGTTGACAGCGGTGGGCGAAGTCTATGCTTTGATCAGTGTTTAGCCTGGGAATCTTGATAAGGCCCTCATGTCGCGACCCCAATTGACAGGCGATTCCCAGCATCTTTTGAAGTGCACAAATTAAGCGTACTTCCTTTCCTATTCCTTATACCTAAATCTCCTCTATCAAATAGAAATCAATAGGTGACAGTTGGCAAAACCAATGAGATATGGCCAAATCTCTGCAGGCAGGGGTTTTGGTTGATCCGGTTGTCCCTCACTTTTATCTCAAGAGATCGAGTCTTCTTGTATGTCCTCCCGCAGTCTCAACTTCTTTGAGATCTACACTATCATTGCAAAGGAACTGTCCTGCCACTAACAACGACTAGGCTCCATCCTCCGATTCTATTGTCTTGATTTCCACTTAAGGACAATGATGGCAGTGCGCAGGCATGTCAATAAGTACAGGTAAGGGTGTGTCATGACGCTCATGGCTTATATTGCTATTAAGAATTACAAGGCACTAGTCATGTGATGGTGAAATTTTTAGGTGAAGCAATTGCTTATATGCTGTGCTCTTGAAGATGCTATATTCGCTCGATGGAACTTTGATACAGTTCTAGTCGGATAATTGTCTACATTGGGTGTGGACCGTACCTCATACCTTGTAAGTTGCTATAACCCCCCGTAATAGAACCGAATAGGCCTACATAGGTCATCAAGACCACATGCAATCAGGAGACCAACGGCGGACTGGGCTGAGTGCATGCAGCTTGGCTACCAAATCTGACAGGTATGAGCAGGGAAGCGATACACGCAGCGCTTTGAATAAAACGGACTTTAAATATAAAGTAGTCTCCGGATTTTGTCTATCAAGTTAGTAAGCAGACTGCATATACCCGCACTGTTGGAAGGTAGCAACGAGAGTGCAAAAGTCCAGGGCAAGGCAGAATTCATCGGTTATGTGAGGATGGTGGGCGGGGCCTTTGTTTAATGCACTCATGCTGGTGACGTAAACACAAAAGATCATTTTTGAACATTATCAAGTGTATCTAGGCGGGTTCTGAGATTGGTCACCTTACATGTGTATAAATGGTCTTTGGTCTTGGCTTGAGTGCTGGCCTATAAATAGGTAAGCTAAGGGGCGATGGAAATAAAAAGTACCACGCAACAACCGACTTGTGCATACCTCGGATGATTGCTTCGGCAGGTTCTGCTAGAAAACTACAAAACATGCCGTGATAAACTCCGTGTGCAGAGACCTTTGGGGAGAAATGGGAAAGGCACTGCCACGCAACAGAGTAATCAGAATAATAACCAATAAGGTAACTAAGAAGGATCATGGGTAATACCCAAACCCATGTCCCCTGATGACTAACACTCCCGGGATACGAACCGGGGCAACCGGGAACAATGCAATGGAGCCTAGAGGCCTGGTAATGAACGGTTATTGCGGGCTTGTGCATAACAATCCGCACGGACCAAAGCTCTCTGCCTGGTCTTAGGTAGCCAATGTTCACGCCTCGGTGGACAGTTATCATGATAGATGTACTTTTACGTTTCCAGGCTGGTAACTTAGTCCCTGTCGTCCATCTATTCACCTCGCTGGAAACGGCAGTGCTGCGTGTGCCGCCTTGTGAAACGGCTATGTGTGTGTGGGGTCAGAGGGGGCACATCCATGTTGCGCCGTTTCATTTGAGGCTCATTCAGCTTTCGTCTCTCCCCTCTTCCAGCTTCGTCCATTCATTCCTTCGTTGGACGAGGGCCTGCGCCAACGTTGCGCGTCGCAGTCACGATGCCGGGCATCCCAAGAACCAAGGGCTGCTCAGTCTGCAAAATCAGAAAAATAAAGGTAAGGCTGCGCTATGAGGAAAGAAGAGAAATGAAATGAAGAAGAACGCGACCCTGACTGGATGGTTGCACCACAGTGTGACGAGAATTGGCCTAGCTGCACGCCTTGCCGGCGCTCCAAACGCCAGTGTCCGGGCCCAACACCACTTGTCAATGACTCGTACATCGCTCCTCGAGATGCTGCGCCAGGATCAGCGAGCCATGGCAGCAAGAGAGGGCTGGTCATTCGTGATGGCCATCGCGCGACGGCCAAAGCCAAGGCTCAAGCCAACAAACTCAGCCTACCTTCAAACCATCCATCCGAAGGCGGCCCTCTCACAACATCGAGATGCCAGCAATCACGTTGCCTCGGCGCTCTCCGTTCCCATCCCATGACTCGCCCTGACCAGCTTGCATCTTATCTCAATGCTGTTTTACATGATGGCACCTACCAGGGTGACCTCGCCCAGCTGGACGTGCTGTCCTTCATCCCTCAACGCCTGCACCTCAGCCAATGCCTTTCTGATAGCGTAGCATTCTGGTGCCATTTACAACTAGACACCCGTCGAAAACTCCCAAAGCCCAGCGTCGCCACCTTGCATTACTACAGCAAGGCGCTCCAGAGCCTCCAGAGCACCCTGGAAGGCAAAAATGCCTATCGGACTGAAACTCTAGCGGCGGCGGTCCTGCTCCAGCGAACTACCCTGCCTTTCCATAAAACGGTCAAGTCTGACTCGATTGCACATGCCAAGGGTATCTCAGCTTTGGTCATGCAGAGAGGCCCTCCTAATTTGGATGACGATCTTGATGTCTCGCTGGCCATTGAGTTGTGCTCGAACCTAGTAGGTTCTCCTCATCTTACCCGCTTGTCTTCATATTTTGTGTCCATAATACGTGAATTGACTCTGTTTCTTCTAGTTCTGCTGGCATTCTCATGGGGATGATGATGACACACATCATTCTGAGGTAGAGCCAGAATCACCCGATGTTGACGGCCCAGAGCCCACGGCGGAATCGTTGGCCATTCCGGGACAAGACGTAATTCGAGAAGTTTTCGTCGACTTGCTGAACACTATACCCGCTCTCAACTCCATCCATGAAAATCCAGAATCCAAGAAGACAGTATCGCTCGAAGCAGCCGATGTCCGTCGACGACTTTACGATCTAAACGCCATCGCGTCCAAAACAGCTTCCCAGATTAAAAATCAGCTCAAGGAGATGGGATTGATCCAAGTATTACCCGATCCCGAGTCCTTTGTCAAAAAAAGATATCACTTTGAGTCAGTCGACATAGCACAAGCTGTTCTTGGGATTTTCATTCTCGAAATCATCGCACCCAGAATGCTACTTGGACTCACCTCACTTTGTGACCCCCCAGAAGTGGATGACGTGTTGCAAAGATACCGGGATGCCTCCGTTGAGCTTTGGATGTGCATCCCGTATTTAGACAAGCTGGGACTCACGGATGCGCAGATCATCTCCTGCGCCTTCTGCCTCAGCTATGAAGCGGCGGATGCCACCGAGAGGGATCTTGTCGCGGATGTTGCCGCGCGTTACGACACCTACCTCTCGAGGCTAAAGAACAACCGCACTTTGTTGATCGAGCGGGTGCTGCGGACCGCAAAGCAATTGACTGGTGGTGCAGACATCATGCCCATACAAGTACTGATGATCGGCGGTCCGGATAAGAAATCGTCGCCTCCGAAGAATAAGCAACCTCGGGCTTCACCTGGGAAGCCACAGTCTGCCCATCTTCTTCACGGCTGCTTGTTCTTCCAGGGGCTCTTGAGCCAAGATCCAGATGACCCTTGATCTGGTTTGCCACTCAGCTTTTACGATGTATAGCGCCATGTCAGGTGGTCATGCGATGTCAGTGACCGTCTTTAAAGGCGTTGAGCGCTTGTATGCAGATATTAAGTATCTTAACAGCTCAGAATTGTAGAGGCCTGTCTCGTGTTCACTCAAGCTCCGACATTGGAGCTGTAGGACGTGAGGTTTACCTCCTACGACAACACTAGTGGACAATCGAGAGACGGTAGCAAAACGGTATCGGACGGTAAGCTAAGCTATCTAGTCCGAGCGAATATTCGGAGACAACACGGTGACTTCATGGTGACTTCATGGCACCAACCTGGGGTATGGCGCCAACACCGCTGTCGGCTACTTGGGCAGATTTTTACGAGATGGCGGAGTCTACCGCCTTAGTCTTAATCAAAAATCGGAAATTTGATGCGCAGGAATGCGAATGAAGTTGTGGCATTGCGACCGTGCAATCTGGCATCACAACTTCCAAGGGAGACTACTCCATCAGTTTGAAAAAAGAGGGGGAAAGCGATATCTGTGGTCAAGGAGAAATGCTTGGTACAGGCACTTGAGGAACTGGACACTCATCTTAATTCCTTGGTTTTCTTTTCATAACCGTGGCTGCTGCTATTTTAAGCAGATCGGTACATATTTAGTCTCTCGGCCCCTCCCGTGACTCGGCAGGGTGATTTGATCACACTTCATTGGGCCTATCTATATTGATGGGCCAGAGCGTACCGCCCTTGTGTAGCGAAGTCAAAATATCACCTCCTTGTCAGATACTTGAGCGATGTCATTAGCAAGATGCGTTGAAAATTACACGCCCCTGATAGTCCCAGGATGTCAACTTCAGATAAATACAGAGGGTATACTTCGTATATTGCGAAATTCAAAACTAATAGATCCTGAAACTGTTTTTCTCAAACAATGTAGTATTTTGTCGTAAGTATGACTAATGGGCCTGGGGTCTTGATCCTCACTCCCCTCCCCTCTCATACTCGGCTTGCCATGAGGACAAGTCAGGATGAAATGCGTGCCCAACATATATCACTTTCATACTGTGATCGTGTTGATTTAGAGTACAAACTTGGTCGGCAGAATATGAAAATAGTCTACGCAGTTTGGTTTAGATATTTGCGTGCTTCAGCCATGTATCAAAGAATTTTCATCCGTAGCAGCAAATCTGACCCCGGCTATGGCATCATCCCAGGGGCCCGCTTGAAATGCCCAAGAATAGGTCCAATCACCATCGGAATAGGAACCAGCCTGAGCCTATCTTAATTACGCTCCTGTCAGTATAATTAAACCCCACGGCTTTGCAGATAGACCTACCTAAATGGGAAGATCGAATGCATCTCAATAACTGAAGGATGTTTTCCTTACTCAGATACCCCTTCTTCCTCGGTTGCAGCCGGATTTTCGACATTTGTTAATTGAATGCCGCCATTGACTCTCTCCAATCGGGAAAGTGAATAGATGTGCAGCCACCTACAAGGTTGCAGTGGCGGATCCTCCTCAATGCCGAATTCTCAGTTTCGGGATAAAGATCATCATATAGTCTCCGCTGTGTGAAGCATATAAGGTCTGGCAGGTATTCCCAAACTTGCCGAGTGTAGTCCGTCCTCCTCCAGAATCTTTCTTAGGAACAATTCTGAGAAGTTCTCCGTTCAACTCCACCAGAGTGCCCACCGAAAAAAGAAATCTGTTTCTCGACTGCCCTCCTGAGTCATTATGCGCTATACACTGGCTCCGGCTATTCTAGCCCTCGTCTCGCAAACACTCGGAGCTACTATTAGCAGTCGTCAAAATTCTGAGGTCCCCAAAACCGACTTCGACGCAATCATTGTGGGCGGTGGCCCCTCTGGTCTCAGTGCGCTCAGCGGCTTGGCACGTGTGAGAAGAAATGTCCTCCTCATTGATTCTGGAGTCTATCGTAACGGACCAACCCGGCATTTACATGACCTTATCGGTCTTGATGGTATGAGCTCCCATACCTGCCTAGTAAAGAGCTAGGATTGAGAAATTAAAGGAAAGAGCCGTCTCTAACGAAGGGTTACAGGTCTAACCCCCGCATATTATCGCTGGCTTGCGCGAGAGCAGCTCGCTTACTACAACACTGTCGAATTGACCAACGGCACTGTGACCAAGATTGAGCCCCAAGAGAATAATACCTACTTCCGCGTGATCACGGATAACCGGGAACCTGTTACGGCCCGGAAGATTGTTCTTGGAACGGGTCTGCGTGACCTTTTGCCAGAAACCCCTGGCATTCGCGAAAATTGGGGCAAGGGCATTTTCTGGTGCCCATGGTGCGATGGCCATGAACATGCGGACCAGGGACTGGGTCTTCTCTCCAGCTTGGAGTCAGTGGCTGGTTTGGTCCGGGAGGTTGCAACCCTCAATAAGGATGTTGCTGCCTTTGTGAACGGCACAGACACTCCAGAGTCGCGCGCCCTGGCTGAGAAGAACTTCCCGGACTGGGAGAAGTATCTTGAGCTCAAGAATGTGAAGGTTTACAACAGCACCATTGAACGCCTCGAGCGTCTACAGAACGCTACTCTTGGTGACCCTAGCCTGCCCACCTACCCAGAGCATGATAAGTTCCGTGTGCATCTGGCCGATGGAGAGAAGGTCGAGCGAGATGCATTCCTTACCAACTACGATGATGAGCAAGCGAGCTCGGTTGGCCTCGACCTAGGTGTTCGGTTGGATGGCGGACGACTGGCCGCTGACAATTCCAAGGGCCTGGTGACAAACATTCCCGGTGTCTACGCAATTGGGGACGCCAATGCGGATAACGTAACCAACATCCCGCATGCTCTCTTCACGGGCAAGCGCACTGCTGTTTATCTTCATGGTGAGAAATATGCGTAAAATACAGTTTTAGAATCATGGAAACTAACAGGGTCTTAGTGCAACTTGAGCGCGAGAATGCACTTGCTGAACTTGAAGCTTATAAGGGCAACCAGACACTGGCAGAGAGAGATTTCAACGACGAAGATCTTCGTGCTGTGTGGAAGCGAATGAATGGCGAGCCGGGCGACTTGCTATACGCTGGCGAATATCGTCAGTAAATTTCGAGGATGGCCTCAAAATGTCGTAGCTCATTAAGGTAGCTCTCTTTCGTTTATATTTATGGCAGAATCTGGTGCCTGAGACTTTGGGACAAAATTTATGTTTTTGCTATCTTTCTCCGACTGTATTCTTATTCTTGAGAGAGAGAGACCATAGAGACAGATAATAGTGAGGTACAATTTCCGAAACCATGTATTATTAATCCACGTTACTCATTCCAGTAATGATACATCAGAGTAAATAAGTAGATACATTCAAAAACCACTTGCCACACCTCCCTCCAAGGAATATCTCGTGCATCCAAGCCAAGCCTTGGCCGTTCAGAGCCCTGCGGCCTTCAGAATTCCTGGCTTCCTAGCCTCCAAGATCGGTACAGTTTGCGACCATACCCTCTTCTGGACTTCATTTCCCAAGTCAGTATAAATCCAATCCTCCACGTTTTGGTTTTTCCCATCGCTCTGGAACTCCCCGAGCGAGTTCTCTGGCGCGGACGCAGCCAGTACCAAGCACCGACCACCCACTTCGCTCGTCCGTCCTAGAAGTTTGTACATTAGGCGAAGCCCAAATCCGCTACTCTCACGGCTGAGAGTGCTGTAACAGAGGCCTGGGTTGGCCACATTGATGATAACTGGGTGAGCGTTGAAACTGGGGTCCGACTTCAGCCCTGCCACAAGTTCGCGAACCAGCAGAATCTCCATGAGCTTTGTCACTTCGTATCTTTTCTGCCCATTGTACGATTCTTCTTCGTTCAGCCTTTCATAAAGGTCAGAGGCGTTGATTTCTGGGAAGTTGGTAAGGCGGTGGGCCTCTGAGCTCACGACGGTTAAATGCGGTGTCGAGTCCGGAAATTCAGTCCTCGTTTGGCGGAGCTTTGGTAACAGCCCCAGCACCAGGAGGAATGTATTCAGCACATTTACTTGTGTGGTCTGCTCGTGGCCCTCGACGACCTTGAAAATCTTGGTGTTGATACCTGCGTTCAACACGACGGCGTCGAGGCGTGGCAGCTCCGCCAGAACCCGCTCCATAAAGTCAATAGTCGACTGGTTGCTCGCCTGGTCTAGTGGCCAGACTTCGATGGATTCGGCATCACTTCGACTCCCAACGCTTTTGAGGATATCCTCCTTTGCTGCTTCACCTTTGGAAACAGTCCGGACCGCAAGGATCAGTTTAGACGCATTGAGCCTGTAAAAATGGCGAGCAGCCTCAAGCCCTAGCCCAACATTCGAACCAGTGACTATGACCGTCTTCCCAGAGAAGGAAACCTCGGGAGAGGGAGGTGTTACGAAGAGCTGCGAGTGTAGAAAGAGGCGGAGACCAGTCCCAACGTTTGGTTGAATCTGCAGGGTCTTTGCCATAGTGAAAACAAAAGTGTGGTTGCTGGAAGGAACTTTTCAATGACTTGGTTCGAATTTACATTATTGGCTGAGTTCAAGCCGCCATTTAATACTTCTTGAGCAAGTATCGCCATACCAACATCCGTATCGTGCTGCTCTTCCCTCTTATCCCGATTAGGAATTTGCTCAAGGATGATAATAGAACCCACATAAAACAGGAAGATGGCCTGAAACTAGTCTGTTCTAGGAATGTGTTCCAGGTATTGCACCATGACAAATCTGCTGACTTGTGAGATTGTAGCCCCAGATCGATCTTGATTCTTGAATCATTTAGCTCTCGTTGTCATTTTCTGCATCAACACATTCTACTTTGGGAAAATGTCTCAACATTGAACTGGCCAAGCCATTATTTCAACGCTGTCCACTGCCGAGCGCATTAAAGCAGGGTGGGAACCTGATGGAGTCGACGGGGTTCCTCGTTGGTCTGCACTTCATTAACACAAGCCATCCGCAGGACGCGACCACTTCAGATACCCTACGTCAGATACGATCGCACGCAGCCAAAGACACGCGTTCTCGCGCGCGTAGATCAATCAAAAACCCGGTCTCCGGTCCCCGAAGGAAAATCAGGCCCCGTACAAAGATAGATGAGAGCACGCATGACAAACAAGGCCTCAACGAACAAGCATGCCTTGCTCCTAAAATCGATAGGGATAAAGAGTCTATTGACTCAAACGCAATTGATCTCCCTACCATAGAGTCCTACGACCCATATCAGTCTGCAAGACTTTCCCGTGTCGCGGCATGCTGGGGTTCAGTCCGGGCCTTTTCCGATATTGAGTACTTCTTGTTTGATCACTGTACGCCCATCCTTGTTGGTACATGCTGCTCGCCAACTAATGTTGCTACCTAAAAAGACGTCAGCTTTTTTATCCCTTTTATTATGGGCAGCTGTCACAGGAAGAAGAACTCAAACCTCGTCGCCATGCAGATGAACCACTGGGTTCCCTTTGCTATGACAGACGTGGGTCTTCTTGCCGCCATGTTCTTACAATCTTGCCGCAGCCTTGCATCATTAGCTACAACAAGGGCTTATGAGGATCTGTCGACTGGGTATCGACTTCAATGCATCCGGTCCACAAACGCCTCCTTATCCAAAGCAGTCACACAGACCAGCGATGCGACCATCAGTAAAGTAATGATATTAGCATCCGAGGAGGTTCGTGCTTCTACTATAGACTAGATATAGAATGTGTACATCCAATCTTCTAACATGTTTTTTTGATAGATTGAGCGTGGTAATTTCGACGGGTGGAACACGCACTTTGTTGCCATCTCGCGTATGGTTACTATGAGGGGAGGGGTTGATAACCTCGGAGTCGGTGGTCTTATGAAGGAGATCCTGGTCAACAAACCGTATTGTTTCGGATTTTCGGATGAAGTTAGCGAGCTAGAGACCGAGACGCCAAGTCTGTGTATATGAATGAATTAGAGCCCAACCCAGCATTGCCCCTTCTACAGGCACCATCGGGAAGCGGGCCTTTATTGAAACCACAATCACGAGCCACGAAAAACTACAATGCACATATATTAATAATCTTTTATCCCTCTCGATCTATTGTTGTTCAAGTTCATCATCATCTTGCTCCATGTTCGTCCACAAACGTGCCAAATCTCCTCTAAAGGCTCCAGCCGCAGAAAACGTAGTCTCTATCCTCCCGAGCAACGTTAAAACCGTCTCCCTTTGCGAAGTCCTTCTTGAACGTGCCCCTGCAACCCGGAGCGGGAATAAAAGGAGGACAGCAGAGATTCTTGATCTTTCAAGCACGATCTGGCTCAATTCTAGAATGCAGCGTACGTGAGCTTGGATATCGTCCTCGGTCAAGGTTGGAAGCAAAGCTCCCAGATCAACCCAGTAATTAATCTCGTAGTCAAAGACCCCAGAGAGATAGATGCTTGTGGCAGCTTGAAAAATAGATGCCAGGAGATCAAAGTCATCGAAGGTTGAGCTTCGATTCTGGCGGCCATTGCTCATATATTCAAGCATGCTCTCAGTCTGCCACACATTTAGAGCATCGCGCAGTAGAAGGCCCTCAATAGCAATATCGCGCGCTTCGTCCTGCTGCGAACCTCCGTTTGATGAGCGAAACTGCTTGACATGTATATATTCAGCGACCCTGGAACTTATTAGAATATCTTTCGTATGTATTTCGGACCATTGGGAGACCCACCGGGAACGCAGCGATGCGCAGCGCAGAATTATGTCAAGTAGATCATCAAAGGGATGTAGATTGCTAGGATCGATCGTGGACTGGACCCTCTTTGAGAAAGCAATCCACTCGCCTTGCATTAAGAAACTGGAATCATTGAAAACAATGGCTCTGCAGACCTCGAATATTTTAATTTCCATGAAAAACCTTTGCGGCAGCGAGCCTACACATGCATGTGGCCCGATGGCAACTAGAGCCTTTGACGTTCCGTGAACAAGATGCTGCACCCAGCGTTGCCCTGACGGATCGACCATGAGCTTGCGACCATATTAGCATCATCTTCCACGGAACATGGAAGGTTGTAGAAGCAAGATTCACCTCAAACAGTCCCAAAAGCATGGTTGTCCACAATACCGCCAATTGTGGTTCTGGGCTTTGAGTTTGACACTCGATCGCATTTCGTAGACCAATGACGGCTTCATTGTAAAATGTGAGGGCCAGACGATAATTAGCAAGCTGGTGGTGGGGGTTCAGTTTAGTCGCCGTGAGTGCGCCCAAAGCCAAGACAGACTGCCTGAGGAAGATCTCTGATGATGAGGACTGCACCATTTGCTTAATATCAAAGGACAAAATCCCTTGCTGGCTAAAGGCATTCTTCTGAAGAAATCTATCCCAGTACAGAAGAAAGTGGGCATTGGGATCGAACTGGGGGTCGGCCCTTGGTGAATCAATCAACCGTTTCCTCGGAACAAGACTGTGACTGCCAGTGATCACCTTGCGAGACCCCTGGTCGATTATGATATTGAAATGTTTTTTCTGCGGGGCGGGATACACGCAGTTGAAGCCTCGTTTCTGGCAATACGAACATGGTACCGTCCCTGAACACTGTGTGTGGAGAGTGAAATCAGGTCAGCTGGTTCAACACCCCGGGCCAAGAATTCCCTGGGTCAGGGTCTCACCTTCACATGCTTCAGAGCACACGTCTCGCACCGAAACGTTTTCTTGCGGCTGTCATTAGGTCCGATGGGCATTTTTGCTCTTGCATTCTGCTTGGATCTTGAAAACAACAGGAATGGAAGACTGCTTAGTCCTTTTGAGGCATCAACTGAGCGAGATGCTGTCCGACACGCTATTCCTGAAGAAGGAATAATCGTACGGCGCTAGGACAAATTAGAATTTGACTCAGGCCTTTAATTGGCCCAGATTTCAAAACTCCACAAATGATGAGGCGCTGTGGCTAAGCGCATTGTGGCTGATGTGATTTGTGTGCCGGAAGACAGCAGGGGGAATTTCAAAGGAATCAGCTGTAATTCTGTAACTCACGTTCCATACATCATGCAGTGATCTGCTTCCACGGAAAGCCTGGTCTACTGACGGTGACTGGCCGCTCAAAAACAGTAAAGATCAAGCGTTGATCTGCCCGTTATCACAGTGAAGCCACGGGGTGACATCATTGTGGAAGAACTGATAATCACTGCTCTCACTACCAAACAATGTTGAAGTTTTACTTAAAATATTGGAATTGTTTCATTCATAAAGCTGTATGTACCTAGGTATATACAGGTATACATAGAGTCGATACGTACAAAAAGATGTAATGAGAAGTCTGAAGTCGCTTGTCTAGGGTAGCCACAAGCGGCTGGTTGGAGCCGTTTCTGCCAGTAACAGTCAAGCGTTAGAAACGTTGAATAGCACGTGACACCGCGCCAGCGCAGCCTTACCCAATATGGAAGCGCGTTTCAGCAACCCAAACTTTTTTTACCAGATACACAATTATTACCAAACCTGCAGCAAAACCCCTGCTGCGATCGTTATTGCCATGGACCAGCCAAGACATTCCAACCATCACCGGCGGCGGGGATTTCGTGGCAAGAACAACACCCGGCCTCGAAGAGCTCGCACTGATGAACATCGCACCGATGCTGCTTCGTCGCAAACCACCGCAGCTGCGCCTCCTCAGGTCAGGCAGGAGGAGGATACTGTGATGACTGGCGCAACGCCGGAAGCTACTGTGCCCTTGGATGATGCCAAATTTTCTGACCTCAAAGGATCCAACCTTGTTCATCCTACTTTGATCGAAACCATTACGAATGATCTCAAGTTCTCTCATATGACGCCCGTTCAGGCTGCTACGCTTCACGATCTCCTTCCCCCAAGCCGCAGTGACTGTCTCGTTCAGGCAAAGACGGGAACTGGAAAGACCCTTGCATTCCTGCTCCCGGCGGTACAGACTCTCATCACGAACCACCGAAACCAGGCTGAGAGAGGCTCGCCCGTTGTGTCTTTGTTGGTCATCTCACCGACTCGAGAGCTTGCAATGCAAATTGCACAAGAGGCCACGAATCTTCTCCAGCGGTTTCCTAACTTCCATGTTCGTCTTGCCATTGGAGGCACGAACAAAGACCAGGAAGAGAGACGAATCCTTCAAAGCTGTAATGTGCTTGTTGCTACTCCTGGTCGTCTTCTCGATCACATGGCCAATGAGGATATTTTGTACTCGTTTCGTAGTCTCGAAACACTCGTACTCGACGAGGCCGATCGACTGCTCGACATGGGATTCTCCAAGGCTCTCAGGGAGATTGTCGGCAAGCTTCCTAACAGGAAGGAGGTCAACAGGCAGGGTATGCTGTTTTCAGCCACAATTGCCCAGCACGTCCACCAAGCTGCTGATCTCGTCCTTTCTCCCGGGTACAAGTTCATCTCAACCGTCCCTGCCGGCGAGACCAACACACATCAACGTGTTCCGCAACTTCTTGTCAAGGTTGATACATTCAGCAGCGTTGGCGCGGCTGTGGTTGGCTGCATTCGTGAAGAAGCCAAGCAACACCAAGACTTCAAAGTCATCATCTTTGCTCCCACTGCTCACTTGGCGGACTTTTATGGGCACATAGTGTCTCAGTTGTCCGATATGCCACCCGTCTCAACTCTCCATAGCCGGATTTCTCAGAGCAAGCGCACCAAGATCACAAATGAGTACCGCGATGCGAAGTCAGCCATCTTGGTCGCCACGGATGTTATTGCACGAGGGATGGATTTCCCAGGTGTCACTACTGTCGTCCAAGTCGGCATTCCTTCCGACAAGGAAAGTTACATTCATCGTTTGGGACGTACAGCACGCGCTGGAGCGGAAGGGCGAGGAATCTTCATCGTCACCGAGGCAGAGTCCTGGTTCCCAAGATGGACACTGAAGGAGATTTCTTTTATCCCACACCCTGCTGATGTATCTGCATTGGCAGAAGTTGAAGCAATCGCTACGGTCATGGATGAAACCGACAGAGCAAGGATTTATCAGGCATGGCTAGGATATTACAAGAACCACCTTAAGGGTTTCAAATGGACCAATGAAGAGTTGGTGGCTCAAGGTAATACGTTTGCCCATGATGGCCTGGCATGCCCTGAGACGCCGCCCATTGCGAAGTCAACAGTTGGGAAAATGGGTCTGAAAGGTACCCGAGGTTTGGTTGTTGTCCCAGACCCCCCGAGGGCTCGCAGTGGTAGGGCACCGCGAGGCCGTGGTAACCGTTCTTGATTATGAGGGGATATGAAAGATTGTTGTGGTGAATAGACAGGTAACAGAAAAATGAATCCAATATTCCACCTTATGATTCCATGGTGAAAGTTCCCAGAAGCGGTTGTCTATAAGTGAGATGTTTTCTGAGATCCAGTTGACCATGATGTACGCTCGGTGGTTCTCTATTTCGCCCTTCAAAAGTAGACCAATATCATACATTGGATTTCACTGTGGCAATGGAACGAAAGGTGAAAACATTCAAGGTGGTGTGCCATTGTCGTCTATATAGATGCATGGCCCTTAGACAGCTAACTAGGCAAGGTAAGCAAATTTCAAGCTAAAAAAAGCTCGACGTGGGTGTTAATTGTCTGTAATTTCGGGACAGGGATAGGGGAGAGTTCCGCCTCGGACAAGAAAATCAACGATTGGTGCAGCGATAATTAGACAAAGCAGGGTTGATTAGAAATAAGCTAAGGTAATTCTCCATTATTTTCTCCTTGTGGTTGCCCACCAATTCTAATTATCATAATTCCTCGATTATATTAGATACCACCAATGGCAAAAGGGTTTAGTAAAAAGGACAAGAGGCCGGCCCCTCTTCTTGAAGCAAAGTTGAAAAGAAAGTTGGAAGATGAAACAGCCCAAGTTAGCGTGCGATGACGTGGCACACCGGTGGGTTTTTCTTTCAAATGCTGGAAGACGAGGAGCTGGAGTCAATATCCTTTTCGTTCACCGCTGGATTATACCTGGGGCAACTGGAGCTCCAATAGCAGTTACCCCCAAGCATGAATCCTGTGGCCTTGATGTACCTTTGGATTTTGTGCGAGTTACCGGAGCGCTTTTGCAACTCTAGCCCTAACCGCCTGGTTTCTTGCTCGTGATGAATTACGAGACCTTTGACGAATACAATTGCGTCATTCTCACTTAAGCGGCAGGATTCCATAATCACCGGAACAGCGTTCCACTGACGCTCACCACGATCGTTCCTTTCCACGTTCCATGAATAGAGATCGTTGGTGAGTCCCATGGCACGACCTGCGGAAAGTGCAAACTCGTGACACATTTCTTGTTCGGCTTTGTCGAGTGTGATACCCATCGTCCATAACATGAAGCTCTCCATAATCCTAGATGATACGTTAGCATTCCGGGCAATTTTCGTAATATAGTATAGACAGTATAGACTAGACATACCAAAACCCGACGTTGAGGATCCTGTACTCAGTATACTCTGCGATGTTCGGAAGCTCACCGCCCTTTTGACTGTCGTAGTTGACCAGGTATGACTTCAACGCATCAATCACACGTGGTGTACCTTTTGGGTCTAGCTTTGACATCCGATCGCCGAATTGTTTGAAAAGACCGGCGATAACGGTTTTGCGACTGGGTTTCTCTGCCTCTTTCGCCGATCCGAAGGACATGGAATCTCGCAAACTAGCGTGAGTCTGCAATGCTTCGCTGTGAGGTACATCTTCAATGAGGTCTACCCAGTGAGATGTTAGAAAGTCTGCCATATGATCATCCACCTTGTGAATGGGGGGGTGTAGTTAGAAAACTCACCGTCGTAAAGCCAAAGTGTTTCGATAATCTCGGTGGCTAGCTTGACACGTTCCATTTTACCATATGGCCAGCACAGGGCAAAGAAATTACCATCTGGCCCGGCAGAGTGGGTTCGAAGATCCTGCCCTGGCATAAGGTCCAGCCACGCTTTTCGTGCGGCAAGGGCTCCTTCTTCTATTTGGGCCTCGGCACGGTGTCGTGCCACCGGGAATGTGGTAACGCAGGATGGAGAGGAGGATACAGAGATAGGCGTCCATAACGAATGTTTGGAAAGGGTAGAGGTGAGTTTTCGGGCTGGAATAGCGCCCTCCTCTATGTGCTTCGAGGAGTGGTTGCACAGGGTCAGCATGGTGAGCGAGGTTGTGATATGTATGATATGGATACAAATGTCTGCAAAGGTGCTGAATATATGACTCTTGAGAAGCATTGGTCGCTGTAGATTGTTTTGAAAGAATCGAAGGATAGTCCGCTTCTTATAGGAACCCAACCAGCTGGTCCATGAGATACATTACCCCAACCCCAAGCTTTGATGCAAGCTATGATCCAATCTTTGCTTTTTCGCCTCGACATCACACTGACCGCTGATACCCTGCTCCATGTAGCTGGTAGTGATCATACCGCACCGCGTATACTAAATTTTCACGTCAACCCGAACCCCTATCGGGGGTGTACCTTGAAGCCCAAAATTTGAATGATGTTCAACCGTAGTCGCGGACGGTGCGAAGTCCAATGAAAGAGAGCGCAGGCCACCCAGTGGATACTATTTCAGCACAACGGAATCCCCGGGCCGGAGCTTATGACAGGAGTCGTAGGCTAACGTGGCTTCTCTTGGTCACCCCAACGTCATAGAGTCTTCCGTTTGGGGGCCGATTGGCCATGCCCTGAGATCTGGAATGGCTGTAGACCCTGGTATCGTCTCCCAAGGCCACGGTCACGGTATGGGCATCCCAAGGAACAGCACGAGGCAACGCTGTCCCGGATCCCCTAAAGCAGCAAGGATCAACAGACTTCAGGCTTCTATTCTTCTAGGCCCAGGGATTGAGACGGATGCGTTTGTACGAGCTATGGGTCCTTGGAATCACGGTATTCGGAAACCCTTGACGGAAGCCATGTCTCATGTTCTTTTGTTCGTTTTCACAAAAGTGAACAGATGCGTGAATTTTCACGCTCGTGGCCCATATTACTTCACAAAATGAGGTTCAGTTCCCTCGATAATGCCTGCTCGCAGTAGCATAACGAACACGACAGATGCAACATTGTATCAAGCACATGATTCGGCGAAGAGTTGGGGTCAGACGGTGTGCCTCAAGAACTTTTGTATGGAGACTGATCTGCATTCACGTGGCAGTAATTTTTGATCATGGGAGTCTACCAAGTTGTTGGTTCGTTGTTGGTTCATGAAGGATCGTGCTGTGATCGACACTCGTCACAAGCGCCGCGACAATCATTGGACACCGTTGAAGCACGGCGGCAAAGGCAACGAGAGGGGCTGGGATGATGCATACGTAGTCATATGACGGATGGAACTTTTCTCGAAGGCACACCGGTAGATTGGGCTCGTGTGAGAGAACTTGCTCGGATATGGCCAGGGCTCGGTCCCAAGAAATCCCTGTCGTCAGTTTTTAGGATAGACACCAGCCCTCAGAATAGACCAGAACCCCCATAATATCGGGTGTTTAGGACTTATCCGCGGTGGCGGCGAGCGGCTGGGCGGATACGTGCCCGTTTCCAGGTCAGCTTCGCTTAGAGGCCTGGCTCAGGAGTGGGCTCCAACCCTGGATAGATAACCCTGCAATTCGCAAAAACTTCTTGCCATATTTGTGGGTGCGCTTCTGAGAGAACACGATACTTATTGTGATCACCCGTTGCAACCCAAAAGGGGCAATCCTGCGCATGCCAGGTATCGTTCGATGGCGGTCAGGGTGCCCGGGTGCGCTACTCCAGGAAGAATTTTCAGTTTGAAAGCAGCATAGTTCCACCCTTTGCTCATTTTCTGTAGCCTCTGTGCAATCCTGGTGGTATCATCCCTATGTGGTATATTGCTCTTATTAAAAGGAAAAAGGAGTAATAGTGATTGAACGGGAAAAAGTTTTCCCAGCTTCTGGTGTCTCTAAATACTTCCAAGCACATTCAACGACGCCCAATAGTAAAATGTTGAGCCTCTCTCGCCTCTTACTGCCTACGACTCGACGTCGGTAACACTGTATTTTGGGCCCTTGGCGAACTTGTCTTGAGGAACGATGTGCTCCTCACTTGTGTTTTGGTGTGTCTCCTGGATATCACTAAGCTTGATGTTCGGGCCCATTTCGTTCCGTGAATTGGAGCTCTTCTTATAAGAACGACCCTGCGACCCGATCGAACCCCACGGAATGAATTTCAGCAGAGGTCGTAAAGCGGCAAGGGCGGCAGTGAAGATGGTAAGTCCCAGCTCAACAATCGAACTGAAGATATGAGTTAGCATGATTTCTCTAACGGGAATTGTTATCACTTGGTAGCTGCTGATACTCACAAAACAAATGTTACAAGGTAAGCGTTCGCAGCTTCGACACCAGTTGGAGATTTCATATTGGCGACATCGAGCAAATATTTTAGCCGCAGGACGGTTGCAATGGAGCTCCTAGTCACTTAAGTCAGAAACAAACTAACAAATCCCAGAGAATGCTTTTACTTACACTACTCCCATTCCCAGAAGGAATATTACCGATGCCTTCATCTTTGGGCTCAGTTGAACGCCTCGTAGTAGGAAAACTGGGATGACCTGTAGAGGTAATTGTTAATACAGCCGGACGATTCCCAACAGCAAATACCATTGTACTAACAGCATAAAGAAAGCTAGACGCGATGTCCATGGACGAAATGGCATATCCGACATTTCCCAACGTCTTGGCCGTCATACAGGTCCCTTCACCCACTCCCCAAGCAAGGGATAAAGGCCGGCACTGAAGTCCAACCATTACGCTCGTCACAGTTGTCCATATCGCCATGATCACGACCGACGCTTCCAATATTCTTCGAACGACATTGTTACTGCTAGCGAGACGATAAAGGACGAGCGCGACGCTGACTTTGGCAACAAACACGAGGATTACGTATTCGATGGTCGAAATAACGAAGAACTATACGGCCGATCAGAATATATTCCAGCATTGAGCGCCAGGAGACCAAACCAACCTTGACGGCGGTGACGACATCATAGTCTGGGTTGGGTGAGTCGTCGCCATATCCAGCCTTGACTGATATAAAGGTGCAGGTGCAGAGGATAATAAACCCAGACTGGTGATCTGTTAGCTGATGGCGCGTGCGAGTCCAGCAGGACAGCAAGGCATGAATATCTTACATGAGCCAACACCATGGCATAGTCATCGTATCCGAAGGACTTGCTGATCATGGTCCGCACCCATACTCTTAAGCCAACGCAGAGCGAGTTTACGGCCAAGAACACGATCATCGCCGGCTGGATGCTGTCTCGAGCCCACATTGTGCTTGCGTTTGTACTAAACTAGTACTCCGGAATCCAAGGTTGGTGTACAGGCAAAGGGTCGTTGGCTTCACGGTTGCAGCAAGTAGAACATGACTACCAACGAACAGGTCGAAACAGAAAAGAGGTCTCACGATGCTGCTTTTCAGTCAAAACCCCAATGCTACGCTGTAGGGGTGCTCCTGAGGCTTGCATGCCTTCTCGTGGATTCGCCGCTGCGGGTTCGTTGTGATGAACCAACACTGAAATGAATCCAGCCCCCTTGTGTCCTGTTAGCGAGCTCAGCTTGGAAGAGATGTGCATCTCATCTCCTCATTCCTGCAGGTCCGGGCCAGGGGGCGCGGAGGCGCGTTGGATCCCGCAAGGGCTGAATCCATGGTCATTGGGCTGCATACGGCAATCGAAACAGAAAGTGGCGAAATTTGCGACTTGCGAGCTGAGACACCTTATTGCGGATTGATTACATTGGCTCGTCACAGGTTATATTCCCCGCAATTAAGAGCTGTTGGTTGACACGGCGGCACTGATTTGCAATCGCCGACGATGTTATCACCGATGGCACAGAGTGATCCGCGCCGCCGCTTTCCACATCAGACCACCATGACCGGCCGCAAATGGCTCTTCGTTTAGATGAATTATTTCAATTATTTCTGAACGTTGGTGCTCAAGTGGCTGCGGGACAGATCTGTGATGCTTTGGATGGTATTCAAGCACTCTGCGCCTCGAACCTGCAGATCAGACCTGCATATGATTTTCGCTCTGCGTCTACATCCTGAGCCTACCGACGCAAATCCAGCGAAGTGCGTCCAGTCTTGGCCAAGCAGTGAGACAATATCTCCATACGCATCCAAATGGGTCTGCTGCAGGTGGGATGGAGGAGTGCCCCTGTCCCCCTGTAACTTGGATGTAACCTCCCAGGTTGTTGCCCCGTTGGTGCTATGCAGCAAGACCACGCCACGTTTCTGCAGACATCACGAACATGCGTTGCTCCCAGATTGGAATATGCTGAGTTTGATACTCGAGGACTCATTCCATCTGCGGGAGTACGACTGCTCGGTGAGATTATACTCAAAGAATCCGCTGCTATTGACGTGACGGCGATCTTATATCTAGCCAGGAAGTGCGGAGCGGGCCTCGCTCGGCTCGGGCAATCCCGTCAGAGCTAAGCCGAAGAGGTAGCCCTTGGACCAACGCTTGTTGGCCATCCTGGGCAGCAGGAAATTGGGTTACATACGCCTTTCATAATGGATAACATAGACCCCTTTTTCATAAGCATGAACGGAAGATCGCTTACTGCTTGCATCACGCGCGTGTATCTCATCACCTGCCATAAAGTACGGGGTACCTCGCGCAGCAAATATAAATTCCTCCGAAGGGCCTTTTTTCCTGTAACCAAACCAGCAAGCTAGATCTCAATCATTTCACATCGGTATCCCACTTCACTTCGATCAAAATGACCGAATCCGTCGCACTTATGACCTCTATCGCCGATTCGGCACTCACCTCGAAGCTACATGCCGTTACTCTTGAGCCGGAGCTTCCGGTCAGACCCGGAGATATCACTGCTGACTGGCTCTCTCACGTACTGGCCCGCAAGGTCAAGACCGCGACGATTGACAGGATCATGGCGGGCACAGCGACCAAGGTTTTTGTGACTGTCACGTTCGATGAAGAGCGAGCAGTCCCTGTCAAGTTATGCGTCAAGGGAGGGTTCAACCCCGACCTTATCCAGATGATGCCCTTCGTTGTCATGATTTATCAGCGCGAGGTTGACTTCTACAACAACGTGGCCCCGCTGCTCGAGCACATGGACCTTCCAAAGTCCTATTGGGCAGAGCACAGTTCCGAACAGGGCATCATCATCATGGAGGATCTGGAGGCTGCCAGACACTCCTTCGGAAGCCCCTCCAAGTCTTGGTCAATCCCCAATGTGCTCACAGGAATTGAACAGTTGGCAGCACTACACAGCAGGACGTGGGGTGTCAGAAATGCTGACTATCCATGGCTGACGTCTGATTACGACCAGGCCCTTCTCCACCTCATGCAGACTTACGATCAGGTGGTCCATTCTCCAGGTCGGCCGACCATTCCCGAGTACATGAAGGACCAGGATCGAATGACAGCAGTTCTCAAGAAACATTACGGCTCGCGGAACCCCAGGTTCAACTGCCTCTTGCATGGAGATAGCCATGTCTCCAACACGTATCTCGTCAACGGAGCAACGCGGTTCCTCGATTGGCAGATGATCCACATCGGCTCCGCGTTTCATGATGTGGCCTATTTTATTGGTGGCGCGCTTGATATCAAGACGCGTCGGCGCCGTGAGTTTGACATTCTGGAATATTATCTACGCACCCTCGAGAAGCTGGGAGGACCTTGTCTTTCCCTGAAAGATGAAGAGGTCATGTTAGAGTATAAGAAGTCCTTCTTGGCTGGAGTCGGACCGATGATGTGCCCGTACGAGATGCAGCCCAAGGATTGGGTATTCCCAATGGCGGAGAGATATGCCGCTGCCCTGCACGATCACAATGTCTTGCAACTTGTCGAAGCACTCCCATAGGGTTAGTGTAAGTTACAGGTATGCGTCTTTCCAACTTGACCTTTCGGTCCTAGCTTACGCGTCATCGCTGACACCCTTCACTTTCCAGGCTTGGGAGCGACTTTTGAACTGATTTTTGGTGCGTGAGATTGGGGAGTATTGTGGGAGTTATTCGTGTAGAGCATTTGCTCGATTCTGTGCATTCTATGCAATCTGACTTAGCCAGCTCTGGTTCAATTACCCTTGTACATAGTGTTGCTTTAATTTTCCAGAACTAAATATCAAACTGTTGGTTGACACTGCTGGGCAGCCATGTAGAACATGAAACACACAGGTCAGGGGTATGGGGAACCAACCGTCCTTCAAAACCGAACCCCAGCCACCCCCGGCCACATCTTTGAAAGACTATTGGGTTATTTATGGTTTTCGTATGTATGTTTTGACCTTGGCATTAATATTTATGACCTAAAGTTTTGAGCTAGCCGGGTCATATATTCTCACAGGGGTCTGTATCGAGGACGGGCGGTTATCCCCCCCTAACTTGGTATGTGTAGGCGAAGGAGGTGTAAAGCAGAAAACCAAGCTAGTTTAGCATTGCAAGCATATCTTATTATGATCAGTGTGACATAAAATTAAAACAGATGATAAAGCACCTCTCCAGTTAATTATATTCCCAACGTAAAGCTTTTGGGGGTCTGTTTCCATCAACCTCTATTACAAATCCTCCTAGTATCGTGAGCATTAACTACATTCCGGGCTGGCCATAGGGTAGTAGCCGCCTGCGGTCTACATGTAAGAATGGAGGGACTAACAATGATGCGATTCGATCAGTCAGGACAGTGGTGTGAGGAGGTCATTCCACCCGAAAAGTATATCTATCATGCAGCTTAAGACGCCGAGTTGAACTTTGCATCAAGAAACGCTTCATATAGTCTTTGCTATTGGAGAGAGAATTCAAGCCCGTAGACAATTTGTTGATGTCTAGTCTAAAGCTAAAGATGAAGATGCGATGGAGTAGGTGAATTTCCAATAGCTAATACATAGTCCGAGCAAGTTGATCAAACACCCAGATATTAGACAATGCTTAGATATATCCTTGGGGATTGATGCCACGCCCACGCCTGGATTTGCTCGCTCATCGGAGATCAAAGTCTGCCTCCTTCCAAGCGGGTCTGCTGGGCCATGGCGTAAATTTTAGTAGTGCCCTCATTTCGGCTAGTTGGCAAGTTCCTTGATCTTGACTCCGTCGTGCTTCTCCATGCCCAGGTCTCTCTCGACAATGGTCCCGTCAGACTCATGACCTGCATTGTTGAGGGTGGACTCGGTGTCCATGGCTTCCCTCCTCCTGGCATCAAGAGCCTTCATGTCAATTACCGGGCCGGTGAAGGAGTTCTTCTTGCCCATGAACCAAAACACGAAAATGGAAGCTGTTGCCACGGAGATGACGATTGGGACGTAGTTCATGTTCATCGCCGTGATGGGCAAGGTAGTCGGGAAGCAGAAGAGGATGTTGAGCCCGAAAACCCACAGCACAGATAGGGCGTTAATGAGGACGCCGTATCTCCCCAGGTTGAACCAGCGTGGTGGTAGTATCCGATCCCGACCGCGGAAAAGGACGATGGCTTGCGGAAGGACAATTGAGGTCTGGATAAAGATGATGGTCGCGTTGACCATTGCAGAAAAGGCTGTTGTCGACCCGAGGAAGATGAGGCCGTACGCCTGGATGACATGGTGGTGAGCTTTCCGTCAGTACTGGGTGGTGTTAAGGGCGTTCCTTACCGTTATGAATGATGCCGATAAAAGCATGGAATTAACTGGGACATCGAAATAGGGGCTGACCTTTTGCCAGAGATGCGAGAATGGAAGGACGTTGTCGCGCGAAACTGCCCAGACTGTGCGTGATCCCGTGGTAGCTAGAGCGGACAGGACAGTTAGAAGATTGTGTAAGTTGCCATCCAATGTCATAAACTCACTAGAGGCAATCAAGGTGCTGAACTGGAACATTGAAAAAACGCCCAAGAGCACCGAAGCTGCTAATTTAGACTGAGTTGCCTGTAGGTAAATTTCAAACAGGGGCAGGCCTGTAGCAGTATTCAGAACCAAATCAATATCCCTTATAGCGTATAGCAGAGCACCCGCAAAAGGGAATGCCGTGAGAAACCCCGTGACAACTGGAAAGATGGTCACCAGCGGAACATTCTTGGAAGGGTTAGGGATCTCCTCTGCCAGCTTTGCAGCACAGTCGCCGCCCATAAAAGCATACACTGCATTGCCCATGGCAAGCAAAAAGCCAAAACCGTCGCTTGACCAGCCAGTGTGTGTTTCCATGTTGGTGAAGATGAATTCGGCTGACTGATGATGCCCCTGAGCAACAACGAACATGGTGATCATTGTCGAGGTCATTGTTATGAGCGCAAACACGAACATCATCTTGTTGAAATAGGGGATCCAGTTGGCCGCGAAGATGTTAACGGACGCGGCGAGCCACACGAACGTCACAAACAGCAAATACTTTTGCCAGGCCTGCGGTTGATAGTCCGTGTTCCAGGCCACCACAATATTCAAAATAGTCCCAGCAACAAAGTTGGCTACAGCGCCTGCTGAGAACCACCAACCAATAACGCTCAACATAGCGGTACTAAATCGTTCTTGTTAGCTGGCTTCCCATGAGAAAAAAAGACTTGTTCGGCGTAGGCCTAGACCTACAGAAAAGCCGCAAATGCTCGGTAGTCGTCGCTCGCAACCATGTAGGACCAGTAATACTGGGCACCAGAAACAGGATATGCGGAAGCCAGTTCGGCCATTCCGGCAGCCACGACGGTTGTCATTGTGCCTGCGACGAGTAGAGACCACATCACTCCGCCGGAAGATGCAGCCCTAAGCCCAATGCCCATCGATGAGCCTGTCCCTTGCCAGGTGCCGGTCATCGTAAATGACAGGGCGCCGAGGGACCAGAGCGAGAAGCGTCGGGGCATCTGAGACTCGTAGCCGGCGGCTTCTAGCTCGTTTTCATCTTTCTCCGAAGACATGTTTTCGGTTGTGGCTGGATGCTGGTTGCGGGAAGGGAAAATGATGCGCTGAAGGTAATAATGCTTCTATTTCCAGATCTAGATTTCATGATTTCTTTCTTTGGTTCTTCAATGGGATATATCTTTGGAATATCTGCGAGACCAGAGGGAGATTTGGTATGCAGGCCCTGATAAGGTTGAATTCCAGTCGACGGCCGGGCGGTTGAGCGACGATGTCCATCGCCAATCCCTCTCCCTTCAAATGGGGACTCATCAATGATGGAGAAAATTCGCAGCATGTTATCTCCGGCATCTTTCTTGGTTGACTTCATGATGAATAATTGAGCAAGATTGTAAGTGACATAAACGCCCGCTGCACCAGCTTCTGGAACGCAGCCCGCTGAAACCCAACCTCCCTCTCAGCCCATTAGATTATCAAGAGTGCGCTCGATGAGAAGTGAAATTGGGAAATACATAAGAAGCTCTGATATATCAGAATTGGCATTGCATCCATCATCAAGATGCCAAATGCAAATTTGACTTCGTTTCAGCTGAACGTCAGAGTCAGCCACCTCCAGTGCACAAGGCGTGCGGCCGATACGAGACCGCCTGTCTCCCTTCTTTTACGGGGAAGCCCCTCAATATGACCGACATGACTTACCTGGTCGCGCTAAACAGAATCACAGGTGCGAGCTTTTGCCTTTTGCCGGCGCGCGTGAGGGCCTTTGATCAACCAGCAGGGATATATCAAACCAGATATCCATCTCCATGAGCACTGTACCCTGCCCGATGGAGGGGAATAGCACGGTTTGGGAAGTCTGCCGGGGAGTGATAGACCCGCCAGATAAGCCGGCCCAGGATAAAATACACTGGTTGGTCCAGCCCGCGTCTGGAGATAAGAGTCGCGACTCGTGCAGCGGACGATCTTCACTTGTTGTCACGTGTAGCTCGTATGTAACACACCCCGCACGGCTCTAACATCCCATCCCGTCTCCTTCATCTCGCCCAACTTCGACCGTCAACTCCGATCTAGCTCGGACTCTTCCATTCTGCCACGTCAACATGTCTCATCAGCCTTCTCGAGAGAGATCCAACAGCACATCTGCGGCTTTAGTCGGCAGGGAGCTGGCTGCCGATCCCGACATTGCTAAGCGGGTACTCAGAAAAATTGACTACACACTCATTCCTTTGTTGTTTGTAACATACATGTTCAATTTTATGGATAAGACTATCCTGTCGAGCGCCGCGGTATTTGGCCTGAGAGAAGACAATGTATGTTCATTGGGAGGATGATCAAGTGGTGCGAGCAGCCAAAACAGTAGTTGATATTGATTTATTCCCGAAGAACCTTAAGAACCAGGAGTACAGCTGGGTTGGAAGCATATTCTACTTTGGCTACCTTGTTTTCGAATATCCAGCTACTATACTCATCACTCGTCTACCCACGGCTCGATACCTGACGGTCAACACTGTCTTTTGGGGCATAGTCGTAGCGCTCACAGCAGCATGCTCGAACTTTGCTGGGCTTATGACGGTGCGGTTCCTCCTCGGGATGGCAGAGGCTAGCATCACTCCGGGCTTCATGTTTCTCACTTCAACGTGGTATACCCGAGATGAAATGCCTACCCGTGTAGGCATTTGGTTCGCTGGAAATTCGTGTGGAGGCTTGGCTTCCAGCTTGCTGGCTTTTGGTGTTGGCCACATCGGCGACCACATGCACCCTTGGAGATGGATGTACATCATTCTCGGCGTGGGTACGTTTCTGTGGGCTATTCCAATCTTCCTCTTACTCCCAGATTCCATCTCCACCGCTCGTTTTCTTACGCCGGAGGAGCGGCAGGTCGCTGCCAACCGCACTGCCACTGCAGGCACAGGCAGCACGGAGAACGCACGGTGGAAGATTAACCAGGTCAAGGAGTGTCTTATTGACCCCAAGACCTGGCTTATCTTCTTCATCCAGTTGCTCACTCAGATTCCCAATGGTGGTACGCAGAGCTTCAACAACATCGTAATCACATCATTTGGCTTCACCGAGTTGCAGTCTACATTGATCAATATCCCATATTCATTGATCTGCGCCGGGATCATCGCTGCTACAGGCTTCTTAGCTGGCCGTTACCGTAGCCTCAACTGTTTATTGATCGTCATTGTCGTTATACCTTGCATCATCGGTGCCGCCGTCATATATCACCGCGACAAGGTTGCCCATGGCGTCCAGCTCTTCGCCTATTTTCTCCTATCGTCAGGTCCCGCGGCAGTTCCGCTAAATATGTCACTGGTGCAATCCAACTACCGTGGAGTGACGAAGAAGATGACAATCACGGCAATGATGTTCATGGCTTATTGTGCCGGGAACATTGCCGGTCCGCATTTCTTCCGCCACACTGAGGCGCCGAGATACGAGACCGCTTTTCAGGCTATTTTGATTTGTTACGTTCTTGTTATCGGATTGGCCATAGGCTTGCGATTCTATCTCCAGTGGATAAACAGGCAGCGGACCATCGAGGAGGGCATTGAGGGAAATGCGGGCACATCGGGCGTGCTGAAGAATGGCAAAGTTGCCACGGCTATCACAGAGTCTACTCTGACGGCCGACGAGTCGATACCCGCACCAGAAGCTGATGACGATGTGACAGACTGGGAGACTGTAGGCTTCAGATATCGCCTTTAGAGCTCTCATCATTAGAAGTGTTCAGAGCGATATGGTGGCTAAGGGCTGCTCTAGAAGCACTGTACTTATTTCTAATCATTCAGTGTAGCCCAGTGAGATCTAAATGGTCATAACATTTTGGGCGAGTGGACATATTCAGATTTTCCCCATGGTTCATAGTCCAAAGGTGACATATGCTAGAGAACCCGAAGACTATAAAATCTATCACTATTTCCCAGCTCTTTCCTCCTTGATTGACTCGCAGCAGATGTGCATCTGTCTTCGAAGCTCCTAAGATCGAATTGGCAGTGGAACAGGAGGCACTCCTTCCGGTTCAACCACCACAAAGTCTCTGATAATTGCACTGCCATCAGCCAGTGCCTCCAATTGCTCGTTTGTGCAAGAATTCGTAGTCTGCGACAGGAAGCAAGTATTATTCACAGAAGCAGGAATTTGATTCTTGACATTGCGAATATCTCCAGGTCCCTTAGAAGAATAGCCCGCGTCTTCCCTCAGGTTGACTCGGCCGGTGGCAACATCGTGCTTGAACATGGCGCGATCAAAGACCTTGGAGAGGGTCTCGGGCTGGTAGTTGCCGACACCGTGGCCGGCCTGGAAGATTCGAGAGAACGAAAGTTTGCCATGCTCACGCACAAAGCCTCCCTGGTACGAACAGTTGGTTTTTATATGCTCGTAGCCAGCTGCCCGAAACTGGTCTGCCGAATCGAATGAAAGAGAGAGACTGACGTTTTCTCCCCCGAACCCTTCGAAAATGCATTAGCCAGGCAATATCCTAATTAATGAATATGTTCACATACAATTGCATCGATAGTCCCGGTCGCCGTAGACGAGCGCGACATTGGCACCTCCTTCAAGAACTCGTTCTAGAGAATTCAATGACCTCCTCATTGGGTCACCGACCTGAGTCATGAAGAGCGCTTGGGTCATGTCGGAGGTGATGGTGAAGTTGACGGGGACTCCCAGTTCCTCCTGAACCCAACGTTGGTTATAAAACGCATCGTTGTACGGTTCCGGCACAACTGTGATATTGGAAAGGGTCACATCATAAGCCGACCGCTAAGGGAAAATGGTGAGTAAGGCATCTCAGAGAGGCGGTGGTGACCCAACTTACATCTGAGAGTTGCGAGTAGATACCCTGAAGTTGAAAGAAACAAAGATTCGTTGCCGCCATGCAAGCCTCGTTGACCGTCTGATTCGCCCCGAAGCTTTGAGGGTCGCCCTCCTCGGCAAGGGCTCGACACCTATCAATCAATCCGTAGCAGCCCTCAGCCGAGTCCGTGATGTTAGCCATAATTAGTTCATACACCTCCTTTGAGTAAACTTCGAGGCCAAACGTATTGTTGTAGGCAAACGTCGGGTAGCCCTGGGCCATGGCCCGAGCATCGACGCATGCATCAGTTAAACCAAGAGTCGCCAAATTCAACACCTTGGCGTTCGGGAGGGCGGCTGCCTGGTTATTTTGGATGAGTCCATTTTGCTCTTGAAAATAATGGAAGACAGCGGGCCCGTAAAATCCCCCGTACTAATTGAAGTTAACATTCTTGCGCCCTATCTTGTGTGGAACTGGGTTCTTACTGAGGCTGCCCAGAGGGACAACTGCTCGTTATTGGTTTGCCGTTTTGGAAAGCTGAGAGTGGCAATGGTTAGTTTGGTGTCTTGAAGCTTTGTTACTGTTTGGTTATGTGGACATACTCTTTTAGCCAGACCTGTGTAAACACCCACATCGTGCGTGCCACACTCATTGTGTTATTTGTGGTAGTTATCGGGTCACTTGGGTCGAAAGTAGCTTGACGAACCGTGGCATTAAGTGGAGGGAGCTCGGCTTCGTTTTCGACAGGAGTGAATTCGCGGGTGAGGAGGTCTTTGAACCCATTCACAAGAGTAACGTACGAGAAGCCTGTTCCTACCGGCTGGTCAACATAGAGCATATTGACATTATTGTTCCAAGAAAACTTGTTCAGAGTCGTCGAGTTTGAATCATGGTTAAAGAAGCATGGAAAATCTGACATCCCATCAAAGGAAGTTGTTCCAGGGCCACCGCCCATATACAGTGACGTTGGTGCAGTGGCTGGGTTGTTTCGAGCTTCTGAAGTTTGGCATTAGACACAGTCATCCTTCGAACGCGTGAAGTATGGTCAGGGATTGCTCACCGAAGTACCAAAAGAACAGGTTAGCCGATAGCCCTTCTGGCCACCCGCTTGCATCTGGAAGGAGACGTTTTGGAATCTTGACATAACCCGCGTATGAGTTCACACCTTCCGTTGTCTCACATATGCTGGTCTATTCGATTACGGTGTTGTTAGAACTTTCAGCAAATTAATACTCGGAAGAATAATCCCAAACCTTTTTAAAGGATATTTCTGCCCCTTCAAAGAGTGTTGATTTGATGACTGTGGTATTTCGGGGGGCTGGAACAAAGGTTTGTGCAATAGCGGTGCCCCCCAATAGCGGTAGGAAAGGGGTAATCCAGCGCATGATGTTAACCCAGGTGTTTCGATATGTATTGAGACAATGATCAAACAATGTAAGTAGGAGTTGAATGAATCAAATTGACCCAGAAACATTGACTTTGCGATTTGTGAGGGCGCTGCATCTTTTATATCTCCGTTCCTCGTGGCGAGCCGGCAACAGAGAAAGGTGTATAGCGACGCAGCCTATCAATTTAATCAAATATGCGAGAAACCCGGTCAATTCAGTAGCTGCTATACAGAAACGACTTGGGCGGTCGATGTCCTTCATCAAGCATGGCCACAAAATAGCGACATAGCCAATCAAGCCGTCCCTGTAAGCTATGTGATGCATAATATTATACCAGTCCCACAAGGATGCTGACGCTGTGCCATTGCACCATCTCTCGCGTTATTGCACCT
The DNA here is from genome assembly GCA_902141235.2 of Clonostachys solani. Lineage (NCBI taxonomy): Eukaryota > Fungi > Ascomycota > Sordariomycetes > Hypocreales > Bionectriaceae > Clonostachys > Clonostachys solani. The sequence goes on from CABFOC020000003.1 coordinate 1,626,507, forward strand.
AGCGTCCGCCCTGGCAAGTTTCATAATTGCGACCCAGCCAATAAAACCCCGACATTGGCCCCATGTCGCTACTTTGATGGTACCTGGCAGTGTTGAACTACGTCGTGCTGGGGATAGAGCATTGCAATTATTGCTCTTCAACGAGGAATTCCTAGTTATACGGGTGAAGAGATATTACAGAGATTTAGCCGTTATGAGTTCCGCTTTGAAGGTAATGTACCTACGTCAAGATAGAAGATCTCCATTAATAACAACCAAATGGAGTCTTCTTGAATTATTATCGCACCTTTCCCTCAGTAGCTGACTCTAATCTCCTTGACCTCTCCATTTGGCTGTGCTGGGTCCATCGAGCTCATGAATAACTTCAGGTCCAGGATTCTGGACTTGAACTCTGGGGCGGCCATCACTAAAGCTACCCGCTTCCTCTCGGGGATCTGCCGAACGTTGCTCCAATCATACATGGTGGCAGGCTCATAGCCCTCTAAGGACCATGTAGCCCAAGGTATAGCAAGTGCCTCTTTTTGAATCTCTTTCGACGCGCAATGATTGTCGTACCCAGAAGAGAAAAGCTCGTACTCTTCCGTAAACCCCTGTTCTTCCACTTGCATGATGCATTCTATCGCCACGGCGGCCCCGTCACTTCTCCACATCCCCTCGTGACGATTCATCTCCTTCATTAGTTTCAATACATGCCGCCGGAGTGCAGGGTGCCTGCATCTCTTCCCGATCTCAAATAGGGGTGCAACTACCGCTGGCTCAAGACTAAGCTCAAGGGATTTGGCGGGGCCCTTTCTGTGTATAAACGCGTAGGCCAAGGTAGTGAGATGTTGCATATGCCCAAGGCAGTCGTCGAATCTGGTTTCTGCGCCAAAAAGGCTTACCCTCAATACAAGCCTAAGCCATGCGTGATATATTCGGATGGATATCGCGGCATGCGCATGAAGAAACTGAAGGTTACTGGACTCGAACTCGGCCATCTTGGTCTCGAACAATTCGGTATCCCGTGCCAGAGTCTTGCGTGCTGATTTGAATGTAGTTTCATCCATTGCCCCATCTTGGAACGTCTGGTCGAGCAGCATTAGCCGCCGCATGAGTGCAAACACCATGCTGGCGGCATCTGAATATGAGTAAAACGATGCATCTTGCCTGTACACAGTTTGTCCCAGACCCTCGTTTATTGACGCTTCAACAAAAGGATATGGAGATTTGGTGTCACTAAATGTGATTGACTGCATATCCAGGCGTGTAAGTGTAGAGGAGAGCCGTTTACCCTCGCACGAGGACGAAAGGGCTTGATTCTGAGCAAGAATACGAAAACCAGCAAAGAGATGCATGTGAGAGTCGGCCCAGAAGCCGAGCATGTTGGCGGAAGCAATTAGAGAGAGACTCAAAGCGAGTACTTTCTCTGGCGACTTGAGATCTTTGGCGAGCGCCATCGCCTTTCCGTAATGGCTCGTGGCGCGGTGGATCAATGTCTCCATCTCCACGCCGAGAAACTGCAGCTCCCATCTGCGGTGCAGAGCTCCGAGAGCAAGGGTAGCATGCCATATAGCCGGCTCAGTGTAAGCGAGCTGTAACAGGTCTTGGTCCCAAAAAGACGAAGGAATGAACGAGTCCGTATTGGGTGCTGTCGCCTTTCGGAAGTAGTCAAAATGGACCGTATCCTGAGATGGAGACATTGCTACGAAAACCGGGATAGGTGCTGATGAGGGCATCGGTACATTGCCTGCCAGAGTTTGGGACGCCGGACCTATGGCAGGGCTGTTCTTCAACGCGTCAAGCATCTGGCGCCGGGACATGACTCGTCCTTCCGGAAGATACCCATCGCATATCCTCTTGGCAGACTGGCAACGAAGACACTGAGGCCTAGCCTCGTCGCATTTTACACGCCGGATTCTATGTTGTATGCTTGGGTTAGCTCTCACACGGGTATGGTCGTGGATGGGGGGCTGCAGACTCACCTACAAGAGATGCAGCCGGTCTTGTTTCGTTTAATCATTGCGGGATATGTGACGACATAAGGGAATGGTCACCGAGTAGATCTCGTAGATGAATACTCTAACTTTATTATGAATGTCGAAATATAACCGGGAAAGAATGTTTAGGATGCTGCTGGTCTCTCATCGCTCTGACTGTACGTACTGTGAAACTGACATGATGAGAGAGGCAAGTGAATGATCACCCATTTTGTCGTCTGCCAAATGACCCCGTCCGACTAGCGCGTTTTCATGCTTGGCATGGTCTGGAAGCCCATAAAAAGCTTTCTTTAATTACTGGAGTGAAGCTACGTGGGTGCGTGGCCTCTAACGCAACTGGGATGGCGCAGCAGACTCGTAAGGTAGGCCAAGCGGTCAAGTAGTGGGCGAATCGCGCAAGGCTATATAGAAGGTTTTGACAACTTACTTAAGCCTTGAAAAATTGTTATCGAGTCTCTCTGGTGTGGAGATGCTTCGTACATAGTGCACATCGTTGTACCCGGTTGGTTAATAACAAGTAATTAATGCTCTAGTCTAATCATTACGGTTCTCCTCGCACTGCTCGTTTCCTCTTTCTCATATCTGTCGGCCCCTCTTGACTAAAAGGGAAACAAATGGGATAATCCATTTGAGGATGACATAAAATGGAAGTAAGAGCTACTCACTGTACATGGTTTAATGCACATTGGGGGTGGTTGATGTAAAAGAATGGTAAAAACACATGCGAGAATTTATAACTCGCTCTATTAAGGAAAATGAACTACTTGACAAGCTCGGGTGATATAGGCTATAAAAATTCCAGAAGCAGCCTCGGTCAGTAGTTTGTCTAAAGAATTATTGGAACGGATAATGATAGCCTGATGTACATCAATAGGTAGTATGAGAGTCCCCGCAGGAGTATTAATAACATCCCCCTCATCCAATCCCAGTCCCAGTTCCAGTATCATCTTCCTGCTTTCCCTTTACTTAGTACAATAATTATCCAGTCTGGGTAATAGTATAACAGTCATGCAAGCGGCCAGATTTTACGGCCCTGGTGATATCAGAGTTGAGGAAGTTGACCGCCCAAAAGCAGAGAACGACAAGGTGATTGTGGCAGTAGAATGGTGTGGCATATGTGGCAGCGATCTGTCTGAATACAGTCACGGTGAGATCATCTGGAGAGAGAAAAGCGACGATGTTTTGATGTGTATTAAAGCTAATCAAGCAACACATTGATTCCCTTAGGTCCGGTAGCTATTCCAACCAAACCACATCCACTTTCTGGGGAGCAAATGCCAGTGATAATGGGCCACGAATTTTCCGGGAGAATTTTAGAAGCACCACCCGGTTCGAAGTTTTCTTCTGGTCAGCCAGTCATGATTGATCCCCGCCTGAATTGCGGCAAGTGCCTCCAATGCTCCTCTGGGCATACGAACGGCTGTGACAAGTGGGGTTTCCTCGGCTTGAGTGGCAGCGGCGGTGGTTTTTCGGAAATGGTTGCTGTCAGCCCAGAAAAGCTGCACGCTCTTCCTGATTCTGTCGATCTGGCTGTGGCTACGCTCCTAGAGCCCTTGTCCGTCGCCTGGCATGCAGCCACTCTTTCAGGTTTGACAAAGGGAAACTGCGGCGATGCAGGAGCCCTGGTCGTGGGTGGTGGGCCAGTAGGTGCCTCGATGATATACATCCTCCGAGCTTGGGGGATGAAGCATATCTTTGTTTCCGAACCTAGTCCGACACGTCGGGAGTGGCTTGGGGATATTGTTGAGGCTGTATTTAATCCAATGGAAACCGACGTCTCCTCGGAATGCCGCCAGCGAACAAAAGGGGTTGGAGTAGATGCTGTCTTTGATTGTGCAGGTTCCCAAGCGGCCCTGGACAGCGCTATTGGTAGCTTGAAGTTCCGTGGCAGCTACGTTAACGTCGCCCTGGCTACCCCGAAGGTAAGAAAGAAGAATATGGCCCTTGGCTTCTATCCGAAGATTCAATAGCTGTGCTGATTTTTTTTTTCTGCCAGTTGGCTTTGCCATGCCAAATGATGTTGCTTAGGGAGCTTAAAGTGACCTCGTCATTGGCATACAATGACGCAGACTTCAGTGAAGTTGTGGAGGCATTCACAAGTGGTAAGTTGGATCATCTTCATAATTTGACTTCGCTGCAACAGACGCTGATTGTCTAAGGGCAATTTAACGGCGTTGAAAAGATGGTGACTGGAAGAATTTCCTTACAAGAGGTTGTTCAGAAAGGGTTTGAGCATCTCGTTCACCAAAAGGACAAACACATGAAGATTGCAGTAAGCCCCAAAATACGGGGATGAGGCTGAAGAAAGATATTGCGAACGATATACCACGAGATGGGATGCTTAAAAGGTAATTTGTATAAGAGAAATTGTTCAAAATTCACGTCATCCAAGTTTTTCCCAGTGAGGACAGGTCCTAACAAGGAGTAGTGCAGTCCTTTACTCAGAACATATTATTAAAAGCTAGCTTTCTAAGAAAAAAGGGAAATGCTACTGTATGTGCTCTGTGACACACATCTACCTCGTTGTCTTGCATTTCCGGGACCATAAGAGACACTAGGACACCCCTTTAATACTGTCCTGTGACTTCAATCTTCGGCAAACCTCCTGTTTGGCGATACACATCCCAGTTATCGGCATTAAATGGGTTTCCAAATGGTTTGAGTGCAGCGAAACGCATGGTATAGTTACCAGGGGCAATCTGGCTACCATTTCCAAGCTTCCCAAACCACCAGTGCTGTCTCCCCCAGCCCAATGTCGAAGCTCGTATAATGTTGGTTTCCGGGTACGTGTATGTCTCGTCCGGATCATCAGTCCCAAGTCGGAACGGCCAACCGCCGTTGGAGCCGACCCAAGAGGCCACCGAGCCGATGAACGAGTTCTCTCCTGTAACGGGAGGATATTTCCACGACCGCTCGGAGAATCCCTCTTCATAAATATCCCATCGAACCTCCGTGGTACCCCAGATGAACTTGGTATAAATCTTGGGGTAATCCATTATTCTGTTGGAAAGATTGAAAGAAAAACTATTTCAATGTGAGAGACCATTAGCCACTAGCCTAAAACAAGATACTTTCATGACAGGTGACAGCATACGTTGATTTATCAAGGAATTGAGTCTGATTGAGGGTTGAGATCAAGTATGGAAACCCATTTTCATTCAAGGGAGTCAACTCATTTTTCAAGTCACCACCGAGACCTTAGCTCTAGCGGTTAGTATCAAGGCCGACCGAGCACAATTGAATGGTGTTAGAATAGTCAGAGACTTACCAAGATATGGGACCGATAGAAACTCGCCATTGCTACCGGAGATGGTGACTTTGCCGCTGTACAGAGGCAGAGCAGAAGCATTCCAGCCAAGACTATCGGGATTGTCAAAATTGATGCTGACCTTCTTACTTTCGCCTGGGGACAGAAGAATATCCTGCGGGAGGGATACCACTGGGGTATATTCTCTGGGGGATGATTGGGCGAATGGACTAATACGCTTCGTTTGGTCGGTTGGATCCCATATAAGCGCATCAACTCCACCAGCTGGATGCTGGGAGAACCGATACGTCACAGGCTCTGATCCATTGTTAGTCACCGTAAGATCGTGGTATCGATTAAAGTATCTGGTATCGTTGAGGGCGAAATTTCTGAATTCGAGCTGTGTGTTGTAGCTGACAACCTTGTATGCGTCAATGATCCCGTTGCCAACCTGACTCGTGCTGGCACTGAAAGGGAATGTTGCTGCGGTCCCGTTGGACCATGGAACTGCCCTGCCGGAGGAGATTATACGGCGGCTTAGTCGGTAGGCGAATTCCTTGCCTTGTACACTCCGACCGCCGTGAGCACTGATGTAAAGGGCAGCAACGCCGGCGACGTATGGACAGGACATCGAAGTCCCACTCAGGATTTTATAAGTGTTGTCAAGATATGTACTAAATATGTTGCCACCTGGCGCGGCAATGTCGGGTTTCAGTTCGAGGTTATAAAGGGCGGCCCATGAGGTAAATGGATTTGCGCGATTGCTGGTGGGATCTTCGATTCCAAATGGCAGCTCTGGATCCAGCGAGAAATCCGCCGTAACGTTCTTTCCTGCCTTGAGGGCCTCGATAATCTTCTTGCCGTCACCAGCCGTAATTGCACCAATACTAGAGGCCAGAGGCGGCTCGAGAGCATCATCGTTGTTCAGCATGATAATATACCTGGCACCGAGTGCAAACAGATTGTTTTGTTTCATATAGTGGTAGCAACCCCCTTTTCTGATAAGCGGGATAACACCAGTCAGGTCTTGTGTGCCTTCGGGATATGGCTCGCACGCCTCCGCTTCGGCCTCTGGGTCCAAGGACAGACTCACCACTGGCCAGCCGACAATCTCTGGAGGGAAGTAGCTGAGCGCAGGAATGTAGCCCAAAGTTTCGACGGTTCCGTTAATCGTTATCTCAAAAGGACTGGCGGGGTAACGTTCCGTCTCAACAGACGCAACAGCAAGCACATTGTTGCCAGACGATCCACTGCTGCCGTAGAACGGACCGTACTCTCCCGAGTTACCGGCACTTACTGTGACGACAACACCCTCATCAACAAGACGAGAGGCTACCTTTGCCCAGATATTGTCGGAGTAGCCGTTTGCTCCGCCTATCGAGGCAGTGATGATATCCATTCCATCTTCAAACGCAGCCAGAAAAGCCTCAATCAGAGTAGCCGTATCTGTGCTTCCGAGGCTGGTAAAGACTTTGTAAGCGTATAAGGACGCCTCGGGGGCAACGCCAACCCAATAGTCATTCCTCCCTGCGATGATGCCTGCTACATGTGTGCCGTGTCCTTGTTGATCCTTAGGGTCATCGTCTGGTACCTTTGAGCCTGTCTGAGGCCATCCTATTTGGCTTTGTTATGGGATAGTCATTTTTGGCCTCGAGGAAGATAAGAACTTACGACCGTCTCCAACGAAATCGTGACCCCCTGAAACTTTGAAACCAGTACCATAGCCGCCCCCAAGCTAGAAAATAGATTCATCAGTTAATTGGTGCTATTTAGAACCATCTGGGCTTGTACTCACAGCCGGATGATCGTACCAGATACCCGTGTCCACAATACCAATCTTCACGCCTTTACCGAATATCCCCTGGGCATGTAGCTTATTCACACCCGTAGCATTGTGGTTGTCGTGGTGGACAGGCGCGTCATTTACAACGGTTGCCTCTTGCTCAAATGTAGGAAGTAGTTCGATCAACTCGTTCGGCCAGACATCCAACACGTCTGGTACTCTTGACAGGTCATCTTGGGTCAGAATGTCCGTCTCAATCAAGGCTCCCTGAAAAACACTGCTATCAAAGACCTTGACAACAGAAATGCCATCTTGGCTAGCTAAGCTCTGCCGTTCACGAGATCCCTAATTCCGTAGAAGCGGATCTTAGCTTCTATGTCACAGAGAAAAGAGAGAAATTATGATCAACAAATATTTACTCACTGGGGCATATTCAATAATGAAGCTTCGAGCTACTCGAGCAGGGAAGGAATTTTCAGTATCGTTTTGTTGTGGGTTGATTTCGGCGACAGTTAACACCAGAAATGGTATCAGAAAACCAATGGATCTTAACGCTGATAAATACATTCTTGCTCTCGCATGACCTCGTCAGATTGCATAAGAATAAAGAGAGATCTGTCCCTCAATACCTTCCCAGGAGTGATCTCGGATCTTTCTTTTAAGGCACACTTTCGACATGGCGCAGGATGATCAACAGCGGAAGGATCACAAGCCTGGTTCTAATCATTTGATTACACTACCACCTCAAGGCTCTCAATGGCTCCCAATCCGACGATGCAACGTTAATCGTCCGCCAAGCTTTCTCAACCTTCCTAAAGAAATGGGGTCATGCGAGATGCTCAGTTGACCCGCCTCTTGCCAAATGACAGATTGCCATATGCCTGTCTGCTTTTCAGTCGATTGTAACCTTCCAGTCTTGGGTTAAATCGCGCTTAGAGTTTGCAGTCGTTATATGTGCTTAGCGTTGTAAGGCAACTTCCGCAGCCTTGAACCAGATATAATAATTAATTATTAATTTTCGCAGCTCCTAATAAGATCTCACTATTGCGTTTCGCATTTCAAACTCAATAGCAAAGAAGACCATCAAGCTTCGGGTTCTAATTAGGGCCATCAGCATAGAGATACGTGGCATCTGCTACACTTGATATCACGGTTTGTTCAAAGAAATACTGTTATTATTGCTTTCGAGCAATCTTTACTATGATGCATCCTCTTTACAGACGAATTACTTGCAGACCGAATCAAGACCAGGCTATTCGAACTATAAAGTGTATGTGAAACTTGAAAATCCAAATTGAGAAGTCGTCTGGCTTCAATATTTTGATGTAGACAAGAACGACCCAAAATGAAGCTACATGCAAAAGTCATGTTTAGGCGGTCTTCTTGCATAGTCTTGGAGGATCACCAACTTCGACCCAATCTTCGGTTCCGACCGTCGCCTTGGCATAGAAAAGGCCCTCGGGATCCCACTTCTTTCGAACCTCAAGGAGCCTTGGATAATTGTCCCCCCAGTAAGCAGACTGCCACGCCGGCTGTTCAATGTCGCCCTCGTTCACATAGGAACCACCGCGCGGGGAGGCCTTTATCAGAGCTGCGTCGACAATGTTCGTAATCGTGTTTCTCCCGGCTTCCATGAGCTCTTTTGATGCACTCAGCGGGAGGAAAGCAGACGAAATACTGAAGCTCGAGGCGTTGCGCCAACCTGGATGGATGGCGTTATCAGGGTTAGGGTTGCCAATGCCCGGCCCGACAATGTGCCCAAAGAGTATGCCGGGCTCCTCCCATCCCGGGATAGTGGTGGCTGTCCTGAAAGCCTTTATGAGCTCGTCATGGTTCTCTTCGATGTCTTGTCGGTTAAAAAAGCGTCCGCCCATGACAAAGTTGGCCCCTCCGGTGTCTGTACCATAGAGCAGGTCTTTGTAGAGGTTGAAAAACGAATCGTATTCCTTCGTATAAGTAGTGTATGGAACGTTCAGCTTGTCGAGCTTTTCAAACAGGGGCTCCAGGGCCCTGTCCAGCTCAGCAGCTGTCATGCGTGGCGCCATGAGGGGTTGGATGTGTAGATTAAGCTCGCTCAGCTCGTAGTATGCAAACATGCCGTTGTCCACGTAATAATTTGCCAGACCGTGGAAAGCATCAACCGCTCTCCAGAAAAGCTCCGTGTCGTTGGTATGTGTCGAATTGATGCTGAGAACCGTGCCCGCCGACTTTTGTTCAGGAAACGTCTTGACTGTGATCGAAGTCACAATGCCAAACGTGCTAGGACCACCGCCCTTCAAGGCCCAGAACAAGTCGGGATTTTTCTCAGCATTCGCAGTAACATATTCACCACTCGCTGTGATCAGATCAACAGAGAGGACATGATCAGCAGCCATTCCGTGGGTGGTAGATAGGGGCCCGTGGCCACCCCCCTGAATGTAGCCACCAGCGAAACCGACAGTCTACACACCATATTAGCCAGAGAGTAATTGTCAACGATTGTATACACTTACTCCGCAGAAGCCGCCAACGACCTCAACAGGGGGGTTCTGCTGATTGGCCTGAGTGTATACTTCTATGCCCTGTATTCCAGCTGCTACGGTGACGGCCCCTCCAGTATAATCTCCAGGCCCATCATATTTGTCAATGAACTCTGCCCCTTTGAACGAGTGTGTGTTTATGGCCAAGGCGCCAGCGCCAACTGAGCGGCCCATGAAATCATGGCCAGTGTTGCGGACGACAAGTCGAAGATTGCGGTCGCGTGAAAAGTCAACCCCAGTCTTGATATGGTCCAAAGTCTCGGCCATGATTACATACTCTGGCAGGTAGCCGATTAAGCAAATGTCCCCGGGGTTAGTTGTCGGCAGGCAGGTTTTGTTGGTTGGATAAGGCCCTATCGGGGCAACGCCAGACTCAATCCTACACATCGATAGTTAGACAACAACCATTCTCCGACGAATTAAGAGTCAACCAACGTCCACTCTCCAGAGAGGAAACCCTCTGTGGCTGCATCGCACGCCTCACGGTCGTAGGTCTTCATGCCCTCAAACTCGTTGTAGCAAGACGCTGCGGGAGGGATAACTTTACGCAACGTTCCGCCAACAGTGCGGTTCAAAGACTCCCAGTCGGAGGGCGACGGCCAGCAGTCATCTCCTTTGTAGCATTTGCAAGACAGGCCGCTGTCTTGTCTCTGGGGAGCTGCTAGAGCCAGACCGGCTAGGAAAAGTAAGTGAAAATGGTTCATACGCATGATTGTCTATAGTTTGATTAGACTGTGAGGACGTATGAATCTGGAGTTTTTAATCCGAATCTGGCGATCATTCCGCCTCTTATATAATTTTTGCGACTCATTGTTTCCCCTGTCATAAGCTCACTAGGCTCAGTGTTCGCCAAGCCAACGGGTGAGAGAGTTCGAGTACAAAGGTGTTTGCCAAGTGAAGACAAACTGTTGAGGTCGCCGACTTGATGGAGATAACTCAACACCTTCCTTTGGTATCACGAATCTAATTCGTCGAGGCGTACACGAGGGTTGTCCAGGGGCCCTCACTACATGATCTCTCTGATTATAAATCTGCGGATCTCATTCATTATCGATCGCGGACTTAACAGACGACCGAAAAAGGAGGTACGCTCAATCTTTCAGGCTTGTAAATAAACTAGTGATCTTAGTTGGTTGTGAGAAATCATAAATACGTAGATTCGACCTGATCAAAAGCAGCAGAAAAACCTGGAACTCTATCCAATTCACTATCAACTCACCATACCTTCTAAAAACCAAAAATGGCGAGCTTCAAGACCATTTTTCAGCTTTCAAACAAGCCTACTTGTTTCGAAAACATCACCATAAGCCCAATAGATGGCACGCTTCTTGTGACCCGTACCGACCGCCCGGAGGTCTGGCGCGTTGACCCTGTGAGTGGGGATGGGTCGTGCCTTGTAACTATCCCTGGTGTGACCTCTGTCACTGGCATCTGTCGTCTTGGTGATAGTACCTTTGCACTAGGTGCCGGCAATTTTGACTCTACTACGGGCCCTGAGGCTGGATCATGGAGTATCTGGGTCCTCGAGCTCTTTCCCAGCAACGAGCAGCCCGGCCTACGAAAAGCTGCCGCCATCCCACCCATTGGCTTCATCAACGGCATCGCCATGTGGGATCCGAACACAGTCCTAGCTACCGACTGTGCCAACGGCAAAGTATATAGCGTCGACGTCTCCCAGAAAGATACTTTCGAGGTCGCCCTTGCCGATGAAACCATGACAGTGCCCGCCGGGGCACCCCTGCCCATCGGCATCAACGGAATCAAAGTTCGCCGTACGCCGTCTGACACCTTTGTGTATTACACCACTACGATGCGGATGTCCCTGTATCGTGTGCCCGTCTCAGATGAGATGACAGCGATTGGACCAGTCGAGACTCTGTATTCTGGCTCGATCGTGGACGACTTTATCGTCATGGAAAGCAGTGGGATGATTTATCTATGCACTCACAACGAAAACACAGTCATATGCATCTCGCCAGACCACCAGCAATCAAAAATAGTGGCGGGGCATAAGAGGAAGATGGATCTTGCGGGCTGCACGGCTTGTGTGCTGGGGCAGGACGGAACAAGGCTCTATGTGTGTACAAACGGGGGCGACTCGGAGCCTGTTGATGGAAAAACAGAGCCGGCGAGTATTGTGGAATTGGAGCTAGCTTGGTAGGAAGATGGACATCGGGCAGCAATGCGCTGTAGAGAGCGATCCGGAGGTTTCGTATGGTCCGGAGGATGAGAATATCAACGATTATATAATAGCTAAACGCCTTAGTCGGGATCTGGTTCCACTTTCAGTATTGTCGAGATGTTCGGACCTCAAACTGAACCGGTATGGGGCAATAACAGTCCGGTGATGGTTAACTTCAGGGTTCCTGAAGCAGGGGTAGGACCTGGCCTCGCGGTAGGTCGGTCGGTCGGTCTCGCGGTCTCGCGGTCGCGCGTTCGGACTTGCAACTGCGTATAGGTATATGACTAACCAGAGGAACACTGGCCCGTCATCAATTTTTCTGATCTACCACGTCTCTATAGTTTCAGAGCTAACCGTTCGGCTGATGGTTTATCTTCTTCCTAACTCCATAAGATAGTAGTCTAAGCCACCGACTTTATTTCCTAGGTTCTTAGGTTTATTACCTGCAGTCTCAGTATTGATGGGTTCTAGGTCAACTTCCCTTTAGTTAGCGAGTCCGGAAGCTACTCGGGAGAACAGCCACTCTTACCAGGGCCCCTGCTGATGGCATCGTCGATAGCCTCTTGCTTCAGCCTCTTTACTCCGTCCACCAAGTCCGGACGCGCGAAGCAAAGTATTCTCGGTAGATACTGCCAACAACTGGTATGTTTGATGATGTTGGATAGTCGGTGAGGGCCTTTGCGAGCAGACAAGAAGATGCAGCTATCCTCGCTGATCCCTACACTTCCCCGCACAGATTCTCAGATCTGCTCCGGCCCCGCCCCGAAACTTTGTCCGCGTCTGTGGTAAGTCCAGACGTACGCTGGTCCCTCAGAACGACATAGGCCTGGCCGACCTTGGCAAGCGTTCGTACCGGAAAATGACGCCGTACTTGCCCCGGCCCTCCCCTCAGTCGACTTGGTTTACAGAGAGATCGACCACGTGGTATTAATCGCCACCAATGCCTCACGTCTATCGAATGCAAAGAATCCCCTGACGGGCTATCGGTAGGATGGGCTTCGGTTGATTTACACAACACGAACAAATTGCATAGCACTATATAGAAGGATGGTGGTCTCGACGCTGTCTGCTACCAGATGTCGTAGTCTGGGATATTCTCCTCCAGGTATTCCTCGCGCACCTTTGTGAATCCTACCACAGCACCCGACGGTTGCCAAGGCTCTCCTCCTCCGCTGGCAAAGATGGCCCAGCTTGCTCCGGTGAATACAAGCCAGTCAGCGGGGGCCCAGGCCAACCATTTTGAAGACACCTCATCAATCCAGGTCGGTTCGCCCTCTTCGATTGAGTAGCCCAACGTATACGAGAGTGGCTGGGCTCGGATGTGGAGCGTAGTGTTCTGCGGAATGGTGGCGAGACCTAATAAGACCTCTTTTGACTAAACAGCCCAGCTTGTATCAGATTGCACGTCGAACTCTAGGAATTTCATACTGACGTACCTGAGTAGTCCCATTTATCATGGTTTGAGAGTATGCACACAGCCCTGTAGTGTTAGTACAGCCCTTTACCCCGACGTCCTGGTGCGACAACTCGCTAAGGTAAATGGAAATGCCGACTGATTGGCGGTAGCTAAGCGAGGAGTTTGTTGCAAGCAAAGTCGCCGAGAATGTCATGTTCAGTGACTTTTGCTTACGAAGCAGGGCAGCTGGGGTATCTCGGTCGCTCAGGCCAAAAACATTTGGCTTTAGAACAAGGGCGCAGGATCCGTCATCGCTAGTGTTCCTGTGATTACTATAGATCCCGTGATCATGATTTGATGATGTCAAGACGTAATTCTTGGTATATGGTGTCCGGAGCTGATACCAGGAAAGATCTAGTGATTCCCCGCAGAAGTCCTCGACGAACGATGCCATCTCGGTCTTCTCAGCCGATATGCCCTGGATCGATTCGCTCAGGAGGATTGGGTTGCCGTTGTTGAGTATTGGCCAGCCATCCTCCCAGGTCACACTAGTGAAAAAAGTCTCTCGTCCTGCGTTGTGTTGCGCATGGTCAGTAATATGACGCAGTATAGTCTACCTAGTAGGAGCCCTTACCGAGAGGAGAAGAACCATTGACCTTTCGCCTTGCCAGGAAAGCGCAGAACCATTCTCCGGTGGGAGCCTCAACAAAGGTGCCGTGTCCAGTGGACTGTACTGTCAGGTTGTCGAATCCCCAGCGACCGTTGAACAGAATCGGGTTGTTTGGTGCCGGATCAAATGGCCCCTCTGGAGAGCTAGACCTGGCAATAGTAGATCGATGCTGATCGTCCGTCCCCCCCTCGGCGGTGAGGAGATAGTAATACGGGTCCTTGTAGAACATTTTTGGCCCTTCAAGTCGTGAGCTGCTATTTTGTGGTAAAGTACCATTATAGAGGTTCATGTATTGCCCTGAGCAGTCACCAGTGGCGAGGTCTACCCCACACTGGTAGATTCCCCAAACCCGATCAACATTGTTGTTCGGGGCCATGAGGCAAAGATAAGACTTGCCTGTCTTGGGGTCTTGGAAGAGAGCAGGATCAATGCCCCAGGGCTCGGTCCAGATGGGATCAGACCAGTTGATCAGATCTGGCGACGTCAAATACATGATGCGCGGCCAAACTCGTGCCACTGGATCATAGGTCCATCTTGTCATGGATGCGAGATAAAACAAGCCATTGATGTAGGACAGAGTGGGCGCCCAAACCCCTGCTCCCGTCGGCGTCCCATAAAGCTGAACTTGACTGGGTGATGTCTGTGCATGCGAGATCAGGTCCCAGTTGGCCAAGTCTTTAGAAGAGTAGATGGGAGTCCCTGGGAAATACTCGAAACTAGACGTCGCGAGATAGTAAGTGCCATTGACCTGGAGAATGCTTGGGTCTGGGTTCCATCTGTAATGTGTGAGCAGGCTCTGATCAGAATCTGGCCGTGATGACGATGCTCACCCGGGCAGCACTGGGTTATGGAGTGCCGTTGCCAGAAGAACCTGGCAAAGAAGTAACAGCAGCATGACTTTGGTGGTCATGAAGAAGGTAATTGATGAGATAATGGGGTGTTGGTGAATAAAGACGTCTGCAAGGCGAGACGGTCAATTATAGAGCAGCCTTGCACCACGGTTCAAAGTCACTTAAGCATAGAGTAGCCACGATGCAAAGTGATCGTCCGTCCGAATAGAGAATAGAAAACCCGCCGACACACCTTGGATGAGCAACATCCGGCGGGAAACCGGGGTTTGTGCCGGGTGCGCGGCCGCCACGTTCCTGCAGGCGACATTCCGATTCTGACTGATTGTGATCTCGGGCGCTCGCGCCAAGTGTTCATTCTCTGCCGACGCTACTGAGGCGCAGTGGCCCTGGTTGACACTGACCACATTAACCTACCTACTCTAGGTTCAATACTTGGGTTAACTCAAACCCAATATAGATGGAGGGGTTTGAAGACCGTCCGGTGGGTGCCTGCGGTGAACTAATTCACGGCATGCGGGGGATCTACCGGAGAGCAAGCCGCTTGAGCAAAAGACATGACATCAAATTTTGGGTGCAAGACCGCCAGGCAGGAAGGGCAGGATGTTGTCCCAAAGAGGAAGCATCAAGTCTTGGCAAAGATGGTCCAGAATTAGCTCGATTGGGGGTTGCTTACCCTCATGTAACGCAAATTGACAGGACTTGGCGACAAGGTGGGATATGTAGGCACGTCTTGATTCACGCACCTGAATACCTGAACTTACCAAGTTAGAGGGAACTGCACGGACAAGTAATTACATGGCTTGCTGACAAATTGAATGCCAGAGAAGTCCAGGAACTGGTACGCGTTTTTGACACCTTCCATTCCAACTTGATGCATATCCTTATGCTTATTCTACTCCCATAGGAGCGTGTAGCTATGGGGAAAGTTCAATTCATCGTTGTGTCTGATCTTTCCGACTTGACTTCGGTCCATGCAAAGAAAGTGGCCCGGAAACACTCGGCTCGGGAAGCGCACGCTCGAGAGAGACGATCACGGACTGCCAGGTTCCAAACACGACGTTGTCAATTAAAACAGCCCCCCTCCGACGCAACCCGAGCATGTTTATCAGCTGAGAGAGACGATTCCGAGTTGATGCCGAGCCCGCTGGACCTCGTCTCCGCGCACCGGAATGACCCCTTTGATACTTTCGCCCTCCCAATGGGGCGCAAGGAGCAACTCCTCTTTGATCATTGTAAGGCAGAGAAGCTTACCAAGACTGTCTATCAGTCCTGATTGTCCATCAGCACATGTAGTAATCGAGTTCCTAGATGTCATGACCGCCATCCCGTGCCTGAATGCCCACTGTAACAAATTTTTGGGCCTCAAAGACTATGCCGACACCATGACGCGAGAATGGATACGGCTCGCTATAACAGACTGCGGCTTTATATACGGGGTCTTCCTATCCTCATGCCGTCATCTGTCCCAAAGCTTTAAAAACGACCCCATCGAAGGGGAGCAGCACTATATGCAGCTAGCGACAGAGTACAAGCTTGCATGCTTGCGCACCGTGATAAACGCCCTGCCTGCAGTCCAATCCACTCTACAAGTGGACTATACAACCATAGCCAAGACAATGCTTCTGGGGCTTGACGAGGTGAGCGTGCGCTTGTTTCCGGTGGCCCTGAATAATCCAAGTCACTGACTGCCACACGCGAACGTAGATTTGGATGTCGAATTATGGTGCGATGCGTTGGCATTTATTTGGGGCAATTAAGCTGGTGAATCTAGCTGGGGGGCCAGAGGTTCTTGGTAAGGATGGCTTTCTTTTCTGCATCTTTGTCCAGATTTGCAAGGCCACCGGGATGACGGATCTAGCGACCATGTGGACGCCTCCGACCCTCCAGAACTTGACTGCATGATTACCATTTATCACTTTGTCTTTAGAAAGATTCTGATATTTCATTGAGGCTTGTATATCTCGGGTAGTGCATTACTCAAGTCAAATGCCATAACGTGAGCCGATCGACAAGTATGACAAAGCTACCAAGGTAGTTTTCACTGAATATAACAAGAAGAAAATATGATCCGAGACACGTAGTCCACAGCTAGAGATGCCAAGCCTTGAGACTTCCGGTTTAGGATATGGTCAAGGGCTGGGGTAGTCGAAATGATTTGTAAATCTGCAGCGTCTTCATGGGCATTGATAATGGTGATACGCTGGGAAGAATGGAGGCTCCGCTAAGATTCGGTAAAGAGATTTTCGACGCATGAAAGAGATTTGAAATGTAGTTAGAACGAAATCAAGAACTCGAGACAGAAATGTATATATATCACGCCAGTTCCCCTCTCTAGTCGACCAACATTATCACTGCTACACTTGTGACAGCCTCTACATCCAGGATCAAGTCCCCTTCGCAATCATGCATTTCAAAATATCGACTTTGATTCTCACCCTCGCCGGTAGAGCCTTTGCTGCACGGCATCTTCCGTTCAACTTGCCAAACGTAACTTCACCTACGCCCTTCAAACTCGAGGTTGACCAGGATGTCATCAACTTTGCCAAGGACCGGGCAAGCTCCTTTCGTGTCACGCAGAGTCTTTACCCAGAGCTTACTACCGAGGGTGGTTCTACCGAACGAATGTCCGAGCTGGCCAAGTACTGGGCAGAAGAGTATGATTGGGAAGCCCAGTTGGCCAAGATCAACCAACTCCAGCACTTTGCGACTACTGTTCCCGGCAATCGTGCCTATGACGCCCCTATTCCTCTTCATTTCATCCATCATCCATCCCCCAACAAGACCGCGATCCCACTGCTCTTGATTCACGGATGGCCATCCAGTCACCTGGAGTGGATGAAGCTCATTGAGCCATTATCCGACGCCTTCCACATCATCGCTGCCGATATACCAGCTTTTGGCTTCAGCCCAGCGCCCACTCTACCCGGTCTTGGCCCGCGCGAAGTAGGAATCGCGTTCGACTCATTGATGAAGCAGTTGGGCTATGAGACCTACGGCGCCGTCATCACAGACATTGGGTGGCTCGTCGGCCAATGGATGGCTGTTGACGTAGCTGACAGCCTGATCGGTTACTTGTCGGATTTTCAGCTGAACTCTGTCACAGACAAAGACTTGGGGCGGATGAAGAAAAATGAGACAACGGCCGAGGAGAACGACTACATAACGTCGACTCTGGCATTCGCCAATGACCATTTTGCCTACTCCAGCATCCAGGGTCAGAAGCCCCTGACGCTGGGCTGGGCCATGGCCGATAGCCCGGTAGGTGTTACCGGCTGGTACTGGGATCTAAGGCAGTTGTCCAGTGCTGGCCACGACTACTCGTATGACGAGATGATCACAGATACGTTGGTGAACTGGATCCAAGGCCCGTATGGCAATTTCAGAATTTACGTGGAGTCTTTGAAGGTGAGCAAAACAACATACGAATACTCGGTTCGCCGCTGGAGTTCGGCCAGCTAAACCACGATTTAAAATAGCCCGAGATTCTCAGATTCCCCAAGAGCAATGTCCCAGCCGGCATCACCCAATGGTCACTCGAGGGCGGACCATTCCCCGAACTCGCAAAATTCGCATTCGCTGTCAGTATATCCCTCTCCACCATATTGCTCTTAGAGTATGGTTTCACTGACCCTCAACAGCCACGAGACTGGGCAGAGCGTACAGCCAATGTCGTATTCTTCCGGCGTCACGATTTTGGCGGCCACTTCCCTGCCTTGCACGCCCCCGAGGCTTTCGCTGAGGATATTCGGGCATTCTACTCTGGGCTGTAGGTTTGAGAAAGACCTCGGTGCCTAGAGACAATGGGAAGAGATAGCACAAGCTGTGCCAGTGGCTATGTGATGTCATGGAGGCGGAGTTAGTATAACTATGAAGCCAACGTAGAGAGTTGACAAAGGCCGGTCTTGATCGAGGCGTCCTTGAGTTGGCGGATATATTAAATCTCCTGTCCAGGACAGGTGTCGATATACTGAGCAGACAGGTCTACATTTCTCAGACCCTCGTTTGAGACCGTAGTTTCTTTCAGCAGGAAAGGCGACACCTCGAGATCTTTGGTGCTCTTGGATTTGCAATGACATGTGCTAGAGTGCCTCTTATTCCAAAGTCAGCCCTCTACGGGCGCAAATCGATATGTGAGTAGCCTAACATATGGATGAAGTTTTGTGAGAGCTCCAAGGCCGTCCGTTCCATAGCCAGTCTCTCGGCCATGGCTATTGCGAGACACTCGATTACGTCCAATAAATCCCAATGTACAGGACCAAGAGGATGACACAGAAAAGATCCAAGGGCACCGGTGAGCTAGATGAATTGGATTATATAATGGATCCAAGGCAGTGCATTGTTGACAATGCAGATTCTGAGTCATCCCTACTCGAGACAGGGGTCAATTCCTCTAGCTTGGTTGCCTTTGAGAATTTTACAACAATTAATGATGACCGTCAACTCCTTCATCGAGGTGCATAGATAACGCAAAGTTGACGCCTACTCCACAGATGCGTTACCTGATATCCCTCTTGCGGCCCAATGCAGATGGTTGGTGTAGGTTGCTGCGCCCTCACGCCAGAGCGGTTTTATCCTCAGCCCACTTCCATCCCAACACTCACCACCGCCATCACCGTCATCACCAACCAAAGCGAGCCATGACGGGAAATGTCAGGACATTGAGTACCGTGGCCGCGGACGCGCCGGACCTGTACCGTCCTTTGGACTCCTCAGTCCCTGAGATACGGCTTTTCGCCCTAGAGCCCGCACAGTCGGACGAGGGGGCAATCATAGGCCATCTACAAACTGTCCCCCTCGGCTCTGCCCCAGCGTACGAAGCCTTGTCCTACATGTGGGGGAAGCCAGTCTATTCCGAACCCATCACCATCGCGGGACACACCGTCCTCGTAACCCCAAACCTTGCAGTGGCTCTTCGAGGTCTGCGGTTCCAGGATAGACAGCGTGTCCTCTGGATCGATGCCCTCTGCATCAATCAAAAATCGCTCCATGAACGTGCCCAACAGATATCGCTCATGAAAGAAATCTACTCGCACTGCGTCCGTGACCTGCTGTGGCTCGGGCCTCTTTCTAAATCTGAGACGCAGTCTTATATGGCCTCGGAGGAACTCATGGGTCAAGGCTTTGAGTTGATACAACACCTCGTCGACCGGGACATGACGGTGCTGGATCCCATGGTGAAAGAGTGGAAGGATCATAAACAACTACAGCGTGAATTTTACCGCTCCATCGAGAACGATCTAGACAATCAGTTCTCAGGGGATCAAACTACAGAGGGGAAGGAGGAGCAACCCGGGTCACAGGAAACTCACGGCGAGTCACGAGACAAGGACAAGGACGCCAAGAGGCAAGCAGAGGAAGAACAACGTGGAGACGAGGCAGGGAACAAGGCAACTAGAACGGGCAGTGAGGTCCAGGATTACATGTTATCTTCAGATGAGCAGTGGGCTTTGGAAAGCGCCTTCGACTACCCGGATGTGCTGCAGCGCTTGTGGGTTATGCAGGAGCTCTCTCTTGCCCCCAAGGTGCAGCTCGTTGCTGGTCGCCACACGCTCGACTGGGACGTCGTCTCCGATTTCTTGGGCGACACGCCGTATGCCGATGCCTTTCACGGCACGTTTTCTCACGGCAGCGTCGCCCAGATTTCGTACTACATGTTTGAGAAAGTCCAGATCATCGATCATCAAAGACGCATCTCGAGGCAGGCGGATCAGGGAGGCGAGTCAAAGCTCCTCGACGTTTTGGCGCGTTTCAGACACACCCATTGCCTAGACCCTCGCGACAAGATATTCGGCCTGCTGGGCCTTGTGACTGACCACAAAGACATCAAAGTCGACTATGAGAAGCCTCCAGCGCAAGTGTATGCCGAGGTCACAGCCTCTCTCATCAACCATTCAGGCAACCTAGACGTCATCTGCCAAAGCCCCTGGAGTTCAAGTCGAGATTACCGTCGCCCGGCAGAAGGCTCCTTGGGCAACCTGCCTTCTTGGGCGATCAACTTCTTAGCGGATGGAGATATCGAGCTCTTTGCACAACGATCCATCTTCAATGCTGGGAAACCAAGCTGCGAAGTCCCTTGTCGAAGGGTTGATGAGGATGTCCTAGTTGCCAATGGAGTCATCGTGGGCCAGGTTGGGCCGATACTGCAGCACGACTACCCCCATGATGGCAAGGACTCTGCTCTTCACCGGAGATATGACAGTTCCGCGCACATCCCCCTTGACTGGATGCGTCTTTATCTGAACCACCAGGTTCTAGATAGAGGATCAACAGACCAGTGCATTACGGGCGAGTCCTCCTTCACAGCCTTTTGGCGCACGTTGACAGTCGACTGCGCCGCGTGGCCAACGATGGCGCGACTGACGTCTCAACAAATAGAGGATCAAGATATGGCTCTGCGCGAAAATTGGTCACAATTCCTTGATGGCGTGACAGATGAAGGGACGAACAAGTCCAATTTGGACAGAGAATATTTCTCCACTCCTGACAACAAGCTCATGTGGGACAGGCTGTATACACAATGGTCCTTTTCCACGACAACGAATGGTCTATTCATTATGATTATACCGCCAACAAGAGAAGGGGACGTCATTGCATGCCTAGACGGCGCCAAGCTCCCTGTAGTTCTGCGTCCCGTCCAGCGCGATGGCCTTCAGACATTTCAGATTGTCACCGTTGCGTATGTGCATGGTATCATGGACATGGAGGCAACAGAGTCTCCAGAGCTCCGCGCGAAGCTCGGCCTGCAAGACCAGGAGTTTTGGATAGTCTAATCAGATCATATTTTCCCCACCGTCAAACTCGCCTCTCGCAAAAAGACATGTACATGTAGGAGTACACGACAAAATAATCGGGCGTAGACGTCTTTGATGATATATTCCACTCTCAGAAGGCCCCTGCTATTTGTATTGGAAAGTTGGGGTAAGCCACCGGGTTTTGTAGCTACCATCCTCAACTGCATAGCCGTCACGGATAAACGGATCGTCGTGTTCAAGCAGTATCTATGATTTTTAAGACTACAGGCTGTGGCTATAGATAAGCCAATAAGTTCAAAATTCAAGTGTGAAGACACGCCCGAAAGCTCCTTTCACTATGGTACTTTGAGCCCGAAAATCTTCACAAGACCATCTGATTTCCACGTTGGAGAGAAAGTCCCTTCTCAATATTAAGCGAATTCTGTTTACGTGCTCACAATTTCTCGTCAAAACACAACCACATGAAACTAGATTACGTGATGAATGGCCTATATTATTCCCAACTCCCCCATATTCACGCCTGTATATTTAGTTTTACTTCAAAAGCGCCTCGGCATTTTCACGTAGAACCTTCTTCTGGTCCCCTTGGTCAGGAAAGACCTGTGGCAACTCATGGTTCAACTCCTCGCCCAGCCCAGTCACGCTCGAGTCTGGCGTGAAGGGGTAATCGCTTCCGTAAACAAGACGGCTCGCGTCAACGTATCTAAGCAGGCCGTAGACCTGGTCGGGAAACGGCGTGCCGGCGAGGTCAAAGTAGAATTGCTTCTTGATTGTCGCGCGGATGCTCTCTGCGGTGAGGTCGGGGTTGCGGACGAGCGGAGCGAACTCCACCAGCCGGTCTATGAGAGGGGTGAAGGCGCCGCCTGCGTGGGACACAATAAACGTCGTGCTCGTCAGGGACTGGATGGCCCCGGAGAGGAAGAGGTTGCTGACGGCGCGGGCCGTGTCGAAGAAGAACTCGATGACGGGGCCGGGGTACAGGGCAAGAGGCGATGCTGGCTGCGTCGTCTTTCCGTCTCCGATGCAAGGGCTGGTAGGGTGGATGAAGACGCGCGCATTCCTCCTATTGAGCTCTTCGAAGACGGGGTCAAGAGTCGCATTGCCGAGGTAGACTCCGTGGGCGTTGGTCATGACAACGACGCCGTCTGCGTCGAGCTCGTCGAGAGCGTACGCCAGCTCGGCAAGGCTGCCCTCGACGTCCGGAAGAGGCAGCGAGGCCCAGAAGCCAAACTGATCAGGGAGGCGCTTCTTGAGGTCGGCGGCAAACTCGTTGACGTCTCTGGTGAGTGTACGCGCCAGCTCATCATCTCCAGGGACAAGATGGGTTCCTGGGGACGACACGCTGAGAATCGACTTGGAGATGTTGGCGTCTTTCATGATGCTCAAGTGAGACTCCTCGGACCAA
This sequence comes from Clonostachys solani, assembly GCA_902141235.2. Taxonomy (NCBI): domain Eukaryota; kingdom Fungi; phylum Ascomycota; class Sordariomycetes; order Hypocreales; family Bionectriaceae; genus Clonostachys; species Clonostachys solani. The sequence goes on from CABFOC020000003.1 coordinate 1,649,288, forward strand.
GCCTGCGTTTATCGACATTAATGGGCGCCTTTTTCATAGACAAATCAAGAGGCATGGGAGGAATGTTTACATACAGGAATATATGGCATTCCGTCAGGTTGCCCATAGCCGTACTTGACCAAGGCTGCCCGGTATGAGGGCGGGATGAAATGGGAGTGGAGGTCAATCCGAGAAAGATCATCAGACGTGTCTCCAGTGCAGTTTACTCTAGTAAACTGCGACAGCAGCAGAACAGCAAGGCTAAACAGCATATTTCCGGTTGGAAGGAGTTGTGAGGAGACTTGTGCGAGAGATGGGAACAGTGGCAGATTCTCAGAACACTGGTCGAAAAGCCAAGACTACCAGCAATTAGTTATATATATTCGTATTTTGGCGGAGCACGATGGAATGGCAGAACGCTAGGACCTCCCATGGCACTGCTGCATGTCCACACTATTCAGGAGGATCTGACGGGTCCTTGATTGAATCAGTCCAATGGCGACGCCAGCTCATTGACTAACTCGTCGACAAGGAGAGGATGAGCCCTTGACAACCAGGCCCTGGCTACTAAATTGCGGCAGCACAGCCACTATTATCCCACTGCCGTTCGATCCGTCGCACGGTACTTCGCATAGAGCATAGGGATCTCCGTTGGCTTATCTCTTTTGGGAACCAAAGTGTAGGGATCGTTCAAAAGCTGAAGCTAGAGCTCTCCATGATGTCAAAATGTCAGCCCTAAACCGAACAGAGCTCACCATCGGCAGCTCCAACATCCGATCACCGACTACCAACAATATATATATAAATATATATATGCCCCAGTCAAACGCCTCATCTATATATCGATAGATAGCACTAACGTGAATACTCTCTTGCCTCTCTACCCCTGCAAAATCTCGCTGCCACGCATTGTTAATTTGCCTACTACCTAGGCCCACAACCGAGCCCGTTTTGCTAAGAGATCTGGATATGTTCTTGCTGCTCGTCCACCAAATCCTTCCCGGAAACATTTTTACACTTCTCACATAATCAATTCGTCATGTCACTTCATTTTCAATAAGTTGGTTTTTTCATCTCGCCGTTAAGTGGCAGAATAATGAAATTCGTCCATCGCTCTCTGTGAGAATGTGTTGCTATGCTACACCCACCAAATCTTGCGTGCGGTCTTTCGATTTTCATAATCCTAAATCGCGTTTCTAAAATGTCTAGGTACACCTGTTCGTGTGCAAATAGATTTCAGGAATACCACGCATTGCGCAACACTACTAATATAGAATTAAATGGGTTGGTGTGCAGGTTTGAAAAAAAGGCGCTTAAATGTATTGGTGCGCAAATAAAACTATAGCCAGTATGAACTGTCATAGGTTGAGACCTTAGTAGATATAACTGACACGTAATGGAAGGAGGGAACATGTCTTTACTCCCCATTATCCAGCGCTTCGTCCACTAGGTAGGCTTAGGCATTCTGGTGTTTCTAAAAGAATTTATTTTAAAAAAATATAATGGTTGATGGTAACTAATTAAACGACAAGATGGAAATCATGTTGTTCAGTGAGTAATGAGTAAAGCCCTAGAACAGCCCCAAATAGTATTTCAATACTTAACTGAGTTCAAACTCGGCCAGACTATATACTCTAATTGAGAAGCAAAGTGCGTAGGGTTCTCGCCACTTTCTTTAGCTTCATTTGTCTTGTCGGATATCGTGGTAGTTTCGAACCGTAGCCCCACAGGCCCTCCTATATACCCTTACTATCTAGTGAGGCTATAAGATAGCACTTAAAATATACATCATGGTCAGCCTTCCTCTTTTATTGAGCTACCTAGAAACAAACCGCAATACGAGAAGCAGGTTATGGTCACAGTATGCAATACACAACCAAGGTCGCAGCCAAGATTACTAACCGTTTCTCTATCAGAGCCGCGATGCGCCTAGTACTACACTGTATATGGAATCTCTATACCTCTATTCTCATCTAAGTCTTCATCTTTCTCTTCATAAACTGATCCTACAAGATGGTCAACCGCAGGAGGTCTCGACGTAAGGAGGACTGGAAGAAAGAACGTCAGACGGAGACTGAGATTCATGAGATCGGAGAGCACTCTCCTCTCTATGTGTACACCACCTAATAATGCTACTGAATAGCTTTAGGTTTCCTGTAAGTCCTTATATTATCGCAACCTCATCTTTAAATAGCCGGTGATTAAATCGGTCTAGCTATTTGACACCATCAGATACATGAGATATTAAAGTTCACCAAGCAAGAGCTAAATCAATTCCCCGTCTATAGGTGGAAAGGAAAAAAGGTGGTAACGTTGAGCACGGGATCCCAATTTTTGAGATGATTGCTTGCTAGGATTAGCTTCAGTGTGTTGAAGGATTTACTTAATGCCTGGCTGATAACTGATTACTGACTGCCGGGCACGATTGTGGGATTTGCCGGGAGATTTTAAATTACGCGACCTCGTCTGACAGCTAACTACCTAAGATTAGAAGTAAGCGATGAACCACGTGCTAACTTTAGCTCATAAGATATGCCAGCTTTGAAACATCAATAAATAACTCAATAGATGTGTTTGGAATATATCTTCTCTATTCTCTCTCTGCAGTAGTAGGGGACCTGTTTGCACATTATGAGTGAAGCGCATCTCAAAACGCGTGCGTCGAGTGACAACTAGGCTGTTCAGATCAGAAGGCTATTCAATTGTGGCAACCTGCTTCAAGAGAGAGTGCGCTAATTTTAGTAACATGCAAATTGCCTCGTCTGAAGACCCCGCGCTGCCGGTAGATGGTCCTGGTATCTGGGCATTTGTCGCAGGGTGGAAGATGAAGGCTCAACACATGATTCAGAGTCAGAGGGGAAAATAAGCACACTTTGTCAACCTGCCCTTTAGAGCCTCCCGGCCCACCTCAATCCGTCCTTTCTTACAGGTCGTGGGACTAGGTAAGCGGGATTCTTTTCTAAATGGGGAGATGTTTGCCTGGGCGTCACACTTTAGATCCCAAGTCGGCAGTTGGCCAGATGTAATCATCCCACGAGCTCTACCCGTCCATTCATGGGGTCGCATAGAATATTTAAAATTATGAAATCCTTTTCCGTAGTAGTATTCTGAGCTGTTATGCTAGCATATAAATATCATAGTGTTACCAATGATTTCAGTTACATGAAGGTCAGTTTAGGTGAAGTAATATTCAACCAGTCTCTCACTTCCGCCCCTCTGTTGGCTTGCTTCACAATGGCTCTTTCCAGTCTTTTTGTATGCGCCTCGCTTTTTACAGCAATCTTTGCCCCGTTAGCCGCTACCACTCCTCTCGCATCGATACAGAAGCGTGATGTATCTCGTAACGGCGAGCCAGGCCTGGTAGGCATGGGTGAAACCTATTACCCCCGAGTCACCAAACTCAAGGATGGATCGCTTCTGAGCTGCCGTACATCAATGGAGGGCAGCAACTCGGTGATCCGAACCGCCAGATCCACCAACGGCGGTTGGGACTGGACCGACGTGGGATCCATAGCTTCCGGCCCTCGCGCAACCGGGGATCTGGACAACTGCTTTCTCCACCAACTCCCCAGCGGCCGTGTTCTGGCCGCATTCCGCAACCACGATGTCAGCAACTCCCAATGGACTTACTATCGACTTATTGTCTCCTACTCTGACAACAACGGAAACGACTGGACCTTCCTGTCCATGCCGAGGGAGAGCGGTACCAAGGGGCTCGGGATCTGGGAACCCTTCATGATGGATGCCCAGGACGGGTCTCTCATGTTTTACTATTCCCGTGAGACAAACACAGCCGGAACCGACCAAGACAGAATCCTCATCCGAAGCTACGATGGCGGCAAGAGCTGGACTGGTGATCAGACAATCTCGGGTTCTGGGATCACCAGTCGTGATGGCATGCTCGGTGTTGTCCGAACTGGAGGCTCGAACCTGATTGCAGTCTTTGAAACCATGGCTCCCGACATTGGCATTCACTCTGTCACATCTTCAGACGACGGAGCGACCTGGGGGAACCGCCGGCTTGTGTATAAGAGCAGTGTCGGCGGTGCGACGCATGGCGCTCCCCAAGTGGCACTCGTAGGCTCCAAACTGGTGACCAGCTTTCAGACGAATGAAGATAATGCTTCGAACTTCGCCATCAAGGTTGTCACTAGCACGAACGGGGGTGCCAGCTGGGGAGAGAAGACGACGGTATTGGACTTGTGCGAATGGGCGGGCATGGCGACGGTAGACAGCGGCCACGTGGTTGTGGTGTGCTCGTTGAGCGTGCAACCTACCAGTAGCAGATATTCCCTTTCTCAGATCATGAATGTCTCTTGAACTACATGTTGTATTATAGTATAGACTTCGATGCCCTTCAATTGAAAGCGTTGACTATGGAAAGGCTCCTATTGGTCGTTTCTCCTCCCCATTAAGGTCTTTGGTTGGTTAGCTGTATCATGCAGCATTACGACATAACCCTAAGTAAAGCGAGCTAAATATGGAGACCCATTTTCCAGCACATTCCGTCCAACACCAGGCATTATTGTGAAAAATCAAACCAGCAGATAGATCACGAGGATTTCTTCACTGACTTCTTAAAAAATAATAATGACATCACGATCATCCGAAGACTCAAAGAAATTTCTAAACTGTTAGGCCATGCTTGCAAACATGCGATTTGTGGTCTGGTATTTTCTGGTTTTTCTTTGCCGCTGCGTTTGTTGGGGGTGCGGGTGGGACTCATCGAGGCCTTTTTTTCTGCCAGATCGAAAAACAGGATGAGGGGGAGAGGGGCAACTCTGCAGGCGTTCCCACTGCGAACCCACCGAGTTGGAATCGATCTCCTGATGATCGGAACCCGTGATGGTTTTAGGAGACATGTGAGCAAGTACTATCAATTGTGTACAACAATGGTAGCGGGGAAACTACCTACGCAACGAGGCCAGCTGGAAGCGAATAATTCAACTGAGAAGTGTGCGCCTTGAAACCACCCAGCAGTGCATAGGGTAGGTCTTGACTGCATGCTTTAAATTACAGACGCATAATAGCAGTGGCTGGTGGCTGGCTGCTTTCTGCCTTATGCTACGACGTGGCAGGCGCGAGTGCCTGAAAACCAGCGCAGCACCTGCCTGCCAGCTGAGCAGTGGAGGGCGACAGCGCAGAGCAGAACAGGCCTAGTGCGATCGGGGTACGTACCGTTCCCAGCCATCGCATTTTGGGCTACGGACGGAAAGCTCATCGGTACGAACCGCGCCGCTAGCAACGCCCGTACCAGGAACACGCATGGGCGAGCCCAAGGCAAGGTTCCGGCAAGGCATAGATGCGATCGAAGCACGTGTTGGCTTCGGTGGAACTAAAATGACGTTTTTATAAATAGGGCCCCGAGTTGCTGCATAAAACAAAAGGGGTCAAGGTAGTTTTGCTGGCATTCTACAAATCCATCTTTCGTATCTTCTACTGCAGGCACTATCGTTGATCTGTCAGGTTCGCCCTTGTCTCTGGCCGGCGCCCCACAGGCGCTACAGCGATCCACCGGCGCGCGTTTGCCTCGGTCATTTATTCTGCCCCGAGTTTATTTCGCCCTTGGACCGCATGGGTCAATCTAAATTTGAAGTCTCACACCTTTGCTTTCGAACGGGTGCGCTGTTTTGTTCCTTGCCTGCCTGCCTGTCTCCCTCTATCTGTCGTGAGAACTCTGCTTCTTCTCGCTGCGGCACGGACTTCATGTAGAATGCCAACGTTCCATCGGGAGAACTCGACCTGCAGATTGGTGACCACCTTGATACCTGTGATGCCCAGATAGACCCGGCCAGACCATACAATAGGAATCCAATGCCCAATAACCGATTCTTTATCGAAGCACCCCCTGCAAGGCGGTGAAGTCGCGACGCACACACAGAATGCCGCATTCGACTAGCCTGATACACTGGCTGCCCTCACCGACTTCTCGGACCCTCGCGGGGCCTTGCCTCTTGGCCAGATGACGGGGGTTGGATTGGCCCATCGCGGGTCACATGTGAGGGTCGGTTTTGCAGGCCCTTCCTTGTGTCCTCGCCGCCAGGAATCGAGGCTGGATGTGACCTCCGGCATGACACTGCTCAGCCAATCACGCCGCCGCTGTGCTGCCCCTTGCTCCCCAACGGATTCCACCAGGAGGTTGACCGCCGATTCACATCCCTCTGCATCGTATCATTCCTGGATTAGCCCCTCAATGTTCACGGCGCTGCAGGAACCCTGCCAGCCTGCTGCAGGTGAGGATGCGAGATATACATTCCCGGCGCACCCGTCTGCTGTCTTCAGCATAGCCCACGACTAAGCCAATCGAACCCCCGCCCGCAGATACATGACCGACAATTCCACTCACTTAACCTTCCTCCTGCAACCATCTGCCAGAAACTTCAAAGAAAGAAGCCTCAAAGACTGTTGCCGCCGTTCGCCTTCGCAAGGGAGCACCTAGTCTCGCTCGCCCCTCCGCCTCTCGTCCCGCAATGGACTCCTCCAGCACCACCAGCAGCCACAGGCACTCGAGGTCGCGGGCGCCCAACTCGTCGTCCTCGGACGTGGGCGGCCACCGACCGCGCCGCGCCTCGTCCATCGCCTCGTCCAGCACCTCCAGAAGCAGCAGGACGGTTCCCAAGACGTCCCGAGACGCAATGAGCGAATTCATCCCGTGGCTCGGCAACAACGAGTCGCCAAAGACCCCCACCGACCCCGTGAAGGAGCTGCAGCACGTCAAGGACAAGGCCAAGAGGTTGGAGGAGAAGCTCGAGGCCAAGTCGGCAAAGCTCAGAGAGACCAGGCTCATGGCCAAGGAGGATATCGCTGGGCTGGAGAAGAAGGCCGCCTCCCTTGAGAGGGTGCTGGCCGAGGCCACAAAGAGGGAGGAGGAGGCCAACTCCCAGGTCGCGTCCATGCGAGAGAAGAGGGACGCGTTGAAGAAGGAGAAGGAGGCGCTCCGCAAGGAGCTGACAGAGGCCGACAGCAACAACCAGAAGCTGGATGCGACCGCCGCTCGGCTGAAGAAGGAGAAGAAGGCGCTGGGCGAGGAGAAGAAGGTCGTGGCCGATGAGCTGGAGGCGCTGCGCACGAAGCTGCCCGCGTCCAACAAGAAGCAGAAGCAGCTCGAGACCGACAATGCCCGACTCAAGGAGGAGATAACCGCCCTGAAGAAGACGAATGCGGAGCTCACCAAGAAGAATTCGTCGATCCTCGCCGCCATCAAGAAGATGGAGGCCGAGAGGGACGCGGCCATGGACAGCAGCAAGCAGACGTCGACCGAGCTCACCGAGCAAAAGCGAAACAACAAGGCCCTGCGCTCCGAGCTCCAGAAGCTGCAGCTGTACAAGGAGAAACTACAGCAGAGCGTCAGCCGACGCTGGCCCCACCAACGACTGTGGACGGGCATGGTGCGGTTCTGCATGGCGATCTTCCCGGCGAAGACCAAGTAGTCGAAGCGAGCGGTCTGATCTTCTTATTTTTCAAGGTGCCTCAGCAAAACAGCGCTGTCGCAAGGGTATGACACTGGAATTTTTACGATATAACACCATGGGACGCTTTCCCCGATACCATTTTATTTACGTCCTCTTACGAGTTGAGTCATGGTGGCTGGCGAACTAGATATTTACGCCCAGCAAAGAATAACGAACAACAAAAGGCGATGCTTTCTCTCAACCGCATCCTGCCAATTACCTGAAGGAAAACGTCTGGATCTATGCTTTATATGTTAACGCTGCTTTACGGTTATGTCTTTTCTTTTTTAAATCAGTTTTCCCTTCTCTTTTAACGTATTCAGCTAAAGACTCATGCCATTCTTTTATTCTTCCGCCCGAAACCCAAATTGTGTATCATCATTTCCTGTTTTTGTGTGTACTTTAGTCCTAGTCCCATGTCCCCGGTTTAGAAATTGTAGAGAACCAATCCAAAAGCAACGCCTGCGCAAATATACACGAAAGATGCTTCATCAACCAGCAACACCCTTCACCAAGGACCAAGGTCATCATCAGGCATATCACATGGCAGCTTCCAAATGGAGATGTGTCCGTCTGCCTTTCGCCCCAAGCCTATGAACCCATAGAGGCCACTTGTACCCACCGATTCTCCCATGATGGATATATTACCCTCTCACCAGTGCAGAAACCGTATCGTGACTTTTGATAGATACGTTGTCCAAGACTCGCTTGCTCAAAGATTCTTTTATTTTGTCTTCAAATCTGGCGGAAGCTTACAATATATAAATCCAGCTCGTACAACCTATAGTATTCTGCGACGACGCTTAGGCGCATTGGCTCTGACTGAGCGCGCCTGTTTCTACACGGAAGACAACGTTTGTTGGATACGGAAGGGATTGAGATTTATTTGGTGCGAAGTAGATAGCTTTTCTCTAAACTGGAATCCTTTAATGTATATTTCCAACCCGAACCACGGTGGTATTCCATCGATCAGGCAGCCGCAACTGCCCCCGCAGTGGCCGCTTGCTGTGATGCCAACTCATATATCCGCAGGAACGACATGACGGCGACAATCTCGAACGTCTCACCAAGCGTGTCCGAGAGGAAAGCAAACTGCGGACCGGTCATCCAGCTGGCCGTATGAAACGCGACAGCCACGACTCTACGACCGTCGCTTGTGAACCCCGCCTCGCGTTCCTGGCGGCTGCCCCCTCGCTCGACGTCCGAGTCGGACAAGCGCACGAGCTTGTACCCGGTTGTCTTCTTCTCGGCGACTTCTCGAACCTCCGCTCCCCGGCTGTTGCGCCATTCGAAGAACTCGAGCTGTTTCTTCTCGCCCACAGGAACAGAAAATCGATGGGTGCTCTCGTAGTCGCCGGTCATGGTCACCTCTAGTATCTCGTTGTGGTCACCTCCCGAGTGGGGGTGTACCTTTATCAAAGAAGAGGTCTGCTTGCTTCCCTTGAGCGTGCCGGCCGTGGCCAGCGGCGGGTCTGACTTCTCGGGGCCTGCGCGCAGCAAGGTCTCCTTCTGGCCCCAGAGCCGTGCCGGGGAGACGGCGAAGAGGAGGTCCTTTTTGGACGTGCCGAGGTGGAATGTGAACGTGTTCCAGTGATAGAAGCAAGTGAACCTTGCAGGGAACTTTACGGTGATTGGGTCACGCTTGTAAGAAGCCCTCGCGGCTGCGATTGACTCTTCGAAATCAGGTGGTGCGTCGTGGGCGGGCTCATGGTAAGGCGGTGGGGCGTCGTCATCTTGCTGGCCGTGACCTATCTCCTCCTTCTCCTTGCCGGGATTGCCCATTCTTGCAATCCCCGGATGTTGTTGAGCGGGAGAGACTGCAGATTATACAATTTTTTCGCATGCAGCCAAGAATGAGTGAGGGTCTATGTGCCGGTGCAGTATGAATAATCGGGACCCGCCTGCTTATATGACCAATGTAAGGATGCTGATGTCATTTGCAAAGGAGCGGTCAGTAGAGGTGCTGGGCTTGATGGCGCATTGTCTAGTAAGAGTAAGAAGAGGTAATACCTACATAAGGAATGAAGTAGTCAGTAACAGGAGAGTACGTCGCTTGCTTGCGGTCTGTTTCGTGAGAACACTTCGGTTACAATTTTCCTCCAATTTAGCTACAGCTGACCACTTGTTAATATTAAGCTTACCTGAGGCGATACTACGGTGCCTATGAGTAAGTCTAATTTGGATGCAATATGGAATTAAACATAATTGCCGACCTTCTTTTTGTGTAAGATGAAATGCAGAGGACTATTCTAGGTTGGGGGAGACTCGTTAGCTGATTTCGACCCCCTACTCGCCTTTAACAAATTGGGCATTTAACATGTCAAAGAGCACAGCAGTATCTTTGTGTTGCTGTTAGGGACTCTTCTATATGGGTGGATAGAAGAGGCCCGATTAATTTGTTTGGCAAGGCTAGTTAGCCTGCTCATCAGTCTTTGATGAGGGTATACAGAGTGGCATTCAGGTATAGCCTTTCTTGAATCCAACACTCTGTTACACAGCAGATAAACGGGAATACAGCGCTTGTTGATGTGGATTACATTGTGGAGGAAGGCAAAGTTTTAGAAGAGAGGGCAGACTTGTATTCATAATCATTGTACATTCGCTTTTTTCCCTAGGCTTACTTATAGCTTGGCTATCGACCTTTGCTCGGGGACCTGAGTAATGAGCTTGTCTTTAGTAACCGCTGACCGAACATTATCAATGGCCAGCACTTCCATCTTGGTCTGAGTTTCGACACTCCAAGTTCCCATATGAGGGACCAGAAGGACCTTCTTGTTGGCGAGAAGGCCGGTGTTGATCTCCGGTTCTTTCTCGAAAACGTCGAGGCCTGCGCTAGCGACCTTGCCCGAGGCGAGAGCTTTGACCAGCGCATCCTCGTCCAGAATCGGTCCACGGGCCGTGTTGACCACAACGACTCCGTTCTTCATCTTATTGAACTCGGGAGTGGAGATGAAGTGGTGCGTTTCCGGCTATTAAATCAACTAGAGTTAGTTTTCGTCCTAAACAGAAAGAGAAATGGCAAGGAAAGAATATTGACTTGGACGCACTGTTAGAGGAATATGAATGCTGATGATATCACTCTCTTTGAGGAGTGTATCTAGGCTCACGCTCTGAGCGCCACCATGCAGCTTCGGATCGACAGGGAATGGGTCATAGAAATGAACCGTCATGCCGAAAGCCATGGCTCTTTTAGCGACCGTTCTTCCGATTCCTCCAAACCCGAGAATCCCCATCGTCTTTCCTTGCGGGTCATGCCCCAACGCAGGAGCCGGCTTGCCTCTCCAGGCACCGGCGTGGCAAGAACGCATACTGACGGGCAGGTTGCGGATGGCCCCGAGTGCAAGCCAGATTGCCAGGTCGGCAGTCGATTCATTCACGGCGCCGGGGGTGTGGGAAACGTGAATCCCGCGCTCTGTGCAGGCCGCAACATCAACCTGGTCGTATCCAGCGCCTGTGTATTTTGTGAGCTGTTTGATGGTGCAAGTTATATGTCCCCATGGTGTAACGAACCGTTGTGGCAGATGTACTTGAATGACTTGGGCATCGCATCCAGAAGTTCCGCGTCAAATCTACCACTCACGGTGACCGAATAGTAGTCACGGTAGAGGGCTACAACACCATCGAAAGCACCTGACTTGGCCTCCTTGATGAAATCGGCTCGATTTGTGGACTTCGGCCTGATACTGTCTGCGATAGGTGCCAGACTTGACCATGCATCTTGGGCACTGAGAAACGAGTAACTGTTAATTCTGTGCATCGCAATAACAAACACTCTCAAGAAGGAGCCATCTTGGCCGTTTTATTTCTGCCCGTCTTGTTTGTCTCGCATACTCACTGTTCAAGTGTTCCCAGTAGCATAACCTTGGGCCTGCTCATTTTCAGTTTGTTTCCTTCCAACAGGTGTGAATTAGCTGTAGTTTCCCGCGACGAGGATAATGGAACAAAGCTTTAGGAGGTCGTAATACTGTGGGCTTGGTTGCTGTCCATTATATTGTACAAGACAGAAAGCCAAAAGCACATCCGTATACATCCCATATACATGCCACCCGGCATTGGCTCCGGGATGGTGGGTCTGGGGTGGTCAGTTGGTCGGAAGGAAGACCGAGATGGGCGCTCTCTGCTGAACTAGAAGAAGCTATCATCAAATAACAAGCTCTACTAAGAGATTCAATCGAGATTATTTGGCCAATGTTCGTTTGATATTTAGCATTCAGACTATCTTGTGTTCTTTTTCTGCGGTGCCTCGTTTTATCTATAGCAAACTTCTCACACTTGGTTCGGATCTCTTCATCTGAACCCTGGTCGATCTAAAGCACTCTGGCAGGCCTGTACTTTCCCAGGAATTCCCAGAAATGAGTTTCACCAGGCCGGGAGCGCATAAAAAGATGCGAGCCATACCTGAACCTGTTAGCCTGATCCTTGCTGAGTTTTATAGACGATACTGACCATGGCCATTAAACCCAGCACAAATCCACTGACCCTCAAGCCCATCAATCGGACCTACCAGAGGGACTGAGTCTGTCGTCATTCCAAGAATCCCAGTCCAAACATGTGCCAATCCTTCTCCCGCCCGAGTTTTGGTTGATTCAGGTTCAAGATACAGATCATTGAATTGCCTCTTGCTATTTTCAGCCATCTGTTCTGAGTAATCCCCGTCGTCGTATGTCTCCTTGCTTGCTGCAATCTTTTCACTCGCCTCTGCGGTTTTGACGGATGATCCTCCCATAATCACAATGCCATCGTTAGGGCGTTGTATCAGAGAGAAGAAATGATAGAGGCTGTATCGAAGGGAAAGTGTATTATGTAAAACCTTTTCACCAGATATAGCGGGGGTTGCTACATATGCGTGAGCTTGTGCCCTCAGAGGCGTGACGAAGTTGATCAGGTGGGGAAGCAAAGCTGGCGCGTATGCGTTTGTGCAATGAATGACGGTATGTGCTGTGACCACGCCTCGAGAGGTATGAACGTCCCACCGGAATTTAGGAGTCTGGCTGTGCTTTTCAACCTTTGTGACGGGACAGTGAGTCCATATTTGTCCTCCCTTGCGAATGAAGTCGCTCAAAATCCACTGGGTCAGCTTTGCAGGATGGTTGGACGCCGCAGGCCACTCGTATACAGACAAAGCATCCTTGTTTCTGCTCTTAGACTTGGCTTCGTTGCCTTGGTAATACTTGACATGGGAGGCATCCCCTCCAGCAGCTTTGAAGGCGGCAAAGCTTTTAGCTTGGTACTCTTCGAATTCCTTGGTCAAACACACATCCATAGTTGTAGTATCAACAAAATCACAGTCAATACTGTGAGCTGCAATGAAGTGCTTGACTTTTTCGAGCACGACCTTCTCACTTTCGATTATCTTTTTCGCCTGGTCCGGCCCATGAATCGATGAGAATGCAGAAAATCCGCGGAACGCATCTAGTCAATTATGGTCACATTAGTCAGTTGGGGTAAAGATCAATAATTGCCATGTCTATGTTGCATCTAGGTCACGCACCAGGTCTGATGTGACCAGCATTTCTTCCTGTGGCGCCCGAAACAGCTTCCCTTGCCTCTAAAATCAACACGTCTTCTGCCTTCACTCCATTGTGAACCAGCTCCCAAGCCGTGAGCACGCCGGAGATGCCAGACCCTATGATTAGGTATTTTGTTGAACTTGGGACCTTGTTCTCACGATTGGCGTTCAAGTAGCGAAATGAACGCGTGGTCTGGTGCCAGAAAGATAGGCTTGAGCCCGGGGTTGGGAGTGACGGCTCCATTGGTATCAACAAGTGAGGGGCAAAGGCGGTCGTTGATTTGGACATTCTTGATCGGGTCAAGTCAAGTGCAGGCTTTATCAAGACCCGGATATTGAGAGGATTGTGCCGGGAGCTCCTATCTCGGTGCGGTCGCTATCTCAATCCCATGCTCTATCTCGGCGGTGGAGGCCAACTGATCATCATCCCCGCAAGCAGTGCGACTCCAAACTGGGGCGGGGACAGAGGTCGCAATATAATGGCAAATCATGGTTGCATCGTGACCATACGCTAATCATTTCATTGGCAAGCTGATGGAGCCGATGCCGCTCATTCCCCCATCCACCCCAACTCGTAAGCACTGCGATACCTGGAGTTTCCGGGTAAACTAGGCCTCTCTTCCACGAGGAAAACACGATGCCGAAAAATCATGCGTTTCTTCGGAAATCCTTATCATCCATAGGCAACTCCTTGAGACGTTATCTACAGTTGAGGCATTTTGAACGCAGGCTTTCATCCCACGAGTTAAATGGGCCATTGCTACCTTCCATCGACACGTAGGAACCTCGATCTACACTTGTTATCGTCTCTCGTCTCTTTTGGGTTTTCACGTTCAGACTTTTTGCACTCCACCATGGGCTGGTTCAAGCGACCAGCAATGTTTGCGTCCTCAGACGCGAGGTCTCCAGCGGAAAAAGCATTCGTCAGAAGGCTAGATATCTTTCTGATGACATTTGGCTGCATTAGCCAGGTCATTAAATATTTGGACCAGACGAATATCAACAATGCGTACGTTTCCGGTATGAAAGAGGACCTCGCTCTTTACGGAAATGAACTGAACTACTTCACGACGTACTTCTACGTGGCTTACTGCCTTATGTTGATCCCCAGCCAAATCATCTTGACTTATGTCCGTCCGAGCTTCTGGTTGAGCAGTCTGGAGATCGCTTGGGGAGTGATGACCGGCTTGATGGCCATGGTGACCAAAACATATCAGGTTTACATAATTCGAGTGTTTCTCGGCCTGTTTGAGAGCAGCGCATGGCCTGGAATGATTACACTCTTGATGCACTGGTAAACGCTGGACACGATGTTGTGCCTGCAACTTGGACTGACATCAATCATTAGGTACACGCCATCGGAGCTCGCGAAGAGAATGGGCTTCTATCATTCATGCCAAGCGGTCGGGTCCATGATGTCCGGCGCGTTACAAGCAGCGATAACAAAGACCATGGATGGGCATCATGGACTTGCCGGTTGGCGATGGCTTTTTGTCGTGAACGCCATCATCACAGTGGTGTGGGGGTTCCTGGGATTCTTCATGCTGCCCGACTACCCCAACAACCCAAACCCAAGGGCCTTTTGGTTTGACAAGTCTCATGGCGAACTGGCAATGGCGCGACTGGTCCGGCACGGTCGAGCAGAACCTAGAAAAGTAAGCTGGGCTGGCGTGAAGCGAACCTTCTCTTCCTGGGTTGTCTACTTCATTACTGCCCTCTACGTTGCAAGTGTTCTTGCTCCTAGCGGGAACTCGTACTTTGGGCTTTTCCTCAAGGCTATGAAGAAACCAGACGGTTCAGCGAGATGGACAACAGCAGAAGTCAATGCCATTCCTATTGGTGCTTCGGCAATTAATGTGGTGTTCGGTTAGTGTCAAACCCGCCTCCCCACACAGACTCATGTTCTCTAATATCTTTGCAGTCTGGATTTGGGCAATTCTATCTGATCTCATCGGTTCGCGTTGGACGCTTCTTGTCGCACAGTGTAAGCCAATCCAGACCTCCTGAGCTTGACATACCTTCTGACATTGTCACCAGTTTTTATCGATTTCATCCCTGCCATTATTATGACAATTTGGACTACGCACCCAATGTCAACTCCAATCTCGGCTGCCTATGTGAGCTACTTTTTGTCTTACATTGCTCTTGGAACGGCACCTTTGATATTCTCTTGGCTCTCGGATTTGTAAGTTCACACTATTCAACTATCATAATTCTGAAATACCTGCTAAGTGTCGTAGGATTCCACAGGATCCAGAGGCCCGATCATTGGTGGTTGGCGTTGCTGTGGCAGCATACTACGCAATCTCAGCGTGGAGCAACGTTCTCATCTGGCCAGCCGTGGAAGCACCATATTGTAAGTAAAGATTTTCGAAAACCGGCGGACATTCCATTCAGCTGACTCTATGTTTAGACAAGAAAGGATGGCAAGCAGCAATTGGGCTGGCAGCCTTTGCTTTGATCATGACCGTCCTCCTTCGCATCATTGATGTAAAATTCATGAGGTAAGTACAGTATTTCTCCATTCATGTAAAAACACAACTAATATCGTTTTAGGCCCAAGCGTGAAGCTTTTGCAGCTGCTATTGAGGGTGAGGAGGTCGGTGCCGAAAGAGCTGCGGATAGCATCGATAAGAACAACATTATTAGCCAAGGGGAGCTTGTCAAGGATGATCCAGATGATAGGAGATAGTATTGATCTCATTTGAAATAAGGCCGTTTGTAATTATAGCAAAGACGGCCTGAAAATAGTCTTCAGACATGAAATAGCTAGCCAGTTCAGCTTTCGTAACACGCATAACAATTGAACATCAGCTAGTTGCGCTTAATTGAGCAAAAAAGGAGGCTGGAACTATTGAATATATTGAGCACAATTGATTATTTTAACTAACCTTAATAATCTATTATTCCCAGGAATGGTGTACATAACATATTTTAAATCCTATTTTATAGGAATTGATACAGTCATCGTATTGCTACAATTGAAAGACATCGCAAGCTCTGTATAATAATGGCACGCTTGGTCGAAGCGACCTAAGATCGGATGTCTCCTTGGTAGAGACTATAGTTACCTAGTGTATGTGATTCCCCAACAAGCTTCATATCTCAGTATGGGGCTTCTGTATCTTTTCACATATCGTGGCTAGCTTCATCGTTATGAGTACGGTCTTCAAAACGTGATGGATAGTCACCTGATCGCCGTACTGTGAGATTTTTGTAAGTCATGATATTGGCGACATGCCAATTCTCATATTTTCTCGCTATCAAAGATCTTATTTTCTACCCTAAGTACTGTAGTAGCAGGCTTTGGCTTGACACGTGCCTCTCATTAAGGATATCGCTTCGCTCTTTCATAGTCACATGCTCAATGATGTCCTCCATCTCCACCTTGTATCCCAATATCTTGTATTGATCAGCTAGTTGGACTGCGGCTATGGGGCTCCTCCAGATTGAGTAGAACGGAACCACTGGATTAATCTCCTCTTCACCAAACACTTCACGCCAGACTTTTCGGACATCAGGTAGAATGTGAATTGTCTTGCTGACATCGGTGAAACCATTTGTTGCGTCTTTGAGAGCATGCTGGTTGCTACTGCCATTGGTCAGCCCTTTGCGATGGATCGCTGTCGGCTGCATGGCGAGAGCGACGGAGGGGAAAGGATTGTCAAGTTCGTTTTGGTGGCTGAGCTGATCGAGAACGGAGCATAACAAATCGGCCATGTCAGCGACAAGGCTACTTGAGACACGCTCTAAGCTGTAAAGAAACTGCATACACATGACGTTCTTGTCGCTGCCCGATGTACTGCGTCGACGACAACATCAGCGAGGTCTGACTGAGGGTTTGTGGCTGACAAAAAGCATGTTAGATCTTCGCCAAAGGGGATCATGCCCGGCTCTACAGCTGCGACCTGACACTCGAGCAGTGTGCTGAACCGGGTTTCGGGAGGCCATTGCGTGCACTGGGAAACAATCTTATCATAGGGGTAAGTTTCGTAGGGCATTCCTTGGAGATTCTGGTCTCGGACGTTCTCCAGCAGCTCTAGCTTCGTATTTGCCTGCCTGGTATCTACGCGAACAGGAGAAGCGTCGATACATGGACCGATGACGTCCTCAATCTGCGCCATGGGGAGGCTTCGTCCACTGACGAGATATCCGAACACAACATCTGGCTGTCCTGTGACGGCAGCCAGAACTTTGGCCCAACCAGCCTTGAGGACGATGGCAAAAGTATTTCCGCGCTCCGGGAACTCGACTCGGGGGACGAGTTGGCGGGGCAGTTGGAATAGGGCGCTTTCTCATGCAGGGCGATCTCTGTCGTGGAAGTACCATCTAGCCAAGGGGGGGGGAGCTACCGAGGGTAGGTTTTGGACAAATTCTTCTTCTGCCACTATGATGGCGAGATCGAGGCCTGAGAACAAATGTTTTCATCTGCTCGAAGTGAGAACAACACTGGAATCGCAGTCTTCGATGATTCTACCCAATCGAGACTTGGGATGGCTACTATCAAGTCCCACGCAAGCTTCGCCAGCTTTGAGAATACCAAGCATAGACACCACCGCCCATACTGATTTCTCAAAACAGAAAGTCACAAAGACATCTAGACTGACTCCTAGCCCACTAAGATGTGATGCTAAGCGACTAGACAGGCTGTCCAGTTCTTCGTATGTGAATTGGGCGTCCCAAGCTGAAATGGCTAGCGCGGACGGTTGCCCCTTGGTCTGTTGCTCGATTAAATGGTGCGCACAAGTATCCAAAATTGAGTTGGGAAGGTCGGCCCAAGATTCCATCTCGTGGCTGTCCAAGGGCTAAAGACCTCAATATCTCTGACGAGCATGCTTGATATGTCGACCGTACCGGCCGTCAACTGACGAAGAACATACTCTTGCTGGATAAATAAGTATCTTACCCCCTTTTAGGTGACTCTCATTAAATCTAGCTCACACAAGACGAAAGTGTATTTCTTAACCAGTTTCCAATGTAATACTTAGTCTAAGAGCCAAAGCAAAGATAATCAAGTTATATACAGAAATAGCCCTGCTAAGTAGTCGATGTTCATATATAATCCACGGTAGCTTTCTATTAAGAATGCCGCTGTAGTTAAGCGCGATATTTGTTCCACTGGCTGTTGACACGATCAATTTGACCGGGCGTAAACTCAGTCCAGCAATCACTTTAAATTCACGTCAGCGGGAGACTTCTATGGAATTCATCTTACTTACGGAGACGTATAGTCCATGTAGTTATGGATAGGATCATTTCCGGGGTGATTAGGGCAGGAATCCCGACTCGCAGGGCACCCACTGCTGGGGCCGGACTGAGCAGGAGTATCGTCGACATTATCGCCAGCGCCGTCACAGTTGTTGCCGTCAAAAGTATGCGCGAGACCCAGCCAATGGCCAGCCTCGTGAGCGGCTATCGGGCCCATGGCCGACTTGGCGAGGGTGCAACCGTCTGTGAAGAAGGCATTAGAGCCCTCGGGGGCATTGGTAGGATAGTAACAGTAGCCGGAAGCAGTGGGGAGAACATCCACAATATAGATGTTCATAGACTGGTAGTTGCCTCGGCGCAGAGACTTCTTCATTGGCATTTCCTGATCGTTGCCTTCATTGGCCCACTCGGCGTTGACTGTTTTTGTCTTGCCGGCGTAATTTAGGTTGATATTGTAAGGGGAAAATGTTTGCTGAAGGGTGTCGAACTGCTTCTGGAGAGCAGAGTCGGAGCTGAGGCCGCTCTCAGAGGCAGAGACTGCGTGGAGCCAAACATCAACACTGATGGAAGCCTGGATAGTCATGCCAGACTTGCGCATAGATTTCTCCTTGATGGACATCTGCTGGGCAACTTCAACCTGCTCCTGGGTGAGTTGGGGCGATTGACAAGAGAAGCTTCTGGGCTGTATGACATGGCCCAGAGCCAAGCTGGCAAAGAACAAGGCTGATTTGAGAGACATTTTCTAGAAATAGACAAAAAGGGACGTTGCAATTGAGATATATTTGAATCAACGATAACTGAGACGGAGAAGAGTTGACTTTAATAGTCTACTGAAGATAGATAATGTGTACCTAGATAGATGAGGCAAGCGACAAGACTTATATAGACCCTTCCTCTTCCGAATGTAGCCCTTTTTTCCTGTCTGCCTTGTGATTACTCGAGAAGGGACCAAAGGTCGCGTAGATTTAGAATATTGTAGCTGTTTTAGGCAGCTCTTTTTTTCTTTTCTGTCAATCTATCTGAAGTCTTCGCCAGCCCCAAACACTGCCCCTTCTAATTTTGGGCGCGGCAAATTTAAGGGGGCGGCCCTCGTGTGCACTTGAGGCACGCCAAGGCTGAAGGGGCTTTGTTTTCTCTGCCTTGCACAAACATCGCATCTAATAAAGGGGACTTCTAGGTAAGACAACTTGAATATCGCTTCATTGAACATGAAGTCTAACCGTTCCTCTACCGTTCAGTATCTCGTCTTGATATAGTAGATCTTCAACCCTTGATGAACGAAATTTGGCTGTCCAAGCTCACACTTTAATGCAATGTTGTCAGTATCAGGCGGAAAGATCTGTTTCAAAAGTGAGCAGCGGCCGAATACGCTACGCGCCCCGTCACCTTGCTTACTGTCGATCTTCTTGCCCCCATGGGTAAGGTGGTTACGATACAAGATAAATGATTGGCGGAAGCTCTACCTTGCCGCACGGCAGCACTTCCAGGGATCAACCTATGGTGCCACTTCATGCTTAATACGCGCATGGCCTGAGAAAGGAAGGACAACGCGGGTTCTTTCTTTCTAAGAAGGAGTGAATTGATCGCATGAGCAATATCCTCGTCCTTTTGAAGTAAGACAAGTGGCAACATATACCTTACGATGTGTGATGATTGGATTTAAAAAAGAATGGGAAATGTGAATTAAGTATTAACGCGATTGTTTGATAGAAAGTTTCTCTTGGACAGCTTCCCTAATTGCTAGACTACTTCGTGCTGAAAAAAATTCGTAGAAATAATAGAACTCGATATGTTCTGCAAAATTTCTGACTATCTAGAGCCCGCCAACGTTGAGCTTAAAACACTGAAACATTATTGCCAGATTATTGAGATCTAATAATAATGTCTACGATTTATTGATATCGTTTAATACCGCCGCATCATTCTAGTCATCATGGAAAGTGGTCTGGTCATAACCGCCCTGTAATTCGTTGATGTGAGCACTATTTTGGCATTTACCCTCAATCATCATTAGCTGATGTGCGAAACAACATGGCTAGCTACCTTAGCTACCCTAGACCTTTGAAATCCTCTATACAACATCAATGCAAGAAGGAATGAAAGAAAGAGAGAAAGAAGACTTTTTATAGATTGAATAAGTCTGAGGGTAGGGAATTTACGTGTTACTGAGTCATTAGATTGAGACCACACCCATATGTATCGATTGAGCTTAACTGATTGAAGCTTTGTAAACTTTGCTAAAGTACCACACGGGTGGTTGTTATGCCTTAACAAATGTCTCTTGACTGACGAGAATCATCAACTCATTCCTGCATCTGCCTAAAGGTTGCATTACAGCCTCCGAGAATTCCCTTTTCGCACAGTTTCAATACGAGCTGATTCCTCTGCGGAGAGCAACCAAATCCGACGCTGCGCCTCTCTGAAATGGGCGCCACGTTGGGGGTTTGAGCTTTGGATGGGAGCTGCTGACATGATGTCACACATGCCTTTGCCGCTCGCAGTTTCAAACGCTGTGGTTCCATTTCAGCCCACGCACGGAAAAAAGGGATATTACGGGCATTTGCACGCTTTGTTCTTGCGATGTGGTAAATTGAAAGCTTTGGTCAAGATGGGCTAGGTAGTCGATCTCCCGGGGTTGTGCTTTTGCTTGGCTGTTTAACCCCGGATATACATACGATGGCAGAGTCTAGCTATTTCTATGGTTGCGCCAGAAACCCCGCAATCGAATCTCAATTCCCGTTCTCAATATGCACCAGGCTTGCGCTCAGATTCCAAAGTCTCTCTTCACCATCTTGGTCATAGAGATGCGGGGCGTATCCGGGGTCGAACTCGGCCGGACTGAGAGTCTTGGCTGGGCCCGCGACACTGCACTGAGACAGATACTTGCCACCCTGTCCCTCTAGCTCAACAGCCACGGCTGCCCATACCGATGTAGCAGCTCCCTGCTGGGCTGTCTGCCAGGCCTTGGAGCCCTCTGGGTCCTCGAGCAGCTGCTTCATCAAAGCCGGATCGCAGAACGCCTGGATCCCGGATGAGATTGCGCCAGGGTGAACCGAGAACGCCCGTACGCCCAGTGGTCCAAAAACACGATCGATGTAGTTGGCAGTCCACGCGTTGGCAGTCTTCGACTGCCCGTATGCTGTAAATGGTTCATACGAGCCTGGCTTCTCAAAGTTGTAGTTGTCGAACTGAAAAGTCGACAGCCGATGCCCCGTTGATGAGAGATTGATGACTCGCGAGTTTTGGCCGGCAGTGCTGGACGACTTCAAGGTTGGTAGAAGCAACGTGGTGAGGAGGTAGTGCGCCAAATGGTTGACCGCAAATTGCCTCTCGAAACCTTCCTTCGTCTTACTATAGGGGGTTGCCATGATACCTATCAGTGGCCTACATCAGTAAACCAAATCCTTGAAGGGACGCAACTTAATGTTCATACCGGCGTTGTTAATGAGAATATTAAGCTTGCTGCTCTTTTTGAGGAAGGAATCGGCTGCTTCGCGGACTGACTCAAGTGAGTCTAGGTCCATCGCAAGGACTTGGAGTAGACCTTCGCCACGACTGCTTTTAGAGATATCTTCCAATGTATTCTGTCCCTTACTGGCATCTCGGGCTGTGAACCAGACGTCTGCCCCTGTTGCATGAAGGGCTCGAACCGTTTCAACACCGATGCCAGAGGTGCCTCCAGTGACCAAGACAACGCGGCCCTTCCAAACGCCAACAAGCTGATTGTCTTCGACAATCTGCAGCGCAGTAGGGCGGGCATCGCCGGGGCCGTTGGGTGAGCGGTACGACTCTGCATACGACTTGGTGGGATTCGACATGATGTATTGTAGGTGACGATATTCTACTTGAAGAGGTTGCTGGTGTGATCTGGCCTGTGGTCTTGGAGTGAGGAATATGGCGAGTTTAAATACATCATGGGGACCTAACAGACCCACGAATCGAATGTGATTTCTTGACCTAGATTCTATTTCCATTCTCTGCCTTTGGACTTTAGACGTCGTGTGTCAAATTGTGAGCGGAAGTGAGCGGACGTTTGCGCTCCAGGCCGATATACGCTCTCTGCCTACCCAATGTGGAATAGCTTTGCTGATCAATCAGCGCCAATTTCCGCTCGCCAACATATTTGATCTCTCGTGACTCCAAACACGGAGCGGTGATGCCCGCTGAAAGAAACATTCAGCCGCCTCCGCCCCTGAAAACCTAACGAACAGTGGGCGACTGGGAAGTCTTGAAAGGAAGAAAGCCATTCAAAGCTAGCTTGGTCTTCCAGGATGACGCGTGCAAAGCCATTGCAATCATGCCAAGCTTGCAGGTGAGCCCCCCTCCGAATTGGAAGTCGGAAACAGATGCTAATGATTAGCAAGACGACTGAAGCGGAAGTGCTCCAAAGACGTGCCGGCTTGTTCCCTCGTAAGTCAATCCGTCAGCCAACCCATCAATCTTCCAAATCAATCTTAGAATTCAGCCTGCCCTCAACATACTGAGTTATTTTTTTAGTGCATCCGCCTCAATAAAGAATGCATCTATCCCGGGTTCCAGAGCCAGGATCAGAATGTCCTAGTTGATGTTTTCGACAGACTCCGCCACTTGGAAGAAAACCTGGACGTGAACAAGCGGGCTTCATCTCAGGTCTCCTTGCGTCAGAATACCACCCAATCATTTCCCGGCATTGAAGGCATGAAAATTCCGTTCCCAGCCGCCTTCTTCCTGGATAATGGGTCGTTTAGAGCCTTGGGAGCCAACACTCTGTCATGGGGTCTCGATCATTCGCTGCAGCAAGGGGCTTCAAACCTTCTCGGGGTAGATCGGACTGAAGCGTGCTCAAGATACTTCTCCTCTGTCCACCCATGGTTTTCCTTCTTAAGCCAAAAGCGTCTGAATAACGGGGATAAGGGCTCATCCGCAGATTTAGATGGCTGTGAACCACTCTTAATTTTATGCTTCGGGCTCCTTACAGAGGAATTGGTGAATTCGCCACGAGAACGCCCCCAAACAAGCAAGCTCTACTCATCGATACGGGCGAGCTTGTCGGCAGCCGTGGACAGTGGTTGTGTATCGTTGAGGTTAGTACAATCGCTCGTGCTCTTGTCTCTCTATGAGCTAGGCCATGCAATCTATCCTACCGCGCATCTCACTCTAGCCCAAGCTGCCTGCATGGGCACCTTGATGGGGCTTCAAAGTAAGACCAAAGCCTCGAGACTCTTCACCCCTGCAAACTCATGGACTTTGCGTGAAGAGCAACGCCGCACGTGGTGGGCCATTCTAATTCTTGACAGGTACGTGCGAGTATGCGTCTCAGCCGTCTGGCATGTCTTCTCGCCTAGTACCAGCTAACGCGTTCAACAGATTTGCCAATATCGGGGCGGGAGGCCAATCTCTCTGTGCACCTGATCCCACTTCAACTGACCTGTTGCCTGTCAATGATACCTCGTGGGACGCCGGACAAGTGGTCGCCAACGAGCCGCTATATACTACCGAATTCTGCTGTGTGGCAATGGTCAGCCCGCTTGCGCGAACATGCCAGGCTGCGCATATGTTAGGAAAGATAATCCAACACGGTAGGGATACTGAGGATCCGGCTCACAGCCTGGCTGAGGCACTTCAAATCCACCGGGCGTTATCTTCGCTCCTTAGCAACCTAGAGCTCAGGGAGGACCTTGAGTCAAACGTTTCAGCGCTGAGTCTTTGCTGTTCCGCTATTTTCCTTCTCTATGATCGATATCAAGCGAACGAATCGGATGAGATGGTGCGGCTACCAGCTGAAACGGAGCTGCAACACCTCACACTGGAAAGCATTCGGGGTATTGCCTCTAGCTCTGCGCCAAAAATTGCGCAAATAATCCGAAGACAAGGAAATCTGGCCAAAAGCCTACTTAATGGACCCTCTCTCTACCGCGCTGCGAATATATGTGCCTGGTTCATCAGAGAGGATCACGACCCAGTGATGTACGAGGCTCTAGAAGCTATTGTAACTGGACTCAAGGGCTTGCAAGCCCGTTGGCCAGTAGCCGGTAAGTTGAAATCAATAATTATCCCGCATTTCCATTTGCTAAAAGTGTTTTAGGAGAGTATCTGAACCTGCTTGGAGTGGCTGGGGTTCTTGAGTTTGTGGATACAGCACCCGGACTCCGTAGGAGCGAGGTTGATATGGCGTAAATAATGTTGAACAATACTGGCGTGGGGCGCGGTGGTTGTCTGTAGTGTGTGTCGATCGTGTGTGGCCATGTGTGGTTGTGTGTTGATTGTGGTTTGGTGGAAGAGGTGTAGACTCCTTGGGACTGGGGGGAAAACCACATGGTCCAAGAATCAGAGTCACTCCATTAAATATGCGTAAATTATAAAATAACCCTCGTTAATAAGTGTCCTCGTCAAAATAAGGCCCGCCGCTGGATAGTGCGACTAGGAGTCTCTTTTCCAGAAGCGTATTGGCTCCTTTGTGTCTCGGCTTCCTAGTTGCATCTCACAGAATATCATTCAAGAGGGCCTATTAAACCAGTTCAAAATCCGACACAGCCACCCCATCAAAGAATCCAGTTCTGTAATCTCGCGCTATACCGACGCGTCGGAGGCGAGAATCTTGAATCCTCTCAACGAGAAGAAAGGCCGTTTCAGTAAGTTCCAAAGCGAAGATTGTCAAAGAACGCTGTAGAACTCGGTGAACCGAAGATATATAGTCCAGTTGCCCAACGATTTCCTGCTTCCTCGCTTCATAGGCCACTATGAAGCCGGTGTGGGTATCAGCAGAGTATACGGGCAGCTCCGGTACGATCCAAAAGTTGAATAGAGGGTTCGTAGAAGATCGATCCCGTTGGCTACCAGGGTCTTGCTCAAGAATAGAATCCCATGGACATAGGCTGGCATCTTCATGCCAAAACGGCCTCAACCTTGCCCTCACCCGGAGCCCAGCAACTCGTGAACCTTTGTAGATGTCGTCGTCGGAAACTGTGTCAGAGGTATCGTAACTCCAACTGCTTACATATTCGAGACCTCCAAGAGTCTGAACTTCTGTCTCATACTCGATGCCGTGGCAGAGGGGCAAGGACGCCCAAGACCAAGAGGGAAAGGTTTGGCTCGAATCGACTGCTTCCCGAGGCACGAACTTGGCAACCCGCCACGAAAGATCGTGAGCCAATGTCAATTCCCACAGTCCAGACAGGTAAGTATTTTTCTGGTCAAAACTCGACTGATACCGAGATGCAAGACCAGAAAGGGCGGGGAAGCGGTCGTTTGGATTGGACATGTCTCGGAGTGTGTATGATGTAACTAATGATAACCATCCTCGGTGCCGAGTTTCGGCAGTACCATGATGGCATGCAACCAGGAAGCTTTGGGGCAAGTCTGTATTGAAGCCGCTCAGTTTATACTTTGTTGCAGGAATCGCAGTCTCAGTTAGTTGGGCGTCAGCGCAGGACCAGTAAATTTTGTTGGGTGTCCAATATAGCACCCTCGGTGATAAATGCTCTTCTTGTAACGTCCAGGATCGCTTGGTCAAAGGGGAGGACCTCAGAATCTCAGCCAACGTGATAAGAGGAGGGAGTAAATATCGCCCACGGAGATGACAGGACTGAGTGACCTGGGAATAAGCAGAGCGAGGAGACAATATGGCTTCAGTCGCTTTGGAGTTGGAACACAATGCTAGGGTAAAGAAAGCATTACCGTAATAGCTATGCATCCTCGGTGCTTCACGCATGAAATCAGACATGTTGCTTTGGCCTTGAATAATGCACACGGAGTCAATCCATACATAGGCTAGCCCTGCACGTCTGAAGATTGTGATGGCATCACGGAGGGTGACAGGGAGGTCCAAGATTGAGAATGCCTGGTACCGCTGTTCTAGGTTCTCCAAGGTAGTCATTCCTTCGTGCAAAAGTTTAGTGTCTTTCTCCGTCAGGAATTGCGACCCCCAGCAGTAGCTGAGGGCAGCATATTGTACCTGCTCATCAATGGAACATAATTGCAGCTCTGACTCAGAGACTATACGAATCAGCCTCGTAGGGTTCTCTGAAGACCATCGCAAGACTGAACAGCTTTGCTTGTGATCTTGATGGCATGTCCCAGCCCAGCTTCTTATTTGCCGTGCTATCCATTGAGAATTGGGATTTTCGGGGAGATTGAGAGAGGATTGAGCCGTCGAAGAGGTTGGGATAAGGACAGATTTGTCCGAATGGTTCAGTATTTCAACCTTGAAGTCGACAGTGCTCTCCAGACTTTCCCCTGGGGTGTTTTCTGGAGTATTCCCCCCTTGGTAGTTGAAGATGGGGCGCACATACACAGGGCAATGCCTTGTGGTCACAGCAAGGGTATTGGCCTCGCCAGTAGTCGCGCATCGAGCAATAATCGCTTGGCGAAACACGCGGCAAGTGTGACATCTCTTCGCGCATTCTGAGAGCTCGGCGAAGTCGTTATGAAAAGGCAGACGACCAGTCGGGGACGGTGTACCTTTCTTGCGCGACTCTGAATGGAGGTCCAGTAGGATCTCAATTTGCGTGCATCCTCGGCAAATCGATTGGAGATCAACACCAATTTTTGTCTTGCTATAATCAGACTGCTTGCCCTTTCCCGAAAACCACATGGTGAGCAAGCCGTAGTCTTTCCCCCGGGCTACTTGATGAGCGATGTATATTAAGGATGATGGTAGTAGAATACCTCATCATCGTCTTACCATCAAATGTTTCAGGCATCAACATTTGAATGATGATTACCTACTTGATGAGTGGCGATCTGATTGTGGCTGTGCAAGATTATGTGAAACGTCAGCCAGCTCAGCCCCACTTTCGACTTCAGCCATCTTCCATCATCATTCATCAACGAACAAGAAAAGCCCGGGCAAATACCTCTCCGCAGCCGCCATCCACTGCTCTTCATAAGTTAAATATATCGACTCAAGGTTGATACCTACCGTGGAGAATGCCTTCCCTCGAATCCGATAGCTGGCATGTACGCCCTCGAGCCATGACGTTTCTCCCCAACTTGCTGACGGGCGCCGACGTCCTTGTCGGCGATCTTGTTTGCCAGGCGGTTCACATATCGTGCCTTGTATTGCATGCTCTCATTCTTGGCGCGGGAATTTATGGATTCATATCATGTAGTAGTGATATGGGTTTCAGTGAGCATCATTGCTCCTCTAACGGCTCAAGGATAAACCTTCCATGGTCAGCATCGCTCATGGTATGCCCTCGCCAGTCCTTCATGCGATTATCCATATTTTCCATCGCTTGATGGTTATCTTTTACGAAAATAATGGGCAAAGAAACCATATTGATAACTTTGGTAGGGGATGGTGACCGAGTTCGCGAATCTAGTCTATCTCAGCCGAATCTCAGCTCTCGAAAAGCGAGAAACAGATAACACAAGCCATCAGCAGCGGCTCCAAAAGCTGTACACCCTAACGGTTGGCATGCTTTTCAACATTATATTCATGCTCGTTGATTTTATCATCATGCAGAAAGCAAATTCCTTGGCCGAAGGAAGATGGACTCACCTCTCCATCCTTGCCACGATAGAAATGATTGGCGGGTAAGTCCCCGCGCTCTTGACAGGCGTTAAACAGTGCAGATGATTGACCCAGATACAGAGCCCTCTTGATGGCTTTATTGATTCTTCATGCTTGCAAGCTATACAGAGTTCTTCGTCAGAGGAGTCAAGTGTACGAGGTTTTAAACAATCTGGAGGAAGGGTTCGAGGATGAATATCGGGATTTGGAATGATGAAAGTCCTTACCTTGCGCCTCTTCCACCAGGAGGTGGTTAAAGTACACCGCTCGGTCATGTTTTATTTTACTCCCTGGATTGCCACGTGTGGTAGTCTTTGGTCCAAACTTGATAGCGTGCGAGCAGCCGCGGTCTATGCCACTTACTCGGCCTTGTCGGATGGCGTTTCTCTTCTTTTATTTTCAGTTACGTATTAATGTATTGAAAATTGGGCATGGCGGCTTAATTCAGCATTTGAGTTTCTATAAAAATCACCCTTAAATCATGATAACCAACGAACAATTCTATACAGCTAGCTATATAGCTAGCCTAAACCTGAGCAAGTCACCAGCTAAAATCGTTTCTTTTTTATCCAGCAGGTCTTCCATATCCCAGTTTGAACAAATGATTCGTGGTGACAACCATTCTCTCCTCTCGGCTGTGAGCCAAACTAGAGTGTTTGAAACTAGTTCAGCAGTATCTGTCAGATATGGCCTAAAATCAGGGTGAAGCTGGCTAGCCAAGTCTGTTTTTACAGCTCCTGGCTCCACTGAGTGAATAACAAGTCCCTCCTTTCCATACTGGGCGTCTAGGTGCTCGCCGAAACGACATAGTGCGAATTTGGTGCCTCCATATGCTGAAGCCAATCCTGAGATGGCAAAAGCAGCGCCACTTGCCAGGTTGCAAATTGTTTTGGACGTGGACGCGAGGATAAGGGGCATGAATCCTCGGCAGCACAGATAAACTCCTTTCATGTTGACCTCCCATGTCTTCCACCACTCTTCAGGATCCGAGTCTTTGTCGGCAACACGGCTAGGAGCTTCGCTATAACCGGCATTATTGATGAGGATATCCAGACGTCCATCAAACGCGTCCGAGATTCTCCTCGCAGCATTATCCAAGCTGTCCTCTGATGTCACGTCAACAGATAGTTCGACAATGGTTGGAACGGCTCGGCCGGCTCGGTCTGCAGATTCTCTGCATTTGTCTGCAACTTCAGTGACAGCTCCGCGCGCTACTAGGGCGATTTTAGAACATCCTGCCGAGGCGAATGCAATGGCCATCGCCTTCCCTAGGCCTCTGGATGCACCAGTGATGCATACTGACTTTCCCTCAAGGTCTTGTAAAGACGGGTCAATGAAAGGGTAAGTGTCCGAGCGAGAGCGCTTTGTAAAACCTCGGACTTCTAGGGCGTTGGAAAATTGCATGTACTCCATAGCTTATATAATAGAAACTGTAAACAGATATTTGGATAACTATTTATTTATGAGGTCATCTGATTCCATTTCTCTTTTATAATTAAGCACTCTCGGCGAGTATTCGGAGACATTGTCGTTTGTAAGCGGAGATCGGATACTTTTGTGTATCAAAATCTTGCTTATTTCTTGAGGAAGTCGACGGTTGACGAGCTCCTTTCCTGCCTCGGTTCGGAGAAAATAAGTATGGCTTGGCGAGTTGGGCGAACATTAAACTCTTGCATCTATTTAAGTAATTATTATATTACAGGCTATTCTTTGGTTTAGTAAGCTATATAGAAGTTTTAGATAGCCCTGGCTCTATAATTATCAACACTAAAAGCATATCCTCTAAATATAAAGTATAAATAATTAAGGTTTAATTTATTCTAATATATAGTGGCCTATAACCGAAAAGGCTGCTCGAGGGATAGGAAGCGATAGTATGTCATGTTTTCTGTTATTCTGCTTATGACAAACGTTAACTGTCTTGAGATGTCGGGTCTGGCATCTTCTGTTGTTGTTTTTTCCCTTCTACTCGAACTCTCACCTGAGAGTCCAGTTTGGGACTCTTTCGGGTCCATGAAGTTGCCATTGAGTAAGATCATAATGCACTCTGGTATTTTCTTTAGGCCCAGCCAGCTAAGATAAGCGGAATCCGCGGGATCCGCCCACCCTCGCTCCAGGGGATCACCTTCCTCTCGTTTACCGAAATCAACCCAAGAGCAATCTTCTCCTCCACAACCCCGAAGTCACATGATGGCAGATGCGCAACGCGACGCAGTCCTGCTGGCCCCGGACACTCGAAGCGGCCACTGGACATGCGCTGGCTGCAGAAGAAGGAAGATCAAGTGTAATGTTGTCGCCTTCTCCGGCATATCCCCTCGTGCGACATAACATCCACGCCGGGCCAACAACTACTGACGAACATAAGCGACTGACGGCAGGCGACAAACGGAAGCCTTGTAATAACTGTATCAAGGCCAATGCCGAATGCATTACACCAAGCTCGGGGAGATCTTCTGCCAAGTCTTCAAGGCGCGGGGATCTGAAACGCAAGTTCGTGGAGCGCATCACCGCAATAGAGGAGATTACCCAGTCTTTCCACGAATCTGGCGGAAGCAAGGCCCCTGATGTTTCCGACGAGTATTCGTCTGGGGTAGCCGAGACCGAGTTGTCCCGGAGACGGCACGAAGTATCGCATCTCAACAATACATCAAGGACCAAGGTCACTACTGGCGAAGCGCCTCGGGGTGACGCTGCATCACTGACCCCTTCAGCTCTCATATCGAATCATAATCTTCGGCCAACCGTCGAGACCAGTTTAGAGCAACTATTTACCGACCCTGAAGGGGGCAGCTATGTCAACACGTGTTTATTGGACGTTCTACAGCACGAGGTGAGTGCTTGCCACGACACCGACGGGCCAATGAAGATGGTGTTGATAAATTCTTCTTCGTTCAAGGTGGGTCGCCCAAACATTGCCCTTGGTCTAGACGGCAGACACGATCAGCCTCCAATGGGCGGTGTTTTAAGTTCCCATTTGCACATGTACGAATCTCAACAGCTCAGCATTCGCCATGAGCTAGTCGTACCCTTGTGGGGTTACTTCAGGGCGAGAGTTGATCCAATCATGAAGATCCTGCATGTTCCGTCGATGGAACTGATGATTACAGCCGCTAGCAACCTGCAGCCCGTTTCAAGAGAGGCAGAGGCCCTCATCTTCTCCATTTCCTACAGTCCGCATTCCTCGCCAGTTTGAGCTTTTTCTAGCGCAAGAACGCAGGCTGACGTTTCGTAGTTGCCATCTGCTCCCTTACACCCGACGAATGCATATATGAGTTCGGCGAGTCTCGCGACTCTCTAACCGCGTACCACCGTCACAGCTGCGAACAAGCGTTGGCACGTGCCGGGTTCATCGAGGCCACCAGCCTCGCAACAATGCAAGCACATGTGTTATATCTAGCTGCGCTGAGAAGCGAAGTAAACGCCAGAACCATGTGGACAATGATGGGGCTAGCCCTGAGGGCAGCGCAGTCGTTCGGGCTCCATAGAGACGGCGTTCATTGGGGCCACCTCGCCCCGTTCTCCGTCGAGATGAGAAGAAGACTGTGGTGGCAGCTACTTGAGCTTGACGTGCGAATATCGCAAGTCTCCCTTCCTTCCCTGGATCTGTTGATGCTGCCGCGTGTGTGCTACTCAACAATGGTCCATGGATACATTAAAGGCTGTGCAACTGACCAAAAGACATCACAGGGAAGATAATGGACGTGCCCCCCTCGTCGCGGAGACGCGTTTCGATACTCAGATGCCGCGAAATGTAAACGACACAGATCTTTCTCCAAGGATGGATGAACTTCCGGATTCTCGGAGGGGGCTTACGGAAATGACCATTAGCTTGATTGGATTCGAGCTGACAAACACTCTCCGACGCGTCTTGTTGAGCTGTGAAGACCCTAGTGGCCAACCCGCCAAGGACCTGCCTTGCCAATCGACTGGAGAGGAGAGAAAAGGCTGGGTGGTTCAGGCTCACCAAAGCATTCGCGAGAAATACTTGGCTAACCCGGATGTCAGCCATCCGTTGGCATGGCCTGCCTCGACCTACGCTCGCCTTGTCATGTCTAAGATGTGGCTAGTGGTCTACGCTCCCACGATAATACCTCACGAAATAACAGAGTCTCCCGCACACATCGGAGGAAAGCTCTTTGCGGCTTCCTTGGAGGTAATTGAGGAAGGAAATCGACTTGATGATGATCCCGGAGCTGGCCAGTGGCGCTGGTATTTTGGGAAAACCCTCCCGTGGCACTCAATAATCCTCTTGCTTTCCGAGCTAAGCAGATGCTCGAGCGGCGACCCTGTCGACCGTGCCTGGGACGCCATCGAAGGGTTGGTGCGCAGTAGGTTTCAAGGCGGGAGGAATGGTCCTCAGCAACAGGTACTGCTTTGGCAGCTCGTAAAGCGCTTGTTGATCAAGGCTAGGATGACAAGGGAAAGAAAATTTATGGAGGAGTCGCGTCTACGGGGCGACGGGTTGTATGGGGATCATCCCATGCCATTGGATGGCCACCCAGCCATCGACGAGCTGCTAGCCAACGAGAGCCGTACCTAGCACGGCATGCAGAAACAATGGAATTGGACCGGAGCCTGAAGTATATATAGCAGACAAGCGACAATCAATACAAGGTTTCATGTTATCAATACATCAAAAGCATAGGAGAGTGTACATTCAGACTGATGTAGTTATCAAGAGTATGTCAACTTTCCAGAGCGATATGCGACACCTTGTAGCAGCGGCTTACCACCATCGACACTAAGGAGCTCCCTGCCAGTGTTTCTCCATATAATCACGGACAGTAATAGGCTTCACAGCCGGACACAGCTCATTCAACGTAGGGCGCACAACAACCTCATCATCCCTATCTCGGATATAGGCGAGGTTGAACTCGATCCATAATCGTTGCATGAAGTCGGCGTCCCTAGTGTTTGCTAGTCTCTCTAGGAGATCCTGTCTTTTGATCAGAGTAACCTTGAACTTCTTCCCGGTCACAGCTTCTGCGGAAGCCAGCAACTCACCCATTGTCAGAGTGTCCCCGGCCATACCCATCTCCTGCTTCCATCTTGGCAGGTCAAGGGCCGCTGCAATGAATCTGCCCACGTCCCTCATGGATGTAAAAGTGATACGCGGCCACTGCCCATCATCCTTGACTGGAAGTTCGGCGATCCCATTCTTCAATCCAACAAGAAAAGCCCCAGACTGGTCCATCAAGGGGCCTTGTCGATGGAGCCCCTCACATGCCTCGTCCTCGCCCGGCTTATAGCCCGCGCCACTTCGGTATTTGGCCCAGGCCACATCGCCAACGTCCTCAAGCTCCGGCGTTGCGAATATGCCGTGGCCGATATAGTTCATGAACGACCCTTGGTTGAAGCAGGCAATCTCGATCTGATCTCGGTGATTGGCGCATTCCTCTCGAACGCCTTGATCCGCCCATCGGAGGGATCCTACTTCGGCCCAACCCTTGGGCCCGAAGCCCCATTGCGACGGGGCGAAGCGCTTGCAGCCAGCGCTCACTGCCGCCCGGAGGAGGTTGATCTGAGTCTGTGCTTGCGTACCGTCGACGGCCGAGGTGACGGAGACAAGGGTGTGGACGGCCTGGCCCTTGAGGGTTGTGGCCAAGGAGTCGACGGAACCGTAGTCGACGGCCGCGATCTTGTGACGCTTGGCGTGTTGATCGATGGCGCGGAGCCAAATGGGCGGGCGGGTCGAACGCGAAAGAATGAGAACATTCCATGAAGTATGTGCAAAGACGGCGGTGACAATGGCCCGGCCGAGGCTAGGCGACGTGCCGCCAGCAAGTGCTAGGGTAGGCATAGTAGGAAGTGGTTATAACAAGGGGACGTAAGACGATCAAACAATGTCTAGCAAAGCCGATTGGGCAATGAGGCGGATTTTGCTCGCAAGCTTGAGGCACAGGCAGGCTAACATAAGAAGCTGGGTTGCGAGGTGAGCTTTTATACATGTCCGACTGATTTACGCACTCCCTACTGACCTGCCAGCGTGAATAAGGACGGATGAGATGAAATTCAGCCCGGCCTTCCTGTTGAGGCAAAGGAAACTCTTCACCGAGCAACCCGAGAGGCCGAGAATGATGTGGGGGCTGAGTCTTTCCGGCAATTCGCCAAGGCAATCATTGAGCGAGGCCCCGGGTCCCCGTATGGTATAAACTGCTCAGGGTCCTGTTTATATGCAATCTCATTCATGTGGATGAGCCTAAATTGAATGATGACCCTGTTTCCTTTACGAAATAGCATGTCGCTTGCAACGGATCGCTAAGCCGTTTGAAATCAGTCGAAGAGTCTCAAGCCAAACAGCCTCAAGGTGAGGGCAGAGATTATAGTCGAAAAGTTGCTCGTTATTGACTGGCTGACTACCTTCGAAGGCCAGTGCTGTCTCTTAACAGATCGTTCCAATGAGTGATGGGTTGTGGATAAGGAAGGCCAGCATACAAAATGTGGTACTCCGCGTGTTGGTGTTGGTGCTACGACGATCCGTCAGCCAAGTTCTAAACTATTGATTTTCCGCATTTTCTCGTATCACACAATAGCTGATAGCGTACGTCATTCATGTGGTAATAAAGAGTTTGGCGATATCGTCCTCTTGCACTCCCATCGCCCGGGGCTCCGCCTCGGCCCATCAAGCAGGCATGTCTGTTCACTTTACGAGAAGAGCTCAAGACATGCAGTTGCAAGGAAAGGATCTTCAGGAGACCCAATACACCTCACGCCAAAAGAAAATTCTGTAATCTTTTAGCCTGAAGTGAAGATCACAGAATGTTTCAGGTCCGTGTTACAGGCTCTCTGGACTAAGTGTGAAAGAAAAGATGTCTTAGATCTGCCCTGGCAGAGGTTGGGAGGTTGTTGGCATAATTATATTTTT
This sequence comes from Clonostachys solani, assembly GCA_902141235.2. Classification (NCBI taxonomy): domain Eukaryota; kingdom Fungi; phylum Ascomycota; class Sordariomycetes; order Hypocreales; family Bionectriaceae; genus Clonostachys; species Clonostachys solani. The sequence continues at coordinate 1,683,793 of CABFOC020000003.1, forward strand.
AAAATCCTTACATGAGGCTAGATTATTTTATGTAAGAATTAAGCTCTATAATAGATCTAGTTATTTACTCTAATCCAAAACTTTGCCTAACTAAATTCATCTCTCTTAAGGAAAACATTTTTAAGACAAAAGAAAAACCAATACCAAGCTAAAATGAAGACTTAAAAGAATAACATATAAGATCGGGTTACTTTCATGAGCGACTCTCTCTTATAGAGTATTGATTTTATGTTATAGAACTTACCTAAAGAAACATAATAAAACTAAATGATGCTTACTATGTAATTACGGTAATCTACTCATCTATGTACACTTCTGTCACTTGGCCAAATCCCATATAGCCCAAAGGGATTTTCCTTCTAGCTGTTTAGGCTGTCCTAACCATTTTTCCCTTTCATACACCGCATACTCGGCCTATAACCCTAGTCAGGAGTGGCTTATATACTACATCACTACTACATTGAAGATTACATAGGATAGTAAACAACTTATTAGGTCACAGGACCAAACGGCGAACAGCGCCAAAGTTTTCACAAAGCAGGCAAGATACCCTGCCCCTCTCTTTTGAATGATTTTGATGTGTGTGCGTACATCTTCGGTGATGCCGGGAGGACTTAAAAAAGGAGGGGTTGGCAGTTGAGCACGAAGTCCTGGGTGCCGTCGCCCGGGTGGAACTTGGCTGCCTACCTGTATAGTAGCCATCGAGATCGCGTAGAGACCTTATTCTATCCCTATAGTACTATATACCTATCTAAGAATACTCATTATAGTATAGTAGATGCTGGCCTTAGAGTCTATAGAACTAAGGGCCTCTATATTATCAACGTATTAATAATACCTATAATTCCTAACTGCTGAATTCAAATCGCAGTCTATATGATTGCTGAGAAAAGCGCGGATGCGATCAAGCATGACCACAAGGACCTTTACCATTAGGGAGAGGGTGAAACCGGGTTATCTCATTGCGACTCACAAACTGAATGTTAATAGTTGGATAGCTACTCAATGTCCCCGCAATTCCAATGTCATTTTTAAATATTTTTAACTGTATTTAAGCCATTGTACGCTGCGGCGATTTGTAATCCAAAAAAATGCCGAGTACTACTCTCAAGTCACACGTTTTTGATTTCGCGTACGCAGCAAAATTAGACCGACTCCCGGTGTCCGAGAGAGACCGAAAAGGACCACCTGGTTATCCCATGGCTTACTGATCATCCTCAGATCACCACAGGCAATCCTTAGTTGGTTGGTTGGCTGGGGTGTAGGGATGAACCCTGGGCTACTTAGTCGTCGCTGACCAAATTCCTCTTTTGGAAAATGAGATTGCTGCATCGTCGGCTTTGTTCGCAGGACTTGCTCTGGCATGAATAATACAGTACCTACCGGTAAGAGTTTACCACTACAAATGAAAATGGCGTTGTTTATTAATTATGACAATCATTTGTTGCAATTTATGCATCAGCATAATGGCTGATCCGCCTAACACGTTGAAGACGCAGATCGCCCTCCAGTTTGCCAGTTGGAGGATGTCCTGCTGGTGAAGAACGATTAGCCAACTCTATCTTTTCCACCACCGGAGAAATCATAGTTCGATGTCTTCTTGCATTAAACCCTGTAGATTTGTGTGGGACTTTGGACACCATTCAGGAAAACAATTTATTCTGAGAATAGGATTTGTAGGTGAAATTGCACAGGTTGGCCTTTCTAGCTCCACGGCCTTGGACGATTGTATAAAAAAGCTTCCCGTACGTCCGCTTTGGACCTCCTATGCCAGTTCAGCCTCAATAATGACCTCCGATCCCATGGCAAAGCTATGAATCTGGATATTCTGGAACCCTGCGCGCTGCAAAATGCTCTTCCAGTCCGCCTCGGTGCGCTCTCTCATAGCGCCCAGCACAAAAACGAGCTGGTCCATAGAAGTGACAGACCATGGCGCGTTCTGGCCTGGGACAACCAGCTCATTGATCAGCAATCGCGAGTACCCTGCTTTCATCGCAGGCTTCACTTGCTGCAAGATCTTTATGCAGTCATCGTCACCCCAATCGTGCAGGACAGAATGAAGGTAGTACGTCCGCGCATTTTTGACTGGCTGCTCAGTGAAGAAATCGTGGGACATGGGCTCAAAGACAGTTTTACCGGTGCTGGCCAATGAGGAGATAACCTCAGGTCTGTCTTGCAAGACGAGCCTCCCAGGTAGATTCGGATGCTTCTCCTTCAGCTCTGTTAGGTCATGACCCAGACCTCCCCCAACGTCTACGAGCACGACATCGCTATAGGTTGGTTCAAAGCCGTTGACGAGACGCTCTTGGATGGGGTAGAAGCCGGGATCGAGCCAGGATGGCTTCCCCGCGCGGTACGCTGACATGTAGTTGTTAAACTTTTCCAGATACGGTGGGTTCTGATCCAACCAAGCGAAGAAAGGCAAATCTGTCTTATGGGCATGCTGGAAGGGTCCATTGGCCAATTCGGTAGGGAGAGCGTAGGAGGTCTTCTTCAAATATTCGGGCAGAGCGCGGAAAGATGGGCCAGCCACGTCGTATCTTCGCAGCGAGCGTTAGCAAAATACGCGTAAAATGAAAGAGCTCTTGACATACGTGTAGATGATACCATCTCTGTATTTGGGGTCTGTCAAGGCGTTGCTCAGACCCGTTGCGACATATGTGTCAGTGCCGTTCTCAGCTACGATGTTCATGGCAGCCAGATGCCTCATGGTTCGAGCTTGATACTGTCAAAATTGGCACAGTTGCCTCAATATATAGCTAGACTTACCTATCAGCACATCGTTGGCGCCGGTCTTAGCCGCCAGGTCCTGCGCACTTATCCCGGCCGTGCCACTTTCCTGAAGGTGCTCTGGGATCTTCAGATCAACAGCAATGCGGCAGTGAGCCGCCCGAGCAGGCTAGAGCCAACATCGATCAGCACCGCGTATTCGAGAAAATGCAGCCGCTTGATTGACGAGAAGCCGCAATCGGGCAATGACACGGGATGGAAATACCTCTGCCCAGCCAATACGCTGAATGGCTTCGCTAGGCAGCTCGAGGCTGGAAATCAATTCACGACTCAGTTCGATGAGTTGCTCCCGAGCCCCCGGCTGCTTCGCACGGAACTCTGCGTCAACAGACTGCAGCTGCGCGAGAATATTATCTGCCTCGGCCGACATCTTAAGGTACTGGTATTCCAATTGGAGAGATGTAAATAATTGATGAAAGTAGATGCCTCTTGAGAAAAATGGAGGAAAACGTATAACTCTAGAAGACACCAGAAGTAAGCACCAGCTTAAGTATTTCTCCACATTCTACATACCAAGAAATGCAGGCGAACCGTGCACTGTCGATTGCTTACATGCTTACAAATCTTACCCTTGCTAGATACAAGTTTGCGGTCTGGGAATAGTCAACTTAGACTTTGATCCGTCCCCAATTATATATCAGGTAACACGGCCTTGTGTTATCATCCTGGGTCCTGTGGATGTCTGTTACCGCTGCCGCCGATTCCATAGCTAGTCCAGCAATCAGCTTAGAGTCTTGTTGGCAGAGACCACTTGTTTTATAGCATCTACATCTATATCAATCGCAGAAATGGTGTATATCCGTTTGGTTCCACAGCTTCCAGCAAGAGCATCCCGTGAGCAAAACGCAACACGCCTGAGCTGACGATAAACCAGGCACAGATATTTAAAGTGATGAGTTGGGATCCATCAACATTATCTTCCCCCGTTTACTATTCGTAGGTCAATCCCATACCATTCCTGGGTGTGAACCATAGGTATAGATATTACGGTTTTTGCGGACTTACCTGTTTAATGTCCGAGCTCATGTTAGTGCTATCAAAAGTACCAAATAAGTAGCCAAACACTCGACCTAGCAACGAGCTATTCCCACGACAGTACTCCAAGACTATAAGACACAAGGCCATTTGGTTAGAGCCGCGCCAAGTATCTTATAAGTTCTTACTCCTTAGATAAGATATTAGCATATTTTGTCCTTAATTGGGTTTAGCAAGCGTAAATAATTTCGTTATTTCAGGATAATATATGGATACAAATAAAATGTCTAAATAGTTCTCTTAAGTGTTTACCTTCATTCCTCCCCGATCTATACTGTTGTTGTGTTCTCGAACTCCTCGCAAAATCCTCTCTATAGTCTCTGGGATTCTTTTTGGATATAATTTGTTTCTTGTGCCTTTTCAATTGCAGCAGTCCTGTTTAAGCACTCTGTCGCCAAGGGGACGGCGAACGAGAAGCATAGGCGCCTCCAGACTGATAGCCACCCCCAGACTGATAGACTGGGGACACCTGGGGATGCGCATATCGTCGCTCATGCAGCAATTCTTCATTCATCACAATGCTGTCAGTTGACGGCACCTTTGCATGGTTTGCTTGAGGGTGTCGACCGCGGTAGTTTCCGCTTGCACGGAAGTGCCTAAAGTCCAACCAGGTAATGATAGTTAAGTAGAATGCGATTAGGCTAGAGTGGAACTCGAATTAGCCAGGTATTACCTCGGGATACTTATTCTCTGACGTACCTCATGATTATGCCGAGAACGCATACAACCCAGCTCAGCGTACAGGTGAAGCCCTCGCAGAAGTTGATGTTTGCTTGTATCATCATGAACACCACCGCGGCCCAGAAGACAATTTCAAGCGCATTTAGAATGACGTAGGCTTTGAGGCTGGACCACCTTTTGAATGCCTGCACGTGTTCTGATAATAGCTGGTACAACAAAATAACAAGGGACTTTGCACTCTGATACCAAATTTGTCAGTCGATATCTCAGCTGTTGACGGGAATTGTTCCTACCATTCCCAGTGCCATTGTAGTGGATCGTCCCCTTGGGGCATTTGCTGGCTGCTTCAGCATTCGCACAACTGACAAGATCAGGACTGCAATGATCAAGAACAGCTCCACAAGGTGGAGGGGAAGTTTGAGGCGGTTGCTGAAGATTCCTGACATTGTTGGATAATGCGGAGAGTAGGTGATTATACGAAGGTTTGGAGACGTTTTGCGAGAAGCGAGCGAGAGGTTGATGGCTTGTTTGATGGTTAGATAACCCGAGTATCTGATCCAAGCTGTGAGTTGATGAGAAACTGACTTAGAACGTGGATTTCTCAGTGTTTAAGTACCAAATTGCATGTTTATTCACCCCTAGTCTCTCAATGCTAATCTTGAGTTTTTGTGGATGTGCTTGCGGTAGATCGATGAACCCACACTAAGGCTGTGTTTCGGTCTCGGGTGCGGTGCGCCTTGATTAGCGTGTTATGAATTTGGCGCTGGAAGCCGAAGCGAAACCGAGCCCAACTGCCCATTCGTCGTAACGAAGATGCTACATAATCTTACAGCCCTATGGGGCTACCCCTTTGATTGTTGTACACGCGTTGCTGCCGTCGGCATATGTGGAGTTTCTCGTATCAAACTTGATGCTTAATTATGAGACAGGGAGCTTTAGATTGATCCCTTCGATAGCCTGCGCGCGTAATCAGCATGATACCACTCGATTCTGAACCACAATGATACTGAGCCCAGAGTCAAGGTGATGCTGAAGGGCGGAGATTTGTGACAAAAAAGTTTAAGCATGTTCTTATGGACTGATCATATCGGCAGCTAGCCATTGGACAGCTAATTTAAGAACCTCCTTTTCCGATTCCCAATTTCACTTCAACATAGACCTTAGCTATTCTTGATTCTAATCGTACAGTACTATCGCCAATGACCTAAACCTTTACACCCTTGATTCGGTGAGACTTGAAAACTCCTGGCTCCTATCGGCTGGAGCAGAATTTGGCACCGCGCCAATACTAAACCAGCCGCCCACCGTGACAACTATGGCCACAATCAATTGCATGCCAAACATCAGCACCAACCTAGTAGCAAAACTTCCAGAGACGGGATCCAAACTCGAGTACGGGGTGAATGAGTAGGTCAAGGCGTATCCAAGCCGAACGAGCTGGAAAGGAAATGCTGCGCACGCCGCAAGATGCAAGTTGCTCGCAACCTGGAAGTTTGGATGCGTCTTCATGCTCATGACCCGTCTCCCCGTCGACCAAAGCCACCATCCCACGCCGAAGAGCATGACAAAGAGCATCAAGCAGGTTCCGACCTGGTTCAGGGTTTGTGAAAGAACGCCTCCTGGAGCGCCGGCTTTGGGTGCTCCTCCATATGTGGACAATGTAATGCCGGCGGTGATGGCGAGATGAGTGACGCCAAGTATTATTTTCTCGACCCAGCGTTTGGGGGGCAGTGGGAGTATCATGTTTCTAGAGGATGCGCTCTCGGTTAGTTACATGTCCAGTTCACCCTGGATGGGCTTCAGACTTACACTTCATAGATCATTCCAATCACCGTTAGCGACAGGCAGGCAATGCTTCCGGCGCTGGTCATGATGATGACCACATTGGGAATCTCGGGTTCGTTGCGCTTGGCGATTTGGTATGCATCGGAGACAAACTTGAGTGGAAAGTATGACACAAAGATTGGCCAACAGGTCATTCCCGCCTTTCCATGCTTCCAAGCAATCCAGATGACAGGGATGAAGAGGACTGCATAGAGCACAAGCTCTGCAATGGCGAGATTGACCTTGTCCGGTGAAGGCGGATCGGGGAGGCTGTTGGCGGACATGGTGGACAATAGAAGGACAGTAGAAGCAGTGTGATTTCGGAAAATTGAGTCTCAATACGGAAGTCGTCTTGGCTCAGATTCATGAAGCAAAAAGATCTCGAGGACATGCATGCAGAGACTGGGCAGCGCTTGACTGATATCGGGGACATCAAGATGCGCTAAAGAACCGGGCCCGAAACCGAGACCGAAATACTGAAACTAAAATGACATGTCGGACGTGGCTGAGATTCATGCCGTGTAGATCACTAATAAAAATGCGTCAGCACGCCAAGCCACGCAATTGGGCGACGAATGTCACTGTTTCTACGCGGAAGCGATGGCAAGATATCATTTGGCTGTTTCGTGCTTGGGTGAAACCTCAATCTATAGCATCTTAAGCGCCAGCGGAAAGGGGGCGATCGGCATTCTAGACTCATATATTTGGACCTATTCCGGCACTCGAGGTCAATGCCGCGGGGCTTTTCAGTGACATAGTTATAATGGATGTTACTATACCTAAATAATTACAAGATTGGCACAACTAGCCCATACGCATCCTACTCAATGTCATCACTGCTGTCCATACACGGGGACTATAGCAAGGTACCTAGTAATATAACATTAAACCTGAAAACCTACGTGTGTGGAGGGAAATTAACACAACATAGGTCCCGAATAGAAGAGCTGGGTCTTGTACCCGGTCCTGCCAACGTCAAGTACGCTCAACTAATAACCTTCATAACGCCAGCCCATATCGACTTGCTCCTGGGAAACGTGGTGCTTGCGCATGACATCGGCCTGCTGCTCGGATGTCCCAGCGAGCTTCTTGTTGAGACGCCGAACCCAAAACTTGTAACCCGTAACAGATCCGAGAAAGACCATGGCGCAGCCCAAAAGAGTGCCAAAGGCCATGTAGTATTGAGGTCCACCCTTCCACAGGTAAGAAGTCCATACGTTGGAAATACCACCCAGGCCGTTGATCAAAGCCATACCCAACGCTCGCTTCGTGGCTGGTCGCGCCATGTGCAATCCGTTGGTTTTGTACAACATGACTTGGGGGGCGACTGCGAGTTGAAGGGGAAGGGTTAGTAAGGGCACCATAGGTAGTAGGAATAGATAAGAGGAATTGGCGAAGAGGGTGTGGGGTGTTGTTTTTGGGGAGGCCGTGTGAAGGTACAGCGAGTGAGATGGTGCTATCGAGAGGGCAATAAAGGAATATTCGTCACTCACCGGAGACAACTGGCATCAAACACATGGCAAAGTAGCGACTCCCTGTGTTGGGAGCATTCATGCCGAGGATGTACACTGGTGCTGAAGCCATGAGATTAATGATGATAATTAAGTAAATCTTGTTGTAGCGCTAGATCAAGGTCAATAAGACGAATGATACTGGAAATACCCGGGGGTTTCACTCACGTCTGACAAGAACGAGCAAATGTAATATCCAATCATGGCAACAATATAAGGCGGCACGGTAAGCAACAAGCTCTCGTACTTGGGATATCCGAGAGAGGCTATGATGGAAGGGAAGAAATTGAACACGGAACCCATGGCCTGCCCCATTCCACCGCACCAGACAATCAGCCAGAGCTTCTTGTCTGAGACGGCAGCTTTGAGGCCATCCCAGGCACTAGACTCTTCGTGGACCTCAGTGGCACCACGCTCGTTCTCGAGCCGCCAGACGGCCAGATCGCGCTGGTCAGGGGTGAGTAGGCGCGCATTGTGGGGGAACTCGGGCATGACTAGGGCGAACATGAGGCCGAGGCCAACAGTGACGACGCCCTCGACAATAAAGAGCCATCGCCAACCAGCGATGCCATGCTTGCCTTCGAGAGTCAAGCAGGCCGCGGCAATGAAGCCGCCGAGAGCCTGTCCAAGCGCCTGGAACATGAAGACGCCACCGATACGTTTCGCAAGTTCGTCCTTTTTGTACCATGCGGAGAGGAAGTAGAGCTGCAGGAATACAGTGTCAGCTGGCTTTCAGATTCCGGTTTGTGTATATGTCGAGCACAGAACTCGCAAAGAAGGGCTACTCACAGCCCCGGGGAAGTAAGCTGCCTCGGCAATTCCCAGGACAACTCGTACGGCATACAGCTGTTCTTTCGTTTTGACGGCGGCGGTACAGGCTGAGACGGCGCCCCAGATGATTGCCATCAAACAAATGTCTGGAGTATCGATTAACAACGGCTTTGATTCCCGAGGAGCCATGGTCAAACTTACAGAGACCTGGGCGAGGGATTCGCGAGACCAGAATATTACTCGGGAACTGCATAGGAATGTAACTGACTGTGGGAGGATATTAGCGAGACCTTTGGTCCTGCTCAATAAGCGCGACTCACCGAAGAGAATCGAGATGGCGGTAGCAAAATCAGTCTCGGACATTTTGAGGTCGTCGGTGATGCCGTAGACGTGGGTGGCAGCCAACCCTGAACGATCAACATCTGCAATCAGTTAGTATCACTCTCATGCCATTCTATTCTTATGGATTACAATAGACAGAAAGAGACTTACAGTTTAGAATGTACAGAATGCCGATGATTGGCCTGCATTGCCAATTGTCAGCGTCGTCTAGTCATTAGCAAGTACAAGCCGGCTTAGACTCAAATCACCACCATGTCAACCTTGCGGACCATCTTCTTCTCCATGAGACCCAGTTCCTCATCGCTCAAGTTGGCAATGCTCTCTGGCTTGGGCTTTGTGATTGCAGCCATGGTTAAGACTTCACCCTTTGAGACATCGTCCTCGCTACCAAACCAAGATCCAGAGTTAGCGATTTCCATTTGTATGTATCTATTTTCAAACAACAATCCCAATAGTAGTTCTGGATAATCTCGGATAAGTGTGCGAGTCTCGCATATCCTAGTAGACCCAGATTCCGAACCAAAAGAAAGAAGTGTTCACTCACTGGATGGCAGCAGAGCTACCCTTCCGTGGCATCCCTTCCGCGTCGTGCTTGGTCATGGCGGATGGGACTTTGACGCGAAGTTGTAGTGATGATGAGAGTAAAAGGGGCCCCTTTGACAGGACGTGAATGAACTCGTGTTTTATCCCTGTTTCGTTTGGAGGAGAATCTGGGGTTCGTCTTTTGCATGACACGCAAATGCGATGCCATGCATACCTCCCCACTAAAGAGGTGGATTAAAGAGACTGGCGAAGCAGATCGATCTCGAAACGTTTAGCGGAGCCGACCGCTCAATTTCCCCATATTCCCGCCCACGGCTTAGCCTATGGTTTAGCCTATGGTTCCCCATGGGGCCCCAGGATCCCGTGGCCTTGGGACTGGCTGAGAAACGTCGAGAGGCGATTGACTTTACGCAAAGTACCTAGTAGCAGTCACCAAGACTCGGCAGAATCTGGAAGTCATAGTTCTCAACTTCAAAACAAGAGAAGTGATTCTAGCTACTACCTAAGTAGGACTGGTAGAGTGGACAGTAGATCAACCGGCATTTGGACCGACTACTGATCAGAGGGTACTCGCTCTACAAGATCAACATAAGTCCGAAATCAACACATATTCATCTTAACCCGTTAAAGCCCTTATCAGTCATGCACTGGGTTTCATTAACAGGAATATGGCTTGGCGATGGCGGGGAAACGGCTATCAGTGGGTTGAGTCCAAAGGGATGACTGGATTATTGTCCGGGTTCCATCGATCGTTGGCTACTAGGATAGCCTTTTGAGAACATCTCGGCTAACACTTCAAGATTAGGCAACATTTGTAGAGAATCTCCAACTACCAAAGGTTGTCTGATTCCCATGACCATGACCGAGCCAATCGCTCTTCGCGATGCCAGCTGGGAGTAGTTCCTGGGTGGTCGGCTATAGTAGGGAATTAGGAAATTGGTCCCTATTGTCATCGGCTACACTAACGATATCTGTATAGAATATCTGAACGGGTGTGTCCATTCCCCTGCAAAATCAGTCGAGCCAATCACTCTTCCGGAGATGCTAAGCAGCGAACCATAAGCTCCACAAGGAGTACAACACACTGCTAGTCACATGGAGCCAGGCTCTCGGTCATGGTCGATTCTATGCGGGGGTCTAGGGGAAGTTTCGCGATACTATTTTGGATTTATGTTCTAGTCATTGAGTATAAAGCCTAATACTGTTCTTGGCCTATGACCCTAGTATCAATCATCATCCAGTTCACATAACGGACTACCATGGCTGTTACCATCACCCCCCTACCCCAGCTCAAGCTCAATACGGCCGGCAAGGACCCGGTATCTAAATGGATGCCGCCACCGGAGACCAAGGAGGACCTCGAATGGCAGGACTTGCGGGTCCTTGATCTTGCTCTCCTGGATGGTACGCCTGAGCAGCAGAAGCAGGTCGAGCAGACCTGCAAGGATGCCCTCACCAACGAAGGGTTCTTACTAATTATCAATCACGGTGTCGACGACGACACTATGCAGCGTGTATTCGACCTTGCCAACTGGATCTGCAACGGCGATGCGATGACCGACGAGGACAAAAAGGAGTACGAGTGGGATCGCGAGAATGGCGACTGGATGGGCTACAAGCCCCCCAGAGGCTGGGGCGAGGTGAGTCAGGGCTCTGGAAGTTATGTTTCATTTCAGTCTTAAGGGGCATTCCTGTTGACATTCTCGTAGAAAGGTCGGGAGGATTACGATCACATTGAGGCATACAACTTCTATGGCGCTTGCTGGGAGAAGAACCGCCTACCACCCAGGATTAGGCCTTATGCCGATGAGATCCTAGCATATGCTGATGTAAGTTCAAACCCTACTGATTGCATAAAAGTTTGGCCACAATGTTACCAAGCAGACTCTATGTTTGCCGCCCCAGCTTAAATGAGAATGGTGACTTACATGACCACTATAGCACATGCACAACCACGTAGGCCGTCGACTACTGCTCCTTCTCTCACGTATTCTCGGCATGTCTGATGAGGCTCTATGGGAGAAGATCCCAGGAAAGAATTCGGTTCTTCCACACTCATCATATTGCCGCTTTCAGGTCTACCATCCACTGAGGGAAGAGGACAGGGCGACGACTGAGAACATCTTGCCGAACCACGGTGCCACCACTTTTCTGCCAAGTCAGCCCGTCAGCTGTCTGCAGATTCTAGGCAAAGACCAGAAATGGCGCTGGGTGCCGTACCGAAAGGGTGCACTTGTGTGCAACCTGGGAGACGTGATGGAGATCCTGTCGGGTGGAATCTTGAAGGCAACGAGGCACAGAGGTAAGCTTCGATGAGTTTCGAACGTGTCAACGATCAACTGACCAAGCTACCTGCCTCTAGTGTGTAAGCCGCCTGTCGATCAACAAGCCTATGAGCGTGTCTCGGTCTGCTCATTCAACCACGCCGATCAGGAATTAGTCCTGGAACCACTTAATGGTCTGTTGATGAGCTCGCATTAATGCTCCCAAGTGTCTCAGTTTCTAACCTTCATGTCATCAGATGCTCCGCTTATCAAGCAAGTGGGACTACAGCCCGACTCAGAGGTATATGGTGCGTTTTGCAAAGCGACAGATCGGGGTGAACAGGTACGTAGCATTGTTCTGCTGTTACCCTTTCAAAGAGAGAAAGAAGGGTAAAAGATTGGCTCATATTCTTCGCAGATACCTAAGTTTGGCGAGTGGAAGACGTTGCGTAACAAGAATGCACAAGAACCTACATCCAGGCTTGTTGTCATTGATGGTGTGCCACATAAAGAGCACATCGTAGGTGGTGTCAAAGTGTACCGCCAAGTCTAAGTGCGTCTAGTGTTTCTACAATCATTGGGACACCGGAGGAATAAGAAGGTATTTATGAACCATAGGTTGCCGAGGTTCAAGGTTATCCTCGTAAATTCTCAGACTCAAATTCCGTCTTGCTTAATGGCCCCAATCCATACACCACGCGCTTCGTCTTCTGCGTAGAGGTACTTGGGCCATGAAATGTTCTCCAAAGCAGCGCGAGCCTCTGTCCAAGTTGTGATCCCAGTCACATTGCTCCAATACTTGATATACCCGTTCATTTCCTCGCGTAGCAAGACCAAGTCATCATCATCTTCTGCAGTTGGACGGACGGCAAAGCTCATTGCCGCAACAAAAACTTTCCAGAACCACAATTGTTGGTGTTGCTCGTTCCACTCACAAAACCATGTCGTCGTCTTGCAGACATCCTCTCTAATGAGGCGGACTAGATAGCGTTGTAAATTGTGATCCCTAACAACATCGAGGTCCCAGAGAGCGAGGATGCAACCCATATAGATCGAGGCGCCAGCCACTAAGGGGGACCACGCGGACTTGAGAGGTGGCTTCTCATATGAATCAAGCGAGCTCCGACCCCTTGTCGCGATGAAAGATGCCATATGAGTTTCAAATAAGAGCAGAAACAGGGCAGTCGCAGTTCCTTCAATCCAAAAGTCGTTCAGTTTCCCATCTTCTAGAGGGAAGAGTCTCGCTTCTGATTTCTTGGTAAATTCAGACAGCCTATCGACAAATTCCCTTGCATCAATGAGCCCCAGGGACACTCCAGTTTGGGGGACGGAGAAAAAGTAGGGCATCATTAATAGCGCCTTCAATCGATTCCGAAGCCCTGCGTGCTCTTCCCTGTGGCCTTTCCGAATCATGGAGTATATTGTTGTACTATCCTGTGGGTTTACTCGCGTAACATCGGTGACGCGAGTAGAAAGGCCATTGACAAAGATCATGATTCTATCGGGGGGTTGTTATCAGTAGGACCATTCGACAGCACCTCATCACGGCTTACTTACACCAACACATATCGATTGGTCAGTTCTTCTTCAATGAGAGCCGGCCTGCAGACCTCGAGTGCTATTGAGCCGATGTAGCTCATCAATCCTTTCAGGTGTACCTGGGCTAGAGCAAAATTACCCAAAGCTGCCTATCATGCACAAGTCAGTATAGACCTCGACTAAAAAACAGTGATATGATATGGTACCTCTACGATGCAGTGTGTTGTGATGCTCTGGATAATTTTGTTTGATGTTTGCCTTCTATTCATGTCTCTCATCCAGCTGTTGATTTCATTCAAGCTCTCTACCTTGTGTAAAAGATATGTCGGTGTGAAGAGTTGCATGCTACCACTACTCCATGAGTAGTGTAGGCTAGCAACGAGCAAGGTATTGCGTAATGCATTACTGTCATGGCCGACAGTGCCGATACTACATAATCGTTGAGCTTCCTAAGCAATGAGAATGGGGTGAGATTTGGCTTGACGCACATGTGCTTGGAAGAAGAGGGGGATAAGTATTCGCCGCACTTTACAACTACCGAAAGACGTGTCAGCTACCAAGTCACGGGTGAATTGACACCAGATATTTACAGTAATGGAGCAGATCCGCAGACTTGAACGGCATTTTCAAGGCTAAAGACTCAAACGGGTCAAGCGGTGCACCGAGAGGTCCATAAATAGGTGCAATCGCCGTCACAACGCGATTGAGGCGGTCCCCAGCTGCATGCCAAGGCGCATGTTGGCCAGGAAGAGTTCTCGATTTCGTCATCATCTTCCTCTCGTTTAGAGGGATCGATGGGGGAGGATAGATACATGGTTTCATTATTACCACACAGTTGGAGCTATCATAGGAGACGATCAGTTAGCTACATGTACGTGGAACCGGGGTACACTGCCCTTTACGACCTGAGCATACGGCCATGTGCCACAAGAGCAGACAAGCACCTACCAGATGGGCCGCTGCTCGTCGCATTTCTGGTGAAGCTGTCTGCATGACGCACACCCTGTTCTGCTTCGCGTAAGAGGCTTCTTACGATCCTTCCCCGGACCCTTCAGATTCCTATCTTTGTGAGATTGCTGTCTGCCCGTGACAGAGGTCATGGTGACAAATGTAATGTCTCCTCAGTAAAAACTAAGTACAAAGAAAGGCTCAGGCTCAACAATCCAGCTGGCGCTATTGGACATTGCTTGAGCCTAGCTCATGAGCATCAAGTGCATATGAAGATATGGAGGTGCTGGAACAAAAGGCAGACAGACGGTGTGTCTCTTGGTTGACGATTTCGCCCCACAACCCGGCGATACCGCGAAGTTCCAAAACAAAACCCAAGGAACTTACGTAGCGACCTTTCCTAGTCCAGAAGGGATCCTCGACGATAATTTAGAAATACGTGCAGTGTGTAGATCATGATTAGTCATAGTTTTATTGCCTAAAGAAGATTAGCTTATTTCAGATTACATTTTATATCAGCACTAGTCTCCTTTCGGTTGAATAACCGTTGTGCATCAGAACGTCAGATAATGCCTAAATTGGATGAAAGATGGCAAGCAGCAATGCGATGGAACAAACCACTCCAATCCACTAGCTAGTTGTTGGCCAATCTGGGAAACTGTAGTATTCAATAAAGACAACTTTTCGTTCCATAATGTAATTTATTGTTGAAAAAACCTGCAAAGTCCTTTTACCAAAGGGAACATGCTCTTTCATTCGGAATTATGCCGTGGTTATAGGGTAGGCTTCACATATTGATACAGCAGAAATTAGATAAGCCTGCGTTAGTCATCTGTGAGCTATACCTAGATAGGAAGCTAGACTGTAGATCTCAACTCTTGGTCATGTTCAATCACCAATCTAGACGGATGCAATGTTGACCTGACTCGTCATCATGATCTGAAATAACTACGATGAATTGAAGACCATCGTATAAGTTTTGTTTCCAAAGCGCACTTCTCTTTCACCTCTTTCTAGGTATATCTGTATCTCAGTCTTATGATTTCCCAGCTCCTTTAAAAATCATATCGATGACAGCATCCGTGCCATTTCTTGCTACTTCCAGAGAATCTGCTGCGATGACACACTCCATATTCTCAACCAGCGTGTCTTCTAGGCTTCTGAACCCGTCCCGTCCCATCTGCCGCAGCACATCGGCTGCACGTTCATTGTCTACCTCGCCGATATCCAGGGTTTTCTCCTCGCCCGGAACAACCATGTTTTTGCGCTCCGGGAATCGTCGACGGAGGATCCCAATGATCTCATTCCAGGAAAATGTCCCCGCCATAGCCATCAGCCGCTCGTTCTGCACATCCTCCAGGGTCAAAGCACCCAAATGCAGCAGAGCTGTGTCTTGTACGTTGACATAGAGCTGATGAGGGATCAAGACGGGTCCAAAGGGTATACCCTTGTCTAGCGCATTGACGAAGCAGCCACTGCCTTTGAAGCCGAGATACTCGATGGCTTCGACTTTGCCAAAGTTGGGAGGCAACAATATTGTTTGCTCAAAAGGCAACATCCATAAGAAATGCCCGGTCTCAAAATGGGCCGATCATCCGAAGGCAAACGGTTTTAGTACACGCAGTAGCTGCCCCTAGTGTAGCAGGCCAGGCCAGAGCAGTCTGCGTTGGTAGAGCAACTGTCGTATTGGCTACCACACTAATCCCAGATCACAACGTTCACATCGGTAAACTGCTCTCAACTTGAGGTGAATTCGTATTGATGAGAGATATCAAGATAGAATGGGTGACGTCGAAGATGATGGTCTAGGGAGACATGTTTATACTAACGCGCTTCTCAATATTCTCGGCCTCTCATCCTTACAAGTACCATTAGGGAGTGCGATGGCAAAACCAGTAAGGGCGAAGAGGAAGAGGAAAGCGAACGCATCTTGACGGGCAAAACGATAGTGTACCGGGCTGATCCTTGTAGGTTGAGTTGTCTATAGCTTGATCTCATGTTCAGCTGTGAACTTTCGAAGACATTATACCTCTAATTTCTTAAAAGTCGTCTTCTACACCTCCGGTGGAACTAGTGAAGTTCTCATATTACTAGGCTTGGGCAACGGAGACCCCACGGCATGATAAAATGCTGACCTCCTGTGAGTAGGTCAAGCTGCTTTGATTCCGCTACAAACGAATGCTCATGCTATTGACTATATGGAACGTGAGACATTGCGAAAATACACAGAGATCTATAAACAGTCATTATAGAGTATCCTTGAATACCCGCAACCCTCTTCAAAAGCTGACATTGCATCGCAGTTGAGATATCAGGCACAGAAACAGCCTGGCGGAGCGGATTCTCGAGTTGTTGGCATGAATTTGGAAATTTCATTTTGTAAACAGCTTTGAGTCCGGGCTTTGATTGGAAGATCGCCGTATCCAAGACCTTCATATTGATAGCGATTATAAAATGTGGCCAATACTAATATTCCTCTGAGCTAACCATCATCCCTTACTAAGTGTTGCAAGCACGCATGTTATCCAATGCGAATACGCTTGAGTTTCTTTTTCTCTACCAAGCTTAAAGTCTCCTCTTGAGGATCATCTTGAGACAGCCCTGCTGTGCAAGTATAGTCCACAAGTTTTGCGAACTTTCGGCCATTCTCACCACGAAATTCATCTCGCTTCCGAATTAATGCAGGCATAGGAAGCCACGGTGACACCATCAAATGATCGCCGTCTCGCATTTCGTCGGAACATATTCCAAAGAGGCCCGATGAGGCCATGAAAACCTTCTTGTTTGTTAAGCAAGCAGCCTTGTTTCTGTATAATGGGAAAACGTCGAGTATACTCCACACATCCTCGTGCTGTATGTCAACGGTTGGGTCTTCTTCATTAAGCTCATTATACAGTTCATATGGGTCAAAAGTAGAACCAACGAAATTGTGACCCAAACAAGCATAGTTCAACTGTTTATGGATGTCTGATACCTCGAAAGTTCGATCTTTGTATTCTGGTAAAACCTTTAATGAAGCGGTCAGGTCCACAGCGACGCTAAGCATAACCTTGAAAATCGTGACCCAGCTTCCCGTTACGTCGCTATGGAAGTGAAAGAGAGTTTTACAACTTCCAAGATATCTGGCGTTGAGGGACAGGACCTTGCCATCAATTGATGGCGGCACTCCATTTTCTTGGGCACGGGTGTAGCCCCATGGGTAAAACCCAGCTGGCTGATGACGATTGAGGTCAGGAAGCCAAGATGGATAGCTACCACTACTCTCAAGCCTCGAATTTCGAAGTGGCTAGCTAAGGACGAAAAACTCCAAATGCTCGGGAAAATGTTCGAGAAGATAGCATATGGTATCCATCAGTACCTGCTCTGGAGGTTTTCTGTAATCAGCCGGATAAGCTGCTTCTAATTCAGGAGCAAGGGAATATAAAGCAAAGATCCTGTCGCGAGGGTCGAAGCACTTCCGATGAGCAGTGCTCTGTAATAAAGCAGGGAGGCCAAGGCCCGGATTTTGGAAACCATAACGAGCGGCCACAAGGCGCGCTGAGTGGGTTGTAGGGTCATAAGTGTTTGAAAATTCATGAAGCTCTTCCTCCAACTTGTTACGCAATTCGGCGTCGAAATACTTGTATATTCCGGCCCCCGAAACAATACGTCGGTATTTCAGAGGTCTCGAATGCTGACCAATTTCTTTCGACGTTCTGAAGCGAAATGATTTCCGGCCGATAACAAAGATTGGTGGGTTTTCAGCCAGTGCGAGCTCTTGGACTGTCCACATGCGCTGGAAGTACTCGGTCCACCAGAATGCGTATTCTGCTTTCAAAAGCCGAAAGTTGAACAACTGGTACTTCATGTATCTCTTGGGTGTGAGCCATGATAATCCGTGCTTCATAGCCCATTTAAGCGAAAAGTACTTCGGAGTGTGGGAATTATAAACCTCCGCCCATTCAGCAAAGAATTCAAGCTCTGGTGTTCCATCAATGCCCGGGCATCCAATGACCTCAGCTGCTTCAGTGTAGATCCGGCCCATCAGGGGAATTTGGCTGTTTTTCTCAAGGATGTCAGCTTGATTGATGCAAATAGCGTCGGCCCAAATGACTCGGGGGCTGAGTGGTGATCTGAGTGATCGCAGGGCAGAGTTCAGATTCCTGGTGATTGGATGGAGGTTCCTGTCCACAGTAATATCGCCCGTGAGGGAGGCATCCCCCCACACGTAGGAGAGGGCCTCATATTTTGGCTTGTTGTCGAGTGACACTACAGAAACTGAGCAGATGAGGCCATCGCCCGTCTCTCCAGGTTCAATTCGTAGAAGTCTGATCTCCGAAAGAGCGCTGTTTAATGTAGTGTATGTGATAGCCATTAAGGCTGTTTCAAAAATGTATGATAAGGAGAGCTTGGAAGAGAAGGAGGATGTTGGGAAGATAAGATGAAAATAATCTGACTTTAGCCCTCACAGAAACAAGCAAGGAGAACCCACGACGGTCATCTTTTTGGTCCTTGGAAGCATCCAATCAAAGGGAGCGCCTAGGGTGAGTAATGTGCCAAGGCCTTGCTGAGACGGTGATGCGTGCACCAACAAAAGTACATCCCTCAATTCGCCCTTTGGGGTTGCGCTTGAGGTATCTCTCTGATAGTATTTCTGAATTTATGGATGGACAAACTACATATGTAGACACAATAAGAAGATAGATTTCTCAAAATTCTTTATTTTCTATTGAACAGTGATGCATGAATGGATCGTTGAAGACGCAGCCAACAGAGACAGAGCTCGCTCGCATACTTTGCAACCTGTTCCTCGCTCCACTCCTAGAACTTACACGCAAGTTCCACACCTCCTTTCTTCTCCGGCTCGGCAGTAGCCTGTGGTTCATCGCAAATCTGACCTATACGGCCAAACGGGAAGGCGTATCTGCCTGCATTATCTTGCGTCACCCCAGGCGAAAGCCTAGCGAACAGCTGCGTGTAGGCACCCTTGACCGGGGGAAATGCATCAGAGCCGTCTGTAGTCTCATGAAGATGCCCTGCTGGGCGAAAACGCCAGAGCGCCAGTTTCCAGGGTCCATAGGGACCCCAAGGACGCCAGTTGCCTTCAGCTGTCTCGAGAATTTAGCACCATATGTCCATATCCCCATTTTGTTAAAAACATAGTGGTATATAGGCGTATTTGGGAGTTGGCGGTCAAAGTTATCTAGGTCAATACCTACCCGCTTTTCGCCGTATATCTCTGCGCTGAATGATGAAATAAAAACAACTCGGACCTTGGTTTTTCATGTGATCTTCTTAGCCGCTGGGGATAGTATGAATTTGTCGATTTCCTGATGTTCGGGTACTGCCCACTCCCGTTTTTTTAGCAGCTGATGTATAACCTGTATAGCTCTCTCACTTGAGTACTCTGAAATTCTATAATCTTACTGGCTAACTTGATATCTAATACTCTACGGATCAAACTTACGACTGACGTGGAGCTTTCTTGTTCTCATGTGAATAAATTCTAGGGTTAGGTAGTTACAACAACGTTTACGCTAATGATTGCCGCTTTCGTTATGTCTTTGGGGTTAGGGTCGGGGAGGCGGATTTAGTCTTACCTGCCGCAGCTTGCGGATGCCTAGCAGTGAGCCTTGTCCGTTAAAGCTGTCATGCGTCGGGCAATGACAAGTGCCGACTCTTTGCCAATAAAGTTGATGAGGCAAGGCGGATGGAGCATTGGTCGGGGAATAATTGCGAGAAGCTCAGTCATGTGGAACATCATCGCCTCCCCCGCACGTATGTGTAAGTTAACCTCGCAACAGCGTGGTTTCGGTGAATTTGATAGGTCACTACGGGCTAGGAAAGTATATTCACATCACACCTTTTCAATTTCAAGGACTTGGCTCCTCAAAACCCCCGAGAATGGCCGCTCTGTCCATCACACGACTCGTGGAATGGCCAACGCTTCAGAGTCCCTCATGACGCGAAGGGCTGTGTTTCACCCGGAAGAGGCTGGAGTGCCAAATTGTAGATGTGCTCGATGCCCAATGATTTCGTACTTCTTGTCTTTGTGTGTGAAATTTGCGACGCTCGGCCAAGGATAAGTTGCTGCCTGTCACATGGATGGAATTGCGCCGTGTCTTTCTCTATAAATAACATCGCGACGGATCAATGGGCAAAAGATTTCCATAGTTTTACATATATTTTGAACAATACTCATATAACATGCCTTGCTTTCTATCAACTACTTGCATTAATCTACAGAAACTCTGAACATTCATCAGCTTATCTTCCCATGTCTGGTAACGATTTCAAGCCTCGGAGGAAATGTGAGGGACGCCTTCAGGTCGCCATCATTGGAGGCGGCCCGGCCGGCCTTGGGCTTGCAATCGAGCTGGCAAACCTCCCTTTCGTGGACTGGGATCTATATGAGAAAAAGCCAATGATAAGTGAGACAGGAGGAGGCATCTCATTGCAGCCAACAGCTTTAAGACTCCTTGAAAACAATGGTGCAGCTGAGTACATTACCCCAACGGACATCTATCGATCAAGTGAAGGCAAGCTTGAACAGAGGCGGTGGGTACCCTTCTTCCAAACTAGTCGGTTTGTGCAGTATTAACAGAGCCGACTGAGAAGCAATGGAAGGACTGGGGAGCTGCTGATGGAGGAGAGTTGTCAGGAAGGTATACCGCTCAAGTACCAGAGCTGCCGCATGGCTAGAAGCAAGTTACAAACGGCGCTTCTCACGTCTGTGAACCGGGCTCATATACACGTGTCCAAACGCTTGGTGGACATACAGCATACTGAAGACAACAGAGTTCGCATCTTCTTCGAAGATGGGTTCTCTGATGAAGTCGACTTGCTTGTTGCTGCGGACGGTCTACGATCGGTACGCACCGCAACGTCAAGAATGAGGAGAACATTCCCGCTAAAGTGAATCTTAGATTATCCGCGAAAAGGCCTTCCCTGATCATGTACCCGAGTTCAACGGACAATCTGCATATCGAACCATAGTCAGCAAAGCAGAAGCCGCAAAGATCAAGGAACTGCCGTTTGCTCAGGTGTTCTGGGAGCACATCTCGGGAGCATGGGTCATGACTTGCCCGCTTGGCGATGATGATTTTGAGGTGACAGCTCGGATCCGCCGCACAAGAGAAGGAGAGGATCCCAAGAGCTGGGGCCGTCCATTTGACTTGAACGAATTGCTGAAGGAGTACGAAGACTTCTGTCTCCCTGTTCGCCAGATCTTACAGCTAGCCGCAAAAGGACAGACGCAGGAGTTCGACATGTTTTCCAGCCGTCGTCTAGACAGCGTTATATCCCATGGCTGCATTGCTTTCATCGGGGATGCGGCTCACCCAATGTTGGGAAATTTTGGTTCCGGCGCCGCGTTTGCTTTGCAAGATGTTTACACCTTAGCAAAGGTCCTTGAATCGTCCATGCAGAGGAGCATGGCGCTATCGGACGCCCTCATCAAGTTCGATTCAATTCGCTCTCCCTTTTACCAGCGGCTCTACCGGGTTCTGAATAAATTTTCAGAAGTGAAATCGGTAGCACAGACAGAAGAGGGTTCAATCGACGAAAGAATTTCTCGACATGTGCTGAGGATGTCGCAGGCTGCAGAGACGTGGATGATCTATTACAGGATTGACGAAGAAGTGGCCCAGGCTCTCAGTGAGACGGACGTGAATGCCGTCCATACCCGGCCGATATCCAGGGTGAGACAGTTCTTGGAAGCACTCGGAGTGCTCCGGCGCAGACCGTGTTGAATCGGAGGTGCCTACAGCATCGTGGCGATTGGTGATTGATGGGGTAGAGTTAGGCTCGCCACCTCCGGGGATTGGTTCCTATGTACAATTGAGTGGTTATATTAGGCTTGGAATAAACCGTTTTGAATCAATGAGGTCTAAATCTGACCCCCCAAGTATAGGAGGGCCACACCATCACAATTGTGATACTTGCTGGTCACATGTAGGATACTGTGGTGGGCATGGAAGTGGTGTGTTTACTTGTTGCCCACACCTGTACCACACGATAGCTCTTCGGTAAATAGTGTAAACATTTAATTGGCAGCGACATTCTGAGTACCTAATATTGATCACTTCTGTATTATAGCTAAGCTCATCGTCATATGTTATGAGGCTGGTACAGCCACCACCGTCGGTGTTTGGCATGTTTGCAGGGAATGTGATACAGCCCAATTTCCTCACTTTTTTTTAGGTCACCCAGTAATTCCTGACACCTAAAAATGACCTGAACCAACTCTTGCCCGCCCAGAAGCCCACTGAATTCTGGTTGCCGGAAGTCAACCCGTCAGACGTCGGACTTTGGAGCCCCTCATGGAGGTTCCTGCAGCCCTTCTCTTTATCCATGCGAACCAACAGCCGCGCCACGGCAAGGCACGACATCATTTGCGCTTTCACCCTTGATCGCCTAAAAGCCTCCAGCCTTCCGTGTTACCAACCACCTCCAGTAATTGGTCCGCGACAGGTCTTGTGCTTTCGTCCTCTTTTCTACATAAATTACTGTGGCCTGGAGGGCGCCGGGTTTTAATGCCAGCCCTCGCAACTCCATTTTTAAAGTATATATCGTATTCCCAACTGGCCTTGCCGAAATGAGGCTATCGCCATCTACCATGGTCGCCTCACCACCACTACCCTTCCTGACTTCCACCCAGGCGCTGAGTCTACTGAAGGAGAAAACAATCACCGTCGAGACCTATGCAAAGCGTCTCTTGGAGAGGATTGAAGAGAGGGACGGCATTGTCAAGGCATGGACATATCTTGGTGAGCTGCTCTTCCTCTCCGCCGCCACTGACCTTGACGTGGTTCAGTGTGTGCTGATCTCCCTCCTCTGCAGACCCAGTATTTGTCCTCACGCAGGCTCGAGCCCTCGATAAAATCCCCGAGGAAGAGAGGGGACCATTGCATGGACTGGCCGTGGGTGTTAAAGATGTCATCAATACGAAGGGTAAGTCCGTGCTCGTGCGCTGTGGAATGGCCACTGATTCGTTACTCTTGTATGATGCAGATATGCCGACGGAATACGGCTCTCCCGTATACAAGGGTCACCGGCCAGGCTCTGATTCATCAGCAGTTGCCATTTTACGCGCTGCCGGCGCTCTAATTTTTGGTAAGGCAGGCGATACGGGACTCTTTTTCATCTAATTCTTTTGCAGGCAAGACAACCACGACGGAATTCGCAGTGCTGAACTCTGGACCGAACACAACAAATCCTTGGGACCCGAACCGAACTCCAGGCGGCTCATCATGCGGCTCTGCGGCCGCAGTGGCAGATTTCCAAGTCCCCCTGAGCCTCGGGGCGCAAACCGGTGGCAGTCTTATTCGCCCAGCCGCATATACTGGAGTCTTCGCGATGAAACCAACACATGACGCCATATCCACTGAAGGACAAAAAGTGCTTGCGCCTACTCTTGACACTTTTGGCTTTTTCGCTCGTTCCATCGAGGACCTACGGCTCATCGCAAACATTTTCGGTCTCAAGGATGACGAATCTCCCAGAGACATGCCGCTGAAGGAAATATCCGTCGCGATAATGAAGACCCCGATGTGGAGCGAGGCCGGCCCTGGTACAGTGGCAGCCATGGAAAAAGCCGCAGCTATTCTTCGGGAGGGCGGCGTAGAGGTCACAGAAGTTCCGTTTCCAGATGAAATATCAGACGCAGACGCACTCAAAGACATTCAAAAGAAGATTATCCGTGGCGAGGGGCAGGCAGCTTTTCTCAGGGAGTATCGCGTGGACAAGGCTAATCTATCCCCTCAGGTGTGCCGCCTCGTCGAAAACCACTCCAACTATACACGGAAGGAGCTTGCAGAGGCATCAGACACGTACAGTCAAATGCGGCGCAGTATGAACAAACTGGCCGAGAACTACTCCGTCATCCTTACGCCCAGTGCTGTAGATGAAGCCCCGCTGGGGCTCGATGACATGGGTGCTGCGACATTCAATACCCTGTGGACGGTGAGTCCCAGCCTTTCTCTGCATTAGATTAATGCCTAACATGGCACAGGGGTTTCACATGCCAGTCATCAACATACCTGCCTTCGTTGGAGCTAGTGAAATGCCCATTGGGGTGTCACTCGTCGCACCCAGGTTTCGTGACCAGCACCTCCTGCAGGTCAGCAAGGCCATTGGCGACCGCCTGATGGCCGAAGGAGGATGCAAGCCAAGAGTCTACTCATCAGCTCGGGTTGATGAAGGGGGGGTAATATCGGGGATTATGCACTTTGGCCGTCGCGTCATGGGTTGGTCAGAAATTCGGTGATCCCGCATCATAGAGTGCATTTTTTACGCGTCGCACGTAGCCCTATAGAACATCATTCCGTAATGAGGCTTCCTCTTCATTTTCGGTTGTCCCTGCCCTTCCTTGTTTCAGAAAACCAGAAAATCAGGTGACAATATTCTCGGGGTCAGCATGTCTCTCATCAGCTGCGAAACAAAGTGTGGGTAGTAATATCCAGCACTCACGAGAAAGTGCAAAACCAGTTGAGCCGCATTCAATGTCCGATCCAACATCGGTATTCCTCTAATTGGTTTATCCATACAACCCAAGTGCGGGATATATGTAAGCCGGAAGACGTGGATGCTTTCTATTGGCTTCCCCGCCGCCTCGTAATTGGTGGCTGCAGGAGGATAAATGGTCCTCGGCCTGTGACTTGGGGTTGTGTTCGCCTTTTCTGCACAACGACCCGATGCCTAACCTCTGCCTACCCTCTGCCTACCCTCTGCCTACTTGCAGCTTGGCAATGCATCTGGCAATCCGAGCGTGGAGGGTGAGGGTGCCGCGATGGTTGGGTATAAGCCAGCACCCACCATGTCGAGCGATGCTTCCAACCTATTTCTCTCGTGCCCGAAAATTCCAGTCTCCCTCTTACTATACGCTGAATGATTGGTATCAAATATTAGTGACATAATTACAAAGCCTCGCCGCCGATTATTCCTCAGTCAAAACGTCAAGGCTGCATTCTTGTCGCTAGCCGTAACTACATGTAGAGATGCGGCTTTTGTACAATGACCAAGAAAATAACAATTTCGCATTTACCAGAGAACTGGATGCAGAGAACATACCCGATTATGCCATATTGTCGCATACCTGGTTGCTCAATAATGACGACGAAGTCACTTTCGACGACCTGGAAAATGGCAATGCCAGAGACAAACCTGGTTATGCTAAGATTCAATTCTGTGCCGAGAAGGCAACTCTGCAAGGCTTGAAGTACTTTTGGATTGACACATGCTGCATTGATAAAAAGCACAGCGCAGTACTACAGGAGGCTTTAGTGGCTATGTTTTCCTGGTACCGAAATGCCACTCGATGCTTTGCATACCTCGCTGATGTTTCAGCATCTGAGGCCCCTCAGCTGGATGAAGAAGCATCGTCATTGCCATGGCGGTCTGCTTTTTGTAGCAGCAGGTGGTTCAAGAGGGGCTGGACCCTACAGGAACTTCTCGCTCCACGATCTGTGGAGTTTTTCTCCGCCGAAGGTGTGGCTTTGGGCGATAAAAGATCCCTCGCCCTTCTCATCCATCAGAGCACCGGAATCCCCTATTCGGCATTGCAAGGAGTACCTCTGCAAGACTTCACAGTGAAGGAACGTTTTTCGTGGGCGGAAAACCGCCAGACGAAGCGAAAAGAAGATGTGGCATATTGCTTGATGGGTATCTTTGATGCCATCATGCCGGTCATGTATGGAGAGGGGGAAAGGCGTGCGCTCGAGAGGC
Source organism: Clonostachys solani (assembly GCA_902141235.2). Classification (NCBI taxonomy): domain Eukaryota; kingdom Fungi; phylum Ascomycota; class Sordariomycetes; order Hypocreales; family Bionectriaceae; genus Clonostachys; species Clonostachys solani. The sequence continues at coordinate 1,709,744 of CABFOC020000003.1, forward strand.
TGCGACACGAGATTTCTAGGAAAAAAGACAAGACCGATAGTATCTTGTCCAGGCTACCCATCGCTTCTGAAGCAGCTTTCAATTCGAGACAGAACGAGGATGAGCCAGTGTGCCTGCCTGATACTCGTTTGGAGCTTCTGGAGAGCATCACCGCATGGGTGGACGGCTCTAACCATGAGAAGTGCATTTATTGGCTGAACGGAATAGCCGGCACTGGAAAATCCACCATCGCTCGTACCGTATCGAGAAGATTCCACGAACAGGGGAAACTTGGCGGAAGCTTTTTCTTCTCCAAGGGCGGCGGTGATCTCAACCATGCCAACAAGCTGGTCACCACGCTTGCCAGACAGATGGCCGAGAAAATACCAGCGGCCAGAGGCCACATAGCCGACGCTATTACAGATCCTGAAGAGATAGTACATTCTTCTCTTCGAGACCAATGGACAAAGTTGATCATTGGCCCACTATCCAAGATAGTCTCTGATCCTCCACTCACAGTTCTACTCGTAATAGATGCGCTGGACGAGTGCGATAGTGAAAAAGACATCCAAGTGATCCTGAGAATCCTATCTACTGCGAGACTACTAAGAACTATCCGGTTACGGGTCCTTATCACAAGTAGACCTGAGAATCTGATCCGACGAATTGTCCAAAAGATTCCGGAAGAGGAGCGTGAGGTCTTTGAACTGCACGATATATCCCCCGAATTGGTAGCGAGAGATCTCAACATATATTTCGAAAGCAAGTTCACAGATATTCGAGATGAGCGTGGTTATCCCGACAATTGGCCTGGGATGAAAATCATAAAGCGTCTGATTGAGATTTCCGGTGGTCTTTTTATCTGGGCCTCAACTGCATGTCGATTCATCCGCGAAGGCCGGCGGCTTGCAAAGAGGCGCATTGAGACCCTCATCAAGGGTTATCGCTCAGGAGCTGGCCCAGAGAAGCAGTTGGATCAAATCTACACCGCAGTTCTCGATAACTCTATCCCAAAAGGCATTGATGAGGAGGAAAGAGACGAGATTTACTCGACTTTAAAAAGTATCCTGGGAAGCATCGTCACACTCTATTCCCCTTTATCCCAAGAATCACTTGCCCTACTCTTGGACATACCCCTTAATGATATTAGGGAGACGTTGAACGATTTCCATACGATTCTCAATATTACCAATGACACAGATCGACCTATCCGCCTACATCATCCAACTTTTCGTGACTTTCTTCTGGACAGGAATCGCTGCAGTGATGATAATCTTTGGGTAGATGAGAGACTAGCACATCATGTGCTGGCTCAAAACTGTCTGGAAGTCATGTCAAGAATGCTCAAAAGAGACATTTGTGGGGTAAGATCTCCAGGGACTCTGCTCGCAAATATAGATGTTGAGAGGATAAGGAAATGCATTCCGCCTCATCTTGAATATGCATGCCTGTATTGGGTTGACCATTTGCGAAAGAGTGGTGTCAAGCTGAGTGATGATGACCCAGTCTGTCGCTTCTTCAAGAGTCACTTCCTTTACTGGCTAGAGGCCATCAATTTGCTGGGAAAGACTGTTGAAATGAGCGCCATCATCAGGCTGTATCACTCCCTCCTGGCGGTATGTTCCTCACTTGACCTTGAGTTCTACAAGGAAGAACATCTAGAGACCAAATTGCTAACATATTAAATCCCCCCCCAGACTGATATGAACGAGCGTCAAATGCCCTTTGTCAAAGACGCCAGACGATTTATCTTTGCATTTCAGAATGTGATAAAGCAAGCTCCTCTCCAGATCTATTCCTCAGCTCTTGCTTTTATCCCGCATACAAATGAACTGAAACACCATTTTCGGCCGCAAATTCATCCGCGGATAAAAAATATTCAGGTTGCGGAAGCTGATATCCCAGAGGCCAAAGATGAGTTCAACTACGTCAGTGATCTCGCTTTCACCCCAGATAGCCGGCACCTCGTGTCAGGATCCAACTTTCCGGCGGTCAGAACGTGGGATATCAAGACCAAGTCTACCCTTCGCAAGTTTGAGGGTGCAAGAGAAAAGATCAGTTCTGTCGCCGTCTCGCCTGATGGACGGATTCTAGCCGCAGGCTCAGATGACTTCAATGTCTTCCTTTGGGACTTTCAGACGTCCACCTTGCTCCACAAATTGGAAGCTCACGGGGGCTGGATCAACTCAGTTGCGTTCTCGCCTGATGGCAAACTGCTTGTTTCAGGTTCTATGGACGAGACCTTTATTCTTTGGGATATTAGGACTGGGAGATTACTTAATCGAATTAGCAATGAGTCAAGTGGTGTCAATTCTTTGGCATTTTCCCCCGGTGGCTTATGTGTCGCTACGGGCTCTGTTGATCAAATTATCAGGATATGGGACCTGAAATATACCGACGAGGTTCACATGATGTTTGACGGCCACTCGGGATGTATCAACTCAATTCAGTTCTCACCTGATGGGAAGGAGATTGTCTCAGGATCAGACGATAAATCCATCAAAATATGGAACCTCGCCACTGGTCTGGAATACAAGACATTGAAGGGACATAAAGAAAGAGTCATGGCTGTGTCGTTCTTCTATGATATCGATGCAGGTGTTTGTCGGGTTGTATCTGGCTCCGAGGACAAGACTATTAGGATTTGGGACGTGGCAAGTGGAACGACACTGGCTATTCTGAAAGAGCATACGAGTGGCATCAACTCTGTTACATTTTCTGCTGACCGGAGTATGCTTGCATCTAGTTCCTTTGACGATGAGGTCCGTCTCTGGGATACAAAGACGTGGAATTTGGTTGGAAAGCTTGACGATTACGATGAAGACATTCTCTCAGGAAAGTTGGCAACATGGCGGCCTTATGATCCGACTCTCACAACGGTCGAGTCGATATCACACACTGAGGATTTCACTGGCCATCCAAACAAAATAACTCGACTGGTAGCTTCACCAGATGGACAATGGGTTGCTTCAAGCTCTCAAATGCTTTGGATCCAAAGTGCCATGATCAAGTTATGGCTGAGAGAAAAAAATCATTGGAGCCTAAAATGGGTTCTGAACGGCCATTCTGCGGAAGTACATGACCTTGTTTTCTCACCAGATAGTCGAGTACTCGCATCGATGTCAACAAATGGCAACTTGATCCTTTGGGACACCGAGACAGGAAGGATCTCACACACCCTTCGGCATTACCAAGAAAATGCACCTGTGGTATTCTCGTCAGATAGCCAGCTTCTTGCTTCACTCTCATCAGCCACTACGATTACGCTCTGGAACACAATCAACGGAAATTCATTATCATCTCTAAATTTCCATACAGCTGCTGTCAGAGGGTTGGTATTCTCACCAGATAATCACTCAATGGCGTCATTTTCAGATGACAGAAGCATTGCACTTTGGAACACCACAGAAGTCCAAAGTTATGTTCAACCTATAATACTGAGCGGCCACTCTGGTCCAGTCACCGCCGTTGCATTCTCACATGATGGTAATTTGCTATATTCCTGTTCGGATGACGGTGCAATCCGCCTTTGGAGCAGCTCCGGAGACTCACATGGTATGCTCCTAGGAGGCACCGAAAATGTTCCCAAGTCTATTGCTGTTTCAGCGGATAACCAGCGACTGGCATGTTACTGCAGAAATGGAAATGTCGAGCTCTGGGACTTACAAAAAAAGTCCAAGAAAGGATCTCTATTTTTGGGACCAATGATACGCAAGTTATCATTCTCACAAGGTGGCCACTTTCTTGAGACAGACCGAGGGACATGGCATGTCGATGACTTTTTCGCTACTAATTCTTCACACCTTCATTCACACTTTAATCACCATCACGGTGTAGTTGCAACCCAAGAATGGCTAAGCAGAGACGGAGAGGATATTGTTTGGCTTTATGAAAAGGAGTATCAGGCAGCCGACTTGGCTATAGCAGGCAACGGAGTCATATTAGGACACCCATCTGGAACTATATCTTTTTTGGGGTTTTAGTTTACAACGTCCAAGGCTTTATGAAATACAACTGAATCTTAACGTGGTAGTTAATTAATGTTTATTCCTATTTTGATTGCATAATATTCAAATACTGTGGTTCTTTCATTAGGACAACTTTAAACCTTAGCTCTCTATACCTACCTAGTGCAAGATCGACTGATTTATTTTTTCAGTAGCCACCGTATGACCTGCATAGCTCTCTTAGTTAACTAGGTACTGACAGAACTGATAACCTGATTTGAGTCAACTCTGATTTATCAAAATATAGGCCTCGTATGAAGATGGTGAAATGGCCGGGATAAAAGTAAACATATCTTGCTATCTTGTTAAAGAAGGCCTTTTCGGGATGAAACAGGCGAAATGCTACCAAGTCCAGATAAAGAAGTCCGGGAGACTAATAAGCAAGAGATAATTACACACCGGGATTTACGTAAATCTACATTCTCGTGGATCTAAAACAGTCTCACTACCGAACTAACTATCCGGATAAAGACCTTTATAGCTTAAATTATGTGCTCGCGCTGCGCCCGCAAGATTCCCCACAGGTAATTCCCCAGCCAAGACTCTGGGAGGCCGTACGCCACTGCTGTTATGCTGTGAACGGAGAAAAAAGATATTACTGCTCAGGTGACCTGATGAGGGATAAATCGAGGCTCGATACTTCACGTAGCACTGTTCAAAGACCCAAATTGCATGGTATTTTGCCAGTCTTCACGACTGATATCACGCCATGTACTTTCTCCGCGGAATCACACAAACGTGGCGTGGCCGATCTCCCGGTCTCTCTCTCGCCATAAGTCTGGACCTAATTGACAATTCCATGTCTGTGATTTGCTCGACCCGAAATTTTAGAGGCGGGCCCCTTTTACCGGGGATCAGGAGATATTTGCGCTAGAATTCGCGATCTTTGCATTTCCGTGAATGGTTTCTCCGCGGACCGTTGGACGTTCTCCACTAACCGCGGCCTCGAGATTAAGCATGAGCGTTCACTCGCCCTCGTTAGTTTTAGCCTAGCACGTGGAAAAAGGTGGTAGAGATAAGGGTTCCATTAGGCCGGCCGAGATTATGTTCCTTGAAAAAGATTCAAGAATCAAAGAAAAATGGGAGATAACGGGATGTTGGTGTATGTAGTGTTGCAGTCATAAGAGTCGGTGTATTCCGGCCGTCCCCTTCTTCGCAGCAAAGGAGGCAAGGTGGTCCAAAATAATATCCATTTATTTGCATGTTATATTACGCCCCATCTCCCATTTCTTCCGGAGCATCGACCTATCTAATCAAGTCGATTCTATCCTCTCTATAGAGCCTGTGTCCAGAACCATCCCTACAGCTATGGAGGCTCCGTCAAGGAAACGTGTTGCTGTTGTTGGCCTTGGCATGGTTGCCATCGCTTTCATTGAGAAGCTCCTCAATTACGATGCCCAGAGCGGCCGGGACGAGTGGGAGATTACTGTCTTTGGTGAAGAGCCCTATATTGCCTACAACCGTGTTGGCCTTACACAATATTTCGCCACTCGCTCGATGGAAGATCTATACCTCAATCCTCTTGACTGGTACTCGTCATTTCCAGAAGGCAAACTAAAGTACATCACCTCAGATCCTGTCACATCCATTGATGCCAGCAGGAAGACTCTCAAGACATCCAAGGGCATTGATTTTGTCTATGACGAGTGTGTTCTTGCTACAGGCTCTAGTGCTGCACTGCCCCCGTTCCTCTCACGCGATCGGTTCAATGATACTCGGGGTTCCTTTGTGTACAGGACCATCAAGGATCTGGACGACATAATTGAGTATGCCACGGACGCACCCAGGACGCTTGGTCGTCCAATCAGGAAAGCAGCCGTCATCGGCGGCGGTCTCCTTGGTCTGGAAGCGGCCAAAGCGCTCCTTGATCTGGGAGAAGTCGGCCAAGTCATTCTGATTGAGGGTGATGGTTGGCTCCTTAGCCGTCAACTTGACCAGGAAGGCGGCAACTTAGTCTTACAGAAAGTCAAGTCTCTAGGTGTTGAAGTGTATCTTGGGGCGCGCGTGCAGAGCCTCCTCTGGGACAGCAAAGAGAGGATCAATGGCCTTGTCCTCCAAGGCAAGGATGGCGAGCCTGATCAGCCGCTTGAGATTGATATGCTCGTCTTCGCTGTCGGCGTTAGGCCTCGTGATGAGCTGTCACAAACTACAGGCCTTGCCGTCACCCAACGTCCAGGAGGTTTCATCGTCGACACACAACTGCGTACCAACCTGCCAAATATCTATGCTATTGGGGAGTGCGCCAACTATCTCGGCCAGGCGTACGGTCTGATTGCGCCTGGTGTTGAGATGGCTGACATCCTCGCCTTCAACTTCACCGAGGGCCCGCATCACAACCTCCGGCACTTGCAGGTGCCTGACCTCAGCACCAAACTCAAGCTAATGGGCGTCGATGTCGCTTCCTTCGGTGACTACTTTGCTGATAGAGGCATGATCAGTAAGCCAATTCCTGGCACCACTCCGCGCGCAGCACGAGCGAATGGTGCTTCTCAAGGACAACCTACTCTTTCTCCAGACGAGATCAAAGCCAAGGTTAATGCTGTCACATATCGGGACCCTTTCTCAAGCATATACAAGAAATATATCTTCACCACAGATGGCAAATATCTTCTTGGAGGAATGATGGTTGGTGATGTCAAGGACTACGTCAAGCTTGTAGCAATCTGTCGGAAGGGCTCTCCCATGGAAAAGCCCCCTTCCCAATTCATTCTCGGAGCCAAAGCAGATGGCGAGGAGGAAGGGGACGATCTTCCAGACGATGCCCAGATCTGCAGCTGCCACAATGTCACCAAGGGCGCCATCACCCAATGCGTGAAGGACGGCGCGCGGTCCTTTGGCGAGGTCAAGACAAGCACCAAGTGCGGAACCGGCTGTGGAGGCTGCGTGCCACTTGCAAGCAGCATCTTTAACCGCGCCCTCGTGGCGGCTGGTGTGGAAATCTCCAACCACATCTGCAAGGATTTCGCCTATTCCCGCCAGGATCTATATCAGATCATCAAATTCCGAAAACTCAAGGATTTCACAGCCGTTATGAAGGGTGTAGGAAAGAAGCCTGATAGTCTCGGCTGTGAAATCTGCCGACCTGCTGTTGGCTCGATCCTAAGCTCCGTTTACAACGAATGGATTATGAAGCCGTCTCTCCGCCAAACGCAGGATACGAATGACCGATATCTCGCCAACATGCAGCGAGACGGAACTTATTCTGTCGTTCCGCGACTGCCAGCTGGCGAGATTACGCCAGACGGTCTGGTCGTCATCGGGCAAATTGCTGCTGAATATGGCCTGTATACCAAGATCACCGGCGGCCAGCGCATTGACATGTTCGGCGCCAAGAAGCAAGACCTCCCCCAGATCTGGGAGAAGCTTATCAAGGCCGGCTTCGAGAGCGGTCACGCATATGGCAAGGCTCTTCGCACAGTCAAGTCTTGTGTGGGCAGCACATGGTGTCGTTACGGCGTCGGTGACTCGGTCGGTCTCGCCGTGGAACTCGAACAGAGGTACAAGGGTCTGCGGGCGCCGCATAAGCTGAAGGGCGGTGTGTCAGGGTGTATTCGGGAGTGTGCAGAAGCACAAGGGAAGGACTTTGGGTTGATTGCGACGCCAAAGGGGTGGAATGTCTACGTTGGTGGCAATGGCGGCGCGAAACCGCGGCATGCAGAGCTGATTGCTGAGAATGTAACTCGAAGAGACGCCGTGAAGATCATTGACCGCTTCATCATCTTCTACATTCGGTCAGCGGATAAATTGGAACGAACCGCACGTTGGGTGGAGAGGTATCCAGGCGGGCTGCAGGGTGTCAAGGATGTTGTTGTCAGTGACAAACTTGGCATCTGCGCTGATCTTGAGCAAGAGATGGACAGTCTCGTTGGCACATACCACTGCGAATGGACAGAGGTTGTGAATAATCCTGAGCGTCGGCGCATGTTCAAACAGTTCGTCAATACGGATGAGACACAAGTTGAGAGCGAGAAAATCACACAGCGGAAGCAGCAGCGCCCCGCGGACTGGGCAGATAAAGAAAGCCCCTTACGATTCAGCATCCATGATGTGACCAAGGATGCTAAGTGGGAGTGGCGACCAGTCTGCAAGCTCTCTTCGCTGGACTGCCGGGATACCTCGCCTACCTCGGTGACTGTTAAGTACGGCAACGTCCAGCTCGCGGTGTGGAATATTCCCGGTCGTGGCCTCCGCGCTGCGCAAAACATGTGCCCTCATCGGCGAGCGTTTGTCTTATCTGATGGCCTGGTGGGAGAGGACGCCAACGGAAATGAATACGTCTCCTGCCCACTACATAAGCGAAACTACCAGTTGAATGCGGATACAAATCAGGGCGGTGGCAGTTGCTCAGATAGCGACTACTCAATCATGACCTTCGAAGCCAAAGAGGATCTCGAGAACGACCAAGTTCTCCTCAAACTCCCACCCACAGAGGCCCTTGACGCCGTACTCTCCACGTCGAAATGGATGCTGCTTAAGGCCAAGGAAGAGTCGGACTTACTCGCGGGAGACTCCAATCATTCCGTCGAGTTTGCTGAGCCTCGCAGCCGCATGGATGCTACGGGAGCAGATGAGTCTCGTCCTGCTGTTGCCTGTGGTGGCGGTTCTAATCTTGAGTGGTAGATGGACCTACGTACGGAGTTTAGAATTGGCGGTAGATATCTAAACGGTAGCTATGAAGTTGTCTAGCTACTGTCATTGTTCTCACATCCTTGTTGTCGCTACTGGGAATCACACACATGGTATATATTGAAAATGATAGAGTACGTAACAGAAAGAGAATAAAATTCAACAGCAATGGAAGCTGCCAGAGCCCGACAACTCAACACAATGAATGATGATAGAGTACTAAATTCAATTAAAGATATGCTTAACACGAGCACCAACCCCCTTACAGTACATAGAGTAGGAAAGGCAATTACATGATAAAACACAGGCTTGGCTACTAACAGTCTTTGAAAATTCTTTGCTGTTTCAGTCTTCCAGCTCTACGCGGAGTACCTAATATTATCGACAACCGTCGGCATCGTGAAGTCTTCCTCAGCAAATACGTACTAGCCTGGAATGCTTAGGGCCACACGAGATAACATCTTATTTTAAGAGTCTCGAGATTACGCCTCACCCATAGGCGTTGGAAGATGCTGAAACGTAAGCGAAGTAACGCTGAGCCACTGTGTGCCTCGTATATTCGCTGGGTTAACATGGAGGTAGATGGCAAATTTTGACGTTTCAGTACGAGGATTGGGTACTCCCGGGACCCTTCGTATTCGGAAATGTCTTGTCCAACACCATATTCACTTTGACAAGGCTTGGGCCCGTTCAAGACCCCTTGAACGATGATCGCTTACAGGATGCAGACCGATTCAGGCTCAATTTGAGGTTGCTCGGCTCACAACAACGCTGAGGAGCCAAGTCTCTTGGCACGGTGGCGGCACTGTAGATGGGCCCTTGAAGGTCCGTTTTTATCCCCAGAAGAGGAGAAATGACCTTTTGTATCAACTGCTCGTTTGTTTCAACGGCAAGGATCAACATAAAAAAGTGGCTTCCTTAAGACACGGGTTACATTATTCGGCATTGGTATTGAGCCGCTGTGACCAGTCTTACCATCTTCGGCAACTCAGTGGCTTCTTTTTGGAACTTGCAGGTGTTGCTTTGAATGAAACCAGTGGCTGTGCCTTTAAGAAAATGCGTTCAAAAGCCTTGTTATTAAAGCCATAAAGAGTAATCATCGATAATCAAAACAAGTTGAGTCACAGTCCATCCTTGGAAACTCGTAAACTTCCTGCATTAACTTTTTTCTTAACGCAGTTGATCAGGCAGTAAAATAGAAAGCACTCATATTGTCTCGATAATATTCGGCTAGGTTGTAGCATAACCTCGCTCACATTAGTTCAATACGGTGAGATAAACGCAGAGAATGTCCAGAATTTAGCATCAACTACAGGAAACACAAAAAGTCCTACGTCACTAATCATTATAAGCCTTAGCTAAGAGGGGCTGTCTCCGTGTTAAATCGAGGAATTATGTTTGTTCAAACCAATCGGCGACTTTCGTGATGCTTTCTCAAGCGATAAATGCGGTAATTGCTGACGGGCCATAATGCCTCATTCGGCCCCCATGATACATCGTGGCGCTTGCCTTGGGGCACGTAGTCAGACCGTAAGAACGAGCCAGTGACGGTTCTCTAATCTACCGAGCATGTATTTTAGAGCGTGCAAGAGGCCGAAGCAAAGCGAGTTTGAACCCAAAGAAAAGGCATCGCTACGGAGACCTTGAAAAATGCATCCAGTTTGAGAAGCATTCAGTTTGAGACGTGTTGATCTTGAAAAATACATCCAGTCTTAGAGGTGCTAATCCTGAAGAATACGCCTGGATACAGAAGTACTGGTTCAAAAGAGATTTAGGCAGGAATCAGACCCCCAAACATGACTCCTCCTGCAGAAGCGATCATCCGTCATGAAACCATGCATTTAGAAATAACATCTCACGCATGAATTTACTCCAGGTTTTTTGAAGCGCAACTTCAATTATTGAAACTTCATTGGTCTTGATGAGCGCAGATCATCAGAAATTGTAAGACTTCTGAGATGTTACACTGACAATCTGCCTTGTCGAAGAAGAGGATCAGGGGCTTTTGTTGCCGCGACAAGGAACTTTGTAAACACCTTCAGCGTATAGCATCATATCCATCACGTAACGATAACCTCTTAGCTGGAAGATCTCTTTCTAACGTAGAGGTAGGAGTAAATTCGGAATGGAAGATACTTTGATCAAAACACCGAGGGGCGATTAGCTACCTTTAACGAGCTTTTGGCGATGCCTATAAAAGCTCGAGACTCTCGCTCCGATGGACTCTTCTTTCTACCAACAAACGCATCATTTCAAACATTTGAACAATCAATCCAAACCCTAACTCACATTTTACGGAAACCATCCTCTTCACGACTCATCCACCAATCCAAAATGAAGCCCACCACTATTGTCTCTATCATCGCCGGGTTCGCCGCTACAGCCAATGCTGGTTGCTACTCTGGCGGTGAGCCGTGGGGAGACAAGGCTACTGCCCTCGCAAGGGCTGAACAGGCTTGCAGAGAGTCGCTGACTGGCACATACGGAGGCTCGGGAGCGGCCAATGGTCATAGACACCGTTGTATTAACGCCAATAACAAGGCTTTGAACTTTGAAATCTGGCATGTCAAGGGAGGTGATCGTAACTTGGCTCTTGCCGAATGCAAGGACGGTCTCCAGAAGGAGGTCAACGGATGCAACACTGGCGGCGACACCACCTATACCAACTGGCGCTACAAGTAAGATATGCTTCTCTCTACTAGTTCAGCACTTAAGAATACTAACAAATTTTGAACAGGGGCGACCCTAACGCTGGAAACTGCTAGAGCACTGGCTCTCACTATGGCCTCAGAGCTTTGTTGAATTGCTTGGCTCTTACTTATTCGGAGGATTTGAGTTTATTAGATAGAAAATCTTTGCTTAGGCTTAGAGATTTTATTTGGATAAAAAATCAACTTCTTCACCTACATGACCGTCATCGAGTCCTCGTTCGTTGGCGACCAAGCGTGATTTGATAATTAACCCGGCGAGATTGCCGACTTGATACATTGAACTTCTCGATTTCAGAGTATCAGCCACATCCATGTAAATTCCAACTAAAAACAATAGAACTCGCGTTACAGGCCGATGTATGTGAACAACCAGAGAATTGAGGCAAGTACATTATACCAAGATGATGAGAACGTAGAGTGGTCCACTGCCTGCTTTGTGGACCAGGCTAACAGTATCAGCCGGCATGGCGATGGTTTCGCGATTCACGAAAAAAGTAGATGATGATACAAGATATTAACCTCGGAATTTCCTATGAGCTGAATAAGAACAAGGTCAAATGCACGGAACAGCTGCCAAAGAGACACCCTCGATGATTCCATCCCATCATGTTCCCCCCACAGTAGCCCAAAGACTAGGTTAAGCTTCATGCAGCTGCAGCCAAAAAATGGCCTTACAGGTAGAGGAGTAAGCAGGTATGACCCTACCTCGCTGGTGCCTTACAAGCTAGCCGCAACACCATATAGGGGGCTACATTGCTGAGCATGCGCTTCATCCTCATTCTCATCTTAAGCAAGGCCAATCGTCCTTGGTAAGAGGGGAGAGGCGCTGGCTGGGGACCAGGAGCCATTATTGCTTCTTTTTCTACGTTGCGGTCTCGGAGATAGGAACCGTGAGGATCCTATGTTAATTTGGTCAACTTTCGTAGTACTGTAATAACAGGAGACTTTCCTTTATATTGTTGTCATACCTGGTTTTCTCGACTTATCTGTAACGCTAAGCTAGGGTGCCAAGGTAGAAAACGCATATCCACTCTACTCATATCCTCAACCAATACACCTCTATTTCTTCTGGTTGTTATCGGATTCTGGGGGACAATTCTCCTGGTCTAGTCTCTGAACGACATCTGCTTCCTGGCTCGGCAGATACTTGAAAATGACGGGCAGAGTTGCGGCAAGAATGGCAGCGGCGCCGAGGACGGCATTGGAAGCCGCAAACCCCTTCAGGTTACGTGGACCCTCAGACGCGGGCCACAGGTAACTCCCGTAGATGTAGCTAGTGTGGCCGAACGAGTTGACAAAGGCGATGGCAATCGAGCGCTTTCTCTCCGGCTTGGACATGACTTCACTAGTCCAGTTGAGAATCAGCGGCACCGTGGTGAACATGCCTCCGATGAGGAAGCACATCATGACGTACTTGACAGTGTTGTTTTGGACGACAATAGCGATGAGGCAGGAGATGGCAGAGAGTGAAAGCAGACCAGTGATGTGCCATCTCCGGTCTCCAGTCTTGTCAGAGGTCCATGACCAGCCGAGCTGGAAAACAGCACCGCACGCCCAGATGGGAACAGTCATCCACTGGGCATTGATGCTACTATATCCAAGACCCTTAAGCATGGTAGGGATGAAGTACGAGATGGTTAGGCCGAGGATGTTGCAGGTATAGAGAGCCAAGAAAAGCCAGGTCTTGGGGTCCTTGAGAGTGACTGCCACAGCCTGGAGCGGGGTCAAATTATCCTCCTCAGGTTGAAAAGTTTCGTCTCGATCGGCTAGGATGCGGACATGGCCGAGGATTCTTTGCTCGGGAGTGAGCATGCGCGAGTTGCGAGGGTAGTCGGGCAGCACGAAATAGAGGCCGAATCCGCAGGCGACGGTAACAACACCCTCAATGAGAAGCAGCCATCTCCAGCCTGGGATTCCACGCGCGCCCTCAAGCCGAGAAATTACGGCTCCCGCCATGATACCACCGAGAGCAGGTGCCACGCAACCGGAAGTGTAGAAGATGCAAAATCGTTTCCCTGCGATGCCAGCATGTAAGCTACATACAAAATGGACTTTTGCATAGTGCGGGATACCGGAACTACTCACCAACTTCCTTTTTGGTGTACCAGCAGGTGAGAAGGAACAGGGCACCAGGGAAGAGACCGGCCTCAATAGCACCGAGGAAAAACCTGCCGGCAAGGAAGGCAGAGGGAGTCTTGCTCTGGGACATTCCGATGATGACACTGCCCCAAATGACACAGATGGTAGGCAAGTAGATGGAGGGTTTAATCTTCATCAAGAGCATATTGGAGGGAACTTCGAAAAGAACGTAGGCGACGAAGAATAGAGACACGAGCAGAGAGTATTCTAATGTCGCACGCTTGTTAGTTTCTATGACCTGATAGATTTTCATGGGTGGTGAAGGCTAGCAGCTCACGGTTTTCGCTGAGTCCGAGATCCTGACTCATGCCGGCAGCATTGGCATTGGCCTTCAGAATTGGATGTCAGCTCTTTTCTTCCACAACTTGTGTACAAAGATCCGTGGTTGGAGGCAAAGAATGACACTCACAATATTGCCTCGGTCAAGGTACGCGAGAATGTACATCCACCAGAGGAGTGGCAACAGAACCATGTCAGCCTTTCTGACAAGTCGCCTCTCCTCGGCCGTGTCTGGGACATAACTCTGGAGGGCTGCGATAATTTCTGCATCCGCCAGTGTCATGTCGTTACCAGCCATCTTGGACTCCTTGATGCTGTAGTTGGATACCCGATCCTGAGCCTTTGACTCCTGATCCTTGGTTCCAGCGGGCTCCATCCTAGAGAGCAGTGTGGGTATGATAGAGTAGAGGTGGCAAGATGAGCACAATTTGACGAGTGTTGCAGAAGTGCTCTGCTGTTGAAGAGCGTTGTAAGAGGGAAATGCTCGACAGGGTCGTCGCGAGTTGATATTATATAGCCCTGGGTCGAGTGGTATGGAAGAAAATAAACGGATCCTAAGTTCCCAGACGACTTTTAATGGCTGCGCAACATGACTAGACGGTGGAGGGTGCTAGGGCTTGGTAGCACTAGTGAGCGAGCGAACCCCAGATATCATGGCCAACCCCAGATCCTGGGTACGAAGCCAATGTGCCACGAGATAAGCCTGGGTCTACGTCTACTAAATCCACTATGCCAAGAGGCCATTATTCTCAAGGAGATAAGCGTGCCCTGTCTATGGAGGACCTTGACGCGTGCTAATGCTGTGTCCATGCAACATGACCAATGAAACCTCTTAATGTATGGCATCAGCAGAAACGCAGTCTAGGAACCGCAACACGAACTGATCCTGCTTCTATTCTACACAAAGAATGCATTTCATCAAATGACAGGAACCGTGCGGGGAAATGATGATGAACTGATCACCGGTTGCTGTCGATGAAAGGTTATCCCTCAGATGCGACTCGTTCCAGTTAGTCTGACCCAGCATGTGGAGCACCGGCACCATCACCGGCACACTTTTTCGTGTGGAAGACGGCACAGTCGCCGGCACCGAGATTGCATGACTCGGGGTGGCTGCCCGGTATGTTGGTGCCGGCCTGCAAAGAGGCCAGACAACTGCTTTAGATACTTGGATAAGCTAGCAGGAGGTCTAACAGATCCAGCTAGGCCAAGTACGCGAATTCGTCAAAGATTTGACGGAGGACGCTTTGGCGACTTGTTATCGTAGCTTGTGGATGCTCTGCACTCTATCCTCATATCCTCATAACTCACTCCAACTTAGCTTTGGCCACGGTGTTGAATACGTCGTAACTTGTACTGCATACACCAACCGTTGTTTATTGCGCCCCTAAATGAGGTAAATCTTCAGTGCTTAACATCGTATTTTGACTCCATCTTCCCCATTTAGAATTAGGTCCTATATTTGTCATGCCAGCAAGCCAATTGCCACCGCATGCCCGTTGAAAGATGCCACTCCGTTTCTTGTTTGCCTAAGATATGATACATTTCTCGTCACCAAACCATCCATCTCTATGCTTTATTATCCAGGTCTACAGTTTAGATGAGCTAGCATTAGACGCAGCTACAATTTGGCGCGCCATTGTAGCGAATGCATCAGCCGTGACATCCATTTTGCCAAAGAGGTCCTCGCAAAGCTCCTGCTCCCAAATAGTGCAGTACGCAGTTTTGAACCTAGTGGTGGAAACTAATTAGCAAGTTTTGTCCTCCGATGAATACCTAAGGTCGCTTTTGAATGCGCAATATAGTTACTCACCCTGCCAGCTTGGCAGCAGTCACGTCCCAATTGTGAGCGGCCGCGAACCACTTCTCATCGTTGCCTAGGCGCTCCAGCATGTGCTTATACACCTTGGGGTCAGGCTTGCCAATCTTGAACGCGTCGCAGGAGATGAAATTCTCCTTGGGCATGTGGATGCCGTTGTGGGTGAAGTAGCCACCAACGCGCTCGACGTCTCCCGCAGTTAGAGCCCAGACAGTAAACCCGTTGTCCCTGAGGATCTGAAAGCACTCGGCGATTCCAGGTCGAGCTTCCAACTTCATGTATTGCTGGAGAATGTATTTCAGATCATCATCATTGGCGAAATCGCGGGGCTTTTGGATACCAGCCATGTACAGCATCCGGTAGAAAATGCTGCTGAAGACATCACGGAATGTGATATAACGGCCGTTCATGCTCAGATATGTGTATTCACGCTCAGTTACCTCGACCCAGAGATAACCGAGCAGGCGAGGCTTGATGCCTTCAGCACGGAGCCTGTCACCAAGGCGTAGATCAAGGGCATCGAACATGGCGTCGTACGACACGCAAGTGCCGACGATGTCAAACACGACATGCTTGTTGGGTGAAGACATGATTAGGCGAAATTCCGAGGGTGGTTATGGCTGAATGGTGACAGAGGGGCTGCGTAGGGCGAACAAGAAATAAATGTCAGATCCTGGCTAGCCCGATATGAGGCCCTCGGCCGTATAAATCGCCAAAGCAGGTTCCTACTTATCGGTGCCGGACCCTACGAGCTAAGCGAGACGACCCTGTCGGCAATCTTGTCGGCCGATCTTCACGCAAGGCGGCAAGAAACGACAAGGGCCGCTGTTTACACCGGCACAACCGGCACATCTCACTGCACCACCCCGCGATTAAACTGGATCAACGCTTTGTAGGATGGCCCTCTGGTTTGGCCGGCACTTCAACAAGGGCCTTACATGCAATACGCTTAATGGAATGGCGTACCGTTGCCCCGCTATCGTCAGATGATCCCTTCTCAGTAGGTACTTGGGATTCCGGAACTCGGAGTTTTGACTCGACAAGCAGCCCAGTTCCGCCACCATACCAAGCCGCCGTTCCCTTAAAATACGAGTTCCAGTTAATTTGGGTTGCTGCCACACAAGCAGTCACTAGTTGAAGACCAACCCGTTTGTGGAGTTTAGTTGTCTTCCTTTCGGTGCCAAGGTCAACAGAATTCATAGCCCGCACTCCAACTTGTGCCCATTCCCTCCATTTCTACGTACCATCAAAGACGCACAGCATCAGTCAATATGGCCGACAAACAAACGAAGGCTGGCAAAATGGCGCCGGTTGACAATCCTGTCACTTCTTTTTGGAACGCAAATCCTCGTCCGCTGGATAATTTTCGAAGCACTAGCGATCTCCCTTCAGATATTGACATTGTCGTCATCGGCTCAGGCATCGCCGGCGTTGGCACTGCCTATCACTTGCTTCAAGACACCTCTTTCAAGGCGTCCATTGCGATCCTAGAGGCCAGAGATCCCTGTTCTGGTGCCACTGGCCGTAATGGCGGACATGTCAAGCCGGATGCATTTCTCAACGTCCCCAGAAATGCCAGGATATATGGTGCCGCAGCGGCAGCGGAGCTGGCAGCGTTCGAGGCCTCTCATGTCTACGCGGTCAAAGACTTGGTCGAGAGAGAAGGCTTGGACTGTGACTTCAATATCACCAGAGCTTTGGATGTCTTCCTAGACCCAGAGCATGCAAAGCAGACAGAGATAGCGTACCGAGAGTTGGTAAAAGCAGGCATCGTCAGCCTCCATGATACGTCGTTCACGCCTAAAAAAGATGCAGAAAGGGTAAATTCTCACTTCTAGATGCCCTTGTTGTTGTTGTTCTATCCTGATCTAGCAGCAGCTAACAGCCATAAAACAGATTTCGGGTGTTAAAGGCGCGCAATGCTGCTTCTCATATACGGCAGCTCATCTGTGGCCATCAAAAATGATCCACCAGCTACTTCAACTGCTGCTTAATAAGGACGTAAAACTATACTCCCACACGCCAGTGTTATCTATTTCGACAAGCCAGGACGAGAATGGCAGGTGGGCTGTAACGACTTCCCGCGGTTTGATCAAGGCTCAAAAGATCATCTACGCTACCAATGGTTACACAGGAGAACTTCTTCCTGAATATTCACGGAGCATCGTTCCCATTAGAGGCATCTGTAGCCATATCAGCAGTACCAAGGGTACAGACACCCCTCATCTAGTCAATACTTACGGTATTCGCTTCGACGCACGCAACAATGACTATCTCATCCCACGACCTGATGGCAGTATTATTGTCGGTGGTGCAAGACAGCGATTTTGGCACAACAAGGACCGATGGTATGGTACCGTGCGAGATGATGAGCTAGTTGACGAGGCTATTTCGTACTTTGACGGCTACATGCAGCGACATTTCCGTGGGTGGGAGGACTCGGGTGCCAAAGCAGACGCGGTCTGGACTGGAAGTAAGTTCCAAGTTGCACCCACTGAACCTTCCGAGATTTGGTGAGAGCCCCACTAACATATTGCTCAGTCATGGGATATAGCGCAGACTTCATGCCTCATGTTGGAGAGATTCCGGAAAAGCCTGGTCAATTCATTATTGCTGGGTTTACTGGCCATGGAATGCCACAGATTCTGCTTTCGACAAAAGGCCTTGCAGCCATGGTTCGTGACGGTGTTTCTTTTGAGAATTCCGGTCTGCCGCGCATCTTCAAGACAACCAAGGCTAGAATATCTACGAAGCGAAGTCTCATGGAGGAGAACCTAGAACCACTGTGGAGGACTGGACGAGAGTCGAAGCTTTAGAAACAATCAGAGAATGGCGAGATGGACCTATTGATTTGTACTAGGGTTTATACCCTTCCATCACTAGGAAAAATGGATACATGACCTATTTTGAGCTCGAATTAGGGCTGGAATGTTGTATTATCAACGATTCGGAGACCGAAAGGGGCCCCAAGGTTAGCCCCCAGCGCCTGAATACCTCTGCCTGCCCATGGACAGTTACCTTCGCGATCACTTGACAAGTGATGGATGCAAGAATATTTGATGTTTGGCTTAATGCCAGCATCAGGAATGAAAAGGATGTCAGGCTTAATGTTCAATTCACACATTACATTGGGGGTCGGTGGTGTGTCATTTTCGGTGTCGGTTTATCCTCGCAGCTCGTGGGCACTTAAGCCATCACTGTTTGAATAATTTACACGTTCATCAGCCAGATACGTTGTAGCCTCTCGTGACCTGTTCCCCTTAGCTGAGCCCGACACGATATTACGGGAGAAGAGATAGGTTCGTTTGCCTTGATAAAGCCTTCTGTAAACCATCTACTCCTAGTAGTATGTTCACAGAGAATATGCTAAGCTCCATATAAAATAACAGTAAATAAGTGCATTTTGGCATGAGTATGACTGGCCAGCTAACGTAATGGCTTCATCTCTTCGTGGTATCAGACCCACACCACCGTTACGACCGGCACCATCTTCACCAAACCGGCACCGAAACCGGCACAAACTCGACTCAAAACCGGCACAGTCACCACATAACCGACGCCAGTCGTTATCTCCATCATACACCTCATGCAACCTGCAACAGCTGGACCAGCCCGGTATTGACTACTGCCGTGTTTGCGATGTCGGGAACCCCAGAGACTGGCACAACCCCTGATGACCGGCCTACTCATGCGTCACCCCAGCTAGAGCGCCAAGAGGCAGCCATTGCAGCCGAGCGGAAAAGAAGAAAGACGCGGGCGTAAGTTTTGGACATAATGACATATGACCTTGACAAGGACCACTAACAAGCATTGCAGCTGCGACGGCTGTCGCCGGCTCAAGGAAAAGTGCAACGGCGGAACTCCTTGTGCTAGGTGCATTAAGGCGGATCGACAATGCATCTTCACAGACGCCTACAGGAGGACGAGGGCACGGCCCACAGTGCAGAAGCCAAGCATCCCAGCCGATCCTATTGACCCAAAATCGTTTTTCGATGTCGATAGGATCAGAAACCTTGAAACCATTGTCAAGCACTATACAAGTGTTCAGGAGTGTAGCCCAGCTACGCTTGAAGAACTAGTATCTGGCCTGGGATCAGACAAGGAAAGCGTAGAACCCTCACCGTGTCTCGAGAATCTGCGAAACACCGAGGACAGTTCTGGTGATGCTAGAACGAAGTACCCAGCTTCTCTACCAGGTACGCCGTATTGGGCCACGAAAAAAATGTTGACTGCCGCTAACGTCTACTCCGCAGCCTACGAAGAGTTCTCCCATCTGGATTTCACCCATCAGATTCAGCAAAAATTAGCTCCTGACTTGGAGAGTCTTAATGTTGTATGGCTCTTGATTGCATCCTTAGTTTGTTGTTGGACATAACTAATAATGTGAGCTACAGAGTACAACAATCAATGTGGCGGCAGCCGAGCCGTTATTATCACGAACCTTTGTTGTCCAAGATGCAGCATCTCTGTTCCCACCTGCGGAAGTTGCCACGATCTTGCTTGATATCTTTTTCAACATCTCCCAAACGAACTACTTCTATGTCGACGAGCGTATCCAGTACCGAATCTCCGAATTCTACACCCAGATGACCCCTCTCACGATTGCTGACGCGCCGTGGGTGTGTACCGCACTCATGGTGTTCTGCGTGAGCACCCAGTTTGCACACCTGGCCCAGAAGAACAAAGGAAGATATGCAAATGCTGAAGAAGTCAATGTACCATCTGCAATAGATGATGCGTTTGCCTTGTCTTTCTACCGAAAAGCAACATCCATGATACCTGATCTCCTCGCACTTGGATGCCCACAGAGTGTACAAGCCTTTATACTGATGGGCGTGTATTCCCTTCCACTAGACCCCTCTGGCTTGGCAAGCAGATATTATGCTATCGCTATCAAGATTGCAATACATAATAATATGCACTTGAAGGTTTCTGGGGGGGCCAAGACATATGATCAGGAGGTTCGCAACCGAATTTGGTGGACTGTGTATACACTAGACAGGTAGGCAAACCCACCAGCCCCATATACTCTCCGATATATCTTCGGCATTTGGAGACACTATGATGTCGGCATACACATTTTCAATACATGAAAAGCTAATCGCGGACAGGCGTGTTTGTATTCTGCATGGTCGGCCGGCATCGATCCAGCGATCAGATATCAATGCCGATCTCCCATCAAATTGCATTGAACCACAGTCAGCCAAGAGAGTCAACACATATCATAACATGATGGCTCAAAAGAGCCTAACCGAGATCATGGAGGATGCGCGTGATGCTATGTAGGTTCTGAATTCTCTTGTTAAATTACGCAGCTAACTCTACAGCTTAATGATTAAAAAATCCAAAAAGCCCAAGCTCAGGGACGCAGCCAAGAAGGCCTTGAAGATAAATCAAACATTGAAGAGCTGGTGGGAAGGGTTGCCCCAAGTGACCTTTTGTACAGACCTGACACCGGGGGAGCCACTTTTCCGATCAAACATACACCTCGCACTCACATATCACCTTACTCATATCTTCATCGGCCGCTCTTTCATCTTCGACAGCTCGGACTTTGAACCTGATGATTTGTATGAATGGGTCAATACCCGCAACACGCTGATACAAGACTGTCTCAAAAGCGCAGTCAGATCCATTCAGCTTTGTCAAACATTGAATGATGAGTTTGGGCTTTCCAAGTCTTCGTATACCGAATTCACATCTTGCTGCGCAGCAGTAATGACCTTGGTAGCTCAACGCATTACCACGGAGACCATAGAGTTCAATGACATCTGCGATCAGGGCCTTGTATTGCTGAAGATGATGTCTGGTGGCGTTTTCACCAAGAGCTCTGAGAAGCGAGGCTTAGAGATTCTGGAAATGGCACTTGTCAAGCTGAGTATGAGTCAAGGTGATAGTCCTTTCTTGGGTGGTGCAGGCTACGATGAGTTTCGAAACTGGGTTACGCTTCAGGCAGGTCCTGGGCAGGTGCTAAGACCGCAGCATGTCTCGCCCGTGATGGAATGGACATATAACGGCAGCCCAGGGGAAGCATCATCTCAGCACGATGGCCTGAGCTTGATGCCGGATTTCATCCCCACAACGTTTGCAGACTTGGCCTCCCTCCCAGGTCTGGAAAACTATTTTCAGTACTCCATGGGGTAGAGTAAGAGAATATGGATTCGTGAGAACTTGCCAAACCGCTCATCATGATTCTTTTTCGTATCGCGCTTTACTCTGTTGGGTGACAGGTATCAGGAATAGAAAAGATGTTTATATCCACAAAGAGAGGCGCCAAAATTTATTCCACTTCATTGAAACCCGAGCAAAGGACCAGATATTTCCATCAACTTTCTCAAAACTTCTTGCTGTCTCACGATGAACCAATGGTAAGAGGGAAACACTGGCCCTTTTGAAATTTTATGAAATGTCACTTTGCTCACCTCTAGTAGGTAGCACCCTACCTACTAAAGCACGCCCCAATGCTAAATTAAGTGGTCGGTATACCCCCAAAATCACTGACAAAAGAAACGCAAATCAGTCGTTACAACCATCCACCATGTGTATGCCCAGGGCGCCTTAGTGCAAAGACTACCAGCATATGCTTACGCTCCTTTTCTCCGGGAGACCCAAAATGGGTCATAACCCCATCTGTTAGGATTTCAAGATTCAGAAAGGTGTTAAACAAAAGGGCAATAGCATCATAGACATCAGAGTCAAAAAAGGGATGTTGGTTTGGGTTCTTGCCCAACCACTCCGTGAAGACCTCGAATGATACCTCCGCCGTATTATTTCGCAGCTTAAATTGAGCGACCTCGAGGTATTCGATAAGAGTTGTGATCTCCTCATCAAACTTTATGGCATGCTGAAGAAGCAAGACACAGAGGTCAAGCAGCGGAACCAACGCCCCAGAGGATGAAATGACGAGATCCGATACTTCTGGGATAGCAACCGTAGAAGAAATGCGAGCAGCGATTGGCGCCAACTTGGCACGATCAAGGATGGGCGTTAGAATTTTCTCGACTGGCTGGACCGTGTTTAGGATGTCGATTACATCATTGAGAGGCGGATATGTTGCAGTCTCCTCTTCTGTTGAACGAACGGTAGCAAAGGCTCTAAAGATGTATTCGAGGACCAGCTGGTCAGTCCTCACGACATGCGCATCCTCTTCATCCCAATTCACAAACAGCGTGCTATGTCTACCAGAGAGGAAGGCGACTGCGCGGACCAACGCAGGGAACGTCAGAGTAGTCGGCATATTCGATGCGGACCTGATAAATGGCCATTGAGCGAAGTATGTAGTGAGCATCCAGAGAGAGGGTATGGCGGCTACTAAGTGAGCTCGGCACTTCACGTCAGGAGGCATCCGCATCAGGAGGAAGGACTCAAATGAGTGCACGTCCCAATCTATATTGACATGAAAATATGAGTTAGAATCGAAACCTCATCGTAGTTGAATTGCGGTGTGTTATCTTGAATACGAACAATGATCATCCTTCGCGTAGGAAAGAAATGAGGTTTTTAAAGCCCGGGCTTCTACTGAATTAAATGTACATAAGCGCCTGGAATTTCCACAAAGCAGGTAATCAGCGAACTCAGCAAGAATTGAGTCTACATAAGAACAATGTATGGTCAGCATAAACCAGAAGGACAAGCGAATATTTCTAAAGGAATAGCACGCGCACTATCCTCCCCAGAGGGAGGGGCCCTCTTTCAGAATTTCTGCCGAAAAGGGGGCCCTTACCGCTTGTACAAGCTTCTTGCCATTTTTCTCGCGCGTCCAAAAAGCCACTAGTTGCGTGCGAGGGTCGACGGCCTAGAATTTGAAGTAAAATTCCCTTGACAACATATGAGAACGACATAGCTAGGACTTGATCGACTCGAGGTAGCTGTTAGGGGTTTGGAGAACTTGACTGCCTCGCCTGCTCCGCCTTAATAAATGCGGGAATACTTATGGCAAGGACGGCTTACTTTCAGTGCCAAGGACATTAGCCTTAGAATATGGGAAGATTTTCGTCATGTCGTTTGTTGGTAAGCGAGGATGTGCTTAATTATGCCGCATAAGCCATGAAATTTGCAGATGCTGTTGGTAAGCCTGCAGAAATGCTGCCAATTATATCTAATAAGTTGATCCACTTTTGTGGGCTCAAGATGCAGTTGGTAGGTACTTTAAGGGAACTAACTGTCGAACATATGTCGACGGTATTTGGAGTAGAATCAAAGCCTGAGGAAATGTCGCAAGACCAGTGTTCTGGGAAAGGTAGTTCCACAAAGACTCGCAGCAGCCATATATATTTGCATCACTTGTTTGAAATTTGCATTTAGCCTGCCCGCAAAAGATTCCTCAACACATGGTTGCTTATAATCCGGCAACCCAACCCAACCTAACCCCTCTCTTTCTTCATTGGTTTTTCTCTCTCTCCTTTCATTTTCTTTTTGTATTATAGATTCTGTTTGTATGCCATAATTCAGAATTGATTTTTCTAGCATTCCACATATGAATTTCGTGCTCTTCCAATTTGCTAGCTACAAATATCCTCATCTAACGCTGACATTGCAGGCAATAAGCTTCTTTGGAACGAACCTCGAGTGTTAGGTTCGATTTACTCTCAAAGTCATATTAATCGTGTTAGGATGTTGGGTCAGGCATCTTCTATTGTTATTGTTAACTTTATACTCCAACTCTTCCGTTTTACTCTCAAAGTCATACGAGTAAGTACCTATGTAGTTGCTAAGCTGAGGTGAACGGATGAGAGAACTGAAAGCAATACAATACAATACAAGCTCACAAGAAGTGGGATGGTTTAAAATATATGCATAAGCTATACGTAGATACATCTATTACCCAGCCCCCAAATAATAATACTACTCATTCATTCCTCTAGCCTAGAATAATATAAAAGACTAGAGCTTATCCCATTACCCAGATATATTTGAAACCAGCCTTTTCTAGACATGCGTCTTTACTACTCAAACATCCAAAGAAGATTCATGACCTCGTGAGATCTGTAGATGAGGAACAACATCATCATAAAACAAAAACACATACAACCAGAGCAGCAGCTGTTTGATTTACACCAGCCTTGAGCTCGGACCAACGAGACAGGTCATTCACACCCTCACATTACTCAATAGATGGGTTTGAGTCCATGATATAACTTGGAAATAACAAATCAAACTGCATGGCATCTTGGTCGACAAAATCAATGCCCGCCAGTGCGTCATCATTTCCAGACATGTGAGGCCACGATCCAAGCGTAGGTTCGCCTACAAGAGATAGGCCAGGCGAGAGCTCCTGATACTGGATCGTGTCCTGCTGCTGGCTGTCTGTATATATGGGATTTATATCCGTGAAGCCGCCCTCACCCTGTCCAGTCAAGTTACTGAAATGCGATTCCTCGACATTTCCGGTTGGGGATGTCTCTGGACGTCCTACAGGAGGTGGCGAATTCTCTACTGCCATTGAGACGGGAGAAATAAGGGGTGGCGGGATACTAGGCGCCCCGTTGCTGGGTGTACCCGCGTACCTCTCTCGCCACTGCCAGAGTCCGTCGTGGGCAATGCTAGCAAAGGAGCGTGACTTGACTGAGAGACGCGGCGGTGTGTCCGGCGAATCATCGAAGAGATCTTTGTGTATCACCCACAACTGTGACAAGATTGTCGTGGTGCGGCCAGCCATGTCGTTATCCTCCACCGAGGATTGCTTGAAGAACGGTATGCACGCGCTAAAGGCGGCCTTGCCCACCCTTTGATCGACAAACTGGCCGTAACTGGAGTGCAGTACTTTTGATATGAAGACGGCCGCAGAAAGACAGACCCTCAGAGTCATGAATGGAGCGTAGCGTAGTGGAAAGCCATCTTTCTCTCCTTGTCGAAGCGTATCAATATATTGAACACCCAAGTCAAACGCTCTCAAGACAGCAAGCCGCCGGTCAACTGAATCTTCATCGTCAAATAAAGAATACGACTTGAGCTGAAAAGTTGCCGAGAGAAAATGAATTGATGCCGACCCTATCCATATCAGCTTTAGGTAAGACCCAATAGTATTGGAAGTCTACTAACGAGATTGGAAACCACCCAGCCTGGTCTCGAGCTCCCTCAATTCGGGTTCATGGTCGTTAATTAAAGAGATTTTGTAAGTGCTAATGTTTCCAAATGCTACGTGTATCTTGTCGCAGAACAGCTGGGTTACAATGGCCATGTGCAGCGACTCCGGCAGCTCATAGGGATTCGAGCCGATTGAGGCTTTCTCGACGGTATGATCATTTGCAAGGGCGGGCAGGTGGCCATTGCCTATCGATGCACTACACGAGATCAATGAGTATCAAACTATCAAACAAAGAAGAGGCAAGGGTGAAAAAATTCCCGACTCACCCTTCGATGGCGAGATAGATGGAGCACCAACACCGAACAGCCCGTAAAAACTCTGGTCTGCCGAGTGTTGACCGGGTTCTGGAATACAGTTCGAGAATATCAGGTCGATGAAGCCCGACATGCATTGCTGCCGATTGAAGGATCCCCGACAATACGAAAGTAGTGTCCTCGGGCATAGTAGACACAGGGAAAGCCCAGAGACAGAGTATTGCCATGGCTTGCAGCGACGGCAGCGTATGGGGGGTGGCTGGGATTGTGGACCAGAGCAGCCTTCTGACGGCGGGTAAGAGGGACAGCAATAGTGAAAAGTCTGCAGCGTCATGGCGGGCGGCTGTGACGATAATAGTCCAGAAGAGTAGTGGCGAGGAGTCGTAGATGGAATCTGGTGAGACAGAGAACGAGAGGATGGGGAAGATTGGGTGATAGGAGGTGTAAAATCTATCCCACTGGTTAGTCAATGTTCCAAGAGAGAATCTTGGGAGCAGTGCATTTCAAAATAAGACTCAATTTCATCTGGGGTAAGTTCGATAGACTCAAGGCTTCGTGAGCTCAAGGGTCCATGTGTGGGCTGTGCTGATAGTTTGCCATGATCAGAGGCGGTGGCGTTACTATGAGAGCGTTCTCTCTCCCGAAGTCGATCAGAGTCTAAGCTATCGCCCGGGAGGGGCCTCTGACAGCCATCTAGGAGTTGCTGGTTCCCGGCACTTGTTGAGTTTACTGCTGTCCTTCGTTGTGGTAGTGATGAAGATACAGGAACGGCAGTCAGTGTAGCACCATTAGAGGGCAGCGCACTAAAGGTTTTGAGAATATTGACTTGATCAGCAATATCACTAAGAGTCCTAGAAAGCAAAGTCAGGAATAATAGAGGTGATATGATGCGGGGGCAGAGCTGTTATTACGCCTTCTTGCTAACTCGCCTGAATTTGTTGTCAAATACACATGGCCGCCTAAGCTCGCTGCAGCGTTGGCATGGCTGAAGTCCGCCGACTGAGCCTTCACACCGCAACTGTAGATTTTCCGTCAAACCTATATCGAGCAAAGTGCATAAGATCGATCGAAACAGGGATCTTGGAGTATCGGCATACCTTAGACTGCCGACAATGCTGGCAGGCGATTCGTACGCGAGTGGTCACGCGGCTTCCTCCCTTGTGTCTCTCAAGCCTTTGAGCTATGCTGCCTTGTTGGTCTTCCAATGCAGTCCTAGCTCTAGGGCTAGATGTACCATGACCTGGCGGTCGGGGGGCGAGGACCGGGTGATGAGTTTTGAAAACGGTTTCCGGCTCACCAGGAGCCATGACCAGAAGGAGCCTAGTGTTTGCGCGCTGGGCAGAAACTATTGGGCCTGGATCTCCTGCGAGTGATTGGGAACTTTCACATACGTGTAGGACGCCGACGTGAAGATGAGATTGGAATGAAAGCGAGTCTAGGTGATTGCCGTAATTACGAAATGTAGGAGTTATGTGTAAGCGGGATGGTCTTGCATGAGTGGGGATTGACCCCATAAAAACGATTGGCGCTCGGATGCATTGCGGGAAGTCTCAAGCTACAAATGTGGGGTTAACTCAAGCCTGAGGCATCAAGTCATCCAATGATGATGTTACACTCACCTACCCTATACACGAAATTGATATTCCAAAGTATTGCTACTCATTCATCCAGATAGATATGCCAAATGGTGAGGGTCTTTAAAGATTCTTATAATTTTCAAGCTGAGTAGAATCCTATCAGGAGTCTGGAATACCTTATGCTCGAGGGAACAACGATTGTCACTGATTGTTTTTGCCTCAAGTTACGAAAAGATGGTCTGTCTCCCCGGCAAAACAGAGAGGCTTCACACGTGATACTTTGTATGATAAGCATGGAATGAGTAGATGAACAATTGAAAATAACCACGAGAAGCCTACTTTAATAAATACGAATTTTTGGTATCAGTTGCGTTTTGAGCAGGGAGCCCCAAGTTGTCGTAAATCGCTGCCGTTTGCTCCGGTTAAACTATCTGTTCATTTATTCGTTCAAGGAGGTAGAGTTCATTTGACTATGAATTTCAAGCACTGCTGTATCTGTCTCACCTACCACTGCATTGCCTCGGAAGATGCGTCCCGTTCCAACACCCCTGAGACAGTATGAGCTGGCATCTTTTGACCCGTCATTGTCTCCAACACATTCTTCCCCCACAGACGGAATGCGTTGGTCATGCCACCTATCTTAACTAGTTGCCACTCTAGGTCACTCAACTGAAATGTAAATTCTTGGCCAGCGACGAGGACTTTGCGACGCTCCATGGTAATCACTATCTGTTCGCCATCTTGAGCGAGTTCGTGGAACCTTCCATCTGTGATGACGAAGCCGAGCATACCAAGATTTGGCTGGTTCCGACCGTAGATGAACGCAAATGACTTTGCAATCACGGCTTGCACGCCCGCTGCTTGCAACGCGGCCACGGCATTCTCCCTCGAGCTTCCCACGCCGAATGCCTTACCGGCGACGACGATACTGCGACCGTCCTTGACACGCTGTGCGAACCCGGGATGCGTGTATTTTAGGCAAGCGTTTCCCAGTGCCTCCTTGGTCACTTCGGGCCCGAGTACTTCCGCAGGGGCGAGGGCGTCAGTGTCAATAAAATCTTCGAGTGTGTGCACCTTGCCGCTAATGATGGTACCATGAGCATCCCCTAGATCCGCGTCGGATTCCTGGGATGTGGGAGATATGGAAGCCTCAACGTCCTTGGATTTAGTCCGCCTGGCCTCGGAAGCAGGGTGGACATATGTGATGCTCTGAGAAGGAGTTGTCTTGATCCCTAGCAACTGCTTGAGCTCTTTTAAATCTACCTTGTCCAGTAATTCTTTAGAATCAGTCGTCTGCATGGAGAAACTACTTGCCGCCACCGTCACGGCAGACGTTATACTGCCGATAGCACCTAATTTACCGTCAATATCCTGAAAATGTCGAACTAGAGAGGTGCAAAAATGTTCTTGAGTACTTACCAGGACCCATGCGGTTCTCAAAGTTGCGATTCTGACTGCTTAGCCAGACCTCGCCATTTCCAGCCTTGTCTGCGCCCATCCCGACACAGTAGCTGAATCCTGGAACACCAATCTCAAAGCCGGCTTGCTCGTATATCTGCAGTAGCCCCTTTGCTTTTAGGTGAGATAGGATTGGTCGCGACCCGGGGCTCACCTTGCGCTTTCCGTGAGACACAGGCCTCAGTCCCTTCTCCAAACCAGCCCTCAAAACCAAAGCGGCAAGGACGAGATCCTCCTCTGCCGTCGTACAGGCACCAATGAAGCACCCGTCCAGCTTGGTGCCGGCCACATCGGCAACTGG
The DNA here is from genome assembly GCA_902141235.2 of Clonostachys solani. Lineage (NCBI taxonomy): Eukaryota > Fungi > Ascomycota > Sordariomycetes > Hypocreales > Bionectriaceae > Clonostachys > Clonostachys solani. The sequence continues at coordinate 1,738,981 of CABFOC020000003.1, forward strand.
TACGACGTCGTCAGGACTAGGGTACCGGGCGACAAAGGATTCTACCTTGTCGAGGTCTATAATATGAGTCTCAGCGTACTCGGCATCCTCGTCAGGCTGATAGTACGTTGAGTGTTTCCTGTACTTTGGGTGCTTTCTGCGATTGATAAAGTCCGTTGTGGTCGCGTCAGGTACAAATATGCCGGAAACGCCGCCGAATTCCTGATCATGTCAGCTTTGTAGACCGAGACAACGACGAAGAATAAGTCTCAGTCAGAATACATACAGTAGTCATGTTGGCTATGGCAAAGCGTGCATCACACGATAGGTGTTTGACTCCAGGTCCTGTGTACTCGACCACGCGATCTGCTGCCACAGTGTTGCGCTTCAGCTCCTTGAGAACGTACAAGATCACATCCTTGCCTCCCAAGCCTGGCTTCGGCTGATTGATAAATCGGATCTCGACCGTCTCGGGGATCTTAAACCAGGTTTGCCCGAGTACCAGCGGCATGGTCACATCGGTCACTCCCAGGCCGATCGCCAGCGCGGACACCGAGCCGGCGGAGCATGTGTGCGAATCAGAGCCGATGATGAGCATGCCCGGCTGCGCCCGCTCGCGGCAGAACTCGGTATGCATGATGGTGTAGTTCATTCCTTGGTATTCGGTCATCTTGAACACTTTCCGGGCCTTTTCACTCGCCTCCACAAGCGGCTTGATCTTGGGGTGGTCCATGACTCTGGGATCAACGACGTGGTCTCCTGCTAGCCAGATTCGGTCATTTCGAAAGACGCCTGGCTTCCCAAAGTCATCGTAGGTTGACGCCATCCCGGCCCATGACAGCTCAGAGGCAATGACCCAGTCGATGTCTACACGGATGACGTCCCCCGGCTTGACTTCCCCATTCCTCTCCACGTCATGAGATGCAAATATCTTCTCAGACAAGGTCATTCCCCTGCGGCCAGTAGGGCGACACGACAATGGTGCAGTAGGCTCTCTGGACCGGTCAACGGAGTTCAATGCCTCTAAGTAGGCCGAGGCGAAGAAGATAACCTCTGCCGTTTCGTCTCGGCTCAGGGGCTGATCAAGATCCAGACCCAGACCTCCAAAGTCGGTCGAGTCGAGACAGTGCCTCACGAGATCGCGGAAAGCCTCCGCTTCCCTGGGTTGCCCATGCTGCTCAAGAGAAGTTGCTAACTCGCGAATTTGCTGCAAAAGGTTTGGGCGTAGAGTTTTCGCTACATTTGCTTGTCAGACGTATATCCTTTCGTATAGTATATGACGAAGTAGTTGCCAAACTCACACAAGTCTAATGTCGCGGGAAGGCGAACTTGACGAGATTCTCGAAGAAATCCTAATAATTCTGCCATATCATCGTTCTGGCTAGCTAGAAGGGCCGGCATGATGATATTAAACGTGAAGAAATTGCAGAAATAGCCTCTGATTTAGACCAAATGATAGCCCTATGTTACTCTAGACCATCAGTACACCTTGTATTCTTTAGAAGCGGACACGAGATTTATCATTCTCGGAAATGACACTGCTTTTCTATCTACAAAAGATTTTAGGCCGGGTATGATCCACTTGCTTTCATACTGCCTTCAGTTTATTCGCCAGCTTGAGTATCGTCAGTAGGTTCGACGGATCGCAAGATTGTAGGTCTCGGTGCCGTTTCGGCTAACTTTATACGACGATCCCCCACATGGTTTAGCAATGGCATTTGGAATTCATGAGAGCCGATTGGACAAAACAGTTATCCTTCCGAGCTTATCCGGCCGGGGTTATCCGTCCGCGCCGACCCAATCGGAGGGCTTCATCTCAGAACCAATCAACATCTAAGGACTCGTATACGGTCTGCATTCAACGGCGCCGCTTCTCGACGTTCGGGGGAAAACACAAGCCTGGATTCAAAGTTCAGTAAAGCTACAAATTAAAATAAGGGACAAACGAGAAACTAATACACAAAATACAATGACTGAAATGAAGACACCAAAGACTGCTGCACAGCGTTTGAGAGAACTCATTGCTGACAAGAGCAAGATTGTCAACTGTCCAGGCGTCTACGATGGGCTCACGGCTCGTCTTGCTCTCAGGGAGGGATTTGACTGTCTTTACATGGTTAGTGAATTATTTCCATGAGTGTTGTCTAAACACCACTCTATTCCAATTTGCTAATCCTTTTTGGCCTTCACAAAGACCGGAGCAGGCACAACAGCGTCAAAGCTTGGCATGCCTGATCTGGGACTGGCGACATTCAATGACATGCTGGAAAATGCTGCCATGATTGCATCGCTTGATCGGAAAACTCCGTTGATTGCGGATGCCGATACTGGATATGGTGGTCCTGTCATGGTGGCGAGGACGGTGCGAGCATACATCACTGCTGGCGTCGCGGGTCTTCACCTGGAAGACCAAGTCATCACAAAGCGCTGCGGCCACTTGAGCGGCAAAGAACTAGTGGATCAGGATACATATATATCCAGAATCAGAGCTGCCGCCATGGCTAGAGATGAGATGAGAGCTGCGACGGGTGGCGATATTGTCATTATTGCTCGGACTGACGCCCTCCAGAGCCTGGGTTATGATCAAGCAATCCAGCGTCTTCGCCTGGCGGTAGAGGCAGGCGCCGATGTTGCATTTCTAGAAGGACCTACATCAGTCGAACAGTGCCGACAGGTGTGCCAAGACTTTGCTGATGTCCCGGTTTTGCTGAACATGGTCTCTGGAGGTGTGACCCCGAACTTGAGCGTGAGCGAGGCCCAAGAGATGGGCTTCCAACTCATCATTCATCCGGGTCTCGCTCTCTTCCCAGTTTTGGAAGGTGTTGAAAATGCTTTTCGAGGACTCAAGGCAACGGGGAAGGTTCAGGTGAGCGAGGCCCAAGCTAAAGAAGGTGTCAAAAGGCTCTTCAATGCAGTTGGCCTTGGGGATTGCATAGAGTTTGATGCAAAAGCTGGAGGAATCTCCTAAAAGAATGTCTAGCCAGGCTCGCCCATCAATCAGATAATAAAGGAAGACAACATGATGTAGCAAATAACTGAAACTTAGATGAGATGATCAATATACAGTCTCTATTTAGTCCAAATGAGCTCCTAAATTCACTTTTAGATGCATTGTTGGCCCTATATACGCATCTCATAATGGCTGAAGTGCTAGGCCATCGTGTATGCTCTTTATTCCCTCCCTGAATGAGTTGATTTGGATCTTCTTTGTGGAGGAAGTCAGGGCAACCTACTACTGGATATGAAGATGAACTCAAATTAGATGAATGTATGTGTTTATATCACTATGTTGGCGTAAAGCTATATAATGAAGAGGCATAAGATATATATGTGTGTCTCTGTGTGTGTGTCAATATTTGTCTTTTTATTTGTCGTGAACTTGGTTGCGAGCTAGACGCTAATATTGGTTTAATGTGCACCCATACCTCCCAATTCTGCCAAGAGAACCAATATTCATGCCCTGGAAAGCTCTAGCAAGCATTTACCTCCCTTTGGAATGAGTACAAAATGATCTGTCATTTCCATATCATTGTCGGTGGTCGGGCTACCAATCTTGACATTATATCTTCTTGCCACGGTGGCAGCGGCACACTTGAGCTCCATTGTAGCCAGCCTCCTTCCAAGGCAAGCCCGTGCCCCCTTACCAAAGACCAAGATCTGCTCGCGCATCATATCAGCGTTGCCATTCTTCTCCCCATCAAGCCACCGTTGCGGGTTGAAGCGATCTGGATCTTCAAAGATGGTAGGCTCTCTCTGAGAACTCATAGCTTGGCATGAAATAATAACCTATTCATTGTTAGTTTACGTTGAGAAAACGTTGATGACTGGTTGGCCAATTTCCATTGACCCGGAGGAGACGAAAGACCAAGTTTGACATACCCTACCAGGAAGAGCCACGCCGTCCACGACCGCCCCCTCTTCCGGAGTGAATCGTGGCAGTCCACCCGGACCGGCTGGTCGTACTCGAAGTATCTCTTGAATCACTGCATCCAGTACGGGGAACTCTGAAATTTCATGATAGCTGAAGGTATCTTGCCCTTGAAGGGCTTCATTGATCTCCTCGCGAAGCCTCAAAATCCATTCAGGATGGCGAGCGAGTTCCCAGAAGAGATATGTGAGTGTAGTACCTGTGGTATCGGTGCCCGCAAACATCAAGTTTGTGAGCTCCTGAACGATTCCATCGTCAGTCACATGGAATGGTAGAATCTCCCCTTTCTTCTGAAGTTCCTTTTGCTCGTTCACCATTCTTGCAATAAGATCATGGTGGTCCGAAGGATTATGGGTCGCAAGATATTTCTGGTAGGCATCGCTGCAGTACTAATTGATAATGTTAGCCATAAATCACATAGTCGGACGATTGACTCTATTCGGTAGATACCTTTTTGAATTTTGGTGCAGCTTGAAGGAATGATTGGATAGACTTCAGTGGGACATACTCGAGGATTGCAGTTGTAAGCGGGAACATCCACTTGGTCCAAAGAACCGGGAAAACCTCATCAATATGATTGAGTAACTCTGGAAGCGTTTCGTTCTCCAATCCACCAAAGCTATCATCGGCAAATCCCTCCCCTACAGACAATTCAGGGTCAGCTCAATGTCGCGAGACAGAGCAAGAAATGAAGTAGGCTCTTACCGACTACACCAAGTGCCAGCATACGAAACCACGGCAGAACATCGAGAGGCTGGTCTACCCTCTTATCGAAGCTCTTTACCAACAGATCCAATTGCCGATGGACTATTGGTTCAATCTCAGAGATGGAAGTGGAACTGAAGCTGGGGACGATACGCTTCTTCATTCCACGATACTCATCCCTATTGCGCGTCGTGAAAGTGCTTCTGAACCCCAAGGAATCGTAAACAGGCGCCTTGAGGTATTTGGAGTTGGCTCCATATATCTCCTTGAGGGCCGCAGGTGAGGCGAAGCAGACCTCGCTGGGGCCAACGCGTACAGCTGGACCATAACTCTTGTGTAGCCGGTGAACTGTAGCGCTTCGCTGACCTGAGAGATCAATATATAGCATCCATGCCCCCGTGAACTTGGCTATGAAAGGTCCGGGAACCCGTTTCAGAGGGTCTGTGAGATATGTGTACTAGGATACGTTAGCATATGCCGATCAAAGTATCAAGTCAATCAAAAGCAACTTACAAGCCCAGAAAGAACCAGCCCAGGCGCTACGATGTGAGTCAGAACCCAGAGCCAACTAATCTTGGCTGAACTTGAGGCCAATAAATCCATTTCTTTCACGTCGTGGGACGGATGCTTTCCCTAGTGGGTGTTGAAGATGTTAGAGTTGCTGGTGTTGAAAATGGGCAGTGCTCTTGGGCCTCTAATGCTTCAAACGTTCTTGTCTGGGAAGGCTTACTTATGTTTTCTTTCACCACCGAATGCTTTTCCCCATGGGGAATATCCTGGTCCGCTAGTTTCTAGTCTGAGTCTTAATTATGTGTCCTGGTTCTTGACCAATTATATCACGGGAGTTCTCTTAGAGCGAACGAGCGCCGAGAAATTGACGAATCGGGTTTCGTAATTTTCTTCATCCGATTGGCCAGGTTCGTCAACCACCACTGCACGACCTAACCCTGGTCTGAAGGGCAACTACATGACTCTGCATCCTTGTCAGCCGGACCGATTTCGCCTGTGATCTAGTGGCCGCCGTTCTGATGTTCTCCGCATCGAGTGAAAGAGAGGGGCATTCTCCGAGTCCCCCAGCTGGGGTTGATATTTCTTTGTAATCATGGTCATGGGGTCGTCGTCGTCGTGATATTTATCAGATCGAGCAGACCGTCTCCAAACACAACGATCGACTTCAACAAACCTCATCACCATTGAAAATTATCAACCCTGCCTAATCATGACCAAGATCAACGAGTTTGGTGCCCCACAGTACCTCCCCAAGAATCTGGGGCTCTACTACGGTGGTGCATTCCAGGAGCCCAAGGATGGCCACTATCAAGAGATTATCAGCCCCATCAATAACAAGGCCATCGCCAAAGTCGCTTTCGCGGGCAAGGTCGATACCATTAAGGCCCTTGAGGCTGCTGAGGAGGCGCGAGAGGGCTGGGCGGCCGTCTCGACCTTGGAACGATGCAGCATTCTGCGCAAGGCGGCGCAAGTTGTACGTGACCATGCCGAGGAGCTCGCCGCTCTCGATGCATGGAATATTGGAAGCCCCATCTCCATCATGCGGGCTGAGATCGAATATTCAGCTATGAACTTTGAGCTGTTTGCTGGTCTGGCGCCAGCCGTGACGGGCGAGACGCACCGCCTCACCGATGACATGTTTCACTACACAATCCGAGAGCCGCTTGGCGTCGTTGCCCGGATTATTCCATACAACCACCCCTTGCTGGGGGTGGCTATCAAGATGGCAACACCCTTGGTCATGGGCAACACAGTAGTGATCAAGGTTTCAGAGCAGGCGCCGATATCCGCTCTTCATCTGATGAATCTCATCGGCGGCCTCTTCCCAACGGGAGTCGTCAACGTGCTTGCTGGGGGTAGAGAGAGTGGCGAGATGTTGTCTAGCCATCCGATTGTCAAGAAAGTTACTCTGGTTGGCAGTGTCCCAGTCGGGCGAGCTATCTCGAGGAGCGCCGCCGACACACTGAAGCTCACCACCCATGAGCTGGGCGGGAAGAACGCACTTGTTGCCTACCCAGATGCTGATATCCCCAAGTTAGTCGATGGAATTGTCAAAGGCATGAATTGGGCCTGGTGTGGCCAGTCCTGCTCCTCTACTTCACGAGTGTTCCTCCACGAGACTATCCATGACGAGGTGCTGAAACTGGTGGTCGAAGCAATCAACAACACTCATAAGCCTGGCAACCCCCTTAAGACCGAGACGACTATGGGTGCTCTGGTAGACAGGAAAGCTATTGAGCGAGTCAAGAAGTATGTAGAAATTGGAAAAAAGGAGGGTGCCACGCTGGTTGCTGGTGGGCACCCTGCCGAAGTGACTGGTGAGCTGGCAAATGGCTGCTTCTGGGCTCCTACGATCTTTTCCGATGTCAAGCAAAGCATGCGTATCGCCCAGGAGGAGATTTTCGGGCCTGTCATGGGCGTCCTCAAGTGGAACGACGAGGTAACGTTGTGGAAAGAAGTCAACTCAGTTGAGTACGGGCTTACGGGATCCGTCTACACAACAAACACTGCCACGGCCCAAAAGGCTGTGAAGAAGATGGAGTCTGGATATTGTTGGATAAACAACAGTGCCACGCATTTCTTGGGTATCCCTTTTGGTGGTTACAAGCAGTCTGGTATGGGCCGCGAACATGATTTGCAGGAATTGTACGAAATGACCCAACTCAAAGCGGTCCACATGAGCCTAGAATAGGAGAAGAGTCATCTAGGATGTCTTTCCGCCATCGCTAAGTCAAGACAATGTCTTTGTTTTGTGCATTCTGTGGCGACTTGGTACTAGAAATAAGTAGTCTGGAATCAAACGAGTGAAAACATAGAAATGAACAGCCAAGGATAAGCCGCAACACCGTGCCTGAAATCTTGACGCGGACTGATTAAGTCAATGTATATCAATTTACTGGAATCATAGGAAGGGAGCCCTAAGCCTCTGCGACGGGATCCTGTGGAACTTCATTACCCAAACCTAGCATGAGGAGCAAGGTCACAGTTACAGGAGTTTCGGAGTTCACTGAGATCCGAATACTCTCTGCTACCCTGATCTAGATATCAAGAATTTTTCCTTAACTTGATAGCTAGGGACGGACAACCCAGGACAACATGTGGTGCTTGTTTAGCGGCCAAAGTCGACTACGATAAGAACCATCCTGCTTGCAAATGATGCCTCCGGGTGAGCATATCATGCTCTTACAGCGTGTCGCGAAAGCACGGCAAGCAGGTGTTGAGAGAAAAGCTCGCTTAGGAACGGGCAAAGCGACCTATGGTCACTCTGGCTAGCGATTGGAGTTGTTAGCGGTGGCTGTTCCAATCAATTTTGCCATATCGTCGACTGTCCCGAAGGACGACAGCGGCGATAGATGCAATCCGCTGTTAGATTTGCCCATATCCTTCTCGAGGCCTGCGGCGTCTTTAGGACTAAGAGCTGCCCCCCCCATTCATCCGTGTCCGGTAGACGGCAATTAGATCCAAGATCCACTCCTTTTTGAATACGAATATAGCTTAGAAATATCTGTCAGGGCCGCTGAGAAAGAAACCGGCTGCACCGCTACGAGCAGGAGCAGGAGTATAACAACAAGCACGCGCGACTACGAGAAGCAGGTCATATCCATTCAGCAGTGGTCACTTGATGGCATTTTTCGAGTGACGTGTGGCTACGAGATGTGATTAGAAACTTATCCAGCGGTTTATCACTTTCATTTTGAATATTTAACTTATCTTTAGTAGTGCTTAGGATCAAGGACAGGCAGCACTTCTGGCCGAAGCTTTGTCTTGTTGCCGTGCTCATCAGTTTTGACGCCTGGCTGGTATAGGGGGTCCTCTTTATCAGTGTCGGATTGTAGTACAGTAGTAGGAGATTGAAGGGTGTCTAGAGGTTTGTCTCTCAACATTATTGTTATTGTCGTTATTATTATTGTTGTTGTTATTGTTGTTGTCGTTGTTATTGTTGTTATGATTGTTATTATTATTCTTATTATCGGTTTCGATTCTCTGCTCAACAGCCAATCTCTATCAGGACAGAAATCAGTCCGAGGCAGATAAGGCACGACAACGCGACCAATGTTGTGTCGTAACAGGCTGCCCTGAGATTGAAGCATGCCATATCATGCCATTCTCGGCCCATAATAGGCCCATGAGACTGTCGAATTTACGTATCATGTTGACTAATCTTATGGGGCTAATGCTCTAAGAATGGTAGCGATATCTGGGGCTACTGAGGTGGTGGATGACCTGAATCCCGAACCTCCAAGTTCTCCCGATGAGCTGCCAACATATTACAAAATGCCAGAGTTTGAAATTGACGAGCTTGGACAGTGGTTCGTAAAGAGTGGTCCAATGTGTCCCAATGGTCCCCGCCTGGATTAGGTCAAAGACTTTGGAGAGTATCGCAGGCGACGGCGGGCGACGGCAGGCGTACAAAAGTCGGTTCCCAGAGTCTCTGCTCGGTCAAGCATCGTCCCCATCGAACGCCGTCGGAAGTTTAGGGATCAGAATATGATGAGACTTGGAGAGTACGACGGGCCTACAGAGGTCGGTTCCCAAAGTCTCTGCTGAGTGAAGCATCGCCTCGATCGAAGGTTGCTGGAAGCTCTGGGGGAGGGGGGAGGGGGGAGGGGGGAGGGGGTCGAAGACTGGTATGGAGAGTACGGCAGGCGTGCAAAAGTCGGTCTCCAAAGTCTCTATAGGCTTCACTTGATGGCTCCATGCGTTTTGATTTAAGGATGTTTCCCCGATGACGAGAGTATTTCGATATTCGTGTAAGTCACGAAAGGATAAAAGATTGGATAACCCAAACCGCTCGGAGGGACACATTCTTTGGGCCATACACGACTTGGCCACATGAGATAGTTGTAAAGTCATGGGGGGAAAGGAATCCCGTTCATGAAGGGTTGGCTTCAGCCGTTCGGTTCTTATAAAATAGTTGATAATTGGAACAATTCCCCCTTTCAAGAAATGCAGCAACTACCTGTCCTTGGAGAGGAGATTGTTGTATTCATTAATGACGATCGTTGGGCTTGCAAGCAATACATTCTATGCCGTGTACTCGGTCACCTCAATCTCGTCCTGTTACCGAAAATTAGTACGAGAGATGTGATTCTTTGCGTATAGGTACATACCTCAAACTCTCCAGGAATAATTAGGCCCTTGATAGCCCGTGTCTCCATTGACGGATGCTGCTCGACATATTTCTTGTAGTCAGGCGCACCGGGCCGAAGGACATTATCTGCCACCACGATACTACCCTTCTTGAGCAATCCCAGAGACTCGGCGACTTTGAGGTCGGTCACATACAGGTCCTCGATGTGATCCAAAAACAGCATATCCACCTCGGCAAGCTTGCCTTCTTCCTTGAGACGCGAGAGCGACTCGGCAGCCTTTCCGGTGACAATCTTTACAATGTCCCCTAGCCCAGCCAAGTCGACTAGATTCATCGCAATTCCTGCAAAAACGGGATCGGCCTCGAGACTCCAGTATACAGCTTGATCTCCATCGTTGTTACCGTTCTTGTACGCATTCTTCAATGCATTTCCAAACCAGAGGGCTGAGTAACCGACATACCCGCCCAACTCAACAAATATCTGGGGTTTCTTTTCAGAGATTAGAGCGGCGACCTTTCCCGCCTTGTCGGGACCGATGTTGATCAAAAAGTTGTGCTGCGCGGCGTATTCGTCCATAGCGTCGCAGATGACACGAGGGTTGTTACGCATCTGCGGAAACGAAGCATGGTCGTAAAGCCAGCGCAGAAGAGCAGGTTCACGACCGTCATTCCACTGAAACGAATATTAGTAGAGTGTCTCAAAACTGTAGATCATAGGAAGTCTTTCAAACCTCAACATAAGCGTCACCTAGCTCCTCAAGCTTCCTCAGCGAAGGATACTTTCCGTACAATTTCCTTCGTTCCTCCATGATTTATCGTTAAAGATAGGAGATAGTGTATCTGATGGTAGCGCTATATATTTTGTGTAATAATCACTTAGTATGTAGATGAACAATGAAAGAAGAAAAAGGTGGATGCGCGTTAGAATTGCTTTTATATTTCCCCGCAGCTTACACAGTAAAAGTACTGTAGATCGAATGGATAAACAAAAGAGGCAGGTGCTATCTGCGTTTTTTATTTATTTTATTGTAGGTCTTTTCCTTTATTCTATTCCATATAAAAATAGCCTATATATACTTTTTTTAATGAAAAAACTAAAGGCTAATGATGTAAATCTCATTTAATTCTGTTACTTAATGAAGTTTTTAATGTTGATAATGAAGACCTTATCAAAGCGTAGTATGATAAAAAGAGAAATATAAAATCGGGAACTATAATATATCTCGACACTTATCTCTCTTCCATAAAGAAAGCCAAGGGATTGGCATTTCATATTAATAAAATATCTCTTACCTCTAAACGCAGTGGCCTTTTTCTGCTAATGGAAGAATCAGCTATCATGACACGATGGCTGAGTCTATCAGGAACACACATCTTTATGATATCTAGATGATGATTTGCTGCTTGCATGAAAAACCAAATCTCTCGATAATTAAATTAATTCTGGCGAGAGGCTCTTCGTCCGCTCAGCTTCTTGCCTCATCCTCTTCGCCGACGCAACGGCTGCGCGCCCCGAGGACGGATCCCAGATATAGCCTTCCTTCAACCATCTCCAGCGGATGTAGGCCTTGAGCTCTTTGTCAACTGGGATGACGCGCTTCCACTCAGGTTCGAACCCCGAAGGGGCACCGGTTCCCTCCCAGTCCTTAGCCAATCCCCTCAGCATATCGCGATGGAATATGCGAAAACTATCAAGTGCGTATGGACCGACGCCTGGTAGATGAGCAATCTCCCAGCCCTCCCGGATATCATTTTCATCAAGAATTTCAGCCGCTCCGACGTCTTTTCCATCCCCAGCGCCAGGATAGTGCATCCTACGGTATCGTCGTTCCTTGCTAGGAGGACTCAAGATCCACGCTTGTGCGAACAACAGAAAACGTTTCGCTCTCGAGTTGTACAAACCAATCGGCCGGATGAGATCTGTAAGCTCGGAGAGATTGGCTTTAGCAAGGTCATCTGGGGTTGGGTACTGCTGAATTAGAGCTAAGAAGATGGGCTTAGCCTGCATGCCTCTCGTTCGGTTCCAGAGCATGGCAGCGACAAGAAGCTCATAAAGATCGTGACCCAATGTTTCTTGGATGAGTCCAAATCGTGGGGCGTGGATCGGAGGGCTGCGACAGGCCGAAGTGGTTTTTAAGTAGCCGATCAACCGGCTTGGGGTTCGGAGCTTCGCCAACTTCGGCTGTCGACTCTTGACGATGAGCGACGTCTGTCGCTCAACGGGAGCATCACCTTCTTCCTTGATCCGCCGTCCGTGGCTTTGTTGAGGACCACATATCGACCGATTGCTCCTGATGGCATGGTCGTTGCGCGCCTGCAGCCGAGTGCTGCGGCGTGGCAGGTCCTCTGTGACGACACCCATCAATTGACTCTCAGAGGCGCTGATGCGGAAACGGTAGTCTCGATTATTTTCCTCAGTTGCCCACATCCAAATCGCGCGCTAAAGGTTAGAGAGGATCGATGCTTCTGACGGTCGACTTACATATTTAGTGCATCATTGCTCAGACTAGACCCAAGACCAGCGTCATGAGTCTACGTGATGCGTCATCGACTCTCAACAGAGATTGGTCCTAGCATATATAAATGCCCCTTTAAAGACCTTTCCACTGACTGAAACAATAAATCATTTCCAATTGACGCTAAGTTGGTAACCCACCTTGTTAGTTCCTGAATTGTCCCTACAACACACCACCAATTACACCACAATGGCATCTCTCCTTCGACTTCGCCCTGGCCTGGCCCAATGTGTCCGGCGTGCCAGGGCCCCTTGCCTGGTCGCGACCCGCTCATATGCGACGGCTGGTCAACCGTCAGCTTTCGGCAGACCTTCGCCGGCTTCTGTCGACTCGGGAGGTTCCTCGGGGAAAGGGTTAGTTTCTTGGCAGCCCCATCCCCTCTGAACAGCGTGACTAACCAACGAAACTATAGCAAGAGGGACAGCAGCGGCATGGTCATGATTGCAGCAGGATTGGCACTGGGCGGAGGCTTCTTATACCTAATGACGAATCCAAAGTCGGCACATGAGACTGCCAAGGCGCTGCCGGAAAAGGCGGTGTCTCACAGCCGCATCGAGGGCGGGGACAACCATCAAGTGCTACGCAATGAGCGCGAACACAAGTAAGGCGAAGGGTTTTAGGTATGGGATGGGATTAGGCACCGTTTTGTTTGTGGCAAGTTATATATCAATTATATTCATGTAGTCATTCCTTAGAAGCAATCGCCTCATATTTCTATATTAGACTGCGGCTTAGCCATGATCAGTGTCAGTCAGAGTCACTCAGGATCATGCAAGGTTTCACCAAGCCAAAACTCAGCCAGCCCAGACAATAGTCCATAATCAATGGCTAGTCCAATTTTCACTACTCTAACTCACAGAAGGGTATCCCACAACAGAGCTTTCTGGGTAAAGGCGTGATCAACACCTCAATAAAGCCCTGTCCTTTCCTCCTCGTCAACACATTCCTCCATCGTACTATCCTTTGTGTCCTCGCCGGCTCTGTCGTTTGTCTTATTCTTGTTTCCACGTCCCAGAGCCCGGACTTTGTCAGATACAGCTCTGCGGATCCGGTTGCTACCAAATTTTGCATTGAGCTCGGAAGTCAAATCCTTTCGCGTACCAGACCAGGCCCTGACGAAGTCTTCTTCAGCTTTAGACCAAATCACCCGTGATCTGGGTTTTGTGGATCTCTTCTGGACATTTTTGGTATGTTCTAACTTGCCAATTATTGATCTTTGACTCCGTTCCTGTCCATACTCTCTCCAGAATCGTTGGAGAATTTCGTCATTGTCGATTTCAGAGTCCATGAGGGTCTCTAGAAACTTTGTTTCTTCTGAACTCCAAGGAAGTTTGTTTCGGATTTCATTGTTGACGCCTAGCACACCTGCTCGCCTCTGGAGCGCCGCTTTTGTTCGGCTGAAACCAAACTTCTCTAGGAACAAGGTCGGCCAGCGTTCCTTTGATACATTTTCCGTCCTTAGGCTAGCAATGAAGGCGTCTTGGTCTTCTGAATATGGGTTTTGAGACACTAGCCTAGTTGTGTCCCACTTTTCGCGCATTGCAACATGCGTCATTGCCATCCTTGATCGCTTAGTATTGAACTTTTCTTCAAACTTGCGAATCACATTGTCCCAGCTCTCTTCAGTTTCGATTAGACTTCGCAAGGAATTTTTCTCATGATCTGTCCAAGAGTTCTGCATTCGTACGAAGTCTTTCTCTACTCTTTTCGCCCTCATCTTCAAGCTGTTTGTGGAGCGTAGAGGTCCAAATTCTTCTTGGAAACGCCGTTTTCTTTCGGGCCAAGGAATGTCCAGCTTCAAAAGCTTTCGCAAGAAATCGTCCTCATTTGCACTCCACCGCACTGTTGCGCCCTCGGGTGTCTCATCAGGCGTGAGTAGAGGGGGGCCTTCTGGCTCTACACTTTGGCTCAAGGGTGGCAAGTCTTGATCCGGACTGCCTGAACAGTCTGAGGTGTCGCTGTCGCGGGCAGTCGTGTCGTTGGTAGCCGCGCTGTGGACAATCGCGTCGTGGGTACTGGCGGTAGGCCAACTTTGTGCCGCTCCTTGAGATGGGGTAGAAAACATGGATTCTTCCCAAAGTTGAGCAATCAAAATACTATACTGGTTGCAAAACCCATGGATCCCAATGTCCTTCATTCTGCATTTCATTTCTTTTTCAATTTGTGACAGTGAGCCGTCAGCAGCCAAGAACGACTTGATCCAGCCAGGGCACAGGTCCGGATTCAAGTAGTTTTGTTTCGCTTGGTTGCCATCATAACCATATGGATGACTTGAAGAACTCAAAACACCGCACGCCAAGGCGTTTTTCAGGATATTCTTCGCAGTTTGGGCTTCCATAGGCAGTCTTCCCTCCCGGATAAATTCCAGAATCCATTCAAAGCGCTGCTTTAGCCTGGCACAATCTTGGACATGCCAAGAGTCATCAAGCGATCCAACATATAGGGCTTCCCAAAAGCGGCTGTCAGGGTCACTACTGAAATCGCCGTTGAATACGGCTTCATGACATCTCATCATGATGCAGCAAAGAAGCCGAAACGTCGACGGCCGGTGTTGCCCTATCTTTGTTTGGCCGCGGAGATTGCAATGTATGGTCAGGGTTCCCTGGGAAATTTCCATAGTCTCAGATGATTTGAAAGGAAGCTCCTTTCTCGTAGCAGCTAGTGTATTGTGGCGAGCGGAATCAGAGGGCCAGGGACACATTTGCTCTGCCTGTTCTGCGGCTGACATTACGTCGTAGGCGTCAACCTCGCTAGTTTTCTTGTGTAGAAACGGCGTGAAGGAGTTGGCTATTTCTTTGTTACTTTTATCAAGGGCTGGGTCATACTTCCATGGCGGCAGAGGTTGCGAATGTTCATTCTTCCAGATGTAATGGCTATTTGCCCTCCAGATTTGGGCAAGATGAAACATCCCGCCGGGTAAAATGCGATCAGGTGGGACACCATCGACCAAAAGCTCACTTTGAACTTGATGCCATAGTTCAAGGAATTTCGGCCAAGATAGCTTCGGAATAACTTTTTTTCGGGGATTAGGGCCGGGCTGATCTCGCTGCATCTTTCTGAGAATTACTCGGGCATGATGCATTATCACAGCTACTGTTCGATCAACAAGATAGCTACTTAATGTCTCAGTGCGGAACTCCAAGCGATTAGGAATTGACCCTATAGGTAGTATGCATTAGTCTTATAGGTAAATTGAATGTATTTTCAGTACTTACTGGTGATACGGTCCCAGATCCCTCTCTGCAGGAGGCTTGGAAGGTGTCGAGGAAGGAAAGTTGCTAAGAAGTTGGGTTGAAAATCGCCAGCACGCCCGAAATTCCGGACAAAGTTTGTCAGTTGATTAACAGTATCAAGTCCATCCTCCAAGGCTGGGATGTGGAAAAACAAGTCGTTTTCATCTTTCGGTTCATTGATAAGCTGGTTTTGTTCCAAGAACTCCTTGAAATCATTGATTTGGCCCCATATACGGCCCCAACAAGCGTTTCTTAGTGAGAAAAGTCCACTTTCAGGGACTGAAACAAGGGAATAATACAATTTCTGTATCTGGGCCTCGGTCTTATCCACAGCTTGTGCGTGTAATAGCTCAGCTAAAATGTCCCAATGAATTTTAATTGGCGAAAATGAGTAGATTTCAGATTGATGTTGCTGGAAAAGGTCGAGGAATACTGCAATCTCGTCTGGCAACCAATATAGGCTTAGTAGCGGGCTGCCAATTTTTGACAACTGCTTGGTTGGCAACGCACGATTCGCACCCTTAAGTCTCCACTGAGGCATGTCTGCTGGTCGAAGAGTCATTCCAGATGTCAATTGGTATTCTTGAGCGGTAGGCTCATGTTCCTCCCAGCTCAAGGACTTCAGAAACAAGATGTCGATGGCCTCAGCCAGTGTTAGGATGAACCGGAAATGAATATTGTCTCTTCCTATATCTGCATGCGGAAATGGAAAAACGGACAAGATGGCCAGCTTCACTGTACGAACTTGAGGGCTCGCCAACCTTTTGTGAACCCACAACGCGTTTCTTTGGGCGTCACTTCGGGTTTTGTCCGGTGGAGCATGCTTGCAGATTGATATCTGGCGGTAGTGTTGCGTGGATCTTTTTCGTATCCCACAGCCTCTCTCTGTTCGCCCTTTCATTTCGCTACTTTGGCCAGCATAAACAATGTCTTCATCGTCGTCATCATTTTTCTGCTCGCCAAATAGTGCGTATGTGCCAAGTACGCTTGGGATTCCCTCTCCATTTTCACTTAGCGGAAAGGTCTCGAGAATACTGAGAATGTGGTCGGTTCTGCGTTGACTTAGCGCAGCGCGAGTTCGATAAGACCTAACATGCGGATGTAACAAAAATTCCAACATGGAGTTTCGGACTCCCACAGTTGAGTTGGCCTTCAGCCAACGGAGCATGAGGGGAGTGAATGGTGAGTCTGCGACTGAGCTATCCGCTGTCTTCAGGGCTGCATCGAACAATTTATTAAGAATTGACGCGTACTAGTTGTCGTGATTCTTTATGTCGTCGAGGCAGGATTCAGGAACTGTAAAATGCGGGGCATTGGTCAGAATCACAATGGCCACAGCTTTCATCAAGACGGAGGGAGAGCATGAAGTATTCAAGAATAAAACATCAATGCTTACTTGAATTCGAAGATACTGGACCACATGCGTTTTCCATCTGCACAACCATCATATCCAGAGGTGTCCCTGTCATTGCCAGCCACACATCACCCAGCTGCTCTTCCCCTTGTTCGGCTTCAATGCCGTCATCGGGACCAAATGTGCTATCGAGTCCAGGGAAGGCTGTCTCTTCATCAGATGCTAGAACACGAGTGTATTGATCAAACTCATCTAAATGAGGAGCAAGGCGAGGTGGTTGCCCCCTTCCCCGTTTCCTCCTTTTAGTTTGGACACGGGCTGTTCTCCGCGGTTGTCGACGTTTCGCTCCTCTGCTCACATGATAGTCGGTGAGCGTGGCTCCCCAACCACTCAAACCATTAGTGTTGTCCGGACCGGATGGGCTTGTCATCTTGAAGAGGGTGGCTCCTGAGAGACGAGGCGAGAGAGAGTGAGAGAGGGAAAGAGGGAAAGAGGGAGAGAGGGAAAGAGGGAAAGAGGGAAAGAGGGAAAGAGGGGGAGAGGGGGAGAGGGGGAGAGGGGGAGAGGGGGAGAGGGGGAGAGAGGGAGAGAGGGAGAGAGGGAGAGAGCACGGGTGACTTCGTCAATGGTTTGCTGGCTCCTGAGAGACTAATTAGGAAGACTCTGGCCGCTCCTAAAAGACGAGACCAGAGGGCGATCAAGGAAGGAGTAAGTTAGACGTGAGGCAAAAGTGAGTAGCCGTGAGGCAAAGAAAAGATAGCAAGAAACCCACAGTAGAATCTCCGGGCTTATAACCACTTGAAGTCGTGAGTGTATTAATGGAAACAGCTAATAAACATGGAAGAGCTTCTGGGCACTTCCTCTATCTTATATAGACTAGAGACGTCTTCCATGGAAGGTTCTAGATAATTAGGATATTAGTTTGCTTAATATTCTGAAACCCAGCTCGCCTATAATAAGCGAGTGATAACAAACCTTCAAGCAAGCAGACGGGCGGCACGGGTGGCGTGGCGGTGATGGTTTGGCGAGGTAAACGGCCGGGCAGGTGAAGAAAATATCAATCTCTCGTATAGTAATTAGTATAAGAAATCGTGTAGCTAATAAGGATTCTAGTACTCACGGAAATGACTGAGATTAGTGAAGATAGAAATAAATAGGCTTATAAAGAAGAAGTCTGAGTCTAGAAAGATGGGTGAAAATTAAAATTACCAGAGGTTAAAGGGGATTACGCGTAATAGTGGGGTCTGCATAGGTTGACGCGACCAAGCTTCACGCTTCTCTCGGTTTCACCTCACCTTATCTGTAGGGATCACTAAGTAGTACTACCTAATTCAGTGCACACCCTTCAATCAAAGCACCTGGGGGCCCTAGCATCAAACCATTTTGATTTTGAGGCCGGCTTTTGTGGGCGCTGATCGGATCCCACCGAACTAACTACGTTCCCATTTGTGGGGCTCCTGGGTAGGTCGCTATGTGGTTCAGAAGCCTGGGCACAAAAAAAGCTTCAAGGTCACGTGCAGATACATTATACAGTGACTTAGTCGCCATACCTACCTAGGTAGGTACTACTGTATCTTCTAAGATACAGTTTCTCTTTTGGGGGAAAGACTGCGACTGTGACTCTGACTGACCGCTTCCGAAATTAGGAGATTTTCAGGTGATTGCACCGTCCTCCTGTGTCAGTCATGCCGTGCGGCTAAGACCCGATGTCGGCAAGTAATCCGGATCAATTGTTTTTCCGGTCTTATCAACAATTTTTTCCCACTTATCAACAAAGTTTGCCCCCCCTCCTTCTTTCCAATTCACATCTTCAATTGAACACGCCCACGCCCGCGGACCTCATATATTGCAAATCAATTTCACAAAGGGTTATCTGCCGCCTATCATCTCTCCCCTTGACCTTCAAAATGTCTAAGGGCCGCGTTTGTCTGTGAGTCTTACCCCACCATCACGCCAAACAACCTAGTCACGCTCTCCTGCTAACCATTCCACTTCAGCGCCTACTCTGGAGGTATCTCGGCCCAACATACCTCAATCATTTACCTGCGGGTAGCTGACAATGAATGAATTAGGGCTTGACACGAGCACCATTTTGAAGTGGCTCGTGAACGATGGGTACACCGTCGTCGCTTGCAACATCGATGTGTAGGTATCCACTGCTAGCTCCTCATGGTATTCGAGGTCGTGTCACTGACAAACGCAGCGGTCAAGAGGAGGACTGGGAAGATGTCGAGAAGAAAGCTCTCGCGGTTGGCGCCGAACGCATGATCATCCGCAACAAACAAAAGGAATTCGTGGAGGATATCGTGTTTAGAAGTATCCAGTGCAACGCAATCTACGTGGGTTCTTCAATCCCATTGATTCCCTTTACGTACAAGGGGGTTCTCTGTACTGACTATCAATAGGAAGATCGATATCTTCTTGGCACAAGTCTGGCTCGCCCGGTCATTGCACGAGAGTGAGTTTTTTCAACTTCCATCGGCAGCAGTACAGCTCCTGGACGGCCGCGTTTCAGAGTTCAGATTGTACTATTCATTCCCCCAGCCCCGTGATGGCAGAGGCTTTGGACAAGTCCAAGATCGAGAGAGCTCTCCTGAATTATCTCAAGGCGCAGCCGTTGGATTGGGAGGGGTATCCCCATTGAAGAGTGAGAGCGTTTGCTGACCTCGCTCCAAATAGGCTAGTTAGTGTTGCCAAAGAGTTCAACTGCGACTTCCTGAGCCACGGATGTACTGGTGAGTAATTCTTTACACCGACTTCAGTTCTGCCTCTGACATGATGGGAAATAGGCAAAGGAAATGATCAAGTTCGATTGTATGATTCACCTCAAATCTTGCAGTTTAGGAAAAGTGGCTAACATATGATGACAGTGAACTTGCCTGGCATGGTACGGTTTCCACTTCACCCATTTGACTAATGGCCTCCAACTATATCCTCATCTCAAACCCGACTAATATTTCGAAGCACTGGCACCCGGTATCAAGATTATCGCTCCTTGGAGGATTCCCGAGTTCATTGCCAAGTTCCAGGGCCGGGCAGATCTGCTCGAGTACGCCAGGGTCAACAACATCCCTGTTTCGTCCACTCCCAAGGCCCCTTGGTCCATGGATGCCAATCTCGTAATTCTTCTCTTTTCAAGGTTGACGATGCGCAGTCGCTAATGATTTTGGGAATATGTAGGTGCACTGCTCCTACGAAGCTGGCATTCTCGAAGATCCCAACCGTGAGCCTCCTAAGAATCTCTGGACGATGACTGTTGATCCGGTTGATGCTCCCGACAAGCCATACCACTTCTCCATCGACTTTCTGAAGGGTATCCCTGTCAAGGTTACAACCGAAGATGGCAAGGAGGCTACTGAGTCTGTTGAGCTATTCAAGCTCCTCAACAAGATCGGGCACGACAACGGGATCGGGAGGATCGACGTTGTAGAAAACAGATTTCTTGGTACGTATTTTTTTGCTCTTTATGGTCTTTTGAGGGCATCGCGAGTGCAATTATTTCTCTTAACCTTGAGATTGATGGTGGAGTTGGGCATTCGGGCTGTACGGAGCCCACCCGGCCGAATACAGTCGAGTCTACAGCCTCGTCCGAATCACGCCCACTAGTATATCTTTTAGGTGGCCCGTGTTGCAGTGATTATTCGTCTCGACAGAGGACAGGTCAGTCATGGCCCCAACAATCGCTCCTCACACCAGACAGACGGGTCAGCTACGCATCGACTGCTTGTTTTGACGGCAGACGCGTTGGTCATACACCTAAACATATACTAGTGGGCATGATTTGGATCGACTGGGGTGTAGATTGGCCTATACTCCCCTCGGCCCTGCGCTCCCCGAAATTTCGTCTTTGCTGACACTGATCTTTTTTCCCCCCCAGGCTTGAAAAGCAGGGGTTGTTATGACAGCCCGGGAATTACTTTAGCCCGACTTGCTCACGGTAAGAAGAATTACCTTTTCTTAGATGAGTGATGAATTTAACTGACAATTCTTAGTCGACCTTGAGGGCCTCACATTGGATTCGAAGGTTCGCGAGCTTCGCGATACGTTTGTTACTACTGCCTGGAGCCGGCAGTTGTACAACGGAATGTACTTGTGAGTGTTCACCCAGGGTTATCAATTGCAAAGGGTCAAATACTAATAGCTGAATAGCTCTCCCGAGCGTGAATTCGCCGAGAACTCGGTCATTTTTGCGCAGGACGGTGTCAACGGTACTGTCAAGATGATGGCATACAGTAAGTCTTGCGGCAAACGCCCTCCCCCTTAAGATGATACATAACCAAGAATATCACTAACTTCACCGTGACAGAGGGCAACGCCTACACGGTTGGCCGCAGCAGCGAGACCAGCAACCTTTACAGCGAGGAGGATGCCTCGATGGATTCGCTAGATACCTTTTCTCCTTTGGACACGAGCGGTTTCATCGCTATCCAGGCCATCCGACTTCGAAAGTACGGCGAGGCCAAGATTGCCCAGGGCAAGACTCTGTAAACATTGAGGGGCGTGGAAAATCCACTGATCGCTAGCTTTTGGGGGAGAAAATAATAAATGTTAGTTGTTGGGATGATTTGGTGCCTTCGATTTGGTGACAGAAGCCTACATGACCGAGACGCCCACACAGTAGCATAGCAGGTCAAAAAGGGATGACATACACCCAAGTAAGATACGTCAGATTGAAGTCTTCATGTTTATTCGTATGCAGCAAGGCGAAGAAAGTCGGACATTTTCGTTGTCTTTTTGTTACCGACGTCACCTTTAGGTTTCGACCTTGCGGGCACGGCTAATCTGTGCTTTAGGCATGTATCTAGATTACATATTTCAACAGGTTATTGGATGCAATGATGTGATGTACCGGAAATCTTGTGAACAACCCCACCTCGGCCATAGTCCAGAATAGATCTCTCCAGTAGAGCATAGGGAGAAACGTCTTTCTACGCAGGCAAGTGACTAACATAATAATTGAGACACCACCTTGAAGATTAGACCTGGTGGCAATTATCCTTCAAACGTGACTCTTCAACGGCCAACCACGCTCAGAGGCCGGTCTCCCGACTGGACACCGAATTCATCCATAGTCTTTATAGGTGGAACGAGAGTTTTCGTCCGAGCTGCGATGCCACAAATACCTTATGCCAGGGTTATAACCTACCAAGACAGGCGTTCTAACTTGAATCCTAGGAACAGTAGAACCGGTTCAGACCGGGATCAACCAGCGTCTGTGCCGACTTTGTCATCTAAAATACTAAATTCGAGCCAGATAAGAACGAGATGTGCTGTGGATAAGAAACCCGCTGAAAAAATTGAGCTGCTCTTCCTGAACCGGGGCAGCTTCTTCAGATTAGACCCAGCCAGCGCGGTTGTTACTATTCCGCCCTCGCGGTAACTAAAGAGCTCCATGTGGGATGTAAACCACGTGTATGGGAATATAGATCAAAGAGCCGTCATCAGTCGAGCGTTTGAAAAGAAAGTGGTCACCCTCACTGGATCTGCTGGTCCCAGAGCGCCTCCAGGCCCTTTATGGGCCAGAGCAGCAAGAATAGCGGCAGGGGCGGGGAGGCACGCTGCAATGGCAGCCACCACGACGTCTACGGACCTTAGGGCCCTGGTGTTCTATCGGATCCCAACAGGGGCACCGTTTTGTATTACCACTACACCAATAAGGACAATGGTCTGGCTGATTGTGAGCACCAGTTTGGGTGGAATCCTCTGGGTTGATCGGGCGGCTGGCCCGCTGTCACGACAGAAAGCGGACACTTATATATACCTATTTGAAGGTACAGTTTATAAGATAAATAGCATTATCGTAGCAAAAGGCAATTAAGAATAGGGCTGTTTAGCTCCTAATACTTTTGAAACTCACCCCTAGGTATGAAACCTTAGCTTGGTCGAACTTGACTGAAACCTGACCCAGAATTCAAGCGGTATAAAGTTACTATAGCTGGTCCGCCTGACTATGAGATGACGTTCTTGAATTTCCCCAACGTTTCCCTCCCGAGCAGACCCTCAACGCAATTCTTTTTTGTTAATTGCCGATGTTTCCGTGTAGCCTCCTCATGTGCCCATAGCAGACCGAGCCTTCGTCAAACGTAGCTAGGCATACCCAGCAAATATGACATTTGCATCCTTGGCAAGTCATATGATTGCAGCCTTCAGTCTTCTCCATGGAAGTTTCGCATCTAGGGCAGTCTTGAATACCTAACTCCTTCTTTACCTTGTTTAGGGCCTGGAGGTCGCCAGAAGAATCTCCTTGATGCTGCGCACAGGTGACGCCAGGATGAGAGGTGTGGCAGGCTGCACAAATTGAGGCCAGGCACTTGTCACAGGTAAAAGTTGCCGGTTGTTTCCCCGTCTTGGAGGCAACACGGTAGATCTGAGAGCAATCAAGAGTAGGGCAATATCGGAGTTGGTCTGGGTGACGTTGAACAAAAGACCGAAAAGATGCTTCAAGGATGTCCTCGAATGTCTCTGATAAAAGAAGATTGCGGATTTCAGCAAGCTCAAAGATGTGATCGCACTGGCCTAAGTTTCCATTGCAAGTGATGCAAAATTGCGCTGGGCCCGAGGCTTGTGCTTGACACATGTCGATGAAGCATTGACCGCAGTAGATATGATTGCAAGAAGTGTGGATCGGCTCATCGGCTTCGCATAAACATATCGAGCATTCCGTGTCTTTCCCTCGGTGTTCCCCTGAGATTTGTTTTTGCTTAGAGGCCACGATGAATTTGGCTTTGGCAAAGTCACTGTCAGATCCCCGGATTATAATGCATCTTGACTCTTCGTCAAGCGCGGCCTTGTCGCCTCCAAGCTGCGCCCTGAGTGCTTTGAACCCCCCGTTCATAGCCCATCGAAAATCGTTGTCCTGGCTGAGTGGAATAAAATGAAGAGTTGAAATCATTTCTTTGATGAGACGATCCAAAGCTTCTGTTGCCAAGGCCTGATGTGCTTCAGGACCAAAGACACGAAATTGGGAAGTCCGCGCGTCACGAATGATAACGACGCCCAACTCCTCCTCAACCATCTTGAGTCTTTTGTAAAATTCTCTACTGATCGTGGATCCTGGGTATAAGACAGCCTTGTCATCTAGCCTCATCACATCTCCGGTAAGGATGATATCGAGGTCCTGCTTTGCCTTCGCAACTGACTCACGGTCCCTACCTTCGAGCTTAAGGACGCGATAGAAGCCACGTGAAGGAAAGGCGAAGAAATGGATATACTGACGATCCCAAGAGCTCTTTTGAGCGTTGATTCGCTGCTGAATCACATCATATACGCGTGTCGACACTTTGAACCTCACTGAGGTGATGACCTCGACAAAAAGTTTGCTCGAGTCACAGAACGGCAACGGCTTTCCATCAAGGGCTGATGCAGCATGGTGGGCTTGAGACTCTTCCAGGAAAGTCGCCTGGGCCTTGACTCGCGCCCCTTTTGATGTGTCAGAAACTTCCCATCTCTCCAGCGGCCCAAATTCATAAAGCATTGACTGGATCAAGGTCGAATCAATCTCCATGTCAGCGACATAACTCATTTCTCCCATTTCAACTCGGCGAGGCCTGTCCAGCTTAGGAATGGCCTGCATGATGTCTTCCTCCTTGGCAGTATTAGGCAGGCCCGTTAGCTTGACCATCCAGCTCGTTTCACTGTCGTGGGTCTTTTGAGGGACGGGCGGATAAGCCTTGACTTGCGATGCATTCACTTTCACTTTCCCAGTACGAAGCTTCTGATGAAGCCTGGAAGCGATATGCTTACTCCCGAAGAAGAGATGCACTGCTCGGTTTGGTCGATGCCACGAACACTGCACCTGCCTGCAATCAACTTGACGAAATTGAGACCCCCTTGGCAGCGGAACGGGCATAATAGCTACCTCGAGGTCTCGCAGTGTGATGCAGGTGCCTAGCTTTCTGCAAGCCTCCCTCGAGAAGGACGGGTCTTTGACTTTAACCACGGCGGTACATTTTGTAGGATCGGTGTGTTTCGTGAGGCGCACGTCGTGTTGCGATATGGTCAGGCCTACATCCGAGAGCAAACTTGAGACGGATTTGGCTGAGCAATCACTCGGCAGGTTACCGATGCGGATGGCAGAAAAGTCAGAGGGCAGGGAGACTTGATGAGTGGTTGCTCCATCCCCAAACTCAACCCAGGCTCCTCCAAATTCTCGAGTTGAATCGTCTATGGTCTCGTCATCCTAGAGTAACTCTGTCAGCGTTTGGCAAGATAGCTATCAAACTAAATCAACAGTACCCTTGACGCTGTGGCTTCTTCTTTTCCATTCGTTTTCTCATGTAAGAAGGTGCATGCATCTCCCTTTCTGCAACGACCCTTGGCAAAGAACCGACATTGTTTCCGTGGTAGTTGTATCACAGTTGCAGGTATGTGGGGCTGAGGTTGGGGAGTTTCGCGAGTAAAGACGTTACCCATTGTGGATCGATAACAAGGATAGCGGAAGGCTTAGCGAGCGCTGGGGTTGAAGAGAGCTTAGGGTCTCCTCTGTCTTATGTAGAAGAGGGGACATATTGGGTAGAATTAGGCATCAAAGGAGTTGTGATGGCTCAATCACTAATTGCTGCAGGAGGCCAGCCAGTGTGGGACTTAGCCATCCAATGGCTGATTAGGTCTATCTCCCGGCCAGTCTTTTCACTTGTGGGGACTGCAAAACAAGGACATAAGCTCATTAGATGATGAGAAATAAAAGTTATAATATTTTCAGGTGAGAATTATATAGCCATAGAAGTACTAGGTATAGTTGCATCCATGGACGGGATATTTCTCAAGACTAACGACTGGGACTGCACTACAATGAGCGATTACTCCTTGCGATCCTTTATCTCTTCGGGGATCTTCTGATTAATTGCCTTTTCATTATCCACCGCAGTCTTTCCGTCGATAGCGGCGGCGATAGCCTCCAGGCTGTGTCCAGACGTCTCGGGGAAAAACTTCCAGACGCAAAAGATTTCCACAAGCAGCCATCCGACGTAAACGCCGTAGTATTTCCAGCCCAAGTTCTGCAGACCAATTGGGTTGACAAATACATTCAGAAAAACGCCTCCCTTATTGAAGATCATGAGAACCGAGAACCCTTTGGCTCGGATGGGGTAGGGCAGAATCTCGACAGGGTATGAATATAGCAGAGCGTTGAATGCAAAGTTGAAGAAGGGGTAGAATAGGAACAGCATGGCAATCACAACATGGCCAGCGGTCTTGTTTCCACGCTCGTTAAATAGACCCGCACAAAGTGTTTGGATGCTGAACACCACGAACATACCAACTGTCGACACAATGAAGTGGGTACGTCTCTTTAGACGGCCAGAAATAATGGCGGACGCAACAGCCGTAATCCAGTTCCAGATGTTGAGACACCCGTTAATGATGTTCTTGTCACTTGCATCGGTGATACCGACCGTCTCCAGGATTCGGGCGATATAGTATGAGACTAAGCCATTCCCTGACCACTGGGAAAAGATGCCCAGCATAACGAGGACCATGACACGTCGACGGTTGCCGGGGGTTGCGATCATGGTCTTCCAGGTAGTTTTGTTGGCGACCTCTGACTCGATGACAGCACGCATCTGCCGGAACTCAGCCTTCACAAACTCGGAATCTTCATCTCCCTCGGCGTGATATTTGACCAATATAGCTCTGGCCTCCTCGGGGCGAGACTTGGCAATCAGGAATCGAGGGGATTCTGGGACGAACCAGATACAGCAGGCCTGCACCAGGGCAGGGGCAGCCTGAAGGTATGAAGGGATGCGCCATGACCAGTTACTGTCAATTCTGAAAGTTCCAAATGTTGTCCATGCGGCGAGGATAGCCCCAAGGTAATACGATGTTTGGTACAAAGATGTAGCGACGTGTCGATGTTTCGGATGGGCTAATTCGCCGATGAGGACCGGCGCAAATGTGTTGGCAAATACGAGACCGAGGCCTATGATGAATCGGGAGGCGATAAACATGCCGACTGAAGAAGAAAAGGGTCGTCAGTTGAGTGTATAAGACCAGTGGGATTCTTTTCAAGCCTTACTGTGAACTGATGCTCCTTGAAGAACCCCCCCGATGATCATGATAATAGTTCCCAGAAAGATCGCCCATCGACGACCAAAGCGATCCCCAATCGGACTAAGGAGTGGCGTAGTAGTAATCGCACCGAGACCGAGGATGGCAGTCGTGATACCAAGAATGCTACCACGAGGGCTATTGAAATCTAGGAGTTTGGGTTAGCCTGAACAAGGTGACATTGGAGAGTAATGGAATCATACATGTATCCCAAGCAGGAACAGCCTGCAGGCCGTTCATCATGGAGCTATCAAATCCGAGCGTGACCGCAGGAAGTAAACATCCTGACGCCATAAGAAGGTAGAGTTTAAATAGATTTGGGCATTTGTAGAAGGCTGGACATTTTGCTGCTTCTTGTTGAATGAAATTGTCAAGTTCTTCAACTGTCTGGCCAGGACCAGTGCCCGATTTCTCGGTATGAGAGGTTACAGTTGGTTCCTTCCCAACCGATGATACTCTTTCAAGAGTAGTAGGAGCCGCCATTGGAATGATAGAAGATGGGTTACTTGTCAAAAGCGTCAAGGCTTGATCTTCAGATTCTGTCTGGGATGATCATCGCAGGATGCCGTGCCGGCTTTTATAGACTGGAAGTATTGAGTCTCATGGTTGAAAGTTGCCGGCAAAAGAATCCCCAGTCCTCCCCAGACCCGGTACCCCACGAGATGTCACCTTCTCCACGTGGTCATGCGCTGATTTCTGGGGTTCGTACCGAGAAGCAAATCTAGGGGATTCGGAGCGAGTAGGTTAAGGACTAAGTTGGCCAATCACAGCATGACTCTGCCGATATGGGGCCGAACGACCATCGGCGATCAGCCAATAGGATGCAAGTACCGCCGAACACCCCAATTTATATGAACCGGGAGGAGGCACAATTCTCAATCCAGCGGGGAAGTTGATGTAAAATCAAGGAAACCAGGGTGCCATGACCGACTCGAGGAGCACGCAATGAATAACGAAAGCTACATAAGTGGTCTAGGCCCGTCCGTCAACGACCAACCCATAATGGAATCAACGACGCTTCCATAATCACTTCCGAAGTAAATATGAGTTCCACGGTAGTAGATATTCCATCGCTTGTCTCCAAGCTTACGCTTGAGGAGAAGATCTCTCTGCTTGCTGGAGTAGATTGGTGGCGCACATTCTCTGTCGACAGGGATGGTGTGTTGGTGCCTCAAATCAAGGTAATTCAAGAACACTACATCCCATGGCCACGTCCGGTTGCTGATTTCGTACCAAGTTTACAGATGGACCAAACGGTGCCCGTGGCGAGAGTTACGTGTCTGGCATCAAGGCCGCATGCTTTCCCTGCGGAACATCACTAGGATCTACCTTTGATTCTTCCATTCTTGAAAAAGTCGGTGCAGCTGTAGCAAAGGAAGCACTTACGAAATCCGCCAGCGTGTTGCTCGGGCCGACCCTGAACGTCATTCGTTCTCCTCTGGGAGGTCGAAACTACGAGACATACAGTGAGGACCCCTTTCTTCTGGGCGTTCTGGCTGCAGCTTACGTCCGTGGCTGTCAGGCTGAGGGCACCGTTGCGGCGACGCCGAAGCATTTTGTCGCCAATGATGCTGAAAATCAGCGAACCACACTCAGCGTCGAAGTCGACGAGCAAACGCTGAGGGAGATTTACCTGAAACCCTTCCAACTCGTTCTTAGATTGTCTGACCCTTGGTGCTTCATGACGAGGTACGTCCCGAGATGGTAGTGGTCCGAAATGATTGTCCGGTCTAACAACATGTAGTTATAACCGAATCAATGGCGAATACGTTGCCGACAGCCATGACTTAGTCACAAACGTTCTCAGGAAAGAATGGGGCTTTAATGGCGTTGTTGTATCCGACTGGATGGGTACTTACTCTGTTGCTCCTGGAATCAATGCGGGCGTAGACATCGAGATGCCTGGGTTGCCCAAGTGGAGGAAGAAGGACGAGGTTATCAAGCTCGTCGAAGACGCCCGAATCTCTAAAGAGACAATTGATAGCAGTGCCCATCGCATACTAGAACTTGCTAAGAGGCTCGGTCGTTTTGAGGACCCTACTGAGCACCCTGAGCGAGAAGTTCAAGACGCTGAGCGAGATGCCCTCATCGAAACGTCCGCAGCTGATGGCATTGTCTTACTGAAAAATGACAACAACGTGCTTCCAATACCCAAGGGCGCTTCTGTCGCCCTTATCGGACACCATGCCACATCGGTCGTGTTGGGAGGCGGCGGCAGCGCACGAGTTGATGCTTTGCACGCCATTACCCCGGTAGAAGGTTTCGAGAAACGAGGCCACCCCACCTCTGTCGCCGTCGGTGTCCCTGTGTTCGGTGCCATTCCTCATGCAGATCCCTCCATTGTATTCGCGCCTGGAAGTGCTGAGCAGAGGGCTGAACCAGTCAAGTTGGAGTGGTTCAATGGCTTGAAAATTGGAGAGCACAAGGTCCACGAGGAGACTCGTCCTCAAGCCGAGTACATGATCAAGGAAAAGTGGCCTGACTACCTAGACCGAGTTGAATATTGCACTCGTATTACATTCGACCTTGTTGCTCCTTCATCAGGGGACGCGATGTTCGGAGTCATCAGCACTGGTGCCGCCAAGTGCTACATTGACGACGTTCTTGTATTTGAGCGTGTCCAAGAGACCAAGTTACGGCCCGAATCATTCTACTTCTTTAAAAAGCAACTTGAGAAACGATTTACCTTTAAACAAGAAGCGGGACGCCGTTACAAGATCAGGCTTGAGTCTTGGGCTTGTGAACCCAAGATTCTCAACGCCGCACCTCTCTTCGGTAAGATGTTCCAGGGCAGCGCTGTCCGATTCCACGAGCAAATCAACATCGACGATTGCCTTGACGAAGCAAAGAGGGTAGCCAGCGCTTGTGACTATGCCGTCGTTTGCGTTGGTAATACAAATGAGATTGAGTCTGAAGGCTTTGATCGTGATACCATGGACCTCACCTCCGACCAGTACAAGCTTATCGACGCCGTCAACTCTGCAAACAGTAAAACTGCTGTTGTGAGCTTTTGTGGTGCGCCCATCAGCCTAGTCCAGTTCATCGATTCCACACCTGTTGTTGTGCAGGCTTGGTTCCCTGGACAAGAGACAGGTCATTCAGTCGCGTCCGTGCTTACTGGCGCTGTAAATCCTAGTGGGCGACTGCCCCTTTCTTGGCCCAAAAAGCTGGAAGATAATTCTTCTTTTAGGAATTTCCCTGTAGGAGAAGATGACATTCTCAAATACGAGGAGGGGCTCGATGTTGGCTATCGTTGGTACGACCGCAAGGCGAGCCCCGATCCGCTTTTCCCCTTCGGCTACGGTCTCTCGTACTCAAAGTACGCTATTACGAGGGCCGAGATCTATGGCCAGGGATCCATTACTGATGTCAATAGTACCATCATGATCAAGGCCCAGGTTCAAAACACTGGGCCCTACGATGGGAAGGTCGTGGTACAGTTCTACATTGCATCCCCCGATATGGCCCGGCCAGCCGATGGGTCTTTCCAGCAGCGACCCGTAAAAGAGCTTCAGGGCTTTTCCAAGGTTGAAGTCGCTGTTGGGCAGACCCAAGAAGTATGTGTGGAGTTAGACAAGTACAGTGTCAGCATTTACGATGCACAGAACAAGCGGTGGCAAGCAAAAGAGGGAGAATACTCTGTGCTGGTTGGCTTGTCTAGCGTTGATATCGCTCAGAGTGTTTCATTCCGGGTTGACAAGGAGTTCACTTGGACAGGGCTGTGATGGGGAAATTTAGATACAGAGTAGATATTGCGAGATCAAATTTAGTGTATAGATTCCATGAGTACGAGCTAGTGATAGAGAGTAGATAAATACTAACTAACTAATGAACATCCATTCAATGCCACTTCCGGGACTAAATTGCATCTGTGAAGTCGCCTCATTCGCTTGGGCGTCCTCGTGGTCAATAATGGGCAGCCTAGAGCCAGCTAAGTGTTCGCTAGTAATAGGAAGGGATCCGAGTCCAGGGCGGCGAGCTAAATTATTGTCAAGGCCAAATACTAGTGGGAAACGATACCCCAGGGCTCGATCTTGCTCACCTCCAGTAGTAGGCTCCAGGGACTCCCACTGACTCCCGAGAAAGAGCATCTGACTTAGAATGCGGGTGTTTTGGTCCACAATGCGAATCCACGTATTTCTATTCTGGTTCCGGACTCTTGTGAAATTTGCTAGATGTTGAAGCTGGCACCGATGTTAAGACCAATTAAATCCATTGTTAGGGTTCATGGCGACGTACCACCCAAAGGAACATTCTTGTGTGGTTTTTTAGACGCTCCACGCACTCAAGTAGGATATTCAAATCGTCCTGTAATTGATCTGCAGCTTCTGTAGATTCAGCCCAAAACAATGCATGGCTTAGGATGACAGTCGAGACTGTCAATATCTGACCAAAAGAAAAGTTATGTATGTCAAACCCGCGTTCAGAACAATGTGTTATAATGCGGACAATCACTGAGGCGTGTCCATAACACTGCTCCGTTAAGCTTTGCAACGAATATCTTTGGTCATCTCCAGAGGATGGGAACGCGTCGTATTTCGCGGATTTCAATGCACGAAAGCAGAGAATCTGCCCAATGTGGTGGTATAGGAGATGCATATAAGCGAACTTGCGGAGGTTGTCGTGGCTTTCTTGAAGCTCTAGATTATCGGTAGTATATAACAACCGCGGGTGCCTCGAATCGGAGTATTGCTCAAAATTTTCTTGAGCTTCATCAAGGGTGGAAATCAAATTTTTCCCTAGATATATGTCGCAAACGGCAACAAGCATGCTAGAGAGCTTGAAGATTTCCTGTTCAACGCTGATAGAGCTTGGCCTGTTTGTAAGCGTTTCGCTCATATCACCACCTTTTTTGAGAATCCAAAAACTTTCTTCACTTCGCATTTCGGGTAGGTCATTCCGAATCTCGAATTGCGAGGGCAGCTTCAGGGGAAACATGAGCCGATCCATCAAAGCGACCGTGTAGGCCAGCCGTTTCTTCGACTCCATCTGCACGGAAACTTCGCTGAAATTCGAATCCATAAATTGCAATGCCCTCAGCATGTTTGATGCATACCCTTTAAATGATTAGCGAAAAAAAACTCACTACCCTCACTCAGTCTAGAAGTCAGCGCGAAACACGTACCCAAGTATAGGTATGCTTGTCTTGAGCCACCAAACGACAGTTTGTACGTGCTGAGTAAGACGTAGACTTGGATAGCAGTTGTCGATGGCCAGTCAAAGGAATCTTTGAGGAGATTTCTCGCATGCCGCCACAGAGGTTCTCCGCGATGACGAGGGGGCAAGTCTTCCCCAAAAGGAGCAAGGGAAAAGCTAGAAGAACCATTAGCCATGCGCTTTCACCGATTCGTCTTGAGATCAGGCAGTGAGTGTTCTTTGGGGCGGAGAAGAGCACGAATACCGGATACTAAGTGCCATTATGGAGTATAAAATGATTGGCGGAACATCCCCCATTCGGAAATCTCTGAGGAATGTTTCTTCATCGAACATGAAGTGGATGTCATTAAAGTTGCTGAAATAAAGCAGAACCAAGGAGAAGGCAAACTCGTTTTCTCGTAGAATATCTTCCGGGTGGCCTCTTCCGAAGTCAAGATAATGGTTCTCCTGTAACAGCTGATAGGCAGCAGGGACCTTCGACGAATCTGTCTGTACTTGGGAATTGGCGGCCGGGCGAGCCTCGGCCTGAGAGTTCTGTGGCAGTGGCCGCACACTTCGTACATGTTGCATATAAGAGCAAGGGCTGTTCCTGCTCAGGCATCTGGCACAGCTGGTGTCATTTTCCTTGACCCTACACCGAACCTTGCTTGCCCTGTGCGTTCGTGGTAAGCGCTCGTTAGCCCATGCAGTACGCCGATACTTGAAGCTTACCGGCAGGAACTACAAGCAAGTCGCGGCATATCTTAGGCGTTCTTCTCTTGGTTGTTCTCCTCCCCGTACTCCTCGGTGTAGAAGAGAGAGAGCATTTATTAGCAGCTACTTTCCCCGGAAATCTCGTGGTAAACAAGCTAAGTACGTAATCAACTCTACTTTCGACCATATTCCCCACCGCACTTAACATTAGTGCCAGTTTGGATGGCCGATCAGTCTATCCCTACCTACCCTAGGCCTCTACTGCATCCAATCAAACGACGTCTCTTCGAGCCCAGCCTACATTTCTCAGCGACAGAATCAAATTAAATAGACCGCGCTAAAAGGGAAATGTAACTAATGGTTTCTCCTGTCGTCTGGGCCCGTCGTGCTGTAGTGGCGAAGTTACAGTCTCTGAGTCTTTCATGGTGGCGCCCAGAAGAAGGTTGAGCTAGTGAGAACGTGTCATCAGGGATTCTTGACAGTGAAGAACCTGTAGACTAGGATGTCCAGGTAGAGGATACAAGAAAACCCATTTTAGTAAATTGGGTTTTCGCTTATGGAAACGATTCGCTGATGGAAACGAACATCAAGTGAGAATGAGTAAAATCATGTAGTTGACCCTTCATGTTAAATGAGCATTGCCATCACTTAGCTTGGTAAGGCGAGATGGTGAGTCGCTCGGTCATATTTAGTTGAGATCGTACCGTTTGTATTATAACATTGTGGAAAGTCTCTCTGATTGGCGTCGAATACGATCAATGTCGCACTATTTATACTAAGATAATATCTACCTCAGGAAGGTTGAGGTCTTCAAGCTCCCCGTGCATTGAGCCGGATAAATACGCCTCACATACTAGTGAATATTTCTCTCCCAGGCTAGTTCTTACCACATGAGGCATTTGCCCTCCGTTTAAGAGGATGATCTTGTCTCCAGCATCTATTAAACCCCCGCCCAGGCCAAGCCGTCCGCCAGTTGTCATGAATACTTTCCGATGAAGAATACTATACATGGCACAGTAGAACCCCTTCTGAAACAGGTCATTAGTAGTCACCGAGCTGAAAACCTCATTGTGCTGCTCGCCCGACCTCTCCATGGATGCCGCAATCTCGTCAAGTCCGCGTCGTAAAGCATAGTAATATTCCAGTGTAACCTCGCCACCTTGAAATTTACTAAAGCCGCTAAATAGTGTTTTCCAGAGGCGGTTTATTTCAACTTTGTTAGCCTCTTCGATCCCCGCAAAGGGCTCTAGAGACTCTGTCAATTCAAAGGCCCTTGGAGAAAGCGAGTTCCTCGCGATACTCCGTTCAAATTTCCTCAGGTGTAAATAAGCTTCAAGGACCTCCGTCTTACTGATTTCGCGCCTGAGAAAGTCTAAGGCGATCGGAATCCGTTCGTAGATCTGGGAAACGTCATCCACGAGGCACCCTCGGGAAACAAGCTCATGTGTGCTGTCTCCCGGCAACGCAACGACATTCTTCCGGCTCGCATTAAAGTTCCTTCTCGGGTCCAAACCTAACGTGATACCATCCTCGTACCACGCGAGAGAGTCTGAAGATTGATGGAAGTCTGGGCACCAGCTGGGAATGTTACTTATCTTGCCTGGAATAGTGGCCCTGTGCAAGAGTGCAAACCACATGGGTGCGAGTGGGTTCGGCTGGGTCAAAACTCGTTGGCCAAAACTTGCGTACAAGTCCGCCAAGCTGGCTGTATCGCTCAAATATCCGAGGGTCCCACGCTGGTCGTCTGGTAGAAGGCCTAAAGTTCCGTACACCCGGTCACGAGGGTCGAAGCACTGCATGTTCATGGTCATTTGGTAAATGATCCATACGAGTTGGCGAGGCGGTCTTGGCTGGTCGAGCTTGGAGCTTTCCAAGGAGAAGGACTTTTGTACTAAGTCGCGTATTCCAAATACGGCCATTACTCGCTGGTTATCTAGGAGCCTCTTGGCTTCGTCCCGCATCGAGGCGTCGAAGAAGTGTTCGGCCAACCAGTTAGACGCCCTTGCGACAGCGTTGAGCATTTCAGCATCAACCTCGTGCGTCCCAATGAGGAATCGGAGATCCTGGGCCAACGCGGACTCCTGCACGATCCATACGCGCCCAAACCAGCTATTGCCGATAATGTTGAGGATGCTGGTCCATATCGGCGAAAGTACCGGCGGGAGCCCAGGCGGCATTCCCGTTGGCGAGCTCCTCTCACCGGTTTGCGCCATGAGAGGTAAAAGCCTGATAGCATCAGCTGTATGGTCAAGGCCCGGTCCTAACCAGACCCAGACCTGGATGGCACGGTGGTAAATCGCACTCATCCTGCGGATCTGAACCATCTTCTCCGCATTGTCTTTCTGGTTGATGCACACAGCGTCGACCCAAATAGGACGACGTGATGGACGCCTGCTCAGATAGGGCAAGGCTACATGCAGGTTCTTATGGATCCGAATCTCCCGTCCGTTCAAAATCAGCGGAAACGTCTCACTGTGGTCGCCCCAGACATATGAAAGAGCATCAAAGTCGATATCTTGCCCCTCTTGGCCGGCTTCTCCAATCGCAATGACCCTGAGAATCCAGGTTGGCTCGCTGCTGCCATCTTCTACATTGTGCTCCAGGATTCTAATTTGGCCTGGGCTGAGGGGAGTGTAGATAAAAGGCTCGAGAACAGATGTCATTCCTATGTATTCTCTAAGGTGGAGGGTGCTTATTTTAAATGAATGTTTATTGCTTGATTGTTGTCCCAACCATAAGCTAAGGTAGCCAATATCTATTATAGGCTACGTGTCATGAGATATTAGTACCCGTTATACCTACCGAGGTTCTCCCGAATGCAGTAGAGTAATTCGCTATAAGCAATGGATATCCTAAGATCAAGGTATACAATGAATTATATATAGTTTAAGTTCATAAATTATAGTTTATATTTAAAGCTCTATATATAATAATAAATAGCTATAACTCTTAATATTATAAAGACTAAATATAAGTATTAATATTTATGAAAATTGTATACTAATAAATAGTAGTTAATCTACAACTTAGCTATAGTTTTTAAGATAATACTAGACGTCAGATAAATTAGGTGGGGGCTAGTGCATGTGGTTTTGATCGACGTGCAAGAATGGTAATAAAGTCAAGATGATTAAGCAAATTTCCAACTAACAGCAGTTGCTTCTTTTCGTGAACTACTTCCTGGGTAGAGGATACATACCCGTACCTACCTACTTGTAATTAATACACGGAAGTGCGTGGCGCCGGACCCTTCGCGTCGGCTAAATATAGCTACTACCACGGATTGCATAATATCGGCGCTGCCCTCATCAGTCGGGCGCCGAAATGTTTAGTTATTTTTAGCATAGGGGACAGAAGATCAATTCATGCCTTGTCAAGCTTATATAGTTATCCAATTAAATCTGGTACACATAATACTACTTGCCACTTTTGGAGGCACATGGACAGTACCAGCCTAATGCTCTTCAAGGAGGCCATTGCTGATCAGCTAAACCTCCGATATATTAATTAGCAGCGGATGCCAATTCAATCCTCAGTCAGTAGGTCATCCGAAGAGCTTTCCTTGATTCTTTAGTGCCGACCCCTATCTTCATCACCATGGC
Organism: Clonostachys solani; assembly: GCA_902141235.2. NCBI lineage: Eukaryota > Fungi > Ascomycota > Sordariomycetes > Hypocreales > Bionectriaceae > Clonostachys > Clonostachys solani. Next base: position 1,775,293 of record CABFOC020000003.1, read on the forward strand.
TCGTCTCTGTCTCATCTGGGTGTTCGCCCTCCTATGGACCCTAGTCACAGCCAAATCGCTCCCGAATCTACGCATTCTGACTCTCGGAGATTCCATCACTAAGGGTAACGGCTCCGGCGGGAATCCAAATGGCTACAGATCGCGGCTCCGAGGCCTGCTCGTCCAAGCAGGAGCCCAGGTCGACATGATCGGAACACTGAAAACCGGCACCATGGCCGACAATGACCACGAAGGACACAGCGGCAAGACCATCAAGACCATCGCCACGAAGTGGCAAAAACCGATCGTGGCCAAGCCAAACCTAATCCTCATCCATGCAGGCACAAACAACATGGACCTGAATGAGGACCTAGACACGGCGCCAACTCTCTATGCGAATATGCTTGATGGCATGTTCAACGAATACAATGACGTTGTCATCCTGGTTGTTCCTGTCATTTACTCCAAGAAGGCACATCTGAACAAGAACCGCGAGGCCTTCAACGCCAAACTCCAAACTATTGTCAAGCAGAGACAAGATAAGGGAAAGCATATCCACATCACTGCCGTTGACATCACCGACGCGGATCTTTCCGACGAGAAGCATCCCAACATTCAGGGATACAACAAGTTTGCCGACGCGTTCTTTGCAGGTATCAACAGAGTCAATGACAAGGAATGGCTTGTAGCCCCCGCAAAGATTGACTATGACGCCTATCCTGACGTGGGACTTGGTCGAAGAGGCCAGTAATAGGCTAGGACTTTGCTGCATGAAGTGAAAGTTGTTTACCTAGAATCTAAGGTGTAACTGTCAGAAATGCATATAGTCCAGCGTTACAGGGTGATGTTAGGATATTCATGTAGTACTATTACATCAGCTCATTTTAGAAAAGTTTTTTTTTTTCAATAGCCTTGAGTTTAGGACTACACGCACTAAGATCGCCTTCTTAACGGGAACGTTCATATAGTACATAACCAAAGTGGGTGCATTGATCTCTTATATGACGATTAATATGAAGAAATTCCCTGATACGTGTAAGTGGCTAATTCTGTCGCTCTCTATTAGCCAGATTTTGTATCAGCGTCATTTCAAGGTAAATCATCTGTTAATCTTTTAGGGTACATAACAGACTCTTCATCATGCAAGTAGAATTTCAGAAAATAGCGAGTACGGCGGCCTGCCCAAGCGTCGAGCAGTAAGATGATCCAGTGGAGAATAAATAATCAGCGTGGTTTAGCAAGATGGTTGTGAACACCCACTCGGTCACGTTGCCGTTTGGGTTTCTCACGTGAATACTTTGAAAGGAGCCACGGGCCCCAGCCCGTGAGATGGATACCTTCAGATCTAGTACATTCTGAAGCTACCAATCCATTGCTTAAAATCTATCGTAAGATTATTCACGTCGACTTTATCAATAATGAAATTATATGATTGGATTTTCTCACGCTTCAACTGCTTAGTCTAACCAATCTATAATCCTACTCGTCTATACAATACTCGTGTATGTGAAATTCTAATTTCATCTCGAACTGCCTTGGTGCTTATATTTCATCGCAATATACGTCACTGTCTCGAATGACCCAACTAAACAAAAGCTCAAAGAGAAAGATTGCTTCAGTCTCGATGGTTGTCTTCCAGAAGAGTCTCGAAGGCTTTGCGGGAAATAGTCCATGTCGGAGCGTTGGGCATGCCTCCAGGGCTGCGAGGGAAGACGGACGCGTCTACAACTCGCAGTTTGTCGACGCCGCGCACGCGGAACCTCGAGTCAACGCAAGACGTGGCGGCGTCGGATCCCATAGAGCAGGTGGACGAGGCGTGGTGGCTGAAGGCCAAGTCCTGAATGCCCTGCCTCAAGTTCTCCGGGTCCGGGTTGATCAACGTGTTGCGGATGCCGGTGCCGTCAAACGCGCGCCTGAGGAGCTCGATTCCTTCAACGATGGCGTCCAGATCGCGCTCGGTTGATTCAGCAAAGTAGTTGAAGTTGATGTTGGGTCGAATGCGAGGGTCTGATGAGTTGAGTCTCACGGTGCCGGCGGCGTTGCTCGTCTGCATCTTGACGACGGCGTGCAGCCACTCAAAAGGATCGTTGCGCGCCAGCTCTCCTCTGGAGTAGCCTGGGTAGAATCCTGCCAATCCTGCCAAGCCTGGGCTGCTCAGGAACATGATGTCCGAGTCGTTGTCCCAGCTCTGATTGCTTTTCCAGACCGCGCCGTAGCTGCTGTCGCGCGATGCGTACGGTCCAGCAGCGTTGTCTCGCCACTCTACGAAACAAGGATCTTGATCATCAAATGTGCCTGAGCACTCAGAATCAGTGGGCGTGTACCACGCCTGTTCGGAGCGGAATTGCACAGGAACTTCGTAGTTGTCGTGTAAGTTGGAGCCCTGAAAGGAGAGAAATGATGAGCATATTGAGAAAGAAATACGTCAATGCTGGGGGAAGGCCACTCACGACAGCAGGTAAATCGACAACGACGGGGATGTTCCAACGCTCCAGCTCCTCGCGCGGGCCGATACCGCTCAGCATGAGAATCTGCGGCGTGTTGAATGCACCACCAGAAACAATAACCTCGCGCCTCGCGTGGACCTTCATAATCTTGCCGGTCTGCTCAGCGTTGTAGCGTCCGTCGGCAGAGTACAGACCTTCGCCGACCATGTACTCGACCCCGTATGCGATAGGTTTCTTGTTGCCCAGCTTCTTGGTGAGGACTCGTGTTGCCAGAGAGTGGAAGCTCACAGTCAAGGGGTGTCCAGCATCGATGACCCGGTTGATGTAAATACCAGCACCACTCCTGGCAGCAGTGGCAGGGTCAATTGCGACGGGCGTGCTGTACATGAGGCCATTCTCATAGCGGCGCGGGTCGGGCCCGTTCAGGTCGCGGAGAAGGAGCTGAGACATCTCAGAAGGGTCCTGGACATCGACGCCTTCGATCTCACGGAACATCTGGCTGAACATACTCGCAATGTTAGGAGAACTAAGCCTGAGGGCAGCGTCGCTCTGATCGTTCTAGACTCAACAATGCCTCATTAGTATCTTGGTCATCGTGAAACAAGAAGGAACTCTCTTACGATGACGTAGCCCTCGAAACCATGGCCAGGAGTACCATGCGGCACATAGGTGCAGTTCTCAACATTTTGCAGGTGTCGGCGCATGTGCTCATGACCCCAAGAGTCATCGCCCGTGAGGTTTGCGATGTAATCCCACTCGTTGTCGGGGGACCAGAGGAAGTTCATTGCGTTAACCTGCGCACTACCACCCAAGGTAGAGCCACGAGGATAATACAAGCCCGCACTAGATGATGCATCTCTGTTATTATTCGCAACACAAACGGTTATAGTACAGCCGGGTACTTACGGCCTAGCTCCCTCGGGCGGGTCAAGTCCAACATAGTAGGATCCATTTGTCTGAATATAGGTGTACTTGGGATCGCGGCGGGCTGCTTCAAAGTCTTCGTAGTGGTTGACAAAGAACTGCCAAGAATGCCCTGGTGTCTCGGCAGCAGTTCTCGCCCTGAGAGCCCATTAGTTTCGAAGATACTAGTCCAGGCAATATGCCCAACTCACAGTGGGGGCAGTTGTTGAAGAATACTGGTATGGTTATCACCTCCAGCTTCGATCAAGAAGACCGAGTGTCCCTCTCTTGCAAGATTGGCGCTTGACTTAAGTTAGCTATTATATCATCACGGAAACATTCAACCATAACAAGATTCAACACTCACGCAAGAGAGCCACCTCCTGGTCCAGAGCCCACGATAACGTAGTCGTAAACATCAGCTTCTCCGACACTAGCGGTAGAGCCAGTGACCAATGCAGCCACAACGGCAAGTTTGAGGGTTTTGAATATCATCTTGGGGATGCTTGTAATCAATTTTCTCTGTCAGTGAGTTGTTCGATGACTTTCAATCTCAAACTGCCAATGATTGACTCTTTATATACCGCTCGACCTTGGCTTTGATCGGCACTGGAGCATGCTCCATGGTTTCTTTGGCCATCTCCACGAAGGCGCCCGTGCTGGGCGCTTCTCACAACAGTTTCACAGCCTCACAACTTTATCAGTCGGCCGCGGGATTGAAGCGACAACTACACTTCGGAAATAGAAGCCATGGAGCTCCGCGGACATGTCCAGGCTCAGCCACTGAATAATTCCGACGCGCCAAGTCCAGCCAGCATATCTCATGTAAGATGATTACGCAATCTCACTCCCTACCAAGGTTGTGTGTTGGCATAGATGTTCGTTCTCATACCCAGACTTGGTAATTCAGTCTCGCAGTAATAAGCATGAACAGTTCCTTTGTAAAAACAGGGATTGCAATAGAATAGAACCAGATAATATTACCAAGACAAGGCCCAAATCCAAAGCGCGACCAAGAGAATCTGTTGAGGTATACTAATACCTCCTTTTCTGTTGAAATGCGAAGTATGATGTAGCAATGAGCGAACATTTCTCATTAGCCCCTCTTTATGGCCACTCCAACCGTGGCATTGAGCTGAGTCCCTCGTGAGCTCTGGCAAATTGTTGAGGTCGCTACCCTTGACCATGTTGGCATCGCCGATCTTGAAGAACGACACGTTAGTAGAGAACGCGTACAGTCATAGCTTCCGTGCAATGTTGGTGAGTTCTACATGTTTACTCCATTATGTAGGTCTCTCTTTCTCTTGATGGTCATCTTGGCAACACTTTTATTGAGATTTCATTCTCCTAGAAGTCATATTAAGCACTCCATTGGAATGTATTAGCTTGGTCAATAACTCTTCAGCTTGCTGCTTTCGGGAGCGAATAGGCTAGGCCACACGCAATGCGTCATTCGTATCGTATGAGTTAAGCTCTCCTCGCCGCACAGACCTATCTCGATATAGACGAAGCCTGATTCTTCAGAGTTTGAAATGGTTTTGAGACATATTGTTAGTCACTACACGAGACTGTCTGAGCCCACACGTTTCATTTATGAAGCATGTATACAAAATTAGCCACCAGGCAGAATAAGAATGTCGAGCTTCTACTAACTCGAGGCACAAGTCGCGCAAAATGTCTCAATCTCTTCTCGAAGGACTCTTTTCACATCTTCTTTGGCCCAACACATCTCAACAGAGTCCATCTCCACTCTCGCAATCTCCTCATTCGTGAACCGGGCCTTCATCTTCAATAATGCCAAGTTCTGAGTGATCCAATTGCTTTCAACATATGCCGGACTGTCACAACTGACATTGACCTTGATTCCAGCATCAAAAATTGTCCTGACATGCGCGAAGAGGTCCTCTTCTTTGTGGTGCCTCACATAAGCCCAGGGGCAAAGCGTCAGCCCAATTCCCTTTTCCTTGATCAGCGTAATCAATTCAGGTCTCTCGGCAGCATCGAGTCCGTGGTCGAGCCGGTCTGCCCCTGTGCCTCCCACACACTCGGCCACCTGCCGGATGTGCTCATGCGTGTCTTTCTGCGTGACATCGCAGTGGCAAGTGAGTTTGAAGCCATCTGCCCGCGCGCGAAGGTAGAGCGGCTCGAAGAGCGATGGCGGACGATCATACTCGTTCGAGTCGAGTCCAATGCCTACGATAATTTCCCTGTATGGCAGTGCGGCTTCGTAGTGCTCCATTGCTGACTCGGGCGGCACGTCGCGTAGCATGCACATGGTCCATTGCGATTTAACCTTTGCTCGTCAGCTGGATGGCGACTGAAGTTCTGGAGTTCCGGGATGTCAAACATTGAGTTCCCTCTCGGCGTCGATCTGCGCCCTCTTGAACCCTTCCATGAATGTTTTAAATTCGACGCCCCGACGGGTGTGGGCCTGAGGATCGAAGAATGGCTCACAATACCTCACATTCATCTTGGCAGCTTTCTCAAAATAATCCATGGCCAGCTCATAGAAATCCTGCTGTGTTCTCAACACTTCCATACCACCATAATATGCATCGAAAAATGCAGAAATTTGATTTACTCCTTTGATGCTCCGGGGCTGAAGGAGGTTGTACATTCCTTTTAGTTCATCCAAAGTGGTAAAGGTTTTGTTCAGCCGCTTCGAGTGAAGAGGGACGTTGTTTTGTTGCCCGAGCTTGAAGCGGAGCTCGGGCGTTAGAGTCCCTTCGATATGAACATGGAGCTCGACTTTGGGGATTCCGGTTATGAAAGGGTCGTCTAGTGAATTGACTTGTTGCTTCCCTGATGAGGCGAAGATTAGCAACCCGAAGCTTTGATAGTCGCCAAAGACTCACATTCCTGGAGCTTCTCGTAGGGAATGGGACCCATAGCTGGTAGGGCTGCGAACAAATGTAGCGGTGTGGTAGAGAGGACTCGGAGCACGTAGGAGCGTTGATGGATGGCAATTCGCCCGACTTTCAAAGACGGAGATGATGTGAAGTTTGTTAGGCGGATGCGGTATGACTCACATCTTTTCAACACCTACAAGTGAGCCCCTCATTTGAACAGGGTATTGATTATAGTCAGCACGAGGCTGCTCCAGCCACACCCAACCAGTATCCCGGCAATAAAAACAGAGCGTGCACGTTCACGTTCATATTCACTTTCATCTTCGTCGGCATTCACTGTCGGCATTCACTCCAGCATTAAAATCAAAGTTGACTCCTCCATTTCTACAAGTTTCTAAACACCGTGTCTTCACCACAAATTCGAATCTATCTCTATTCCCTTAAAATCTGATTTCCAAGATGAATCTATCCTAACTCTACCCCTTCACGATATCTCCTCTAGGTGTAATCTCTTGAACGTTTGGAGTGATCTCCGTATCATCCCTAAACGCTTCACGAAGTCGGTCGACTAGTTTCTGTATTTTAAGAACAGCATTGTTGATGCCTATGGTATTTCCATTAGTGTGTTGTCGTGAGGAAGGTGAGAGAATCTCCAAGAGTACTCACTACCACAGCTGAAAATGTTGCTAAAGCAAGAACAAAAGGAATTCGATTAGCTAGGATTTCTTGCGCAGGGTATCTTGCATCGTTAGACCATTCTCATAGTCTAGTGCTCTGTTCTTTTCAATTGTTGGCTGCTTTAGCACAACTAGAGGTAGAGTTCTATTCATTGTGTTGAGACGTTGGGTCTAGCATCCTCATTGCTGTCTTTTACTTCGTGCTCGAACTCTCTCATCCCTAGAGGTGCAGTTCGGAAGAGAGGTGAATTTCCAGCTGCTTTGATCCTCTGGTCCTCATTGGGGCTGTTTTCGGAAAATACTCTAGATGTCGAATTGGCGCTGATTGAGCCCTTAAATCCATTATCCAATGCCTCTTTGTGCATGTTCTCAGTGTCGCGAGATTTGATATAGTGTCGCTTCTGCCTTCAGAATGGGCAACCATCGACCATGTATAGTTACCTGCTCATCCAACATCAAAACTGGTCACATTGCTTCCGCCTCAGATTTCGACTCAGTCCGAGGATCGTGTCGGGTGTGGCATCTTCATTGTCGTCATTGACTGTGCAGGCTGAACCATTGCTTATCATATACCACTTTGAGGATCTTGACGAAGGCGGCCTTGGCTTCCTGCCACGGCTCGGCGGCTCTATGTCTTCCCAGCCTCTTCTCAAGTTCGTGGCTCTCCAGCTCGCGGGCCTCTTGAATCCATGAATGAAGCCTGATATCACGGACAAACATTGACAGAGAAGTTTCTGTGGGAATATCGTCCCGGAGGGCTGCCCAGCGGCTCCACGCTCCGTCACTTACCAGGCGCTTGATTAGAGCGCTTGGGTCTGCGAGGTCCGACTCTGCCAACCGGGCGTGGTTGAAGAATTCCTGCGTCGCATATGAGACGAGTGCCGGACAGTCTTTGACCCTTCCAGAGGCTAAAGGGACTGAGGACTGTGCATCGGACAACTCTGTTGACCCGTCGATCGACGCTTGTTCAGAGGAGCATTGTGTTATCGCAATCCACTTGTCGGCGCTGATGCTGAAAGTTTCAACAGGTTGCTCATTTGCAGATAGGTAGATGGGCCTGTGCTCCGCGTCCTCAACCTGGAAGCCCCGTAGCGGGTCTTCGGTTGGATGAGCCTCCGGTTGGGCCGACAAATGTTCCCTGCTCTGGAGCTTCAAAGATTGGCTCATGTCTAGAGCCAGGAGCGAGTAAGGGGTATCCGGCTGCGTAGAAGGCCAAGAAGAAGAACTGTCTCCAGTGTCCGAATCGGTAGCAAGCAGCATGTCTTCTCTTTTCCGAGCTTCGTTTTGACCGGACGGCTTGTGTCCATCCACGAGGGCATCCAGCTCACTCATCTCTAAGTAATCGAGGCAGCTGGACATGATGGATAAATGGCCATTGCCGACGGAACTAGGCCCAACACTCGGATCCAAATTCATGAAACCGTCTCCATACAAAAAGAACTGGCGGACCGATTCGTGTTTCACCTGGACGGTTCGGGTCTCTTCCTGCTCTAGGTCCAAAGAGCCAGCCCTGGCGTGCATGGAAACAGTATCAAAAGCGTTGCTTCCAGCTTTAGTCACTTCGAGTAAACCTTTCGATATACTTTTAATTCGACTCTCCAATTGTTCGACGTCACATGTGAAATAATCCGATCTGCGCCACTCTGGCAGGGACTGCGGCGACGGTATTCTGGTAATTGCTAATATGTGGCGCCATTCGTCGAGACAAAGAGGTTTGGTTGCGAGAGTGGCCCACTGGAATAGTCGTAGGGTCACCTGCGTCTCGGCTGGGCTCAGTGAGCCGAACATTCGAGAGTAAAAGGCCTGGAGGGCACGAGGGACGGCATTAACCTGCTCCAACAGGTAGTGAATGTTTTTTCCATCGTCCCAGCTGGTGAGTATCTCGTCAACCACGAGGATGACCCAGAGAAACACCCCGTTGGACTTGTCCATGATTGCCTTTCTCAACAGCTTCCGGTTTCTTGGTCTTGCAAGGCCGCCGAGCTTAAACCTATGCTCTATATAGGCGGAAATATCGAGTGCGTTGTGGCTTTCGACTGTTATCTCTGGACAATTGATGACGGCAAAAGAGGGAAAGTGTCTGCTGGAAAGACAGACGCTCAGATGTGGGTTCGAATGCGTCAGTTGGCGCCAAAAGTAGGCTTGGAGGCGAACCTTTTCCTGGTCGCACTCGTCCAAGGCGTCAATGAAGATGATGACTCGACGCTGAGACTGACGCCTCGCTGTATTGTTCTGGAAGAAGAATCGCAGTTCGTGTTCGGTCCACCTAACCGTGCTTGCCGCAGCATCCTCCATGTGACGAACCTTGTTCCTCCACAGCTTGGCAAAATCGAGGAGCAAGTCCCTGTTGCCTTGCGCAAGTTGGTGCAGCAGGGATCTGAAGAGGCCCTGAGGGGAATGCTCCATTTCACCGCCTTTCGCGTTGAAGAAGAATGCGGCAGTGGAGTGGTTGAGATGAGTCTGGGCGACGATCGATCGGCGGAATGCCTCCTTTATCAGCACCGACTTGCCGGTCCCGGGATTCCCTTTCAGCCAGAGTAATCCCTCGTGTCCATGTCGATTCTCATTGTGGAACCAGTCTTGATAAGTTTTGTGTTTGAAAAGCCAGGAGCAGGACCCTTCGCTGGGATATTCAATGTTCTGTCTGTGGGTGTACATGTTCGGATAGCACAAGCTCTGAAGGCACGACCTCTCATCGTCGGTGTTTTTATCGGCTCGGTCTCCTCTGCATGGCTCTAGTTTTAAGCCAGTGCCGTAACCCAGAGGGCGACTACCGTTGCGTTGTATACGACCTCTACGGTGGACATTTTGCGTGTTGAGATGCTTCAGTGAGGCATATACCGAACGAATCTCTCCAACGACTTTGCGGTAGCTAGGATCATTACTCCCAGTGAACCGGCACATCTCCTCGTGGTTCGCCTGCAGCGTCTCGGCACGCTCACGAGGGTCTCCAATCAGCGAAGAGACGTCTGGCACCACCTTGTTCCCAGGAGTACCGATTCTGATGCCCGCCAAATCCAGGCCTTCTTGGAAAGTCTTGACCCGGAAGTCGTGCTTATACCATAACTTCGAAAAGGTTTCCCTGGCGCGCTCAAGATAACCAGTCTTCAGGCCAAGGGCATCAAGGGTAAATTCGCCGAGGGATGCAAGCTCTGGGCTTCCGCGATGTGGCGTGCCCAAGAAGATGACTGAAGCTGTGGACTCAACGACGTTGTTGAGATCCTTTTCGAGAGATTCTGATGACCTCGCCAGCATCTACTCAAAGTCATACGATTAGCGAAGGTGTCCCCGCAGGGCCAAGTTCCGACCTACCTCTTTCACGACAATCCCACCAAGACTGTGCGCAACAAAAATCAAGGGGCGGTCGATACATCGCTCTCTGGCGAGGGAGCACAAAAGGGCCCTGCTGTGCGAAAGGAGTGTATTTCTATCACGCTGGCCGGCCGTGTATTTCGTGATCTCCGAGCCGTAGCCGAACATGAGAACTCGGGAGTCCCGACATTCCCGAGGCAGCAGGTCGGCGGGCCAGAACACAGAGGCAGGACTGCCGTCAATCGTTTCGGGCACTCTCTCGAGAGACGGGTATCCCCCAGACCTCAGGGGCGCCGAGGAGGACCGCTTCGAGCAACTCGTGCTCAGCCCAGAAAACATGCGCTGCAGGGCCTCTCGCCCGCGATCGTTGCTGTCGAGCGAGGCCTCGGGCAGGAGCAGCGACGAGGACTCCGAGTCGGGCACGCGTGGTTCGGCGCCGGTCCATGATCTATACGGATGTCCATGCAGGCCATGCACGAGCACGATGCTAGGGCGAAAATAGGCTCGCATTAATCCTCCAGTCTCAGGATGGTGGGGGGTTGCACTCACTCAGCGACGGGCGGCCCATGCTCGGGCTCGTAGACCACGGAGATCCCTGTGGCAGCGATGTGATATCTCATTTCTTCAGACTATGCTGCATTGTCTGAGTCCTTTCTGGTGGACGGTCAACAAGCGGTGATGGGTAGGGTGGCAATCTATTCTACTTTGGTGCCCAACAGCAGAGGTTGACATAATCATGTGTGATTGGATCTTGACCCCTCCCCTGAGTGCATCCAGCCAATGGCCAATGGCTACATGGACACTGCAGCAGAGATTTGCGGTTTTATTCTTTTTCATTGGAGGGGCTGCGTTCTATGCTCGTCAAGGAATTAACTGAGGAGCGAATTTGTGTGCCTCAAGCGAAACAATAGCCAGCAATCCTGCCGTGATTCTTACCCTCATTTACATGCAGGCTGAACAAGCAAAATCAAATTAATGCAAATTAAATCAAGCATATCTTCCCCCCATATGTACAACAATCCTTAGAGGATGCTTTTTTTCTCTTACTATCATGCCTCTCATTAAATTAGCCTCCGTCTCAAACAACTGACCATGTCTGATTAACCTATCATGCTACTCTTTGCGATTGCACGTAAAACATCGGGCCCGCCTAAGTGAAGCTAGGCAGGACAATCCAGGTAGCACTTTTATATATTATTTTGACAAGACAGTCTAGATATAGCCTATTGAAAATAAAAGCGCACAGATATAAAATAGAAGATTACAGGTATCTAACGAGGGTGCATAAATGGCAGGAATTCTGGGTAGGCCAGAATCCGAGGCTGAGCCATGGCTTCATGGCGGCAGAAGGGGCTGTGGCAAGGACTTTGATTTCCTCAACCCCAATGCGTCGATCTGCAACGATGTCTTCAGCATTCCTAGTAGATTAGGAAGAGATAAAGAAGCTCTGAGCTTCGAGGAGTGTAAGACATAGGCACCACTATATGCCACTGCTTATCCTGGACGTTCTATTAACCGAGTCTCGCAATCTTCGACCGTCATATGGAAGAGACAGTAGCAGGTATGTTTTAGGGTTTGCCTGCGGGAGAACACGTCTTTCGGCGGCAAGTTTATTCTTCACCGCTGCTTGATGTTGCTTGATGTGAGATTGGTTCCCATATATCTAAGTTAAATCAACACTGAGTCTACGGAGAGGAGTCTGGGGTCACTCAAGCTGCTCCCACCGCAATCTCTTTCCTTGGTTCCTTCATTTTATTCCCTACTTTGGCTAAACGCTCCTCCATCTGCTCCTTGGGCGACTTAAGCTCAATGGGTGGGAAGCGAGGATCTCCTTGAAACGGCATGAAGTCACTGCCGCCAACGAGCCAGTGCAGCACAACCTTCTCATACTTGCTGACAATGTCTGCATACTCTGGTAGCTCTGCGAGGTTATGCATTTCGGGCAAATCCTCATGACGATCATAGAGCTCCGCAGGCTCATACAGTCGGTAGACATAGTAATAATCCTTATCGCGAAGAGAGATTGCCTTGCCCACGAGCGTCGTATCCTCGTGCTGGAGTGCCGTCTTAATGTCGTATGGATACGGGGCTTGTTCAAGCAGAGGTTCTTCTGAGAGCAAGAAACCACCTTCAGAAAATGCATAGTCCTTGTGTTTGGTCTCGCCTCCGATGAGCAACGGGACCCATGATTTGCCGTTATGCATAAATGTTTCGGCGATGCCTGAGAGCTCAAACACAGTAGGCACAAGATCGACCATTTCTGCCATTGCACTGATCGTGTTGCCCTCTGGCAAGCCTGCACCGCCGATGATAAGTGGTTCGTGAACAATCGTCTCCCCGAGGCCTGATGGCCACTTCTCAATCATGCCATGATCACCAAGATATTCCCCATGATCTGTAAAGAACATGGTCACTGTATCCTTCCACAGACCAAGGTCATCTACTTTGTTTAAAATTCTACCGAATTGATCATCGAGCCGCGTGATCATGCCGTAATATGTCGCCTTAATCTCCTTCCAGATCTCATCTGTTGCACGTTCGGTCTTATACCGATCACGATTCGCCTTCATATATTTCGGCTCGTAGCCTGTCTTGCGCTCATGTCTGCTCGCAACCTCTTTCATCGACTTGCGGTCGTACATCGAGAAGTAGGGTTCCTCTACCTGGAAAGGGCAGTGAGGGAAGACGAGCGGGAGGAAGAGAACCCAGGGTTTATCATCCGGTGGGCAGTCTAGCCACCGAATTGCCGATCGAACAGCAGCCTCGTCATAATCGAGGATCTTATTCACATCGCGAAGTCCCCTGTAAAACAGACGCGACCAGATATCCTCCTTGGGCTCCGTTGGAGATCCGAACTTGCCTGCAAACCCAGGCATATAGTCAGGCGTCTCGAGAAAACCATACTCGTTGAGGCTGAGCTCCGTTACCGTGGGAGCAAAGGTATCACCACGAGGAGCAAGACATGCGACGTGGTAGCCGTCCTCCTTCATACTGCGGAAGAGGTTCCCTTCCCAGGGCTTTATCAGGTTGTTCATGCTGCGGTGGCCGCTGACATGAGGATAGCACCCGGTAAACATGCTGCACCTGGACTGTGAACAGGTGGATGCCTGAGTGAAGCAGTTGGTGAACAGCGTGCTGCGGCGACGAAAGGCGTCGATATTTGGTGTTTTGACCTGGGCCGTCCCGTCTGGGGCTGTGCATCCGAGAGAGTCATACCTAAGTTGGTCGGGCATAAATATGATGTAGTTAGGACGGGAACCACCATTCTTGGAATTGACCTTGATGGGAATGGGCTTTGCGACGGGTTGATACTTGGACATAGCTGCGGTTGAGCCGTATGATATCTACCGTTCACTTGAGCAAGGAAACCGAGTCAAGGGAGGTTCTCGCCACCAAAATTATGGTACTACAAGTCTGTGCGGGGAAATACTTGAGCAATCCGCTCCCAGCAGCATATATGCGAATCAACCAAGAATGATACCCGTACGCATCGGCCGCTATCCGGGAGTCTGCTCGCCGGCAATGCCCCGAGACATCGGGTGCGGAGTGGAGGACCCGGGTCATTGTGTCGGATGTCGCGGCTACGAACCCCATAAACACCCACGCGAGTCATAGCAAATTGCCCCCTTACAGGTTGAGTAGCCAATGATTCGAGCGTGACTCTCTCCCCGGAATTGCCGCCCCGCGGGGGAAGAAAATCTGCATGCGTAAAGCGGTACCGATGGCATCCTTGGGGTCTAGATTCCGACCTGAATCCAGTAACGGACCAGAGGCACTAACCGAGGAGCATGGCGAAAGCCTAAGGCGGAGAAAATATATTTGAACGTGGTGTCCGACTTGATCGAAACACAGCATCCATCTGCTGCTTTCCTTTGCCACTCGTCTCTTGATAATCAAAAGCATATGTCATGGCTGCTCTCAAAATGGGCAAGACAAAGTACTTCAACAGGTCTCTGACCCTCTCGGTCGTGCTCATCGCCATCTCAACCTTCAACTATGGCTTCGACAATCAGGCCTTCGCCACCACCCAGGCTATGGATCACTTCCAGCAGCAGTTCGGCGACTTAGATCCAGGTACAGGCGACTACACTCTGCCGTCATCTTGGCTCGCGCTCTTCAACAGTCTTATGTATCTCGGCTTCACTGCCGGTAAGACTCCCATCCGTTGTCATTCAGAATTTGCAGTAGGACGCAGCTGACGAGTTCTTCTTCTACTTCTTCCGCAGGCGTGTTCATTGGCAGCTGGGTCTGTGATCGTTTCGGCCGTCGCTGGTGCATGTTCAGCATGAGTATATACGCTCTGGGAACTGCAACCATTGCGGTGACTTCAAACACGCGCGAACAGATCATGGCGGCGCGTGTCCTCAACTACGTTTATGTTGGCATGGAGATGGCTGTCGTGCCTCTCTACCAGTCTGAAATCGGTACGTCTGGTGCAAGCACTACTCCATTATCTCATCTCTAGTGCCGCACTGACTCTGCGTAGTTCCCGCCCCAGTCCGTGGCCTCGTCGTCGGGACCTACCAATGGAGTCTAATCCTTGGTGGTATCGTCATCAACTCCGTCTGCTACGGCACGAGCCACCTCGACGACAATCGCTCCTGGCGTATCCCTCTTGGGCTCTTCTATGTCGTGCCAACAATCGTGGCAGCTGGCATCTGGTTCCTCCCAGAATCCCCTCGTTGGCTCGTCCGAAACGGTCGCAACGAAGAAGGTCGTGTCGCCCTTCAGAAGCTCCGGCATGGGGCTTTCACTGAGGCAGAAGTCGACAAGGAGTTCCGCGAGCTGGAGTTCGCAATGGAGCACGAGACGCAGAAGGGCAAATCGGTCGAGATTTTCCAGGGACTCAACCTCAAGCGGACCCTCATCGTTGCGGGCGTCAACTTCTTCCAGCAGTCAACCGGCCAAGCGTTCACCTCCCAGTACGGCGGCGTCTTCGTTCGTACTCTGAAGATCTTCAATCCTATTCTTTTCACACTTATGACAAGCTGCTTCACGGGCGTCGCCATGGTCGCCACCCTACTACTGAGCGACAGGGTGGGCAGGCGAATCATGCTGATGCTCTCAAGCGTCTGCATGCTTGCGGTCCTGCTGACGCTGGGTGGCCTCGGCATCCAGACGCCGGTCGCGAGGGACCGGATGCAGGGCATTGTGGGCGTCATGTGCTTGTTCGGTCCATCATTCGCACTGGGCTGGGGCCCCATGACCATGGTGGTCGCAACGGAAATCACCTCTCTCCGCCTGCGGGATAAGACTTCTCGTCTGGGTTTCTTCATCAATGTCCTTACTAAGTATGTGCAAGTTGATTCCTCCTACTCTCAAAGCGTGCTAATCGTGTTTTTAGCTTTGTCGTCAGCTTCTCGATCCCCTACCTGGTCTTCCCTGATCGTGCTGGTCTGGGCAGTCGAGTCGGTTTCATTTTCGCCGCCCTGTGCATTCTGGCCTTTGTGTTCGTTTTCTTTTGCGTCCCAGAATGCAAGGGGAAGACCCTCGAGCAGGTGGATTGGCTCTTCGTCAACAAGGCGCCTATCCGTGACTTTAAGAAGAAGGATACATCCAATATGTTGGAAGAGGCTGAAACTCCGGCAGGGAAACTAGACACAGAGGCAGATCAAGACGAGTCTGAGAAGCCTGGGGCTGAAGTCCAGGTTGAGCGGGTCACATAAATTGATTGGTCTTGCACTAATCAGAAACCGATTGTCCTTTCTCAAACAAAGGTAATAGTTTCCCTGCCAGTAAAATGTTGGGAGAACTTAGGAAGGGGAGAATATGTGACTAAGTTGGTGAAAAGCTGCCTGATCAAACACATCAATTTGTGTAAAGTAGTCGAAATACATTAACTTTCCTCAAAGATGACCGAGGAAAGCTATATTATCAAAGAAACTTACCCTCATTACAAACTTAATTGCTACACAACCAGTCAATTGTGTTGGTATTTACACGAGCGGCCTCTTGCCAACTATCTTGCTGAACAATGAGATTCATCTCTGTGAATGAATTATAGGACCAGGGGTCATATATTAAAGTAAAAACTTAGGCGCATAATAAGAAAGAAATATTAAAAAGGGAAGGGTAAAACACGTAAGACGAAGTTAGGTATTGTAGAATAGAGGCCCGAGATAGATAATAATGTGCTTGTTAACATCTTGCATAGGGTAGCTAGTTCAGCCACTTGTGGCTGAAGCTATTGAAAATGTGGAGACGTACCGTACAGTCGGAACCCTGTAGTGCTTCCCCGAGATCCGAATGGCTTCCGGGTAGGCAAAGCCTTTACCTTCGCCTTTACCCGGAGTCGTCGGAGGCTAGCCACGAAATACTCCTCACTTCCGAGCAACATCCGCTGACCATGTCCGAATACCAGGGTTCTCCTATCCTACAACAGTGGGTGCGGACCGCACGACCAGGGCTTTATCAGAGCCTGTGCGCGATCGACGGATAGCTGGACAATATGCCGACCGGCTCATCCTGCAGAGAATGCCAGGCACGCAAAGTCAAGTGCGACCGCACCCCCTTGCGATGCCTCGTCTGCATCAGACTGAACCTTGACTGCTCCTTCTCGCATCCAGAAAGCCCCAAGCCTGGTCATGTCGAAGAGCTCACGCAAGCCGGTACCAAGAGGAAACGGGCTCGCCGAGCGTGCCTCGGTTGCCGAGCAGTCAAGGCAAAATGCTCAGGCCGCCGCCCATGTGAAAGATGTGTCGCAAAACACCTTGCATGCGAAGGCATCGTTACCACCGGCATAGAAGGGTCGGGTCAAGACGATGCGACCAGCTCCGTATCTACGGGCCTGCCAGAGGTGCCTCGCAATTTAGACTCGATCTCAAGGGACGCAAGTTTAGGCGATCCAGGGACGACTTCAAGCACCGCCTTTGATGAGCTTGACAGACGAACAACCAGAGGTTACTTGGACGATTACTTTGAGGAAGCGAGCCGCTCCACAGTCGCTATCCTTCATAAAGCCACGATAATTACCGACTGGACCCGGGGCACACTCGATCCAGCTTTGCTGAAGATCATCATCACAACAGTTCAGTACAGGAGGCATGGCTACGCCGGCGGCACCGTGGAAGTACGACAATCTATGGATCAAGTTCAACAAGACGTGCTTTCGAAGTGGTCCCGCTACAACTTGACACTTCTTCAAGTTCTTGTCTTGCTCACCCAATTGAGATTTCAGGCAGGAGACAATATTGAAGTGTGGAACCTGCTCCCGATCGCAGCACGCATGATTTTCACGCTGGGCCTTAACCAGGAGAAGGAATATTCTAACGCCGTGATTCAGGAGTGTCGAAGGCGCCTGGTCTGGTCCATTTTCCATTTGGATCGTAAGTTTTCAGGGGGGCTCGAAGATTTGGCCGTCTGTTCGCCTGAAAGAATCCACATACGCCTGCCATGTGATCAACATACTTTCCAAAGAGGTGGTGTTTCTCGTGCAGCGTTCCTGATGGATGATGTAGTTGAAGACGGCACTGGCGTTGACATTTATGCTTTCTGGTTGCGGCTACTTGTCACTAGAGACCGCGTGTTGAGGTAAGTCGTCTACGGACCTTGGGTATCAATTTCAAAGCTGACTGATGACTTCTCAAGGTATGCAAAGCGAGTGAAGCGCGCCGGAATTGTCCCTTCCTCGACCTACCACGAGATGCAGGCACTGCAAGCCGAGCTTGACCATTTCGAGAAGACGCTACCCGCGGATTTGAAGATGAGCTCCGAGAGAACCATGATGATGGCTCACTCGACGGAATGGGTCAAGTATGTTGGTCTGCATATGCAGTGGTACCAAAGCCACTGTGACTTGTACCGGATTTGCGTGCCGGGACTACGCGAATCGTTACCAAGGGACACTCTCGCCAAGACACCGTCCGACTTTATCGATTTCTGTCAAGAGGCTTGCCCTGACAACGCGCTACGGCTTTGTCATCTTTTGTCTGACATGTACCGCCTGGAGCCAGGCGATGCGACAAGTGACACCAGCCTGCCCATTTCCATATATTCGGCGGCACAGATCTATCGTCAGTTGCGGCATCTTCTCCCTTCTGAAGGGGAAAATAGACTCCACGCTGTCAAAGAAAGGCTCGTTGATGCCTTGCAATTGGCGCGCCCGCTTGAGATCATGCCGGGGCCGATGAAATGCGTGAGGGATGTGAACAAAGTCATCAGCGCTCTCGAGGAGGGGACCCGTGAGCAGTCATCGCGTTCGTCAAGCATCGGCGCGGGCGAGATCTCTGGGCACTTCCTTCCATCGAAGCATGCGCTTCTCCCCCGATTCGCCAAGTCCGACGATGAGCCCACACCGTCGCTCAATGTCCAAGTCTCGTCTGCAGCTCCCACATCGGTGAGTGGACAGGAAGAGCCGGCGGCGAGGATTATGCTGGACCTCGCCAGTTCAAAACAGGTCGGGAACGACGGCCAATTGGATGACGGAGGGGTCGTATCGTGGGATCCCTTCGATATGGAGATGAACGATTACTATGACCCTGATATTGGCGTTTTGCTTGCTTCTCTTGAACAGCAGTTCGATGATGCACCTCGAGCGGCATGACGGCATGATGCACAGGCTTGAGCAGTCATTTCCAGTTGACCGTACTTGTGGGTTACCGAAAGTATTCATTGTGTTGAGTTGTCGGGCTCTGGCAGCTTCCATTGCTGTTAAACTTTATTGTCTTTCTCATAGGTGGGTTACCGAAGGACTAGGAATTGCCCATATTAGCATACGTTCTAATTGCTACAAGATTAATCAAGCAAGAGCCAACTTTGTAAATCTCCTTGGTTGATAGATTTTAAATGCCCTACAACAATAACTCAAATTATATAAAAACATGACAGGTTCTGTCAAAAGAGAAAGTTGGGTTATTAGAGCTAGTTTAATAAAAATGCCCCTAAAGACCTGAAGAAGTAGTGAAATATAACAAGGCGAGACTACCAGAGAGTATATATTGCAAAACCATAGGTCCTGGCCATGGTTATTTTCTCTTGCGCATACATGAAACATCTTTGGATGCTGCTACTGCTGCTTCTGCCAAATATGTATAGCCCGGACAGACAACTGGAAGGAGTCATGTCTTTTCACAGTTGAGATTAGTGTCCCGTCCGACCATCTTAGACGTCAGCAAGGTCGGCCTTTTCGCTGTTGGTGATATTCGAACTCTCGCAGCTGTATCCTCTCCACTTCCTCATCGGCAGACCAATGCGGTACATTTCGTCAATCTCCGCCACAGTCCGGCCCATGGTCTCGGGCAGGTAGAAATACGCCCAGATGGTGGTGACGAAGACACAGCCCGCAAAGACGTATGCCGTCTTGACACCGAGGTTGGCCGCGTCGGCACTCATAATCCGCGGCACGGCAAAGGTGGTAACAACGGCGGTGGTGTACGACCAGAAGACTGACCAGGCCATCGTCGGCTCGCGTAGGGCTGGCGAAGCAATCTCGGTGGGTAGAACAAAGCATCTGTCCATGGTCAGCGGGGGGGGTATTCTATATTCTTGCCAGTTGGCCCGACTTACAGCGACTGGAAAGAAACGGCATTGAAGAAGCCGAACAGGATGAAGACCGCGGCCAATGCCAGCTTTTGCGTCTCGCTCGTCAGGCCCGCGGCACCCAAGCTGCCGGCCGCGAGATTCAGGAGCAGGAGGATCGTGAAGCCGACCAGCGCTACCGGTCGGCGGCCGGCCTTGTCCACGAGGAACGGACCGACCACCGTGCCGAGGAACTGCAGGCTGGATATAATGACAGTGATCTCAAACGGGTTCCCAACCCCGCTCGCGACGAGGATGACGGTCGCGTATGTCAAGATCAGGATCTGGCCGCCAACCTGGGACGCCGACAGGATCGTGCCGGCGCTCAGGGTGCGCTGAAGGTTCTCCCGGTCCAGGATGTGCCAGAAGTTTGACGCCTGCGTGCGCTCGTCGGCGGCCTGGTACATGGAGATTTCGGCGTCGACAATGTCGGCTCGGTTGTTGCGAAGGACCAGCAGCGTGCGCCGCGCAGAGTCTAGCCGGCCGTGCTGGATGTCCCAGACCGGCGACTCTGGGATCAGAAAGGTGAGGAGGCAAAGCCCTACCGGCACGGCCGCTTGTATGGCGAGAGGTATCATGTATTGTCGCTCGTCCTTGATCTTCTCCGTGCCCCAGACGACCGTGGTCGCGAGGACGCCGACGGCAGCGACACCTGCGAAGCAGAGATCAATAGCCCTGCCGCGAAAGTCGGCGGGGACAAACTCGGCCAGGTAGAGAGGGGCAGTGGTTGTCAAGATACTAATACCGACATCTGCGTTTAAACGATTAGCCAAGGTGTCTTGAGAGTCTTCTTCACAAGGGTTTGTTTGCGCACAGTTCCAGAAACGACCGGCGACCAAGGCGGCCATGTTTGGTGCAAAAAGCTGCAGGAATGATCCGGGCGTGCATAGGAGGCCGTAAGCAGCTATCATGGTCTTCTTGCGGCCCAGGCGCCGCATTCCCGCAGGCGCGATGAAGGTTCCTATCGCTGCGCCGACAAGGGGCACAGGGGTGAGAAGGTTCAGGTTCCGGGCCTGCCTCGGGAGCATGTCAGAGAGCTGCAAGTCGACACTGCGGTATAGTTGGACGTCTTCTTACGGTGAAAGTGAGCCCGGGGCCCTGATACTTTTGGATGAAGAGGGGCAGCTGGACCAGTGGAGCGGCAAAGTTGTTGTCGTAGCCATAGAGCCCCATGGACAGACCGATAATGACCACTGGGGAGAGGGCGATTAGCATCCTTCCATCTGCTTCTTTTAAGACGGAAGCCAAGACTCACTATAGCAGAATGTTGGCCAGTTCAGCCATCCTTTGGCATTGTGAATATCATGTTCTGGCTCAGCAACATGTTCCACCCGGGCTTCGGAAGCCGACTGAGACTTTGCAAGGGACATGGCCAATAACCTTTGAGTGAGTAGTTGAAAGAAAGTTGGAATAAGTGCCTCGCAGGTTTCGTTGCAAGACTGACGAGGAATGAAACCTTGGGATTCTGGGGAACCTGGCTCTGGTTATATTTCCTCCACAATCCCCGGGTTTTCATGCAACTGGCACGCAGCCTTGCTGTAGAGCAAATTTGACTTCTCCATGGCCCCTTAGCAATACTGTATGTGGTGTGGGCTACCCCAGGGTTACCCCAGGGCTAGGCAACTTGGGGAAATTCCAAAGTGGTAAGCCTAGATCATAGATCACGGGACGCATGACATGACCAGATCAGAAAATCTCCATTGGGAAATACACCGGTTTTAGTATCGACATGACTCAGTGTGACCTGCCCACTCGCGGCCGCCAAGGGAGAGTCGACTTAGCTCAAAAGAAGCGGTGCCTGTTGATTCTAGCAATAGCACTGCACCTCTGCAGCGTATAGTTTCATATTTTGTTTCTGATCACCAAAAAAAAAAATGGACGATATTGATGGTTCGCACGTGGACGCGGCAACGCTCCAAGCCATCGCCATGGCTCTGGGGATGGATCCGAACGCAAAGCTCGCACAGCAGAAGCCTGACGATAATTTCCTGCAGGTACATATTACAAGCTGATCATCACACTGAATGTGCTCTAATGAGAAAGAAAAATTCCAGGAGATTGCGAAATTGCCCGTCAACTTTGCCGGCATGCCCTCGGGCACAGACGTCGACCGCATGCGCGAATGGGTCAACAATGTCATGGTAAAAGGGCCCCTGGCCGAGCACAGAGCCAAGCTTAATATCAAACTGCGCCGACCGCCTCAAGAAGTGGGCAAGAAGATCATCACCGTCAACGCCACGGACGGTGATGGCGAGTACGGGATCTGGGTGTACGAACCCACAGCCGCAGGAGCTCGGCGGCCAGCTATATTGATGCTTCACGGCGGAGGTTGGATCCATGGGAACCCTGCCGGCGACGAAGGTGAGGACTCTCTTCTCCAGCCCAGTATGAGACACGCAAGCTAAGGCAGCCAAGCACTTGCCCAAGTGTTCGCATCTGAGCTGGACGCTGTCGTCTTCGGCATCGACTACAGGCTCGCACCGGAGCATCCGTTTCCAAAACCACTCGACGACTGCACTGATGCTTTGCAATGGGTATGTCACTTCTCTTTGCAAGTCCTGTTGACGAACCCCTGGCTGAATGATCCGACAAGGTGATTGACAATGCACCAACTTACAACATCGACATCAACCGGATTGGCGTATGGGGTGCTTCTGCCGGAGGGAACCTCGCCGCCGCCCTCGCCTTGCGCTGCGCAAAGGATGCACCCACATCCCAGAGGCCGGCATTGGCCCTGGTCAGCCTGGTCGTCCCCGTCACGGCGCACCCGGAAGCTGAAGCAAAGTTCAGCCAGCAGAGGTGTCTCCCGGCCAGCGAGAGCGAGCAGCTGTTTGCGGACGCGACCCCACCTGCAGAAGCACTTGTTCAAGAATTCGAGAAGCTATATAGTACGACCCCTTACTCGTAAATGATACCCGTTTCCCGGTTGCCATGCTCACACATCTCGCAGATTTCTTCACCGGCGGTGTTTGCGACCCGCTTGACCCCTTGGTGTCTCCCCTAGCCACCGGACCTGTCCCACATCACCCTCGGACCTCCATCACCGTGGCGGCCTGTGATGGTCTGAGGGCTCAGGGCCAGGCCTATGCAACCCTGCTGCGATCGTATGGTGTAGAGGTGAGCGAGGAGGTCCTGCCGGGCGTCCCGCACGGGTTTACGATGCCGGTCAATGCCACCGTGACAAAGCTCTGGCATGAAAAACAAGTAGAAGAGTTTGCCCAAGCGTTTGGGCTTTAGTTCTCGTCAATTAACGGCATGTAAACCGGAACAGCGGAATTTTCTCCACAGGGCATGTGTTGTTATTTCATTTATGTAACGGCAATATATAGTTAGTCTCTTTACATGTACCTTACCTAAAAGACTCGTCTTGATTTACATTCTTTTTCTTCTTATTTTAAAATTCCAAGTGATTGCACTCTGAAAGCATAATACTCGAGGCCTCAAAAGTGCCACCTTGATGAAAATCGCCAAAAACAAGAGGCTGGATGACGGGAAACTGTCGAACCACCTCCTCGGTCTCTGGACCACTTGGTGCACCCTGAGCAGCCAAGGGCGCCATCATGCAGTAGCGAAGTTCCCGGTCTTGAGGCGTCTCCATCATAGGTGGCACGTCATACGCCACCGAGAGAACTAGGTCTGCGAGAGGGAGCGCAAACCTCCCTTCATAGTCTTCCTTCATCACCGCGCCGGTCAGCCCGCGGAGGGAGTCTTGGTGACCGCCGCCTGGCAGCTTGAAGATGTTGATGGCCAGCTCAGCGAGTTTCCCTAAGCCAACAATCCTCAGCTCGCCCTGCTTGAGGACGCATATCCACGACATGGCGATGACCCCCAGAGACTGCATCATTGACGCGGGTGGCCTTTCGCGGCCGGCGCCCTCTTGGTAGCCAGCGAGGATCTTGCACGAGAGCTGCCACTGCCGGGTGACCATGACGTCGGCCGACTGGATCCGCGAATAGCGATGCTGCCCGAGGCTGGATAAGACGGCGTCCGATCCGAGATTCACCTTGCTTATATCGTCGGCGTTCCTTGCCAAATGTATGCGCGTCAGACACTGGAGCAGCTGGCCGGCAACCCCTCCCAGTCTTTCACCAGTGTCGGCTCCGCCCACTCGAGCCGGGACAGTGTCTGAGCAGGTAGGTCGCTTCCTCGTCTGCAGCTTCTTCTCTTTATTCCCGTATATCGCCAGGGTGGCAGACTCGGTGTTGTGAAGAACCTGCT
The DNA here is from genome assembly GCA_902141235.2 of Clonostachys solani. NCBI lineage: Eukaryota > Fungi > Ascomycota > Sordariomycetes > Hypocreales > Bionectriaceae > Clonostachys > Clonostachys solani. Next base: position 1,799,194 of record CABFOC020000003.1, read on the forward strand.
CGACCCGCAACTTCCTCTGCTGCTCGTCGTATCCAGATGGCTCGACATGGTCAAAGAGGATTTGTGCCTCGTTCAAATGCAAAAATGCTCGGCCGTGCTTTGCCAGCACACTGTTGGCCGTGAACAATGTCAGAGAGCAGAAGACGGCATCCAAGGTCGCTGGGTCGGCAAAGTCGTACGCCTGCCGGGATGATTCGACTTGAGCTATACGCTGGACGAGCTCGTCTCCGTTCTGATGGTCCATACGGTAGCGCGCGGCCAAGTTGACCAGTCGGATCGAGTAGAGCAACGTCCGTAGGTCTGGCACAATCTCCCAGTTGGGCTCCATGACTAAACGAGAGGCAAGCTCAGCGTAGGATACGATGGGGAAGATCAAATACGTCGTGTCGAAGAACTCGTCGATGGATTCCCAGATGTCGGCTCTTTGGTGAGTCGCAGTTTCTTCAGATGGTCTGCCATCCAGGGGGTAGATCTGGTTCGGGGCCAGCTCGACGCCATCCAGCATTGTGTCCCCGCCAACGAAATCTGGCGTCGCGATATCATAGTTGGTTCCATCTAATGCGGATGATGGGGTGTGCTCTCCCCCTTCATGTTGGCCGGAGATCTGTGACGGTCCTACATCATCTTCAATATATGGAGAGACCCTGCAAGTACTGGACAGCGACCTCGGCGTGGCTGGGAGGGTGCTGCCAGAATCGAAAAGTTGTTCCGAGAATGTATCCTGTGCTCTACGGATCTCCCTAGAGTGGGCGTCAGCACGTCGTGGCCAGTGAGAAGGGAATACAGTCACACTCACGCTTTTCTAGGCCGGCCGCGCCTGGCGGGAAGGTCGGTGCGGGTGCATTTCGACTTTGCGAGCCAGCACTGTTCACAGGGAGGTGAGCGTCGAGGAGAGGAGCAAGACGGGGCTTGGCGAGCCTGGCACTGGACACGGAGGATCAGACAAGAGCGCATCCTCGCTTGGGCCATTGGAGTTCACCTTGATTTTAAGTCTGCGACATGAATCGCAAGCCCGCACACCGGTGCCGTCATGAGGGCGCCCTGCGGCACTGGAGAGGGAGAATGTGGTAAACATGGGCACCGTCGACAGCGCGCTGCTGATAGCTACGTGCAGCACTGGTGGCTCTTCTCACGGCAAGACTCTGCGTGAGGTATCTGCAGGCATGGCACAGGTGATTATGGTGAAAAAAGATGGTCCCTCGATTGGCATGTGGACTCTCCCCTCATGGTTGTCGCCTCCTCATGTGGAACTAGCATCAAAGAGGGACTATTGTTGTACTAGCACTTCTCACAGACATCCCATTTCCCGGTCAGCCATGGCTCATCCACATGACTATGATTGTATACCTCGACCGAGTCGATGGTACAAGGCATGGCCGAGATCAATTCCTATTACTCATGGTATCACACATTCCACGCCCCGTCACAGAGACTTTGGATACATAAAAATCCATACTTTATGGTCAACCGAAATGGAGTCATGCTCCCTATCAAACTATGCTCGGTTAAGCTAGCACGGATACTAATCAATGGATAAAGATGGCCTCGTGGAGTTATCCCCTTATTTCCAGCCTCGGGGGTAGCCCGTGTGCGGGGGGCGAGATGAAAATGATTTTCCCCTTGGGGAATTCTCTATTTGGAATATTCCCCACGCAATGACACTTGCGTTGGTGCCAGGGTCTACCCCAACACCAGTAGACCGGCGGCTCTGATGATGATGATGATGATGGCAAACTCATAATAAAACCCTCTCTCAAGAAGCGAGACCACTCGGGCTGATGCGGTGCTTCTTGACATTACATTGACGTCTTGGACTACTCTTGCGGAATGGCTTCATCCAGGAAGCCAGCCTACACAGGCCAAAGACGCACCGTTTCCCATCCCGAGCTTGGACAACTGACTGGGCGAGTGGTTGAGTCGGTGGAATTCCCGGGTTACTCGGTCGTGCAGTTCCGTTCAGTTCCTTACGCCACGATCCCCAAGCGCTTCTCGCCGTCGGTCCCGTTGAAAGATATACCGTCGAGCTTCGACGGCAGACCGAGTCGGGACTTCACCAATTACGGCGCCGCATGCCCCCAGGTTGGCGGCGCACACTCATCCTGGTGCGATCCGTACGGCGGTCCCCTGCAAGATGATCTGAATGTCGAGTTTGACGAGTTCACCTGCCTCACCGTGTCCATCTCCGTACCCGAGTCGCAGCTGGTGCCGGACGCCAACACGGACCCGGCCCCAAAGCTACCGGTCATGGTCTATATCCACGGTGGCGGCATGTCCGAAGGCATCGGCCATGTCGACGGCCTGCACTCGAATGCACCCATCACCTCCTATGCGGCATCCATCTCGCAGCCAGTCGTTGCCGTCAACATCGGCTATCGCCTCGGCTGGTTTGGCAGCCTCGTTTGCGAGGACGTGCTGGACGAGTTCACCGCCCTCCCTACGAGTCCCTACGGACCGTTCAACCTGGCCATGCAGGACCAACGAAATGCATTCGCATGGATTCGCACATTCATAGGCGGATTCGGCGGCGACCCCCTAAACGTCACTGCTTTTGCCGAGTCCGCCGGCAGCGCATTCCTCACCTACCACATCTGCGGCTCTTCGACCCGCCTATTTGACCGGGCCATATTGCAGTCTGGCCTCATCTTTGGTGACGTTCCATTCGAGGTCAAAGAAGCCGAGTACCAGGCTATGCTAAAGTACCTCGGGATTGACAAGGAGACTGCGCCGGAGAGGCTGGATGCGCTACGCCAGGTCGACGTGCAGACCCTGCTCATGCTCCCGGGCTGCCATATGACGCCTTATGTTGGCCCTGTTCCCGGCGTCAGCACCGAGGCATCGCTCTTCTCTAGGGGTACCCCTACTGTTCTAGACCAGATGGACCTCGTCGCCACCTGCGACTGGCTGGGCGATGTGATTATCGGCGATGATTTTTGGGAGGGTCAGCTGTTCTTCCCTCTGCTGCAGGCCTGCGACCAAGCCGAATTTGCAGAGACGGTCCGGTCACTCTTCCCCGAGTCGGAGGCCGAGGCACTGCTGGCCGCATACCAGCTACCGACGAAAGATCGGCACCGCGGCGCAGTGCAAGTCTCGCTTCTGTTGGGCGACCTCATGTTCTCCGTCCCGTGCCATGAGCTTGCTAAGCGCCTAGCAAACCAAGGCCAGGGCAGGAAGCGCAACGTCTATCGATACTCGTTCTGCCTCTCCAACCCTTTCCCCGGTAGCATCTGCGGTCTTGTCCCCGGCCACCACTTTGTCGAGATTTTATATCTCTTCTTGACGCTGCAGGAGCGGTACCCAACCCACCGCGACGGATGGGCAGCCCGCCAGGCCCGAGAGACGGCACGCCGGTGGATAACGTTTGCGAATGGCCGTGCGCCGTGGGATCCCTGCTTCACCGATGGGAGCACTGGCGAGGACGAGGCTAAGATTGCCATCTGCGATGACCTGTCGGGATGGTCGGTGCGGACAGTCAAGGAGGACGAGGAGCTGAGCAAGAAGGATCCCTGGGGCGAAAGGAGATATGCCGCGTGGAGAGAAATCTCTCACGCTTTGGACTCGTTGAGAAAGGGACCTGGTGACACTGTTAGCCGCAACCACAGACTCACCATGACGAGGGTGCGGCTACTGCAATTCGCGTATGGCATTGGCGGGCTGCTAAAAGTGTCTGGGTTATAACTGTATATGTAATACACATCTTGGCTGTATTATCTGTCCTGTTTAAGTTTTCCTTATAGCGAATAGGTCTATTTAGAAGTACTTGATATACTGAGGGATAATTATAAGAAGAGTATTAGTATACCGCATAAAATTTGCGACTACGCTACATGGGCTGTTAAGATATATTTGGACAGGCATGGCAGACCAGTCAGATATAGAGCCTTCCATTCCTCAACGCACACACTCAGGGCATATAAGGTATATATAACTTCTAGTCTAGTTACTTAATTCCAAATTAACACCGCCTTAATACACCGTCCACTTTGAAGGTCCTCCTTGGCTTGGGCTAGATCTTTAAATGAATACTTCTTAATTAATTTATCGACTGGTAATTGGCCGTCTTTCCACAGTTGAATAAGACGGGGAATAAACTGCAAGAGTCATTAGCTTATCTTGATACTGAGAATGAGAAAAGAAAAGGATAGGATGACTTGCCTCCTGAGGAACCGAATCACCTTGGTGAGTTCCAACATAGCTGATACCCTGCGCGATATATAAGGCTGGCGTGATATGAACCTGCTTGTCGACAGATGGAGCGCCGACGGTGGCGGCAATTCCACGTGGGCGAACACAGTTCAACAGCGAGTCTTGAATTATGGTGATGTTGCCCGTCGTATCCATTGCACGATCTGCGCCAAGTCCTTTGGTTAATGCTTTGATCTCGGCGACGGTGTCGGCCACTTCTCTTCCATTGATAAGATGTGTAGCACCAAGCTGCTTGGCGAGTTTGAGCTTGGAGTCGACAATGTCAACAACGATGACCTTGTCAGCAAGGGTGGTACGTGCTGCCATGACAGCGGCCATCCCCACTGCTCCTGCACCATAAATAACAACTGAGTGGCCTTTCTCAGGCCGGAGCACGTTGAGCATAGCTCCAGCTCCAGTTTGGATTCCACAGCCTAAAGGAGCAAGTAGTTCTAACGGAAGGTCATGAGGAACAACCACTGCGGAACTGGCCCTTATGATAGCCTTTTGGGCAAATGTGGACTGCCCGAAGAAGAAGGATGAAACTGGGGCAGCTGAACCATCCTCACCCCTTGGCAGGACCGTAGAGAGATAGGGACGACTGGCGTCTTCGCGAACTCCTGTGAAGTTGTTCGTCCATAGGTTTTGACAATAAGGCACAAGGCCACTATTGCAGGTCGTGCAGCTTCCACAGGCGCTATACGTTAGCAGGACGTGATCGCCTGGCTTGACATGTTCCACTGCAACGCCAACTCCTTCCACCACGCCAGCACCTTCATGGCCACCAACGAATGGGAAAGCCATGGGAAAGAGACCCTAGAGTAAGCAATGTCAGTTGTGCGAAATGCCTAGTGTATCAAGCACTCTTAGGTTACTCACGTTGCAAGCGGAGAAATCGGTCTGACAAATACCGGTGGCAACTAATCGTACAATAATTTCATCACTACGCAGGTCATCGCTAATGATTACTTGCTGTAGTTCGTAGTCCGAGCCCCTGGAGGGGCAGACATACATTGAGACGGTTTCAGGCATTGCTTCCCAGTTAAGATATTGGTGTAGGACAAGAGACGGTCAGAAGGTTTTCGTGGTAGGAAGAGCCATCATCTGAGGGCTTGGGATGTTTATCGAAAGATGTTAGGAAATTTTGTATTAATTCATTAATGAGATATACCGAGGACTTAGACTTCTTGGTTTCCACAACGCGAGACACCCCATTAGCAACGCTTGATGTAAGCGTCGGCCAGTGGTAAAATTTGGGAGACATGCCGACTGTCGGGGAGAGTGCTTATGTTCGCCCGAAAGCCGGAACGCGCGGGGAGGTAAGCCCAGAGATGGATATAAGATTTAATATAACGTTAAGTCCATTGAGCCACTTGTTTTTCTGGACCCTTTTACGGTTCTTTGGAAGGATCCGCGCTGTGGAAGGAGAGATGCGTACCTTGAGCGACGCCAGCTAGAGGTGCCTCGCTGTGACCGTGGACGCGAAGAATCTAAGCTAGACTAGGGTCGTGTGCGGGATAATGGTGAATACTGGCAAATTAAGGAAGCAGTGGAGAAGGTGAAGCTGTAGCTGGGGTACGTGACGAGCTGTTTCCTTTCAAGGTGCATAACGTTGATCACACAGCGGTCTTGGTAAAAACGGAGAGATCCGGCTAGGCGTAGCCGAAGTTTTCGGACAGAAAGATTTAACTTTCATTTACTTTAAGCACGAATAGCGTAGAATCATAGTAACATCAAGTTTTATTCCTTCAGCACGCAGCTTACTCTAGCGTCACCCGAACGAGCTTCTTATTGACAAATTCGTTGAAGCCAATGTAGGACAGCTCCCTGCCAAAACCAGAGTTCTTAACTCCGCCAAAGGGAATATCTGGACCCGAGTAAGCCGATCCATTGATGAATACCATGCCTACATCCATCTTCTCCGCGATCACCTTTGCATAGGGGATGTCTGAAGTCATTATGCATGCTCCCAACCCAAAGCTAGTAGCGTTTGCAAGTTCGATGGCATCAACCTCGCTTTCTACTACGTATACGCTCAAAATGGGGCCAAATGTCTCTTCTTGGAAAATCGGGTTGTTCGGTGCAATATCCGTAAGAACCGTGGGCTCCATGTACCAGCCGGGTCGGTCGATTTGGCCTCCACCATATGCCACCTTTGCACCGGCGGCTCTGGCCGACCCGACTTGTGCAAGCAAACCTTGCAGAGCTCTCTCGGAGGAGATTGGTCCGAGGGTGGTCGACGAATCGCTTGGATCACCCGGTTTAAGTGAAGCAAACGCGCTTACTACAGCCTCAGTGACATGACGACCTCGCTCCGCACCAATGACAATAAGTCTCTTGACGGCGGCACATCCTTGGCCTGTGTTGAAAATTCGGGAGTTTACTGCGGTAGCGACAGCTTGATCCAGGGGGGCATCGGGAAGAATAATGAGCGCGTCGGAACCTCCCAGCTCAAGCACGGCTTTCTTGACATTGCGCCCAGCGCGCTCAGCGACAGCGGCACCGGCTCGCGTGCTCCCTGTAAAGGTGACTCCACGGACCCTAAAGTCGTCCAAGAGACCCCCCAGCTGTGTGACATTGGCGAATATGTTTGTGTAGACTCCTTTTGGAACCCCAGCGTCGACAAAGAGTTGCGCGAACTTGAGGGAGCATTGCGGAACACTGGGAGCAGGCTTCGCAATTAAGACATTTCCAGCCATGAGCTGCGGCGCAGCGACACGGGCCAGTTGAAGGTACGGAAAGTTCCAAGGCTCGATGGCAAGAATGACGCCGACAGGCTCGGACCAGATCTCGCACCCTGGGTTTGATGCGACAACCTCTGGCTGAAGGAGCTTTTCCGCCTCGGCGGCAAAATATTCGAACATGTTGACGCACCAACCAATCTCGAGCTTCAACTCGAAGATGAGTTTGCCAAGTTCTCTAGCAGCGCACTGGGCGAGCTCATCAGTCCGCTCTCGCATGAGAACGGCCACTCTGGCCATAAGACGGCCTCGTTCGGCAACTGGCAAAGGACGCCAGATATTCTTGTACGTGTCATTAGCCTTTTGGAGAGCAGCCTCAACCTCGACGTCAGATAACTCGGCAAAAGTTTGAAGGTGTTCGGCGGTCGCTGGATTATAACTCTGGAACTCGCTTTTAGTAGCCATGGTGGTTTTGTATTGGCAGATCGGGTGTTATTGAGTATTGGTGGCAGAAATTATTGGGGAGCCAGTAGGCATAAGTCTCTGCTGTCTTTCATTTATATAAGAGTAGGGTCTCTTCCTTGATATGCGTCTATTCTTGACTATGTGAATGTAAATGACCATCCCTCTTACTAATCCTGCTGAGTTTGGACCGTTTTCATGTCTAACGCCGATGCACGAAATGCAGCCGTGACCGAAAGTCCGTATATCTGTCGCCGAGACGCTGACCCGCGACTTATGAGAACACACCAAGTGGAGGCGAGTCATCAGTTGATTGCTTACACATTGAGAGCAGTATATTAAATGCATGCTTAACCTTATATGGAAGCTTCGACGCATAAGCCAAGCTAGGTAGCTACGCATGCCTATAGGCCCCGTTTCCATCGTGCTGGGAAGTAGGGTATAAGCGCCCCCTTCAAGGCCCCGTTTGGTTGCTCTCTCCTTTAATCCCTTGCCCCAGCTAGGTCATTCAGATGGCGGTGTGATGGCTAATTATCTGTTCACGACGACCATTACGATCAAGCAAAGCGAGACCTGCCCAAAGAAACTGGCCAACACTTCGCCATGCTTAATTTGGGTAGTCAACACTATAACTTCACATTGGAAGCGCAGTCGTGCTATGCAAGTCGACGTGCGAGGAAATACCGAGTGGACCGGGGGATGACTCAAGCTTACTTCAACCTGCAGATCAGATTGGCAGGGAATCCCTCGACATTATCCACGGTCAAGTGACCAGTGACAAGTCCCATCGGCTCGATTACATGCCGAGACCGATACCACCCCCATCTCCCCAATGCGTCCGGACCTCCATGGTTCTTAGCGAGCTATGACCAATCAATACAAAGTTTCCATGTGAAGTTGAGTGTGGGCAATACTGGGTCGACAGTAATAAAACGATCCTCGGCCCCGAGCAGAGTACGCCGACTCGGTCAAAATATGCACATTTCTGCCCTCCACAAAACAACTCTCAGCCACAGATTTCTGAACCCGCTTCACCAACACCTACTATGCCAACGTTGGATCGATTCTTAGATCTACGTCGTGATCCGGCCTGCCCCGACATCAGCTCGGGCCCTAGAGCAGGCCGGTCTTGCCAGCCATGCAACCGCCGTAAAGTTCGTTGCGATAGGAAAGAGCCATGCTCGGCTTGCCAAAAGACCGGAATAAGGTGCGTCTACCTGCCGATAAGCATCCAACCTCGAGGCAACGCCAAGAGAGGGCTGAAGGCTGGTATGGTTGCAAGGATTGCTGAACTGGAGGAGGCATTGAGCCTTGTGGCTAGCACGAGGAAGGATGATGTGCTGCCTGTCTCATATCCCGATCAATCGCAAAGCACCCGAGCTTCGGATCTTCAAATCGAGCCCAGACTGAGTCACCTGCAGCATGAACAGCAGGACGCGTCTAAGGACCATAGCCACCAACCTGATATCCTCTTCCAGGAAGGTGCAGCAAGTCGTTATTTTAGTGATGATATTTTATCAAGAGTCGTCAATGACGAGCGCAATCACGCCCGCACTACATTGACAACATCGCCTGTCAAGATGTGCCCTCTGTCTATTGAGAGCTCTTCGCCCTTCAACCCCCTAGGGATACTGTCTGTGCCCGGCATGCTTCATCCTCCACACGGTCTTCATCCGACCAAGAGTGCAGCAGCCGTCCTATGGAGACAATACGTCGAAGTTGTGGAGGAATGTGCAAGCTGCAAGATACTTCATGTTCCCACGGATGAGCTCATCGTTTTTAGCACCATCGAAGATCCTTCGTCGGCTTCAGCCGAGAACCTTGCACTGTGCTTCGCTATATACTTCGCCTCGTGCGCTTCTCTGGAAGATCGAGAAGTAGAAAAGATATTGCATCAAGACGGACTCCAAGGCGCACTAGCTCTGAAGCACGGCTTTGAGCAAGCCTTAGCTCACTCGAATTTCCTAGATATGCCCTCAGATACAACTATCAAAGCACTGACAATTTACATTGGTGCACTGAATATCCAACATCGAGGCAAAGGGACTTGGGTTCTCAACGGTCTCACCATACGTGCCGCTCGCTCGCTCGGGTTTCATGTCGATGGTAGACGTCTGGGAATGTCACCTTTCCGTGCCGAAATTCGACGCAGGATATGGTGGTGCCTCAATGTCTTTGAAAGACGCGCCCATGAAGACCACGGTTTGCCGGGCACAAGTGATAGCGTCCAATCTCCTTCCGTTAACCTGCCACTAAATGTTAATGACTACGATTTGCATCCAGACATGGATAGCCTGCCACAGCCACGTGAGGGGTGGACGAGCATGACACCCACGCTTATCAATATTGAAGCCTTCACTGCTATCAGAGAGTGTACAGCCCAGTCATCGGCGGAAAGTTCTCGGGAAGATATCCGGCAGCAGATCATGGCGCGTGGCAGAGATTTCGTCAACAAATACATCCAGCACGCCAAGCTCGTCGTGCCCCGTCAGCGCCATATGATCCTTGTCTCGCGGTTTGTGCTGCGCAAGCTCGACTTCGATTCGCGGTTGAAATGGCAGATTCGAAGATCTGAGACGTCACCAGACCAATTTATAACGGAGCAGAACATGGCCGAGGCACTTGAAGTCATGGATCTCGCTCGTTCCCTACATACTCATGAGTTGCTAAAGAAGTACGCCTTTTCGTCCAGGGCATATACTCAATACAACATCAAGCTCTATATACTATATCATCTCTTCATCAGGCCGCTTAGTCCAAATGCTGAGCGCGCTTGGAAACTCATCGACGATCAGGTGGCTCCTTGGAGTGGTTTCGATGCGGAGATCGTGGGCCCCAAAGCTGAGTTTCTTCAAACACTAGTCACCAGAGCTAAAGAACTCAGGGTCAGGGCTTTGGCAGAGCAGGCGGCGAGTTTGGGAGATAAACAGCCCGTGACTGTCACCGACAATTATGAACTTGCGAACAGTCATCTAGGTGATGTGGGCGCAGACGATAGCTGGTCGGGGCACCTAACTTTGCCATCAATCATCCAGGGAGAATTTCTCGACGACACTATGTTACAACAGCTGGACTGGGCAGCGGTAAATTCCAATTGGCAGAACAGTACTTCAGAGCGTTTGTAGTGGTATAAGGGGGCTACAATTTGTTCATAGAGCTAATGTATTGGAACTTGCTTAAATCCAGATTTCTGTCCATGTAGTCGATATTACTATTCGTCTTGTTCTACTGACTGATCATTTACTTAAGCGTCATAACCGCGTTTGAATGTGGAATAGAGCTGGAATTTACACGCCCTCACTGCCGCTGGATAACATCAGCATTAATCAATGGGTTGATGCACCCTTGTCGCTAAAAGAGGCGATTGACATGTACTCCGCTTAGTATCTATCTATCTTTGCACAACTGACTAAGTTCTCCGATGTCTTATCTGAACATGTGATAACCTCTAAACGCCTTCCGCTCATCCTCTTCCCTGATATTAAGATATCAAGGTATAGCAGCAGCCTTGTCACAATAGTACATGTAGTGATATATCTTGCTCTATGTGTTTCATTCGTGGTTTGCGCTCCGCCTGGAATCCTGCTACGTTCGATCCAATATTAGCATTCGATAGATATCAAATCTACGCAAGATACACTCGGTTCGATATAAATTTGTTGCACAAGGATGCCTTGGCGTTTGATTCCATTCGATTCGATTTCACTAGAGCTAGATTCAATTCGTAAGATGTCCCTCTCTCATTCGTGTTAGCCTGACAACATGTTTCAAGGCGTAAATCCTGACTGACCCATTTTTCATAAGGCGTAGTTAAGATAGTGCCGAGCAGCCGTAAACTTCTCTTTCTTCTTTCCGATCAACGGCTAATATTCATCATGCTTCCAGTGGAGCCTTTAGTGATTCCCAGCTTTAAGTTTGTCCGCTCTATAGCCCGCTCTCTTGTCCGCTCGACAAGGTGTATCTACTGCTACTCCATCCCAGCTGAGCGGAAGGATTCAGTAACGTGGAGCTGACTAGATGTCTTCTCTTGCTAGATTGCGTCATACGGATTCAGTTCAGCCATGGGCAAACATGAACCTGTGGGCCACTTGGAACTTTAGTACTAGTGGATGCCAACAACTCGACATGGACACGTACATGTAAACGTGGGAGCGGACTCGGGAGCGGGCTCGGCAGCGGACGCAGGCGGGGGCTCCGGATTGAGTAATTCCCTCTCCCTACCGTTTAATTTTTCTTAGCAATAGAATGTAAACATCGATGACACCTTGCTGTTGTTGTGGGAGCACTGCTTCAGTTTCAGTAGCGTCAGCATTCTGTCGAAGCGGCAGCCACACATTTGTCAGATGGCATTTAACGTTATCAGAGTTTTTATCCCTATCCCTCTGACCACCTCAATCCCGTCATCGTGATATCAAGTATAGATTAAGACAAAATTCTTTTCGCCATCCTCCAGGTGATAAGCGTTCCCGAAGAATGAGTTGATCCCTCCAGGTGATAAGCGTTCCCGAAGAATGAGTTGATCCCTCCAGGCATAATTATGATTCATTCTCTCTCACTTAAAGTTATGTATAAAAGATAAAGAGCTTGCCAGGCCAATCGTAGAAGATCTAATGGGGTAAACAAGCTTTTGTGCTCAAATCGAACAATTTAAATTGATAAACTACATGAGATCGTTAAGATAGAGCTTCTGGACATATAAATTCACCCCTGGAATCTCAACAACCTCGAGAAAAAACCGAACAATCCATCTAGCTGCCACTGACATGCGCCAAGTCACCACGCAGCCCGTTCAGCTTGGCCGACCAGACAATATCGATCCATGCCATTGAGCGTAAGTTATCGACCAAGTCATTCCATCGCAGGCCCCGTTCCAACATGGTGCGGTTTAATTGGGCTATTATCCAATGCCTCTCACATCCTACTTCCGTCACGGCCCCAAAAGCCAGCACAAACAGCTCAACCTGTTCTAAGCCTGTCCAGTCGATGATGTCCGCCTTGAGGAGCTTTGGTAATTTCCCTCTAAGGTGAGAAGCCACCGGATTGGAGAACTTGTTGCCAGCCACAAACATCACGGGCCCGGACAAATACAAGATCACTGCCAGACGAACTGCTTCGTAAGTCGCTTGAATGGGTGTCAAGGGGTCTTCTTCACCTATGACGTGTTCGTTGTAGCGTGGTAGGGTTAAGGTAATGTATACGATAGCGTGTAGTGTTTCCATCAGAGCTGGATCTTGACTTAGCCCAAGCTCCGACTTTACAACAACCAATTTCGATAGGCTGAAAAGCAGCTTCAAAAGAACTGTGATGCCTGCTGAGTCGGGATCATTCCTCTGTAGCACATCAAGAGATTCTTTGAAAGCGCTGTCTTGTACATGTCGAGCCTTGGTTGGGTCGGCCTGGTCTAATGCGAAATAGGGAATTTGGTCCATGGCCATGGAACCGACTAAATCGGTCCTATTTATGTCAATAATATAACCCGCCTAGCTTTGACAAAATTCTACACACCAAGTTGCCGTCACCCGTAGATACCGAGAATTGAGACTGACAATGCCGCCTCGATATTGGATCATCTTCTGCAGCCCTAGCATATGCATTTTCCAGCGAGTAAAGTTGTCAGTAAACAACTATCGATCCATATTAGCCCTTGCACTGAAGATGGGTTTCATTTGTGAAAACTGACATCGTAGCTCGCCAAGTTCACGACTACACCAACAATAGCATCGTGGACAGCGAGTCCTGCGCTTTCAAGCCGATTCTTAACTACTCCAATCGATGCGTTATAATGCGACAAGGAGTATTGGTTCTCTCTGGATCTTTGCCCTCCGTTCCGCTCCGGGTCTATTTCAAGACGGGCAAGAACCAGATGCAGAGCACCATCGTCGACGAAGGCAAGGGTGAAGCAAAGCTCTCGCATCAGAGCACAGACGGGCGATTCTGGCGCCGCAGCCACTGCATCATATTAGAACACACATGTGCTAGAAAGGGGACATATGACTCGAATAGCAGCTAACAGAAATGGAGCATCTTGCTTGTGTGGGCGGGCACAGTATGGGAGCTGGGCCTTTTATGAAGGCTCAGGGATGGGGCTGGAGCTAGCAGGCGCTGGGTATCAGCACTCAAATTGCTTCGAGAGTTCTGCGGGCTTCGTTTTGGGCTTTCTGACTGCTGTCGCCCAAGTCTATCGGATTTGAAGGCCAGCTCGACTGTCTGATTCTGCCTTTCGCCCCTCCGACAAAGGCCAATAGGTTTCATCACATGGCGATTAATCTTTTGTTGTATTTTCCGGTTCTTTATATCCTGCGGTTGTGAAATGTTTATGAACATGAGGTCTACAGTGGATTGCCCATTGTCGATTCTGGAAGACGACATTGTAAAAATATACGCAAAATCCAGCAAAAAAACAAGACATAAGATGGACTCCCAGACGTCTACGCGTTGTTGCAAGCACAACTATTTATTTATACCACTTCTAGTAAGATGGTCCTCGGCGTGCGTGAGAATTATCAGCACTAGGACGGATTCAGAATAGTCCGCTGAGAACCTTGTCAGGGAACATATTGAGCCATGATCGACGAATCTTGCATTGTATGTGATCTGTGACAATATATATGTCGCCGGAGCGCAAAGCCATCGTGTTGCCGAAATGAAGATTCTTAGTTTGTAATTCCACCACTGACCGAAACGTATTGACCCGTAATCCAACGCGCTTTCTCAGAAACTAGCAAAAGCACGGCGTCAGCAATGTCCTCCGGAGTACCAGCTCTGTCAGCAGCTCGGGTCATGTCGATGGATGGTTGCTGAATCGCCTTGACCATATCCGCAGGGACAAATTGGACGATATCAGTCGTCACAGGACCAGGAGCGACTGCATTAACCGTAATACCCTTGCTGCGCCCCCACTAGTCAATTAATTCGCGTTAGCCGTCACTTGATTGAGCTGCATTATTCGATTTTCATAGGTGAGGTTCAGCTTACCTCCTTGGCCCAAGACCAGGTCAGACTGTCCAAGGCAGCTTTGGAGGCACCGTACGTCGGAATATTGGCATCCCCGAGTTTAGACGCAATCGAAGAAGTGTTGACAATTCGACCGCCGGGTGGCATGTAGGGTACAACGGCCTGCGCAACCAAGATTGGACCTTTGATGTTGACATCTAATGTTTTGGTCACTTGCTCGGGGCTGATGGCCAACGTGTCGGCCGCAAAGCCCACTCCGGCATTGTTGACTGAATTGACACAGTTAGTTCCTGGCTCGAGTCGAGTCACACTACAGCCATGTTACATACTTAGAATATCAATATGGTCAGCGTTGAATGCTTTGAGAGTCTCCTGGGCTAAGTGACGGGCACCCTCGGGAGTGTCAATCGTGGTCTGGACAACAACAGCATGGCCTCCATCTGCCACGATTCTAGATGCGACCGCATGAGCTCGATCGGTCACAGAGTCACTGACATAATTGATCGTCACAGATGCTCCGTTGCGAGCTAATGCCACGGCGATGGCTGCTCCAATGCCATTTTCTCTACCGGAGCCGGTCACAATGGCAATTTTACCAGCAAGCGAGAGCGTATCGACTAGCATGTTGAAAATGAGAGGTTGAAAGTGAATGATGTGGCGTTTGATTTAGTCTTGGGGTCGACACATTTAAGTCTTTTCAACCGTTGATTATATATTTTGATACATAACTTCCATTCTTTCAGCGAAGCTATCACCTATTTCCATTCTGGGTAATAGGTGTCAAGCACAGACATGCTAATGACGAGATGTTTCTAATCTACATACGATCACTTCGTAAAACCAGATACTTCCAGACCCCTGATCCCATTTGACAATTTTAGAGAGCAGGATTATACCCCATTGGGAATGAGGTATCCCTGCATATGCAGATGTCGCCCACTTACTGTCGAGCAACAACTCCCCAATGATCGTAGCTTATTTTGCTTATGCATGATCAAAGGATCACTTCTTGGACGATCACCTGAGCCTTAGGCCATCTTAATACCCTTGATCCAGGATCTAAGCACGTAATTCGTCGCCCGCATGCCAAGAGGGATATTCGTCCCTATTAGGAATAGCCTCCCTAAAGATCATCGCTATGCAAAATCATATAAAAATAGTTCAGCTCATCGTATTCCCATAAATTACTTAATACAGATTAGTATATGTTGTGTTATTACTTGAACAATATGTTGTTCTAGGTACTTCTGCTATTACTTTTAATACCTATAGATTGCCTTACCACAATACGTAGCCTCTTAGGGAACAGAAACAAGAAGGTCATGCAGGCTACATATACACACGAAAGGCCGAGCGCGCGCTTGTAAGGTAATCAATATGATAAGCTGTTTGTAACGCTGACAAATTCCAATGGTTGGCACTTGTAATTTTGTTTGATTTAGCCGCCAACTCAGTGGAAGCGTGACGGTTGTCTATCTATCCAGCACAATGGCAGAAATGATTCAGCTAATTTATATAAAGCCATGCCTCTAGAAAGCTGTTCCTATCTCACAAAGTACACCATATAATCTCTTTCATAGCATTATTCCATTGTAATGTCTGCTTCAACGCCAACCTCTAAACCGTGGGCGGACCAGCCGCTTGCGTTGATCCCGACTCCGGCTTTCTTGACCAAACAGGTAAAGTAGTCACTTCATCTTTTTTCAAGAAACTCAATTTTAACGGTGCAATATGAAGCATAACATGTGGATCTCGGGAGCAAGCCATATGTGCAATGTCCACAATGTCATTTTTCGCGGGTACAACTCTATTTACCTCCAAGCCCCCCACGTCCAAGAAGCAGACATGGACGCCTTCCTAGGCTACTGCCGCGCGTGGTGCAAGTTAGTCACGACGCATGCAGAAGAAGAAGAGAGTAATTACTTTCCTGAAGCAGAGAAGTTGCTTGGTGACAGCGTTTTTGAACAGACGCATGAAGAACATGGTGAGTTCTCTCGAATGCTTGCTTCATTCCTTTTTTGGTTGTTAACGAAAGGATACCCAGACGCATTCATGCCCTTACTTCAGGCGTTCCAGCAGTACTTGGATTCGTTGGAAAATGGTAGCCACCTATCGTCGGATAAGCTACTATCCCTCATGTCTGCATTTCAGCAACCGTTTGAACTCCATTTCCGGAACGAGATTAAACTCATCGCGTCACTTGCAACCCATCCAAACGCTCCCAGTGAAGGTAGTTCTGAGCAAATTGAGGCTGAGAAGAAATTTGACAAGTGGGGTTCGAGTTCAGTGACGAGAAGTGGCATCACGGACGTTCTCATGTTTTTCTTATACAACTTGGACAGTAGTTACGAGGATGGCTTATGGAAAGATTGGCCAGAAATTCCTGGTCCAGTCAGATGGCTTATGCCTAGAGTGATTGGAGGTTGGCACAGACAATGGTGGAAGTTTGCCAGTTGCAATGCAGATGGGAAGCGTAAAGAGTTATGCTTGCCGTAAGAGGAAAACAATAGCATAGATAAAAGTCTCTATAAAGCTCGATAATATACATTAAGATAAAGGTATACTGTTTAATAAACACTTAGAGTTTTGACAATATTCCCATTCTTTGGCCACATGATTATGGAAGATTGGCACGAAGTGTCATGGTATTATGCTAGGCTAGAATACGAGTATGTTTATACGGATATCTAGCGCTTTTTAAATTAATGACCATTCTACCCTCATCACAATAGAATATTGGTTCGACTATTAGTTAGAACCGTCCTTCTCCTAGCTGAGAACTTATGCTATTGCGAGGGCGAAGGTTGACTAAGAAAAGGGAAAACCTAGGGCACACCACCAATAGCATTCCACGTACTACCAGTAGTTAGTATAAAAAGTCTCGCCTGCTGGAGCCTGGTGCTATTAAAAGAATTAACACAGCTGACCAACAGCATATATGCCCCAGCATCTCCCGACAAACATAACTGGCTACGCCATCTCTGCTGTAAAATTATAAAATTGGAAAACAGCAGTAAACTATCAATAAGGTTTGCTATATCAGCATTACCTAAGGTGAGAAAAGATATTTATAGTTTAACGGACGTAGGCAAGCCAGCCGAGGTTAAAATCTAGCTAAAAGGTGAATTCCATTAAAGAGGCGGGGCCCTTGATTCTTATTGGAGCGTAACTTACCTACATGTACTCTCCATGATTCCACCCGTGCTCTGCCATTCCCAACTCCTCTGACTCTTGACAGACAATGAGATGGCGAGGGAAAGAAAGCTCTCCGAAGCCTTCCTTCGGTCGCCGCGTGCCCGGATTGATTTAACAAGGCATGCCACCTCGTCTCATTCGCGAGTGGCGAGTGTTCAACGTGCGTACGACGTTTGTTCTCTCGGACCTAGATTGGCCTCGCCTGGCGGTATCCACGTTATTACTTCTCGCCCTACACAGAGCAGGCTGGACCAGCGCCATAAAATTTCCAATTTCGATTCCTCCACCCATCAATTCAATAGCAATCAGGCTGATTCTCGCTTGAGTCGAACCCTTTCCTGCTGGGCGGCCGCCACGATCACTGCGGGGGGAGGCACTACCAGACACATATGATGATGTAAGTATCCTCTTCATTAATTGAAATCCTCGCTGTTTATTGACGCTGGAAAGCTGCGATTCGGACAAGAGGGCGAGGTCATTGTCGATATGATCACCCAGGATGACTGCTCTGTGGCCAGGGCCGTAGAGGCAATTACTGCCCTGACCTCTGCGGCAGCATCTGCGGCAGCCAATTCGTCTCCCGATGACCCCTTTGATGACCCTTTGTATTACCACGCCGACAATGTCGCGCTCACCATTCATGGCTTGTCAAGACGCCTCCGACACGACCAACAATCCAAGCTCATTGACTTTTGCGTCCAGCTCCAGCAACAAACTGTGTCCGACCCCGCAAGGACCGGGATATTAAAGGATTCATATCGTTTAAGCTTCTGGACACATATGCCTGAAATAAGCATTAAAATTGCGGATTATTATACTATAGGTAGTAAGTATTCCAACATTATAAAAGAACCCCTCAAGAATAAGACTCGATAAGCTGACATTGCTTGAAGCGGATGTTGGAGATGTTGAAGACGATGGCCACCAGTTGGAAAACTTCACAGCCTGGCTCGCCCGACTCTCGGAAATGGAGTTTCTCGCCTTCAGAAAGGGCATCACTTGGAGTCTTCCCGCCCTAACATGTATATTCCAGAAAAAGTACCAAGCTACAGGGGAGGACGTGCGAGTTATGTGCATGTGGTTTATCTATGCGCCCATGAAGGTTTGGTCAGATGCTCAGATGCGCCGCGCGCAAAAGATTGGCCTGGCTCGGAAAAAGGAAAGTTTTGATCCCGAGCATTGGCCGAAATGGAAGCAGTTCTTGCAAGACTGCCAGGGCTCATCATCAGAAGAGCTCGTGGATAAGTACACACAGGAGCTCATTGGGCTTGCTCTGAAAAGCATAGAGAAGCTCGAGGGTCAACATCTAAATATAAATAAAGGTTAAAATCAGCTTATATATTTATAAGTATTAAGAGTATATAGAGACTTCTTTGATATTTATTTAAATTCCTATATTAAGATTAACTCTAAGAGTAAGAACTTTTTTATTTAAAAATTATATATAAAATTTTAAATAAATTTATTAAAATTATTATTTTTAATAATATAATCTACTAGTACTTAAATTAAAGTAATATATAAGTTATTATTCTTAATCTTTTTATAATTAAGATTTATAATTTATATATTATATATTAAATATAGCTCTTTAATTAATTAAGTATTATTTATATATAATAATTACTATTATAATTATAAAGTAATAAAGAAGGGAGATAATTAATAATTAATATAAGTAGATTATAACTAATAATAATAATATATTTATCTTATATAAATTAATTCTATCTAGAGCTTTAAGATATAGCTATTAAACCTAAATAGTAATTTAAAGAGAATTCTTTTAATATTAATTAATATTATATTAATTTATAATATAGACTAATTAGATAAAGGAGTTAAAATTAATCTAATATTATTATAAGAAGTTATATATAAGAGCTTAAAAATAACTTTATAAAAAAGTAAATAAAAACCTTTATAGTTTAAACTATATAATTAATCTTAAGATATAACTTATAAAGTAAGTAATATACTTAACTTTATAATTATATAAATACCTTTATAGCTTAAGTATTATAAACTCTATTATTATATATATTATTATATATATACCCTACTTTTCCTTATTAATTATTATAATATTCTATAATAATTAATAGGATTATAATAATTATAGTAATCTAGATTATAATGCTTATTAATAATTATATCGCTCCCCTTAGATATATATATATATTTATTTCTTAAATAGAAACACTCTTTTAGATAGTTATTAATACTATTACTACTGCTTTTATTAAAACTAGCTCCTTAGTGCTCGCACATTAGTAGTAACTCACATAGTAACTAGATAACCTAATCGTGCCACTTAGAATAACACTCTAATTAGTTTAACCCTGACCTACCCTAGACCTCTGTCTAGTGTAAGTCGCTTAACCGTTATATTAAGCTATATTTAAGCTTTAACTATATTATTAAAGTAAAGACTAGAATTATTAATTATAATAATAATAAGATAATTAATATAAAATTAACTTTAAGTTTTAGCTAAGATTAATAAAGTAATAATATAATTAAAATACTATTTAAAATATAATTAAAAATAAAGCTTAAGATATAACTTAAAGAGTTACTTAATAAATTTAAAATAATAAAGTTTTTATAATTAATAAAAGAAGCCTTTAACCTTAAATTTATCTTTAAAGAACCTTTATATAAGCTTAATATATCTTTAAATAAAGTTAATAAAGATTATAAAAATATATAAATTCTAAAAGTAATATCTATTTATAGTAAGATATTAAGATTATATTTATTAAATTATATTAAAAAGGACTTTAAAAGGTAAAAAATTAGAATATATTCTTATTTATAGTTTTAAAGTACTTCTATATTTATATTATATTAAAAAGAAAATTATTAAGAAAAGTTATTTAACTAAACTAGCTATATATAGAAGTAATATAGATAGCTATATATAGAGAGATCTCTCTACTAAAGTAAAAAAAAGAGGTTAATAAAGAATTATATAATCTTCCTAATTACAGGGTGCTCTGTTCTAATAATATCTAAATATATTATGAAAAGCCTTACAGGTATATATCTCAAGGTGCTAGGTTGAAGGAAGGAGGGGTCAGAAGGTCAGGTAATTCTCATATATAATTTGTGTGGGGTGGTTACCTTGCATAATGCTAAAGCCGGCTAGCGGCTTGGCAGGCAAAGACTTTTGAAAAGGTCCTCCGTATAGTTGTTAGAGATATTACATTGACGCTGGCTGGCTAAGTGAAAGTCCTTCCTTTACTTTCCCGTTGCTTGGAAAGCAAATGGTATGTTGCGTTGTATTTATGCTTATTATACTAATGAAAGGAATGAGGGTTGGCCGGTGATTCGCTACCTCTTGGCAAGACAGACAAATCGACAGGCAATAGTTACACTTAATGACCACACAGCTCCCATGCGTCTCAATTAATCAATTGGAAGCCCAGTTGGCCGTATCCGAGGAGTCATCACTGAAACGTCTAATTTATCGGCGATAACTATAATGGGACTCCACGTAGGATCGCGCCTGTGGCGACAGGGCAGACCGGGGTATGAGTGGACGCAGGTAGTCCCCCGGAAGTGAGGACTTCTATATTAGTGATGCGCCAAGTTGCGAGATGCATATTGGCATTTATACTTGCCTTTTCGGGGCAGGGTCTTACCATAATACTGACGGACCTTGGAGAAAGTCGCCTGCCTGAACTACGGAGGAAGTACTTCTGTATCTTAAGAGGCAATATTGCGAGGTATGTATACTTTTAACTGCTGTTTTAGGATTCCCGTCCTAATAATACCTGCTGTAATAATGCAAAGCGCGCAGCAGGTAATACGAGGCAAGACTGTGTAAGGCAAAACTGTGCCATTCACCAGATCAAAAAGGCGTGATGCTAATTGAAATACTAAGGTGAGGATAAGTATAAATAAGGATACATGCTTCCATCTACTCTGGCCTTTGTTCAGTAGGCTTTTCTACTTCTTTCCACATCTAATAGCAGCAAAGACACTCTTTGCATCAGAACGCCAAACATGGAACTCACAAGACTTCTTGCTTGCCTGGCTGTTGCCTTGCCAGTTGCCTATGGTGCCCCTACTGAGACAGCGGAAAGCCTTCATCCCCGGATACTCGATGCCATGAAGCGCGACCTGGGCCTCGACGCTGAGCAGGCTGTTTCTCGTGTCAAGCGAGACATCGACGCCTCTGAGCTCATTGGTCAGCTCCAGGCCTCCGCTGGTGCTTCTTTCGCTGGCGCCTGGATCGGCGAGCACGATGAGAAGGTCAATGTTGCCGTCGCTGATGAAACTTCGGCTGAAAAGGTGACCGCTGCCGGAGGCAACCCCGTCATCGTGTCCAATACCCTATCCAAGCTCGAGCAGGCCCAGGAAGCTCTTGATAACACCGATATCGAGCAGGCTTCTATAATGAGTACTGCCGAGACGAAGTCTGGTATCGCCAGCTACTATGTCGATGTGGCCAGCAACAAGTTAGTCATCGAGGCTCTCGCTGATAGCCTCGACCATGCCAAGGAGCTCGCTAAGAAGGTTGGCCTCTCCGAGTCTGAGTTTGAAATTCGCATAGTTGAAGAGATTTTCACCACTAGTGCGATTAACGTCTACGGCGGTGATGCCTACATCATCGGAGGAAACACCAGATGCTCTATCGGTTTCAACGTCGGTTATGGCTTCGTCTCCGCTGGACACTGTGGCAAGACAGGTGACAAGGTGACCTACAACAACCAGGCTATGGGTAGTTTCGCTGGTTCTACCTTCCCTGGATCGGGCGACATGGCTTACATCAAAGTTGACACCAAAACATTCAACCTCATGGCTCGCATCAATCCATGGGGAGGAAGCGACAAAAACCGCCTCCCTGTCAAGG
Organism: Clonostachys solani; assembly: GCA_902141235.2. Lineage (NCBI taxonomy): Eukaryota > Fungi > Ascomycota > Sordariomycetes > Hypocreales > Bionectriaceae > Clonostachys > Clonostachys solani. Next base: position 1,821,529 of record CABFOC020000003.1, read on the forward strand.
GTAGTAAGGAATCCGCCGTTGGAGCCAGCATCTGCCGCTCCGGCTCCACTACCCAAGTCCGCTGTGGTAAGGTCACAGCCCTGAAGGTAACTGTCAACTACTCTCAAGGACGCGTTACTGGAATGACCCGAACCAGCGCCTGCGCTGCAGGCGGTGACTCTGGTGGTTCTTTTTACACCGGTGATCAGGCCCAGGGTATCACCTCTGGAGCATCGGGTAACTGCGAGGCCGGTGGCACAACCGTCTTCCAGCCAATCAATCCGGTTCTGTCTGCTTACAACGTTGGTCTGCGCAAGGCGGCTTAGATAAGATATACGGAGTAGAGCGTATATAGATAACTCTCTCTATTACTATAGTAGAAATTATTACTATCTTAATAGTCCTCGGAAAGTGAAAAATAGGCTTCTATATAAAGGATAGAAGATCTTAAAGTAACCTAAGAAATATCGCTTTGAAGTTCTTATATTACCCCGACTTAACTATTGCCTAGAACATACTATCCAGATAATCCATCTCCTTATCAGGAAACCTATTATGAAAAGGCCCCCTTTCAGACCGATGTCTCCAAATTCTGGGATTTCCATTCTTGTCGGAGGATTAAATGGAAGTAACTAGAAAAGCTGATCTTTGAGTTGCGATCGAGACCGCCATTCATAGCAAGAATTTAATTGAGATGCCACATAAAGCAAGTCCAAACCGACCACTCGAAGCTCATCAAACATAACAACTTGATCTATGTCCATCCGTTTCAAAATTGTTAGCCAGCTGTCCGCGTGTTCATTGCACCAGCAAAGCCATTTCAGAGATGGCCGTTAGTGTTAGAGAGTTCAGCTGTCATCTGACGATGCCGGTGTCACAAACGGCTCATCGCGACACAAACGGGTGGCGATGTGAGGGTACTGGCTAAAATTCTATCAAGTTGCTGCTCAACTTAACTATCATATGTAAAATAATATCGCGGACAAGAGATGTCCTGCTGGATAGGTGGTGAACGCTGAAAAGGAAGTATTCGTTCCTATTATGGTCAAGTTCGAGATTGCCATCCAGGGAGCAAAGTACACCTTGGTTAGATCAGAGAGACATAATAGAGCATATGATTCGCCACCCTCTGTCACATAGGGTCCATTCCTCTGACTTTGTTCGTAAGTAACCCAGGCTTGACACGTTGCTATTAATATTTGAACGGTAGCTGTTATCCTTTTCTATTACATGTGATGATGTGAACTCTTCCCACCCGAAACATGCGAAACATGCCTTATGGGAACCCCTTCCACCTTGGCCGTGTAGTCAAGAGGTCCCTTGTACTGATGATCCCTTGCCCACTGTATAATTGAATCATAGTTCTTGCAGGTATGCGTTGTTGCCAAGTTTCCTACGAGTCTATTTCTTTCCGGCACCCATTCATAGTAGATGGTGCTCAGATCCGCGTTGCACTGCAACGCTTGCCGCAGGGAATCGTAGCAGTGCTCGAAATGATCCAAATTCTCCTCTGCTTCTTCTGACCCAGACGTCAAGTCGAGATCGAACACTGAAGGATACACGAGCTTCCGCATAAGATTGAGGCAGTGAAGCTGATGAAAAACGTCAAGCTGGACCATGTATTTAGTGGGTTCTTGGGCCATTGGAGAGGTGGCATTGGGAAGACGAGCCGCCTCCTTGCCTGTTATCAGAGAGAGGGCGAAATCTAGCAACTTCATTGTGAGTCCAAATGGCGTCTTTTGCGAGTCAAAGATAATTGAATAGAAGAGGAAGACTAACCATTATAAAGAGCCTCCCACAAGCGGTTGATTTCATCTGAAGAACCCTGGTATGGGGATCGAGCGGACTTTGTCGCTGGCAAAAATACTTTTTGCTCGTATTTGATTGCCGACTGAGCAGGTGCTAGTGAACGTAAATATTAATATACGCCCTGATAATAAGAACAGTGAAGTAAAATCCTTACTGTACACCTCGTTTGGAATGTAGGAAGCCTGTCCTACGTGCATATAAGCCCAAGACAAAACCAGGGAAAGTAGCAAGATGCCGTTCAAGAAAAAAGAATGGAGCCAGTATCTAGACCCGGAAGAAGAATTATTCATTAACCATCGTGAGGAAACAGGATGGTCAATTGTATGACTGCATATACACAAACGCCCCTCATCCTGAGACGGTAAGGAATCATATTTAACAGACATGATAGACCAACGTTATTAAATGCCACGGAAATAACAATAGAAAAAGAGATTCATACAGTCAATGAGTAGCAAAACAGCCTTTATTGTATATAATAGAACTAAAAACGGCTGAGCCCATTCCTGTCTGATGTTATCTGATTACCCCTCAATTACGGTTACATTCTTATGGCATTTCTTCCAAGATCCTTGTCTCGAGAGTACCATCCGCTCTTTGCCCAATGAGCTCTCGTTATTTCTTGAACCGAATGAGCATAAGTTGCACAGGACTTTTGTTGCGGCCTATAGAAGTTCCTTGGCCCAATATATTTCAAGCTTTCTATTTTATTGATGAGCAAAAGGATCGTCTTTGATCTTTGTCCTCGCTGCTATGGCGGTAGACAAGCTCCAATATTAACTTAGAGAAGCCTCAACACCTTAACTACAATAACGATTACAGCATTAATACTAAGCGCCATATGGAAGCAAGCGATGGTAGTTCTCCTAACATTTACTCTTATCAATGGCAACAGGCCAGGCTCGCCCTGGAACGTGATTAGACCCTGACTTCCCCACTATTCAGCTTGGGTTCAGAATGGATCCTAGCGACAACAACAAGAACTGACCAGGGGTTGGAAGAACTTCTATAGGTTGATAAACGAGATCAAATCGTAGATGAGCGTATGGCGTCATTGAAGCGGATACATTGCAAAAGTTCATGGAGCGCATAGTATCACTCACGTGGTTGCATTGCAAAAGTTCTGCTGTTAAAGGACAATTCTTGTTCCCTGTAAGGTATAGATAGATGTTTCTCGGCTTAATTACTCTTGTAGCTTGCCTGTGAGGTAATCGCATTTGTCTTTCATTGGTTCGTGAATCTGAAGTACTCAAGATGCTTTCCCGACATTTGGACCGGCATCTATGATGTTACGTCGGCCTGTGGGACGAGTCGTTGTCTCGTGGCTCGACTCTACGGTAACCAATAGTGTTACAAAAGTTCCAAGCACCGAGATAGGGTGTAATCTTTCCCTGAAGGAATTGTCTGGAGGTCGGCCATCTGGAACATGTTGTATTACCCCTCCCTCATGCTACTTTGGCTCTCTCTTATCAAGAGGGGCGTTGAAGGACGAGCCCAAATGCAAGTATAAAAGTTGTTGCAACCTCTAGTAGAAAGCAGCCCTCCTTAAGATTCAGAAGCCCTGTTCTGACCTTTCTGTTCATAACACTGCGCCACCCCTTCATTCAAGATCAAGCAGTCATTCATCTACTTCAACATGAAGCCATCTACCCTTTTCCACGTCGCCCTCGCCTTAGTCAGCACCGTCGATGCTGCTCCTGTGCCCGAGGAGGGCGTAACGAGCGTTGACCGGGCCGACCGCCCTATTCAGTGGCTTAAGCGCGAAGACGCACCCGCCAGCGTTGACCGGGCTGATCGGCCTATTCAGTGGCTCAAGCGCGAAGACGCACCTGCCAGCGTTGATGACGCTACCGTTGACCGTGTCAACCGCATCATCGTCTGGTAAATGAGGCTCTTCCACGATCATCTACTTTTACCGCCGAGTAGTTCAGGCTCAATACGGATACCTGATAGTGAAAGTCTAGATGGATGGTGTATTTCAATGGCTCTTCAACATTATGTGCCAGGGCTTCAGGTATTATATCTTAGCAGTACTTGGTGGAAACAACAGTGCTTAATGCAGAAGAACAAATAGAATATTGGACATATTAACTGCGAGAACTCATGTGTTGCTTGAACTAGGAGATATAGTTGTGATTACTCCAATTCTAGAAGGCCACTACCTGAACGACGGTGGCTGCAACACGCTGGGTACTGGCTTGGCAAGACATGCTCGAGAACGGGGGTAATGAGCGATCTTGAAGGAGCCGTCAAAGCCGTCCGTCAAAGCATACAGCGTACGACAGAAGGGAACCTGCTTTGACGCCAGTAATTGAAGCGCTTGGGTCTCTGTTGGGCGATGTATCCAAGAAATGGAACTCCCAACGCTCTTGACGCCTCTGTAAATGCCATAAAAAAGGTTGTTAGTGCGGTACCTCGAAACCATCCCGATGTCCCAAAATGGCTGAAAGCGCTTGGTTTTCAGCTTGGCAGGAAGTGCCTAATGACAGGAAACGAACAGTGTCTCGATGAAGCTATTGCAGTAATTGAGCGGGCAATATACATGTGCCGTCGCACAGTCTAGATTTCAACCGGTGGCGCCAGAACTTGACTATACAGAGCAATCACCGTTCCGCAAGACAGGGAGCGGAAGAATAACTTTGGAAATCCGTGAAACAGGCCCGTGAAGCGCTAGATACGGTAACGGAAGGTCCTCTACAGCAAGCTCAACATCTCGAACAGCTTGGAAATTTACTTGAAACTTGGTTCTCGAAATCCGGGGTCAATGCTTATCTTGATCAAGCTATCACGCACATTCGAGAAGCCCTTGAGGTGATGGAAGAAAGTAATGTTAACCGAACAGGATATTTGGATAGTATTTCGACCCAGCTTGGGCGCAGATTCAAAGCAGAGGACACATCGTTGAGACTTGCCTCACATCGCTTTGGGGTCTTTCAGCATGCCAATGTACAAACAACTGGGCGTCTTTTACTATATTCCCTCGAGTCTACTTTGAGGGTAAGGTGAGGTCGCTTAAGGAAGACAGGAATTCATCTTTCAGAGGCAATCAATCCCCTTTCAATTTACACGTTGTATGATGTTGACTATTATTGAAGCCCGGAGGACGAGCTACACTATATATTCAAGGGCACCAACTCCTTCTCTCCTTTTCAGCAAGCCTTAGCGAACCTCTTTCGAAGAAGACGTAACACCCAAGCCTTTCTCTGAGCCCCCGCCTTCCACCAGGACACTGTCGCCCTGGGTCTCTCCTTCACTGAGACTGGCCTTGGAACTTGCTCTGGAGCAAGGAATGTTAGCATCCTCAAACAAGTGCTCTCGTACCCAGACAATAATGACTTACTCCTTGAGTTTGATGTATCTATCGAGAACGTGGGTTGCGGCAATAAGTGCGATAGCACATCCAAGGCAGAACGCGAATCCTTTGGGATAGCTTGGGGACTCGACAGTTGGAAAAGTAAGAAGCGGGGTCCAAGCTGTCGAAGATTGCGCGATGATTGTGATCAGAACAAGTGTAAAAGATCGTTCCTGCGGCGAGTCGCGAAGCAATGTATTTACCCAACCATGCAAAACACTGGAGAGGGCATTTGACCAGTACATGGTTGAGAATCCAAACCACTTAGCAGGCTCCGGCACATTCCAGATCACTAAGATTACAAGACCAATAGCGTTCAGAGTAGATGCCAATGTGATTGCCCATGCTGGCCCCAGTATCAAATCGGAGGCGAAGCAGATGAGTATGTTGTAGAGAATACCTAAGGCTGGCGTAATTGTTCCCAGTTCGTTGATCTTAGCCGGACTATATCGGTTAAGACTCTTGATCCACAGCAAGAAGCTGCCTGTACTCTTATGGATTCCAGCATTCCAGAAGAGTACATCGACAAGGATAACTGTCCAGAAGTGAGGGCTCCTGAAGATTTTCTTCAGATGCCCGAGCTTTAAAGTGCCATGAGTGACATGCCCGCTGCTCTCGAGGCGTCTTTTAGCGATCTCTATATCCCTCTCGGTTAGTATCCACCGATTGGGCTTATCAATGCTGCCGGGAAGTAGGAAGTAGCCTAGAATGCCGACTGGAAAGGTTATCAGAGCACAAATGATATACATCCAACGCCATCCAGCGAGGCCATTGACGCCCTCGAGTCTCTGAGAAGCGCCAGCTGCAACGAGTCCCGCAGTTAAGGTGCCTAGGTTAAGTCCGACATAAAAGAGCCCACCACGTCGGGCAATTTCATGACCGCGATACCATGAGCCTATGAAGGACACTTAGTAAGTAGACACACATACTCAAAAGGGGAAGTTGTATACCGAAGACATAGTGCATAGCCGGGAAAAATGCGGCCTAGAAGCGAAGCAGTTACAGTCAGTATCGAATAAGACGAGCATTGTCGGTTCAGTATACCTCAAAGAAGCCAACCAAGAACCTATATGCAGCAGCCTCTGCAAATGATGATGTTCGGTATTGTAGAAGTGTGAAAACTCCCCACATGACATCCATGAAAGGAATGGTCCAATACATTGGGATGTAGGTGAACAGGAACATAAAAGGCAGCATTCCAACCACTGCCCCGACCGTGTACATTGTTTGAAGCTGTACTAGTTCGTTCCCATAAAATCCAAGGTCTTCCTTCATACCGGCGACATAGGCATTGTCTGTCAAAGGAGGATTACTAACAGCTCGGCATATTCAACAAAGTTGGGTGGATCAAATACATACTCAAGTTACTCTGGTCGATGTACTTGACCCAATAAGCAAGAATGGCATAGGGTACCACGATTAGGTCAAGCTTAATGAGGAACCTGCGCTCTTCAGGCGTATCCTCGTCGGCATACCACTGGATCCTCCACCAACGCTTTCGAGGGACTGTGGAATCAAGCATCTTAATTGCAGCCGACGACGGCGCCAGTCTGTTTCTAGAAAAGAAGTGGTACAGAGTGAATCAGATCAAGATACTGTCATAAATGGCTCTTGAATTTAGGGGGCAACGGCTTTATAGTCGAATTGGTGTTGCTGGGTCCTCATGACACCTTGGATGACTGGCGCACGCCGTTTTCCACCATGCTCCTCCCCGTGCAAGGTCGTAGCATGAGTGGAGAAGGCATGAGCCTAAAACGTTGAATAAGAGCACGTTATTTGTATTCGGAATGGTGAAATACTTCGTGAGGAAGAAGATATTGACGCTACCTCCCTACTTTACCATGCTTTTCCACAGAAGATCCATACTCCAAATGTCGTATGTAGCATGGTCAAATACTAGGTACATAAATAACGGCAGAGCTATCACTTTCACACCCTTTTCTGTCGGAACAATGCCGCTCACTAGTGACCTGTCAAGAGTCCCACCATTACACTTCTACTCCATACCACCATCTCAATTGTATTAGCGCGTTACATGAAAAGCAACAGATGAATTTAAGCTTCTTCCCAGCCACATGCTTCCTGAAAGTCCCCCTGAAGGTAACATAGAAGATGCCATGGGTAGCTGTAGTGATTAAAACAATGTACTATACCCTACGGATAGAGAAGCATAGCCTTTTTAGGTGCTAAGCTTATAAAATATAGAGGCAGGGTCGCTGCCCAAATTGTCTAGCTGTATGTTCCAAAAGAAATGAGTGTTGAGTATTAGCATTATATAAAATAAGCGAACAAAAGGGACTACCTAATCTATTATAATTAGCTGACCTACTTTATGTATATTTTGAGCTAATATACTCCCAAGTGTAAGAAAAGATGATTCCCAACAGCTACTCTTTCAGGAGAGCACGACAGCCCTCTGGGTCCTTGCATCATCGGCCCCATTACAGGGGTCAGCAAGGCATGTTCACAAGTGATTTATGTAGTGAAGTACCAGGTAGCTTAAGTGCTCACAAACCGGGTGACTCCGTAGCGTCCTTTTATCCGATTGCACCATCGGTCGGCCCAGGCGGGAATTCGTAACAGGAAAGCTGTGGGCTGCTATGATCTATGAGGCTTAGCCCAAAAACCACTGTTTTGATCCCAAGCTATCGAAGGGGGTGTAATTCATGTCCTCTCCAATATCTTACATAGAATGACATTCTCATTTTAAGCCAGCTCATATCCCAGTTCATCTCAGTAGAAGAACATTTTTAATTATGGATTCTGGCCCTTTGTCTCATCGAGTTACCTCTCAGGGAGGAAACGATAAACTATCAGCACTCGCTTGCATTCAGTGTCGACGAAAGCATGTCAAATGCGATGCTGGTGTTCCCGAATGCCAACGATGCAGATCCGCTGCAACGCAGTGCCACTACCAACCTTCCCGTCGCGGTTTGAAAAGGAGAAACATCTATCTTAAGCACACTCTGCGGTCCGGTTCGGGACCAGGCTCGGGACGATTTATCGTATCACCACAGGAGACGCACACGAGTACTGGCCGAGGAGAGCTAGAGCAAATTGTTTGGGATTCTACCGATCTATAGACCCCCTTGACCAACTTCCCGCACCAAATTGAGAGTGATCACAGCAATTGGGGACGGCAAGGCTTCACCACAGCTCCAATGCGGGAGCAACAACGTGGCCAACCTAGCGACAATTTCGCCCCGATACGAGAGCAGCAGCCGGACGAGCCTGGCAACGATATCACGCCAGCCAACTTGGAAGAAGAAATAGTAGAAGACGATGAGCTGTTGATCAACTTGTTTTACGCAAACTTCCATTTCGCCCATCCATTCTTGGTTCCCCGAGGCCTCTACTTCTCACAGAACTAACAGTAATTCCACGACACATCCTACTAGGATGTGTTGAAATTTGGTGGGTGAATTTTCGCGCTACTAAAAAGTAGGGGGTAGGATGTGTTGAGTAGGATGTGTTGATTAATTGGTCAATAATTTTCAGGGACCCACAAAGGATAGCTATTTACCCAGTATTTAACCGATATTTCCGATATTCCCGCCAGGAATATCATTCACCCGGTATGTCGGTGAGGCCTCAACCAAACGCCTAGTTAAACCAGGCCTCATCGAGATCCTCAGCCGCACTATCTACTACCTTCGAAACCTGCTTTATTAACATATTCAACCTTAATACCTTATAATCTATAGTATTATACTGAACATAATGGAGCCATTTATCCATCTTATACAATATCCATTTATTATCTGCAAGCAGTGCAGTTATGCATGCGTTACCAAGGAAGTGGAAACACATCTCCAAGCTCAACACCCATTATTCACAATATCCCAGAGAAGAGAAATCAAGGCAGCTATCCAAGCCATAGATGGGCTTCTACAGGATCAAGAAGAACTACGTAGATATCCATTACCAATATATATCGCAGAGCCAGTACCATATATCTCCCCGCCAAGAACAGATGGGAAGCAATGCAAGCAGTGCCCATATATTGCTTGTACAGAGGTTGGGATACGAGACCATTGCAGGAAAGCACACCAATGGATCAGTAATTGGAAGAAGGGTGGTAACATCAGGAAAAAAGCAGCAGAGGCTCGCGATCAGCCATGGATAAGCGGTGTGCATTGCCAGCGGTTCTTTATCCGAAGGGCTGCGAGCAGCTGGTTCCGTGTTGGCTCAGGTGGAGAGACTGCTAGCCCTGACCATACCGGCCAAACAGAAGCAGCGATTGAAAGAGTTCAGGAGCTATTTAGGGAGGAGGCAGCGAAGGAGGCGCAGGAGACACGAATGATCATCCAGGTTGGTGATGACCGGCTTGAATCCAACGGATGGCTCGAGTTTGTTGGCTGGGCAACGCATCTCCAGGGGCTATCTGTTACCAAGCTCTACAGTACAAGGCAGGATATCCGGGAGGAGGAGACAGCACTGCAGTCAGCATGGAAAGTGATGGAGTATGTGCTCAACCAGGCACGGGCAACTGCGACAGCCGCCAAGGTGGGCAAGGCTGCATTATTCGAGGTGGCCCGAACCGCTCTAGAAGGGAAGCCTAATCGGCCATTTAACAGTAGAATGGAGGAGGATACTTGGAAGCGGTATAGGGATGTGTTCCGACAGATACTATGCATCATCTATCGTGTAGATGAGATGGCTGATGATGAGCGACCGCCATTCATCTTCACAACAGCACAAGGCGATCATTGGGATACATTCATCGAGGCTATGTCTAGCGAGGATAGGCAGCAGGGTGATCAACCCAGCCAGGATGAACAGGATCTATGCCTAACCCTACTAATCAGCTGGTTTGATCATGCACTGAAGGGGGATGCATACCGAAACGTGCTGGTGAGCTGCTTGGCCGTCATGGGCATCCGGCAAGATGGAGGGTGGGAGTCCGTGCTTAACTACACATCGATCTACTCAGCCGTGATCAAGGTAGCACGGATGCTCGTGCTATATCAGTCATACTGTGAGCGGGAGGCGCAGGTGATCCAGCACTCGCAGGCGATGGAGGCACATGATGCCTATGAGGAAGCGGAGAGCGTGTTCCGCATACTGCGCGGCAAGATGGCACGGTTCATGGTACGGGTGCACGGGGGGCCCACGGCCGAGCCGACACCACTAGACTGGATCTTCGAGGCACGAGCATACGGGATGAACATCCGATATAACACACCGGGCAGCGGCAGCATCGAGTGGTTAGATGATCGCGTGAGCTACCAGACAATCCGGTTCCGGGTGCCGCAGCTGGCGGAGATGCTACACACGCTCGTGCAAGAGGCGGAGAAGCTGCTCGGGGCACTAACGCTAAACCCCCCAGGTACGGTAGACGGACTCCCAGAGATCAGATGGGAGCAGTTCGAGGATGACCAGCGTAACACATGGCTGCAGGCGGGGGATGGCTGGGTGTTCAAACAGCTCGTGCAGTCCACATCACTCCAGAAGACATGGATCAGCACAAGCGCTAGTAACAAAGAGCACCCACTCAAACAAAGCGCCATTCACCAGTATACCGATACATTATTACAGTTCCGGGAGCGGATATTCTTGCTGATGCACATGCTGTCGATGCCGGCGCGTGCAACGGAGATTGCTGGGGTGCGGATGTGGAACACAGCCAATGGCGGGCTACGCAACATCTTCTGCAACCAGGGCATGGTATTCTTCGTAACGGCATACCATAAGAACATCAGGATCAGCGGTCGCAACAAGGTGATCTACCGCTATCTACCACGCGCAGTTGGTTCTCTGCTGGTATGGTATATGTGGTTGGTTCTACCGTTCTGGCGGAAGGTACAGGGTATCATCTGGCAGCGCAGTGGTGGACCCAGTGTATTTCTCTGGGCGGACGAGGTGATAAAGAGGGCGGCCAACACGGACGGATCCGCACAGGCGGCACCAGAGCCCGAGTCAGTATGGTCACCGGATCATATGCGGCGGATTCTCCAGCGGCAGAGCGAACGGTGCATGGGGACCACGCTCACCATCATCAGCTGGCGGCATATCGCCATTGCTATCGCCAACCGCTATCTAAACGAGGCTTTCCGTATAGAAGAGGATACTGGAAGTGTAGAGGATGAGGAGGAGGACGATGTTAACGGTACCACATCAGACCATATACTAGACATCCAGGCAGGGCACGGGAGCCACATCGCCGGTATGATATATGCGCGAGAGCTCCAGCAGCCGACATTCGGGACAGCGCAGCAGCAGATCAGGTTCCAGCGGATCAGCCAGCGGTGGCATCGGTTACTGGGGTTCGACACGCACGAGAGAGGACGGGCAGTGGCCGGAGAGATGAAGCGGACGCTGGAGGCAGCGGAGCTACAGCAGGAGAGCGGTCGGTACCAGCGCTTCCACCGGCTACAGCAGGTATCTGTACACGGGCAGCTCCGGGCGATGCTAGGGCCAGATGCGGCGTTCCGGGGCCAGCAGGAGAAGGTAATCCGAACGATCATGGCAGGGGCCAGCCCGGTGGTGTATATTACAGGCACGGGCGGGGGCAAGAGCCTGACGTTTATGCTGCCGGCACACTGCTCGCCGGATGGGGTAACGGTGGTGGTTATACCGCTTGTTACACTGCGTACAGACATGTACGAGCGGTGCGAAGAAGCCGGGATCTCGACGCACATATGGCAGAGCCAGGGGCCGAGCCGGATCGCCAGTCTGGTGTTCGTGACGCCCGAGTCGGCGATCACGAAGGGGTTCCAGGACTTCATCCGGCGGCTACAGGTACGGCAGCTGCTGGACCGGGTGGTCTTGGACGAGTGCCACGTGGTCCTGGACGGAGTCGGGCGGTTCCGGCCAGCGTTGGCAGCACTAGGGGGGATCCTGCAGTCATGGGGGGTGCAGCTGGTGTTTCTGACGGCGACACTCCCGCCGAGGGATGAGAATATGTTCCTCCACAGAGCGCAGATCACGAGGCGCCAGGCGTACATATACCGCGGCCCAACGCGGCGGAAGAACATTGCATACTCGGTAGTAGGGCTAGAAACGCACCAGGGCGGCAGGAGCGGCAAGGAAGAAGGTGATGGCGACATGCCCGGGCTCGACCAGGCCAGGAGCATGGTAGCACAGTGGGAGGCACAGGCGAACCCAGGTCGTATGATCATCTACGCGCAGACGATTGCAGCCGTGGAGAGGGTCGGGGCAGCGCTTGGATGTGAGATCTTCCACAGTAAGATAGGGACGCAGGAGGCAAAGATGGAGAAGATGCAGCAGTGGAAGAAGCAGGGCGGGCTGATTGCAGCAACAAATGCGCTAGGATTGGGGATCGACGTGCCGGATGTGCGGGTAGTGCTGCACATGGGGCCCCCGCGACAGCTCCGGGACTATGTGCAGGAGAGCGGGCGAGCGGGGCGGGATGGGCAGCCAAGCCAGGCCATTCTCCTTAGCCCAAGAGATGTAATGGAGGGCGGAGGGTCAGGAGGAGCAGCACAGAAGGGTGTGGACACGGGCATGCTGGCGTTTACGCAAGGACCCAGCTGCCGACGTCTTCTGCTAGATGAGGTGATGGACGGGTCAGGGCCGGGGCCATGCGAGGCAGGCGAGGCAGCATGCGATGCATGTGCCAGTGCCAAGCAATCAAAAGGGCCAGGGTCAGGTGATGGAGAGGAAGAGGGGACCCCAAGCACACGAGGGATGTTCAGGCAGCAGCAGCAGCAGAGTGCATCAGCTATGCGGCTCAGGGCCGAGCACGTCAGGAAGGATGCAGAGGAGGCAGAGTATTTCCGGCGGCAGCTAGTAGAGTGGATGGACCGATGCTTCCTATGCGGGGGGAATGATCACAGTGTCAGGGTGTGCGGTTTACTAGAGAGCGAGCAAGGGGCCAGTCTCCGAGAATGGATCAGATCGGTGAAGAAGGAGTACTTCCAGGGGAAGAAGATGGAAAGGTTCAGCGGTTGCTTCCGATGTGGACTGCCGCAGGAGATATGTGGGCGATGGAGGTTTATCGGAGGTGAAGGGGAGCAGTTCCAAGAGGTAAAGGCACAAGACTGCTTATGCCCAGAGCTGGTTGCAGAAGCATATGCCGCCGGGCTCCAGTTCATACCAGGGCAGGCAACTGCTATCATGGGAGAGCTTCTAGAGGCAGATGGGCAGGAGATTGATCTAGACGATGATGAAGCAGTATGGCAATGGCTTGGGAGTAGGACCAAGTGGGGTGGCATTGAGACCAGTAACATGTGTCGATATATTTCCATCTTACTTACCAGGTTGGAGGAGATTTACATGTAGAAATCATGAGTAAATTCAACGGCATCCAGTGCACTTAACCATGTACTAGAGCATCAACCCAGAGAAGGAAAACACATGGATTTACATAGTTCAGTACTGGTTGCACATACCATCGGAAAATTACTGCGGGGTACTACACAGAGTGAACACTTCTCCACAACAAAGCACAGCAACCACACGCACCCAGAAAACAATCGATTCAGTAACCACACGCAATTCCCACCACCAAACACCAAGTGAATAAACAACAAAATTGAGTGCGTGAACAGCATCTCGATGAGGCCTCGGCCACTCATGCCTTGCAAATCAGGCAGCCGAAGGCGGTGGGCGATTCTGCCGGCGGGCATTCCACTTTATCGGCATCTCGCACCAAAAACCCCAACCGTGCAACCCATCCACAACAACCTCATTTGGCGCGCCCCAAAACCATCATCGCACAGCTTCCAAACCACCACATACCTCTCGAACATTGCGCCTACGATAGTAAGTTGCAAATCAATCATTCCAAGCACGCGCGCGCTTTTCCCGGGGTTTTCTGGTGTTGCGGGCGAGAAAACGCCGATTTCGTGGTTTTCCCCGGTTTTCAGCCCTGCGCGCCAAGCCTGCAACAAGGCGGATCAGGCCTCATCGAGATGCAGCCGCGCTCCACTCACACACTTCCTGGTAGCACTACTGACGCTTATTCTAAATAGCCGCTGAAGACTCGACTGTACGATCACACCATGCCGCCCAAGAAGGGCAAGGGCAAGGCGATGGCCGCACCTGCGGAACCGCGGATGACGCGCAAACGCGCACGCGAGTCTCTGGAGTCTGTCGACTCAAACAAAAATGACCCAAAGCGCCGCAAGAACAACGAGGAGGATCAACAGGATGAGTCAATGACCGACGCACCACTACCCACGAACCCACCAGATGTCGACGGCAATGCTCCACCTGAGCCGGAACAACCGATTGAACCACCTCAACCCGTCCCAGAATCCAGCCAAGACAACTCGGCAAACCCTCCCCCAGACGACAGTGGTATTCGCACTCCACAGACTGAAGGTGGATTCGACCCTGACGACGAGGTTGCAAGCACTGCCCTTGACAGGCTCAGCATCCAAGATGATGACCATCTCCCATTGACCCCCGCCAAACCCAAAGTCCTTCTCCCTAGCGGGAAGGCACCAAGAGCATCGGCTCAAAAGGCAAAGGCTACCAAGCCCGCAAAGACGATGAAAGCTCCCAAGCCCAAAGCCCCCACCACTGGAAAGGCAAAGGGCAAAAAATATGTCGAGGGAGATTTGGAATGCCTGCCTATTGACCAAGTCCCTGGACATACCGCGCCATCGTGGATTCGCACTTATCGAACCTTTGAGGCTTTGCAATGCACCATGGATGTCTCTCCAGAGGACTCTGCGGACGTTTTCCAGAAATGGACAAAGCTAGGCCACCCGCCCCAACTCAAAGTTGCATACGCATGGAAGGCAGAGGCGACTCACCCGAATATAATCGCCGCCTATACTCAATTCAAGTCTACACTGAACTTTCAGTGTTATATGCAGTGTGTTGGTACGTACACTTTCCATTTCACATTCCACAGCAGAGCCGGATGCGGCGACGAGACTGCATCTCGATGAGGCCTCACTCAAAGCCTGGCTGGATCAGGCCTCATCGAGATGCCTCCCGTGCCCCCCCTCACCTCATAATACGAACCTTGAAACAATTGAACAATGCATACTAATATATCTTGTTAGGAGTCAGCATCTTTCATCCCGCCTTTAAGTCTTTGGTCCAGAACCACGACAATAAGGATATGCTTGCAATGATGAGACAAGGGGGGCGCTACATATAGGATATGGACGCCCCGGTTGCCACTGGTTCGCGAGCACTGAAAGATCTGATTGAAGACGGGTATGATGCCCTCTCGAAGACGAAGAAGGTGTCTAGGTTCGAGAGAGTTGAACCTGGCAAAATCATCAAGGCGATTACCAAGAATCCAGAATGGGTCGACATGATTCAGACTGTAGTGAAGAACATCAACACTCCCACATTCATTGTTATAATGAATTCACAGCTCAAGCTGGCCGATGCGCCAGAAGAGAACAAGATCAACTCGATGATGACCATTGCCGTCAATGCAGCCCAGCTCTTGGTATTTGGACCCAGTGTTGCACAATACGGACAAGCCACCCTAGCCAGGCCCTCAAATCCAAGATGGCCATTGAAGCATCCAAAGGGTGCTAATGATGCAACATTCGGCGATTACTCTTGGGACGACCTCTACGGAGCTATCGTGTCGTTCCTATATGTTGTGCACCACCGAAAAGGCACATCAAACAAGATGACTGATCGCCCAGGGCAGGATACACCATTTACTAACCTGCAATTCGTCCCGCCCATTGTATCAAAGAGGGCAGTAGAAAAGGCGGTAGAAAAGCAATCAGGATCCAGCCTGATATTTCAATCTGGACAGGAATACTCGGCTGCCCGGGCAGATATGGTGCGCGGCAGGGAAGCCCTGTCCGACAACACGGCCGGGTATTCCGAGGATGACCAGATTGATTTTCACACAGCATTTCTAGAGACATCAAGCTCTCGATTCCCAACCCGGTCCCGCAACGAATTTTTCAACCAGAGGGGCGCAGATCCTTGGGACCCGCTGCACCCAAGTGAGTTTGCACGCGTGAAGCAGCATGCTGGTATCATCAATCCACAGAGCGGCATCCAGTGCCCGGCATTCCCGACGGACTTTGGCAACATCTACGCGGAGGATGTCGATGAATAT